>BSBM01000806.1:8547250-9177500 GCA_027924585.1 Larix kaempferi
AGTTTCACTTAAAAGACATTCAATTACCTTAGATAACTCCTTGACGTGAGTGATGCATGGTGAAGACTGGTACATTTTTCGTATTTGTTTCATGTCCATTTTTTAGGGGAGTTTTTATTTCCCATGTGGTTTTCCTCCTTACCTTGGTTACATGGACTAATAAAAATTGTTGTTGTAAGAGGTGACTTGAGCCTTAGTTTCCAAGTCCTCATTTTGTATTATTGGCTACATATGTATAGCTTAAGGGGGGTCATTAGAACATTATTACACCTTAGTACCATATTCTCACATTAGTTTGGTGATTATTTGGTCCAAAACTGGGTTAATGATGATAATCCAAGGTTGTTAGAAGTTAGTTGGGGAATTTATGGTACATTCCACCACTTCTGGGCCAAATCCCAGTCAAACTAGCTGTTAGGCGGCCTCATTTATGGCCACCTCCATCATTTATTGCTAGTACGTGAGTAAGGTGCCTTTATTTCCCTATTTTATGGATCTGTCTTTGACTTGAGGTGCCCATGCATTGAATGTGGCCATTTTGGCCCCTCCTTAACAGTTTTGGCCTATCCTTGGCCACCCACACTCCTCCAAAACCTCCACCACTCATGTGTGACCATTATCAATACCTTCCCATGCCTACCCAATGTTCACATTGACAATTCGTAGTTGTTTGAGGTTATTTGGGAGCCTATTGGTCAACCTAGGGGGGATTGAGGTCCATAGCCTCTTGTAGCTACCTCCAAAGGCTAACGAATTCTTCCAAATGCTATAGAAATGTATTCAAAACTCATTTCTGGGTTGTACAGTTATAATAAACCTTCTATTTGATCATTTGTGTCTGGTTTTTTACCATTTGTGTGTCTAGAATTCTTGCACAATTTTTCTACATACTTAGCCAAATTTCTTAATTGTGAGGATATGCTTAGCTAGTAAATCCTACTGTGAGCTATATTTCACAAACACTTCCTTGAATTAAGTGAATAACATGATCAAAATCTCAAAAATATGGAATACTTTTTGGAATATCTTCAAATACCTTGGAATGCTTATTAATGAACCTTTGGATATGTTTAGACGTTTGAACATCTAATGTTCATAATTGTGAAATTACACCTTTATGTCCCTTTTTCATCAATTTTTTCATACCATTAGATCTTATCACCTTTCTTGGTTTCCCTAAGATACCATTTAACTCATATTATTTTCCTTCCAATAAAAAGTTCATGAAAAGATTCTGAAACTTAAAATCCATGGTTCCCAGTGATTGTAACCATTGAACTCCTAAGACAACATCAACACCACCCATTGGAAAAGAAATCATTACACTATTCAATGCATATTCCCCCATAGTAATATTGATATGATTTAATTTACCTTAGCAATTGATAGTTCCTCCATCTACAATCATTACTTGAAACTCTAGTGCTAGATATACAAAGAAATTGAGAACTTCGGCTAATTTACAGTGAATGAAATTATGAGTACTACCAAAATCAGTCAACACTGTTACCTTTTTATTTTTGATATATCGTTCGATATTGACATTTTGAGGAGTGCTAATTCCAAGCAATGAATGATAGGATATGGTGGGATTAATCTCTTTAGAAGTAATCTCTTCTATTTGTTCATCTTGAGAAGGCTCTTGTTCTTTTGTTTCTTCCTCTTCACAACCTATGTAGAATAATTTCTTCTCAGTACACTTATGTCCCTTACTATACTTGCTATCACAATTAAAGCATAGAATGTTTTCCCTTCTTTCATCTAGTTGTCTAGTTGGAAACCTTTGAGGTGCATTAGAAGAAGGAACATTATTATCTCTATATGTGTTGGAGGTGGTCCTTCTAGTAGGCATCGCCATATTTTTACTTTCAATTTTCCTTGCCAAAATAAAAGCAATCTCCAATGATTTAGGTTCAAGGATACATATCTCATGTTGAATATTCTCCTTTAAAGTACCCATATAGATATGCAACAAATTATCTTTTGAAATATTCTTCACTCTAAGACTTAACTTCTGGAACTGCTTGATGTGCTTTGTAACTGGACCTTTTTGTTTGAGATTTATCAACTAACTAAAGAAAGTGTTTCTATTAATATCGCCATAATGTGCAATCAATTCTTTCGTGAATATAGACCAAGAGATAATAGAGTCCTTTTTACAATCACAAATCCATTGGTACCATAAAAATGTGTTAGGCTCTAAATATAAAGATGCAATACCTACCATTTGAAAAGTGTTAGGATATTCCTATACTCCATCCTAGTCCCTCTAACATTTCTGACATTTTCAGTCCTGCATGCAAAATTAGGGTTTTGCATGCAATTAGGGTTTGCATGCAATTAGGGTTTGCAGCACCAACACCTAGCCCTTGCCAAACTAGCCCCAGGAGCTTCTCTCGGATCAATCTTAGCTCTCCTAGAGCTTAGTGCGCCCTCTTTTCAGTCATTGCATGAGAAGGGCGCCCTTCTTCACCTACCAGTCCAGTTTAGTTTAGTTATCTTCAGTTCTTCCTTGATTTAAGGATTAACTGACTCCTAACTGACCTTATCACTCTTTTGGACCTCCAGTGTGACTAGATAGACTGTTTTGACTCCAGTTAGCTCCATGAGCGCCCCCCACTGAGTCTCCTTCACTATATCAGTGCTTCCATGTGCCAGTTACACCAACCACACTCAGTTAGACTCATTTTGACTCCCGGTTGATCACTACTTGTGCATTGATGACTTCACCGATGATGAGATAGACTCCTAGTTTGGCACTGATGACTCTCCACTGATTATGGATCTGTGCATGAAGGATAATTCGAATTACACCTAGTGAATTCGAATCCTCATACTCAGCATTGTATATTTACCTGGTTACTATTCTGATTAATGTAATGTGTGTAATTATTCTACCTCTATTGGATCTATGTTCTATTGCTTCTCTCTTCTTCCTAAATTCTTTCATTGTGAGGTTTACATCATCTCTTTGGATCTTATGTGGGAAATTTCACATGGTATCAGAGCCTTGAGAGTATATTCTACCTCCATTCTTGAGAGTTTTTTGTAGGTATTTTGAAGTTCTAGCAGTTGCAGCAGCAAATTCAGTAGCTTCTATTTTGCACTTGTTCAAGAAATCAAGATGAGCAATTCGAATGCTCCTTCTTCTATACTTCTCACTCCTTTCAATTATTTCGAATGGAAGAGGAAGATGATAATACTCTTGCAATCAAGAGGGTTTACTAGAATAGTTGAAGAAAAAGATGCCATACCACATCAAGCTGAAAAGAGAGTCAAGCACCTAAACAAAATGGATGAAGCCTTTGGATTCATATGCCTTCATATTTCTGATGATCTATTGTTTCATGCTGATGGATTGAAGTCTACATATGATTTATGGATAAAATTGAGGAGTCGTTTTGGCAAACAAGACGAATTGAGAGGCTACATTCTTGAGAATGAATTGGTTGCCCTTCAACCTAGCAATTTCGAGAGCATTCAAGATTTCTTCTCCAAATTTCAGAATTTGGTTTTGCATTGCAAGCAATGTGGCATCATTAAAAGTGATGAGCAATTGATACTCTCTATATTGAGCAAACTTGGATCTCAATTTTCTGTCTTTGTATCTACCTTTCATTCTGTTCAAATGTCCATCCCTGGATGGAAGTTTCCCACCTTAAGTGACTTCATTGAGGCTCTCACTCAAGAAGAGAACCAACTGTTTCAAATGGGTGCCATCAAAACCTCCAGAGATCTAGCTCTGTTGGCTGGTGAATCAAGTGGAGCGAATGATAAAGGGGGACAAAAAGGCAAAGGAAAGAAACCTTCAAGATCCAAGAATGAAAAACAAAAGAGACCAAATTGTACCTACTTCAAGAGAGGAAACCATCCTGAGCATGCCTGCATGCATAAGAAGATTGATCTTCTAACCAAGCTTCTTGAACAAAACCAAATTGTTGTTCCAAAAGAAGCAAAGATGTCTGATTATGGTAGTGGATCTGATGATTGTCATGCATTGATGGCTGGTTTTTCAAAGACAAAAGCTCTCCTCATAGATTCTGGAGCTTCCAACCACATGATGGCACAAGAAGAATCCTTCTCCTCTTTGGATCTCCAAGATGGGCCTACCATTCACATGGGAGACAACTCTCAGATTTCTGCCAAAGGTTTGGGTACAGTTCATATGGAGCATGGTAAGTTCAAAAATGTCTTATTTGTTCCTTCTCTTACAGCTAATTTGTTATCAGTATATCAAATGACTCATACAGGATCTCCAAAACAAGTGATTTTTGGTCCAGACACAGTAGAGATTACAGAAATCTCCACTGGAAAGGTTATAGCGAATGGGATTGCTAATCATGCCTCAAAGGCATATGAGTTCTCCCACTTCATGCCCTTCTCTCCAACTATCCCTTCAGATTCTGATGAGGATCACAGTGACTTCTCTTCCAGTGACTCCTATTCTAGTGAGGAAGAAGATCAAGATTTTGATGTTGAGATCATGGTTCAAGAAGATTTAGAACCAACACCTATTCTTAGTCCAGATTCAAGAGAAATATGTTCTCACACAGTCCTTGCTACTACTAAGAACACAGTTGATGATTTATTTGCTTACATAACTACTAGACTTCAGCAGCATGCTAACCTTGCATTATGCCATCCACCTCTCCATGAGAGATTCAGCATGATGATGGGGTTTACTCTTCCATTCCTTGGGAAAACTCATCATGATACATTCTCTCCAGTGACAGAAAAGGTTCCTGAAAGACTTGCTACATTCAACACATTCTCTAGCACTTGCATTCGCACTTTACAGAGGATTAGCTTACCAAGTCTCTTTGCAAAGTTTTCACTGATGAAAGCTTGCTTCTTTTCTGCTTAGAGTAATGGCTCCTTGAGTTATTCAAAAATATAAAAAAAAAAAAAGAAAAGAAAAAAAAAATTGAGGCAATATTCTTTTTATCATTTCATTGATTGTATGGGTGACCTTTGGTCCTAGTTACCAGGGCCCAGGATGGATTAAGGGGGGGTGTTAGGATATTCCTATACTCCATCCTAGTCCCTCTAACATTGCTGACATTTTCAGTCCTGCATGCAAAATTAGGGTTTTGCATGCAATTAGGGTTTGCATGCAATTAGGGTTTGCAGCACCAACACCTAGCCCTTGCCAAACTAGCCCCAGGAGCTTCTCTCGGATTAGTCTTAGCTCTCCTAGAGCTTAGTGCGCCATCTTTTCAGTCATTGCATGAGAAGGGCGCCCTTCTTCACCTACCAGTCCAGTTTAGTTCAGTTATCTTCAGTTCTTCCTTGATTTAAGGATTAACTGACTCCTAACTGACCTTATCACTCTTTTGGACCTCCAGTGTGACTAGATAGACTGTTTTGACTCCAGTTAGCTCCATGAGCGCCCCCGACTGAGTCTCCTTCACTATATCAGTGCTTCCATGTGCCAGTTACACCAACCACACTCAGTTAGACTCAGTTTGACTCCCGGTTGATCACTACTTGTGCATTGATGACTTCACCGATGATGAGATAGACTCCTAGTTTGGCACTGATGACTCTCCACTGATTATGGATCTGTGCATGAAGGATAATTCGAATTACACCTAGTGAATTCGAATCCTCATACTCAGCATTGTATATTTACCTGGTTACTATTCTGATTAATGTAATGTGTGTAATTATTCTACCTCTATTGGATCTATGTTCTATTGCTTCTCTCTTCTTCCTAAATTCTTTCATTGTGAGGTTTACATCATCTCTTTGGATCTTATGTGGGCAATTTCACAAAAAGATGGCACTTAGTGTAGAGCAAAGAATTAATCCATCTGGAATATCCATGTTGTTGGATCATTGCTATCAAACTTTCTCATGTCAATATTGGGAATAAAGTATTTCTTTCGACCCAAGTTGAACATGTGATGACGTAGTAGATCATTATATTTTGGGGACTCAAACCTCTTATTCTATAACTATTTTTCAATTTTCTCAATACCTAACTGGAATAAGTCCCCCTTTTCTTCCTTATCCTCTTCTTGAGTAAACAAATGTGTAGGAAGGCTAAGTCTTATATCATTTAGTACTATCTTCAAATATTCTAGATCCTCTTTTCTATCCATCCCCTTCGTATCCTCTTTACTATCCATTTTATTTTCCAAGTTAACTAAATCAACCATTTTCACAGGCCCTTTCATCATATCTTCTAACTTGGACACTCTAAAAGATATGTATTCACTTTCATCGTAGGTCAGAGATGAATCCTATGGTGGTTTTAGTGGAGTGTGATTTTTTCCACTATATTTTGGTTTCATTTTGAACTATATAAATAGATATCACACCTTTGGTTTACCTTAAATAGACCCTTCCATTAAAATTTATTCTAATTTAAAATGATGTACCTTTCTCCAACCCTGATTTGAATACTGATTTTCTAGCCGAACTTTCAACTGAGGTAATATTGAAATTTTGTCCCCTCTTAGTATGAAATTTCAGTCTATGGTATACCGATATGTCTTATTTCCAATGCCATAGGTCTTGTTGAATTTGGATGTGCCATACAAAAGTTGTTATAATTTTACCAACACTTGTTAATTTTTGTCTTTTCAGAAGAGCGAGAGTGTATGGCCTTCCATGCCTCCAAATTTTCGAGTATGATTCTAAAAATAATATCACAGATATTATGGCTTATCTTCTTTCTGATGCAACTAGTATCACAGAATTTGGATCTTGCATTCTTCCGATATAAGAATTTTCCCTAGAACGCATTTTTGAGACTAGCTTCTGGGCTAGTAAAAAACCCTAACCTCCCAACGGTATAAATCTGAACCTATATTGAGTCAATACATGGAAATTTAATCACAAGTAGCTCATCCTAATTTCTAGGTAGGTTCTGCATTTTTCTATCTAAAACCCTGTAGAAAAAAAAAATATTGTGAAATTCCCAAGATGACTTGTTTTGGAAGTGTCCAAGTTCTGATAACAAATGTTAGGCAACAAATTTCCAAAAGGAGCATGAAAAAATAAAAAATAGACCAGAAAGAGTATTGCATTCCTTTAATGGAGAAAATAGATGAATAGAAACCTTCATTGAGGGGGAAACCTCCTTATACAATGTACTAAGTACACAAGACAAGACAAGACAAGATAATATGCTCAAATGAAAAGATCTCCTTCCTATATATAGGATATTAAGAGGTACAATTACAACTCAATTACCTAAGCTGACATAATAATATAACCATACTAATGATAATTACATATAATGGAAAAATGTTGACTTCAAAACTAATGTAATGCACCACAATATAGGGGGAAATGTAATTTAGGGCTTAACATTATCATCATATTCATCATCATTGAAATCATCACAATTAATCGGGGCATCAATTATGATGGATATCATATTATAATTATGAACTCATCATCAACACCATCAACATTTTAATTATACTGCATCATCGTCATGTTGTTAGGGTCACTCATATGCGATTAGGTTCACTCAAATGTTGTTCCTGACACTCAAATTCTATTAGAGTAATCTACATGACATTAGGGTCACTTAGATGCCATTACGTTCATTTAGGTTCCATTAGGATCAATTAGGATCTGAAATTTCTATCACATGCATCATCATCATGAACATCAACATTATTGTCATCATCATCATCAAAATCATACTGTACATAAACAAAACACCATCATCATCATCAACACCATATATCATGATGATAGTCATTCATGTCATCAACATTGTGATGATGAACAAATAGTCCTACTACCTTACAAGAATTTCGTAAAGGACGTTTCCTCTTTCCTAATTGGATCAATGGACTCCAATTCGTAATTGTCATGATCCTTGTCATAATCATCATCATCATTAGTGTCATATAAATCGACATTATCATTATCATTCTGCATCTGTGCTTTTCCTGATTTATGTTGGTAACTCGACCAAATCTACCACTCCATGTGGGCTTCGTCCTTGAACAATCTGGAATGGAATCAAACCTGTCTACTGATTCATATAATTGTTGTATTGCAACTGATATGTTGCTACCAGCGCATAGCTCCTCAACACAAATGAAAACAATGGAAGATGTGAACTAGGGAGCTCATACCTATTTTATATATCTTCATTTATCTTTTCTTTCCTTCTAGAGTTTTCTCATGAAAATATCAATAAATTAATAATTAATATTAGTTTCTTGAGAGAATAGAAGTTATCCCCCCCTTTCTAATTCCAAATTAAGAAAATCCTTCCAAGATTCCTTGCTTGCATTCTAAAAAACTACTAATCCATTTGCTACCTTTATTCGCAAAATATGGAAACTTCTGCCTTTCGACTTTTCTACTGCATTTCCACTTTTTAGCTTATTTTCTTGATTTTTAGATGCTTTTCCAAATGTTTAGCTTCTTTTCTCCATATTTCTTGAGGGAGACATCTCATTTGTCTTATCCATCTTCCTATGTGCCCTCTTGATCCACCTGGATCAATTCCAACTCATAAAAAAATATTAGAAAATCAAATATCCAAAATTGTGGTCATACATCACCCTTTCATGATTTGATTTAATTACCCAATGTAACTATAGGAAAAAATTAATTATCTGATTAATTAATTAATTTCCACTTGGACCCATGGGTATCTAATGGGCTAGTGAGTTCTCCATGGTGCTATCAAAATGGGGACATGACACATCCACATTTTCATCATCATCAACATCATACAGTACATCATCATCAGCATCAACAACATCAACATCATCATTGTCACCATTGCCATTATAATAATCGTCATCATAATAGACATTGACATTAATATCTCCATAGTTTTTTTTTTGGTAAGCTGGAGAGAGAACCTTATATTTCCTTCACCAAAATATACAATGACAGAGTGGTATTGGTCCCTCTCTTAGTCGAGAAAACAGATCCCCAAGTATTGTTTGAAACAGAGTTTAGAAATGTAATCCTCTCGAGGAAATCAAAGTTTTGCTGAAAAAAGGAAAATAACAGAGCTACTGACAAGCAAGAGGGCTTTAAGACTGTATCAAAACAAAGTCTAAACTGAGCTAAAAGAGTAGATATAGCTAGTTACTAGTGTAGTCCATCTGACCAACCTCGGTGGATTGGGTAGTCGGATCTTTAGCCAGGGTGATCCCAAAGTGTCGAGCGAACTACTACTGGTTGCACAATATCTACTTCAGGAAGTCAAGCATTTCATCTTGCTGGAGGAGAATTTCTGCTTGAGCTTCGTTTCTGTCAGTGAGTTCTTTGTCGAGCACCAATTTCTGGGACCAGTGATAATCAAGTGTTTTCTAGTATAGTGTGGTCCGACCCCTAGTGTTCCCTGGGTCAGGAACCAAGGATTCAAACTCACTGCGAATTTCCTCATCGATAGTGCACACACACGAAACCCTGGCATCTTCCTCAGCGTTTGGGATTTCAGCTTGAGCCTGCATCGAAATTTCTTTTTGGAACCTGCGGGCTTTCCCCACTACACCACGCATGAGGCACATCAACGAATTGGAGGAGGAGCTGCCTTTATGCGTAGAGTGGCAGGTGCGAACATTTTTGGTGGGAGGCATGTCCGCGTCCTTTGCCGAAGACACGGCCAAAGAACTTGAAAGCCGAAGAAAACATAAACTGGAGTGCCGAGAAAAATAGGGGAACCGAGAGCTCCGAGCACCTGGAAGATGAGAGGGCCGAGGACCAAGGGGTTGGGAGAGCCTAGGACCGGGGGGCTGCGAGCACTGCAAAACAGGAAACTAAGGACTTGAGAGAATAACTTCTAGGAGCAGAGCAGTGGAAAATTAAACTTCAAGGAACAGAGAACCCGATTGCTGAACTTCAAGGAGCAGAGAATCAACGAGCCGAGGATTCAGGATCCACTCACGGTAGCGTGGAATGGGAGTGGAGCCTTTGTGCAGTAAAGCTCGAAGCCGAGCATCTAAAGTGCTAATGCATCTCTTATTGAAGTGCAGCTGAATCCCAATCTCTTCACTTGAGCTACCAAAAATTGTCATGAAGGCGAGAGGACAACCCCATTCATCATGCTTCATGGGAGCCATAATAACCCAAACACTGAGAAGGGCGGCAGCAACAGACAAGACTTCATGCACGCAGGAGTGGTTAAGCATCAGACGAGAGAAAGAGCGCTGGACAAGGAGTTTGCAGGGGGAGTTATGAGTCTTCATGGGGTGTGTGGAAGGAGTTGGTCAACACATGTTCAGCATCAGAATTGGAGGAGGCAGGTAGGTGGGCATGCATGTGGGCAGGCGGGTGGTTTGTCATGCTGGCAGGCGTGTGGCAATTATCTCCATAGTTATCATCATATATAATTATCAACATTGTCAATCACAATATCATCAACAACATAATCACCATTGTGATAATGATAAAGGCATCAAACCACCTAGTTAATTACATGAGTTTTGTAAAATATATCTGGAATCTGAGTGGGAATGTAGGAATCAATTGTGATTGATATCATGCTATAATTATGAAATTGTCATCAATTCTATTAGCATTGTCATAATGCATCATCGTCATGTTTTTAGGGTCATTTAGATGCCATTAATGTAACTTAAATGTTGTTAGTGACACTCGAATCCCATTAGAGTCATTAAAGTGACATAAGGTCACTAGATGCCATTACAGTCATTTATGTTCCATTATGATCAATCAGGATCAAGAAGTGCTATCACATGCATCATCAACATGATTGGCATTGAAAGCATCATTGTCATCAATGTCAACATCATACAATACATCAAAATCATCATCATTTTCATCGTCAATATATATCATCATGATTGTCATTCATGTCATCAACATTGTGATGATGAACAAGCCATCCTACTACCTTACAAGAATTTCTTAAAGGACATTTTCCCTTGCCTAACTAATTCAATGGGTCTTAATAACTAGTAACTGTCATTATCCTCATCACATTCACAATCATCATTGATATCATCATCCTCATCGTCGTAGACATTGACATTAACACCATAGTCATTAGCAATTTCATCGTCATTTATGATCATCACAATTAATATCATGATCATGATCCCCATGATCATCAATGTGATAATTATAAAGGCATCAAACCACCTAATTAAATGATTTTCATAAAAGAGATTTGGGCTTTGAGTGGGAATGTAGGCATCAATTGTGATTGATATCATCTATAATTATTAGATCATCATTAGTTCCATCATAATTGTCATAACACATCATCATCATGTTGTTAGCATCAATCAAATGCCAATAGGGTCTCTCAAATGTTTTTACGGACACTCAAATGTCATTAGATCCATTTAGGCGACTGTCATTAGGGTAACTTAGACACCATTCATAACATTGACATTGACATTGTCATCACCATCATTGCCAACATCATATAGTACATCAACACCATCATCACCGTCATTGTCTCATATATCATCGTGATCATAGTCCTTCATTCATCAACATTGTGATAATGAACAATGCATCTTACTACCTTTCAATAATTTCATAAAGTGATTTTTCCCTCACCTAACTGGTTCGATGAGTCTTAATAATTAGTAATGGCCATGATCCTCATTGTGATCATCATCACAGTTAGTGTCATGATTATAATCATCACCATCATTGTGATGATGAAAAAGGAATCGACCACCTATTAATTAAATGAGTTTTGTAAAATATATTTTTCCTCTAATTGGGAATGTAGGCATCAGTTGTCATCGTTATCATATTATAATAAAATCATCATAAATGTCATCATATTTGGCATCATCATCATCATCATCATATTAAGGTCACTCAGATGCCATTAGGATCACTTAAATGCTTTTAGTCACACTAGTATGCCATTAAGGTCATTTAAGTGACATTAGGGTCACTAAGGTGCCATTAGGGTCATTTAGGTTCCATTAGGATCAATCAAGACCCATTAGTGCTATCACATGCATAATCATCAGTGACATCAACATCATCATGATCTGCATTATCATCACCATCACCATTGTTATCATCACTGCCATTGTCATAGAGATTGACATTATCACCATTATCATCGCCATTGTCATAATCAATGTAGTGCTCATAATTTCATCATTATCATATTGTAATCATCATTGTCATCATGCATCATCAACATTATCCTCATGATATTAGGATCACTCAAGTTACATTATGGTCACTCAAATATTGTCAAGGACAATCAGATGCAATTAGGGTCATTTAGGTGCTATTAGAGACACTCAGATGCCATTGGGGTCATTTAGGTGCAATTAGTATCAAACAAGATCAAATAGTTCTATAATCACCTATATCATGATTATTGACATTGACATCGTCATCGTCGTCATCATCCTAGTCAACATAATACAAATCATCATTGCCATATTTATCATTGTTAGTATGCATTGTCATCATTGTCGGCATGTCGTTAGAGTCACTCAGATGTCGTTAGAGACACTCGGATTCCATTAGGGTCATTTAGGATTAATTAGGGTCTCTTAGTTTCCAAAAGGGCCATTTAGGAATCATTAGGATCACTCAGGGTCAAATAGTGAAATAACATGCATCATTCACATCATTATCATTGTCATTGACATCGTCACCATCATCATCATTCTTATCATCATCATTATCATCTTAGACATAACCATAAATGTCTAACACAACCCTCCCAAATCAAACCCTCAAAATCCTATATCCAAGAGCCTCTATCCCATCTATTAAGTAACTCATATGTTGAAATAGGGTCAATTCTAGGAGCAAAACTTGTTTCTATTTTAGGATCAAATATAGGTGCAAAACAGGGCACAATAATAGGAGAAAAAACATGGTACTTTTGGAGAAAAACTAGATTCTATACTAGATGTTATTGTGGATGCAAAACTTGGTGCTAAACCTACCAACAATTAGGAAGCTAAAATAGGCACTAGACATGGTGTTAATCCTAGGTTAAATCTTGGTGTACCCTAGGGAGCCAAACCAAGGGCAATTCTTGGCTTATATATTGGTGTAATTCTTGGAGTACAAGAGGAAGCTAAGCTTGGTAGTAACCCTAGTGTTATGGAGGACATTATTTCTAGCTCAAAAGGAAGGAAAACTAGGTGCTATTGATGGTCCTATGCCTACCGCTATTCATGGTGCTAAAGTGGACTCTAAAGTGGATGCAATCAGCATTTAGTTTAGTGCCTAATGGCAAAAAAGGGTGCAAAAAATGCCAGGAGAAGCGTGTTAGGATATTCCTATACTCCATCCTAGTCCCACCAGTATTTTGATCATTTACATTTTCAGTCATGCATGCACCTTTAGGGTTTGCATGCATTCTAGGGTTTTCATGCATTCTAGGGTTTGCATGCATTTTGCATGCATCCCAGTCATCAGTCCAGCACCTAGCCCTCAGTTATCCAGCCCCCAGGAGATTCTCACTATTCAGTTTTAGCCCTCTAGTTGCTTAATGCGCCCTTCTTCTTTGATTTTAGGGAGCAACTCGCCCTTCTTCACCTACCAGTCTAGTTACAGTTAGTTACAGTCAGTTACAATCAGTCACACTTAGTTACACTCAGTTACACTCAGTTACACTCAGTTGCACTCAGTTACACTCAGTTACACCTACCAGAGTTAGTTTGACTGATGGTTGACAGTTACTTGAGCATTGATGACTCCACTGATGATGATGAAGACTTCCAATTGCGCTCCGATGATCATGAGGACACCTAGTTGTGCTCCGATGACACTCTATTGATCTTATGATCACTCTGAGAGGCTAATTCGAATTGCCACCTTAGGCATTCAAATCCTCTCTACCATTGTACTATTTATTTGTCCATACTGTGATTAATTAATTAATGTGTGTGAAGTATTATTGCTTCTATCTGAGTTCTACTGTACCATATTATTCTGTTGTTCATTATACTGTATTATTCACTCTTCTTCTATTTTCCTGCTTAATCATAATTACTCTTGTGAGGTATACATCATCTCTTAGATCTGCTGTGAGGATTTTCACATGGTATCAGAGCATGTTGAGAGTATTGTTTATCTCCATTCTTGAGAGTTTTTTGCAAGTTATTACCAAGATTTCGAGTGCAGCAGTTGCAGTAGTTTCTGCATTTTTACAGCAGTAGCAGTTGCAGTTATTCTATATTGTTTTTGCAGGTCTTCTACAGCTTCGATGTATCCTGAATTAGAAGAAATCACTCCTCTTTCTCTATTCAACTATGATGAATGGAAACCAAAAATAATAGCATATTTAAAGAGCCATGATCTCTTTGATTGCTATTTTGAAAGAGATTTTTAATCCTCTACAAAGAAGATTAAATGGTTGAATAAAGGTGACATTCACATTGGAAGAATGAAGATTACTATGACTGATTAAATATTGTACCCAACCATCATTGATATTGAAACTCCAAAAGAGTTATGGGCTCATCTGGATGAAAGATTCGGCAAAAAGAATGATGGATTTGGTCCAAATCCCTTCAAAAGCAAGCAAGGTGATGCATTCGCTCCACTTGATGGTCTCTCAGATCATGATGCATTCGCTCCTCCTGATGGTCTCTCAGATCATGTTGTATTTGATCCCCTTGATGATCTCTCAGATCATGAACCAATATCATCTCATATTGAAGTTGTTGACAAAGAACTTGCATATTCTCCACTCATGCTCAAACTTTCTTCTCTTTCTGTGCCAGCTCACACTCTAGATATTGCAGAAGGTCCTAAATCCTCTCTTGCACCAAAGTTTGTTGGTTTGCATCATGATCACATGATTATTTCAGAGGTCAAAACAGCTTTTGAAGGTAATGCATTCGCTCCTCTCCAGCTATCTCCTCTTTTATACTACTATATGATCATAATTCCATGCTTTCAGAAGGTCATTAAAGAATATGGCCATTGCCATTCGCTTGGGATAATTTCTCATGCATCTACTGGTTTTGATCTCACCTCTCATGGTTCAAAGGAGATCTCAAGAAACCATGATTCAAGTCTTGGATCTAATTTGGATGCTAAGAAATTACTGCTTGGGATAAATTCTCATGCATATGATAGTTTTGATCTCACCCCTGCTGGTTCAAAGGAGATCTCAAGAAACTATTTTTTAAGTCTTAAATATGATTTTGATTTCAAGCAAACATGTAATAGTTATTTTTGGCATAATCTCACCCATGGTGGTTCGAAGGAGAAGACAAAAGACTATATGCACTTTCACAGATTTGATCCTACCTCAGCTGATTCGATTCACAGGTTCAAGGATCATTCTCATACTGTTGGATTTGTTCTCATCACATTCGATCTGAAGAGCAAGTACAAGCACATGCTTTTTGAGCATGATCCACTTCTTCCCAAGAAGAAGATACCTCCAGAAATATGACCAAGCATCACACATGCTTGAGTTTGGAGCATTTATTTTTATGTGTGCCTTACAGTCTATTTTTTGAGGAGGGGGTATGTTTCCCATGAAATTTTCCTACTTCCTTGGTTTATTTATTGTTATTATTCATTGTATTGGGTGAACTTTGGTCTTAGTTACCAGGGCCCAGGATGGATTAAGGGGGGGTGTTAGGATATTCCTATACTCCATCCTAGTCCCACCAGTATTTTGATCATTTACATTTTCAGTCATGCATGCACCTTTAGGGTTTGCATGCATTTTGCATGCATCCCAGTCATCAGTCCAGCACCTAGCCCTCAGTTATCTATCCCCCAGGAGCTTCTCACTATTCAGTTTTAGCCCTCTATTTGCTTAATGCGCCCTTCTTCTTTGATTTTAGGGAGCAACTCGCCCTTCTTCACCTACCAATCTAGTTACAGTCAGTTACACTCAGTTACATTGAGTTACACTCAGTTACACCTACCAGAGTTAGTTTGAATGATGGTTGATAGTTACTTGAGCATTAATGACTCCACTGATGATGATGAAAACTTCCAGTTGCACTCCGATGATCAGGAGGACACCTAGTTGTGCTCCGATGACACTCTATTGATCTTATGATCACTCTGAGAGGCTAATTCGAATTGCCACCTTAGGCATTCGAATCCTCTCTAACATTGTACTATTTATTTGTCCATACTGTGATTAATTAATTAGTGTGTGTGAAGTATTATTGCTTCTATCTGAGTTCTACTGTACCATATTATTCTGTTGTTCATTATACTGTATTGTTCACTCTTCTTCTATTTTCCTGCTTAATCATAATTAATCTTGTGAGGTATACATCATCTCTTAGATCTGCTGTGAGGATTTTCACAAAGCGCCATCCCACGAAATATCACTAACTTTTCCTAAAAAATGGATAAAAATACACTAAAAGTGTTAGTAGATGCCAAAACTGGAGCTAAAAGAGATGTTAATCACATGTTTTTGTTGTAGTGACCAGAAACTAGCAAGTGGGACTTCAACGTAGTCTCCAAAAATATGTTTTCATATATATTCGACATGGATTCATGAGTGATTAAGGAACCAATAATCCGATCAATATGCATCTCACTAATGTCTTTAGAATCCTATATGACTGGAACTACAACATAAAAATTATTTGGCAATCTCCTTGGTACCTTCTCAATCACTCTTTGATTTCTGAGATCTTGACCATATTTTCTCAGCTTATTTACAACATTCATGACCTATATCATAAAATTGTCTATCGACTTAGAGTCTTTCATCTTCAAGAATTCATAATATCCTCTCAAGTTCTTCAATTTAACTGTCTTCACTTTGGATACACCTTGATAATTGGTTTCAAGAATGTCACAAGAAATCTTTGAAGCCTAAGAATTTGAAACTTTTGGAAATATTTTTTCATCTAGGCCGTGTTGAATGAGACCTAGAGCTATGTTATCTCTCTTTATGTTATCCCTCAATAGGTCACATTCATCATTTGAGTGAACTTCGATGCAATATATGTAGGATCTGGATATCCAACTATCACAAAACTCCACAAATATTGAGAACACAATAGGGTTCTCATTCAAATCAACTAGTTGTCATAATTTTTCCCTTTCAAGTTGGGAACCATTGGATAAGTCAAAATGTTTCTCAAATCCAATCCACAAATACAGTCTTCATACTAATAGACTTACTCCTAGGAAACTACAATTGTGCATAGAAGGGAAAGAGCGATTATAGATTTGATACCAAACTGAACAGACACGAAGAGTTTTCAAACTCTCAAACATAGGTAACATTATACAGAGAAATAAGTGGGAGAAAAATTTTCTTCTCTCTATTTGATTAACAAATAAAATTACATATATATACATAACAGTATTTTTCCATGGTTACCAACATTTCGATCAGGTCATATTAAACAAAATAACTTGTAGACATAAGTGTCGGTAAAAGCATGCTCTAATTAAATGATCAGGAACTAACATCGATGTATAAATTCTTGGACCTCATTTTAGCTTCTAATACAAAAATCCAATTTCCTCCCAGATGTCCACTATGGACTTCAAATTGAGACATTCCTCTAATGATAATCTTAACACAATGCCAATATGTTGGGTCCAATATTATGTTAGAAATGATCTGTCAGACTTAGCCTCTAACTAACCTTCACTTGGATGCCCTGATATTCCAGTATACTGAAGCATGTCCCAATCAAGAATTTTCATCAAACCATTCCTACCCAACACCTTCAATGCAATTCCAATATACTATCATCAATATGGTACTAGTGTAAAATTAAGCACAATAGATCTAACTGAACAAGTGAATCAATTACAAGATGAAACTCAGAAAATATATGTAAAACTGTGCAAAAGGCTTGCAACAGTGCTCTATTGAACTCATAATGGTAGAATAGAATACAATACAGTAACAATGACTGAGCAATTCGAATTAACCAAGGAGGTCATTCGAATATACTGCATGGAATAGCTTGGCTCCAACTAGGAGTCCGCATCATTAGATCAGTGGAGTCACCAATGCAAAAGTAATTGTCAACCAGGTGTCAAACTGATTCTAACTAAGTGTGGTAGGTGTAACTGGCACATGTAGGCAATAACTGAATGAAGGAGGCTCAGTGGAGGGTGCATGAGGAGCTAACTGGAGTCAGAATAGGAAATCTAGTCTCATTGGGGGTCCAACGGAGTGATACAATCAGTTAGGAGTCAATCTAGCCTTAAAGCAAGGAAAGACAACTAACTAATTGAAGTGAACTGAGTGGTAGGTGAAGAAGGGTGCATTTATCAAGTGGTAGGTGAGAAGTGGGTGCCTTCCTAACTAGGAGGGCTAAAACTGCAAGGAAAGAAGCTCCCATGTGTTGGAAAACTGGGGACAAGGTGCTAGAGGCATCAAACTGGTGACTAGGATGCATGCAGAAATGCAGAAATGCATGGAAAGTACAATACTGAATGATGAGATATCCTAACAACCCCCCTCAAGCTATACTATGATGTAAAAAATAATACATGAATAGGGCCCTAGTTACTAAGACCAAAGGTCACCCCAATACAATAATCCAAAAATGCTAGAAATAAATCTAAGTGAGGAAAGAGGGAAAACCCAATGGGAGGAAATCCCCTCCTCAAGCTGAACATAGAAGGATCTAATCTATCTCCACCATGATGGAACTCACCCCCAACAGTGAACAGAGGTAAGATAACTTCTTCTCAGTGAAGCTCTTGGTGAAGATGTCTACAATTTGCTCGTCGGTAGGGCAATATTGCAAAACAATGGTTCTATCATGCACAAGCTCTCAGATGTAGCGCATGTGGATCTCGATGTGCTTGGTCCTATGTCTCTGAACTGGATCCATCGAGATCTTGATAGCACTTTGATTGTCACAAAAAATGACAGTTGAAGTAGTACTACCAATATCAAACTCTGACAAAATACCCTGCAACCAAACTGCCTGAATGCAAGCATTGACTGCTCCTCGATACTCTGCCTCTACTGAAGATAATGCAATGGCTGCATGCTTTTTTCCTGACCAGAAAATAGGCCCATTTCCAATCATGAAAAAATAACCGGAAGTGGACTTTTGATTAATAGTATCACCCTCCCAATCTGAATCAATATACCCAATTAAATCTAGCTCACAATCTGTAGCATAGTGGATGCCAAAGTGTCGAGTTCCCTGCACATAGTGTAAGATCCTGTTGGCTGCCCGCCAATGGAGATCATGGGGCTGCTACATATATCTTGATACAACACTCATGGCATAAGATATATTAGGCCTTGAGTGTGTCAAGTATAGTAGAGAACCGATCAATTGTCGATACAATGTAGAATCTGCAAGCAGTGTAGAATCTCCCTCCTCAAGATTGATTCCTGAGAGAAAAGGAAATGGGGGTACCTTACAATCCGACATGTTGAACTTGTTTAATAGGTCTAAAATGTATTTTTTCTGAGATATAGTGATCCCATCAAAATTTTGAGCAATCTCAAGCCCCAAAAATTGTTTTAGCAAGCCCAAATCTCTCATGTCAAAAGCTAGATTTAAAGCGGTTTTTAACTTGTCAATTGAACTGAGAGTGCTACCAGTTATCAAAAGATCAACAACATAAAGAACTATAATTAGAAAATTACCTTTTGTTTGTTGTAGGTACACATTTGGACTTGATTTGCACCTTCCGAAGTTTTGTGAGAGAAGGAAGGAGTCCACCTTAGCATACCAAGCTCTTGGGGCCTGTTTTAAGCCATACAATGACTTCTTCAATCTGCATACTAACCTTGGATCAGATATATATCCTTCTGGCTGCTTCATATATATTTTTTCTTTCATATATCCATGGAGAAACGCACTCTTCACATCCATATGGTGCACTTCCTAGTGCTTGGATGCGGCAATAGATAAAACAAGATAGATAGAATCCATCTTTGCAACCGGTACAAGGGTCTCAGTGTAGTCCACTCCTCGGACTTGAGAGAAACCTTTGGAAACAAACCGAGCTTTTTATTTTCAGGTTGATCCATTAGTAGCAACCTTTGTGCAGTAGACCCATTTACATTGGATTAATTTCCTCCCAGGTGGAAGAGAAACTAGCTCCCATGTAGCATTCTTTTGAAGAGAACTGTACTCTTCATCCATGGCGGCTTGCCATCTCGGATCTCGATGGAAATGATAATATGATTTAGGATATGAACCTATCATAAAAAATAATTTCTCAGATAGCAAAGGATCAGAGAATGAAAGAGCCATACCTGCTCTTTGAAAGTCTGCTCAAGTCCTCCTTGGATCGGCAGGATTTTCCAATGTTTTGACCAGCAGAATTGAGTGTATTTTGGGCCCACTTTGGAAAGTATTGGAGCACAAATGGATCAGCCTCTGAACCTGATATGTCATGTTCATCAAAGTATGATAAAATATCAGAACCAATACTTTCATCATCTTCTTCAAATTCTTCTTCTGGTGGAGGCGGTAAATCAACAGTTTCTTCCTCAACTAGTTCCATATTTTGAAGCGGTTCTTCAAATCTGACACTACGCTCAATGAATATCTTTTTGGATCTGATATCCATTAGTTTGTAGCCTTTTGATTCTTCAGCATATCCCAATAGGATTCATTCAACACTTTGCTGATCCAAATATTTTCTCTTTTCAATCAGAATTCTAGCCCAAGTGGTTGAGCCAAAAACACGGAAATTTGACACATCAGGTTTGTGACCTGTGTAAGCTTTAAAAGGTGTAATATCAGTCAAAGATGACCGTGGAACCCTGTTTTGAATGTATGCAACAACATTCATGGCCTCAGCCCAAAGGTTTTCAGCCAAACCTTTTGATTCAATCATACAAGTTGCCATCTCTTTTAGTTATCTGTTCTTCCTTTCCACTACACCATTCATCTGAGGTGTGTAGGGAATTGTGTGCTGGATCTGAGTGCCTCTTTCAGCACAAATTTGCAGCAGCTCTGATTTGATATATTCACCTCCATTATCAGATCTAATATCTTTTATCTTCCTCTCGGTGCCAGTCTCAACAGAAGCCTTAAAAAACTTGAATTTTTCTAGTACTTCTGACTTGTTTTTTAGAAAGAAAACCCATGTAAATATGGACAAGTCATCGATGAATGTCAAAACATACGTTGATCCATTCATGGAGATATGTGGCAGAATACCACTGATATTAGAATGTATCAGCCCCAAAATTCAAGAAGCTCTGCTAGCTTTTCCTTGGTCAAATTTGTGCTCGGGGTGCTTCCCAATGATGCAACCTTTGCATATTCCCTTCGAGGATTTGATCGTCGGAAGGCCATCAACCATGGAATTTTTCTGTAGCAGCTGCAAATATTTATAATTTAGGTGTCCAAACCTCTCATGCAATAGCCTACTAACCTCATTGCCATGAGTCAGAAGAGCGGTGGGCGTGTCATGCGGCAGAAAGTGTGAAAATTCATATGCTTTTGAAGCATGATTTGCTTTTCCGACCGCAATAATTTTTCCACTTTGAATATCGGAAATTTCAACTTTGTTAGGGAAGAATACAACTTTATTTGGTGAACTAGTGTGTGTCATTTGATAAATGGAAAGAAGATTCAAAGCTAAGGATGGAACATAGAGCACATTGTGAAAACTGCCATGCTCTAAATGAATAGTACCTTTTCCCTTTGAAGAGATCTGAGAGTCATCTCCCATGTGGATGGAAATGTTGCTGTTGGGATCAAATTATGATAGAGAATCTTTATTTGCAGCCATGTGGTTCGAATCTCTAGAATCAATGAGTAGAGTTGGAGGAGTTGAAATAGTTGCCATGAGTGCATGACCTCTCTCGGGATGATCATTTTTCTCCTTCTTCCTTGCACCGTCAGGAAGGGTTATGTTGTTTTTATCTAAAAGAAGGGCCATCTGATCTATGGTTTTATTCATGCATGGGATTTTAGGATGATAGACCTTTCTGCAATAACAACATTTATATTTCTCTTTGCCCTCTTTCCCTTTTTGCTTGTTTCTTGAACCGAATGGCTCATCCACTTGCTTTTTTTTCTCTCTTTGCTTGGAAGGTTTGAATTTTGGATTCTCTTTCTTTTACTTCCCTTTTGCATTCATAGCTTTGGACCCTCCAGCAAAAGGGCTTGATCTTTGGAGCTTATGGACCCCATTTGAAAAATATTATCATGCTCCTTTGCGAGAGATTCAACGAATGCATTTAAGTAGGCATTTTCCAATTCAGGGTTGTGAGCTTCCCGGAATTGAATGTAGAGACAAATACCAAATAATATTTTCCAGGTTTTGTGAGAATAGAAAGAATCAGTTTTTTATCTTCCTTTACAACTCCACTTTGCTTCAATTGCAATACCAAGTGCTTGAATTTGGTGAAGAAATCATTTATGGTTTTGAAATTCTCAGGATTCAAAGCAATCAATTCATTTTCCAATTGAAAAGACCACATCTCATCTTGCTTGCCAAAGATCTTTTCAAGTTTCTCCCATACTGCTTTTGGAGTAGACAATCCACTGAGGTGGAAATGAATATCCTTGGAAATATTGAGGCAAAGAAGACCATATGCTTCATCCAATTTGTTGAAGTGTTTGGATTTCTCAATGAGAGTATTTGGCTCAACTTCGAGGCCCATGGTGACTCTGTAGTACCCTTTTGAGCGCAACACAATCTCCATGTCATCTTTCCATTCAAAATAATTGAAGGGAGTACGAAGATTTGAAGAAGAAGAATCCATCTCAATGATAGCGAATGATAATGGAGGAGTGATAAAACCCGCAAATCACAAGAAAACAAGAACAATAAGGTCGAACAATCCACCCGTTTTATAGTTGCATCACACCTGGCTTAGGAGATCAAGCAAGCTTGAAGATCCAATGATTCATATCCAGGAATTCTATGGAAAACTCATGGCTTCTAGAGTGGATTGGAGAGTGTTGAAATATTGCAACTTCTAAGAATATTATATTTGTACTTTGTTATTCTGGAGATGTTTCATTCCTCCATGAAGACCTTATTGTATATCCGGAGATGTTTATACCTCCATCGGAATGTGGTAACTTGGGTTATTAGACTTCCCTAGTGGGGGTCGGCCCTGTATTTGTTATGTGGGTTAAAGGGTTCTTAGACCACCCTAGACAGTTCGGCCCAGTCAATTGTAATGGGGTGTTTAACCCAGTGGTTAAGTTGGGGCTGACCTAGTTAATATAAAAGACAAGTCAGAGATGTGTATAAATAGAGGAGGTGTGTTCCTCATTTAACACACACCCTCACTTGTGAATAGTGCATAGGTGAGGGAGAGGTATGCTATGGAGGAGAAGGAGCTCATGTCTAGGGTTTTCATATTTGTATTTGCTGGTCATCTATATTGAGGAAGCTTTGCTGGGTTTTCTACCCCATGAGGGTTTCCCAGGATAAATCTGTGTCTCTTGTGTTTATGCTGTGCTTGTTGTTCTTTCAGTGATCCTGTATATGATATTGTTGTGAAATGAAATATAATGTTGATATTTTATGTCGTATCATATTGAATCTTAACATGGTATCAGAGCTAACCTAAAGGAAGGCAATGTATGGCACTTATGACACTTGCTTCACTTGCGACAATTTGAAGGTTAGGGTTATGTATAGCAAAAACCAGTCATCGTGGAACTTTCGCTATAAATCCATTTTGGCAAAGTTTCAGGATTTGAAACCTTTAAAAGTCGTAGATAACATACCCATGTACCTTGTGTCCAAAGGACACCCTCATATTCATTGTATTTTGTGATTTATGATCAGTACAAGTTAGGGCTTATGCCTCTTCTAGATCTCAGTCATAATCAGGAGACCTAGGAAAAAAGGTCATAACTTGGGCTAGGAAGCTCCAAATGAAATTTTGTAAAACGTGACAAGTAGTGCACAGACTATACTATCTCAGGTAACTTTTTCAGAGGCCGAAGTTGAACCAGTGACACGTGGAACTCCGTACAATTTCGCTCTCCTATTTTATCCCCTA
This sequence comes from Larix kaempferi, assembly GCA_027924585.1. Taxonomy (NCBI): domain Eukaryota; kingdom Viridiplantae; phylum Streptophyta; class Pinopsida; order Pinales; family Pinaceae; genus Larix; species Larix kaempferi. The sequence goes on from BSBM01000806.1 coordinate 8,571,111, forward strand.
AACAGGTCACGTTACGACACTTGGCGTAACTCTCTCTAAGAGAATCCAATTGAGGTTCGACCTGTGGGGTTGGAAAGAGGACAGGTCAGGATACCATAGGAAGAAGTTTCAGACCTTGTGGATTTGTAATTTTAGAGATACATCAGAAACAATTAGGTGCATATTTCTGTCAAAACAGATTTGGATTTTGAGCACCTTCATTCTTGAATCGTCATTGCTGTGGAAAATTAGGGTTTCGGAGAAAGTTGGAATTTTTGGAAACAAAGTCCATGGCTGAATGCTACTCATCAAAATCAAAATTTAGAGACCAAGATCAAATTTTTTTGGTTGGGTAGAAGACCGGGCTTGATCAAACCCTTGTTCGGGATTTTGATCGGAAAGGTGGAAAATTAGGGCTTCTGCAAAAGTTGGAATTTTTGAAGTCTGTGACCATGGCTGGAAGCTCCTTAGAAAAATAAGAGTTTAGAACTTTGGATCGAAACTTTTGATTGGGAAGAAGGGTGGGCTTCATCAAACCCTAGTTCGGGATCCTATCCAGAAGATCCAGAAGATTCAAAGGCAATTTTGAGGGGTCAAATTTTGGAGATTTCAAATTGAAGTATGCTAGTTTGATCAGCTCAGCAAGGCACATCTTTCCATCCATTCAGAAGTGTGAAAGTCAAAGTTTGAATTTTTAGGGTTTCTCTGAAAAACCCTAATCGAGCTCCAGATCCAGTTTCAGGGGGAGATGAGGCTAAGGCCTTACATAAGAAGACTACAAGAAATCTTGACAAGTATGACTTAAGAAGATGCATACAAGTACATCAAGAAAGACAAATCAAGTTCTATGACCATGATGACATAAATACAAAGACTTATCCATAGTCTTTAGAAGCTCTACTTACGAGGTATGTATGATTTGTTTCTACTATTCTTAACTTATGAGGTATGCAGGTTACTATAACAAGGTCTCTAAATCATTGAAGAGACTAAATATATTGTTTGGGTATGTTATAAATAAATAAGCATGTATGTAATCCAGGTATGTCTTCCTATGTTAGAATGATACTTTGTGCTAGGATCTTATATACCCATGTATTGAATGATCATGACCATACCTATTCAAGATTATTTAGAATTATAATGTTTTGATAATATTGAGATTATGCTAATGAATGTATGTTTGTGTATGAGATCATGAGGATGAAACTAGTGCACACTTGAGCATGCACAGTGGTACAGAATGAATAGAAGTTCAAAAGACATATAGAAGATCAAGCGGGAGGCAACCACACAAACATAAAAGATAAGTATTTGAGTTGTTATTTGAATCTCTGAAATAGTAAATGATATTGATTGTAATGGTTGTATGCATATTTGTATTTCTAGAATATATCATGCTGAGTGTAAACACTCATATAGCATTGAACAGTATACTACTAATATGCATATGATTGATAAGTTGGACAAGCATTCCATTATTGATTGTCTAGAATGAAACCTCTTTGTTGACATGCTGAGAGCTGTGCATGCTCTCTATAGTATGTTTTGGTAGAGATGGAAGGCATCTAGATAGCCACTGTATGCATATAGGTTATGGAAAAGTGTTGTGCCAAAGTATTGGTCAAGATTTTTGCATAACTATGAAAATAATATTTGTATGCATAATAGGTTATCATGTTAACATGATTTGATGATTATGAAGTATTACTAATCATGTACTTAATTTTGATTTGTAGGAAAGATCATGAAGAATGATGAACACTGAACAAGTGATGGATGTTCAACAAGAAGACTTACAAATCAAACATACTATAGCAAGCTCGTGGCTAGAAGATTCTCTTAGAAAGAGGAAGAGGATCATGACGAGATGTTTTCTCCAAGTGGCTAGATAAGACCATTCTCTTAATGGTGTAATTGAAGAAGAAGTGTGAATCAGGCTCTGTATGGGTACTCAGGATCGATAGTCATTTGATGAGCTTAATGATCACCATGGGTAATGTGGATCTCAACCTTTCCTACAAGGTTGAAGATGGTTTCTATATACAGATGACATGGATGCAAGAAGGAACTCACCACAAAGTTTGAATGATATTGAGGATCATATCAGTAGACCCATCTGACGAGAGATGGCACGGATAGATATACAGAAGATCACTCAATGCAGAGTGTGAATGATGTTCAGTCACAGAGGGAGAATTGACAACTTCTTGACAAAGCTTGGGCTTTACCATAAATAAAGTTGATCCTAACCTTTACCTTAAGGTTGTGGATGATGAACCTGTCATACTATTATTGTATGAGGATGATCTCTTTCTGACAGGGAATGAGAAATAGATCATGGAAAGCAAGAAGAATATGGCTACAAAATTTGAGATGAAATATCTCAGATTGATGCATTACTTCCTAGGTTTGGAAGTATGGCAAGGCCCAGAAGGAATCTTTCTCAACCTGGGAAAGTGTGCTGTGGAAATATTGAGAAGATTTGATATGTTGGAATGTATAGCCATGGCCACTCTCATGGGCTCCAACTTGAAGTTGTTAAATGATGACTCATCAGAGTTAGTGGATGTGACTCTATACAGACAGATTATTGGGTCATTGATGTATTTGACGAATACTAGACCAGACATATGCTTTGCTGTAAATACCTTGAGTTAGTATCTAGTGGAACCTAGAAGAGTTCACTTAATAGCTGCAAAGCATTTGATGAGGTATCTAAAGGGTACGATAGATTTTGGTCTATATTATCTTGGAGATCATGACTACTCAGATGTTGATTGGGCAGGAAGAGTCTTAGATAGAAATAGTACATCAGGTGGATGTTATTGTCTTGGATCTGCCATGAACTCGTGGTTTAGAAGGAATCAGTCTAGTGTGGCTCTCAGCACAATCGAAGTAGAATATATAGTTGCTTGCTCTGCTAATTGAGAAAAGATATGGCTTTAGAAGTTATTATCTGGTTTATTTGACTTAGAGATGGAACCCACTAAGATCCTGTGTGACAACCAGAGTTGTATCAAGATGACAGAGAATCCAGTGTTCCATGATAAGTCAAAGCACATAGAGATCCGATATTTCTTTATACGGGATATGGTGCAGAAAGGATCTATCAAGCTCGAGTATGTAAGCACTGATGAACACGTTGCTGATATATTGACCAAACCTCTGTCTCGAGTAAAGTTTGAGTATTTTCGAGACAATCTTGGTATGGTTCAGAAGGACCCTCCTCGAAAGGGGGAGTGATATGATCGCTGATGATGAGATTGCCTACATCGACAGTGAGGTCGATGATGAGGATACCTATATTGGTGATGCCGACAGTGAGGTCGATGATGAGGATACCTATATTGGTGATGCCGACAGTGAGGTTGGTGAATGGTCCTTAGACAGGGTCTAAGTTGACGAGGGGATTACATCATCCTTGAACACATGTTCTAAAAGGATCCGTAGACATATGTCTCCGAGAAAGAAGAGGGATTGCATCATCCTTGAACACATGTTCTAAAAGGATCCGTAGACATATGTCTCCGAGAAAGAAGAGGGGTTGCATCATCCTTGAACACATGTTCTAAAAGGATCCATAGACATATGTCTTCAATAAAGAGGAGGGATTGCATCATCCTTGAACACATGTTCTAAAAGGATCCGTAGACATATGTCTTCGAGAAAGAAGAGGGATTGCATCATCCTTGAACACATGTTCTAAAAGGATCCGTAGACATATGTCTCCGAGAAAGAAGAGGGATTGCATCATCCTTGAACACATGTTCTAAAAGGATCCGTAGACATATGTCTCCGAGAAAGAAGAGGGATTGCATCATCCTTAAACACATGTTCTAAAAGGATCCGTAGACATATGTTTCCGAGAAAGAAGAGGGATTGCATCATCCTTGAACACATGTTCTAAAAGGATCCATAGACATATGTCTTTGAGAAAGAAGAGGGATTGCATCATCCTTGAACACATGTTCTAAAAGGATCCGTAGACATATGTCTCTGAGAAAGAAGAGGGATTGCATCATCCTTGAACACATGTTCTAAAAGGATCCGTAGACATATGTCTCTGAGAATGAAGTCCTTAGTGGACAGATGGGGATTGTATCTTCCTCGGACTTCGGTCCCTGAATTGATCCGTACACAGATGTCTTCGAGAATGAAGTCCTTAGTGGACAGGTGGGGATTGTATCTTCCTCGGACTTTGGTCCCAGAATTTATCTGTAGACAGATGTCTTCGAGAATGAAGTCCTTAGTGGACAGGTGGGGATTGTATCTTCCCCGGACTTCGGTCCCAGAATTGATCCGTAGACATTTGTCTCTGAGAATTGATGATAGGACTGCATCGTCCCTGGACTCTTAGTTCAAAATGTACGTGATAGGACTGCATAGTCCCTAGATACTTGGTTCAAAATGTACGTGATGGGATTGCATCGTCCCTAGACATGAGACTTGTCTTAAAGTGATAAGGAATGATCCTCCTATAAGTTGATCTAGATTTCATCGTCCATAGACATCAGACTTGTATTAAAGTGATAAGGAATGATCCTCCTGGAAGTTGATCTGGATTGCATCATCCATAGATATGAGACTTGTCTTAAAGTTATAAGGAATGATCCTCTTGGAAGTTGATCTGGATTTCATCATCCATAGACATGAGACTTGTCTTAACGTGATAAGGAATGATCCTCCTAGAAGTTGATCTGGATTGCATCATCCATAGACATGAGACTTGTCTTAAAGTGATAAGGATTGATCCTCCTGGAAGTTGATCTGGATTACATCGTCCATAGACATGAGACTTGTCTTAAAGTGATAAGGATTTATCATCCTAGAACTTGATCTGGATTCTATCATCCATGGACCTATGTCCTAAAGTGAGAGGGATTGATCATCCTGTAATAGGATCGTGTGTATTGCAGAGTATGCTGCTATGACGATGCTATCGATCGAGAGGATCTAGTTGATGATCTAGATGCTATAGATCGAGATGATCCAGATGATGTAGATCCAGATGCTGTAGGTCGAGATGATCCAGATGTTATAGATCGAGATGATCCAGATGCTGTATATCGAGATGATCCAAATGATGTAGATCGAGATGATCGAGATGATGTAGATCAAGATTATCCAGATGATGTAGATCGAGATGATCCAGATGTTGTAGATTGAGATGATTCAGATGCTGATGACGAAGCTGATGATCGTGTGATGACGATGTTGATGATCGTGTGATGATGATACTGATGATCTTGAGAATCCAGATGTTGATGTTGATGTTGCTGTAGCTGTTCAAGTGCTGCAGAAGATGAAGACTCAGTACTGTAGATGTTGATGTTCCAGTAACTGCTTGAGTTACTGATGATGTTGAGAAAGCTTCCAATGATTTATAGATGTATCATGTATGATGTTGATGACTCCTTGCTCCTGCAGATGTTGTTATAATATCCTTCTCGTTAAGGGGGAGTGTTGAAATATTGTAATGTCTAAGAATATTATATTTGTACTTTATTATTCCAGAGATGTTTCATTCCTCCGTGAAGACCTTATTGTATATCCGGAGATGTTTATTCCTCCGTCAGAATGTGGTAACTTGGGTTATTAGACTTCCCTAGTGGGGGTTGGCCCTGTATGTGTTATATGGGTCAAAGGGTTATTAGACCACCCTAGAGGGGTCGAACCAGTCAATTGTAATGGGGTGTTTAACCTAGTGGTTAAGTTGGGGCCGACCTAGTTAATATAAAAGACAAGTCGGAGATGTGTATAAATAGAGGAGGTGTGTTCCTCATTTAACACACACACTCACTTGTGAATAGCGCATAAGTGAGGGAGAGGTATGCTATGGAGGAGAAGGAGCTCATGTCTAGGGTTTGCATCTTTGTATTTGCTGGTCATCTATATTGAGGAAGCTTTGCTGGGTTTTCTACCCCATGAGGGTTTACCAGGATAAATCTGTGTCTCTTGTGTTTATGCTGTGCTTTTTGTTCTTTCAGTGATCCTGTATATGCTATTGTTGTGAAATGAAATGCGTTGATATTTTCTGTCTTAGCATGTTGAATCTTAACATAGACAAATTTCAGTCTTGCATGGTGATGAGCGAATGCACATGAGATTTTGCATGCCACTGCTGAAATATTTTTGTGAGCAATTCACTCAATATTCATGTAGAACACCTGCAGAAAAGAAATATTGTCCCCGCCATGGCTCTAATACCATGTGAAATTAAGCACATCAGATCTAATTGAACAAGTAAATCAATTAGAAGATGAAACTCAGAAAATATGTGTAAAATTGTGCAAAAGGCTTGCAACAATGCTCTATTGAACTCAGAATGGTAGAATACAATACAATACAGTAACAATGACTGAGCAATTTGAATTAACCAAGGAGTTCATTCGAATATACTGCATGGAATAGCTTGGCTCCAACTAGGAGTCTCCATCATCAGATCAGTGGAGTCATCAATGCACAAGTAATGATCAACCAGGTGTCGAATTGAGTCTAATTAAGTGTGGTAGGTGTAACTGGCACATGTAGGCACTAACTGAATGAAGGAGGCTCAGTGGAGGGCACATGAAGAGCTAAATGGAGTTAGAATAGGCAATCTAGTCTCACTGGGGGTCCAACAGAGTGATATAATCAGTTAGGAGTCAATCTAGCCTTAAATCAAGGAAAGACAACTAACTAACTGAAGTGAACTGAGTGGTAGGTGAAGAAGGGCGCCTTTCTCAAGTGGTAGGTGAGAAGTGGGCACCTTCTTGACTAGGAGGGATAAAAATGCAAGGAAAGAAGCTCTCGGGTGCTGGAAAACTAGGGACAAGGTGCTGGAGGCATCAAAATGGTGACTGGGATGCATGCATGCAAAGTAAAATACTGAATGATGAGATATCCTAAAAACTAGACCAAAACTCTAGGGGCCTCTCCCAAGCACCTTTGTTTGTTCCTCCAATATTATACTCCGACATGCTTTTGGGTTCTACCACATGTTAACATGATGGGAGATGAAACCTTGGACTTCTTAGAATCTTGGACCTTAGCAGAAGCTTCAAACTTAGAAAAAAAATTCACCAAAGAAAACTTCCAATGAAGAACATCTAACGCAGCTGCAATTGGTGACAATAACTCAGGTAGATGCAAACTTAAATATTGATCATGATTAATGCAACACCATTACTTTTACATGTAGAATTTTTTAATGTAAGTATGGGATGCCTCAGTGCCACGTCCTCGAGCCCTTCTACTACCAAATATGAATTGTGCCGAACTAATAAGACTATCTAAGCTGTATTGAGATTGAAGAAATAATTATCTCTAACAAAAAGGTGGAACAAGGACTTGCTATGTTGCTTAAAATAGGAATGTGAAATACTATAATCCCTGAATCCATATAAAATAAGGCCTTCATCTACATGATTCCAAATGTAAATATTGTTGTGAAGAAAAGGGGTGTGCCTCTCATAGTATGATTGAAGGTGAATGATAAATTGCAGAAGCAAGTATTGCCACAAACAAATAAGGAAAATATGAAGCTTGCTGCTAAGTTCAAAGCTTAAGAAACCATCTCAGGGAAACAATGAATTGCATCCATACTATTTCTAACATGAAATTTACAAAATAAAATAGAGCAAGCGCACATGAGGAACATTATGAAGAATATTTGATATCTGTTTTCTAACACTAGAAAATTAGATGTATCACGACGATTATTGGACAGAAAATTTCTAATATTCATTATAACCAAATCACTTGAATTAAATATATTCTAATAAAGGTGGATATCCCAAGCAATTATTGCTCTACCAACTGGCTACTTTTCTAAGAAATATAATCTCAAGAGTCCTATAAATTCTTGAATTCCACATAGTCGTTCACGTCTATTTTGTCGAGAAAAGAAGAAAAGGTTAAATTCTTTAACTTATAGAAGTTTGAACTACTTAATTTCATGTCTATGTAGTTAAGAAAAGAAGTCTACCAATTTTTCTTAACACAACAGACTCAATTACTTTCCACATGTTTCAACGATAATAACATAACTAAATCCCAAGAGCCATTAATCTAATCTAGACAATTACAAATTTATAATTCAAGACATTGCACATGTGTTTCCTCCTAGGAGGTCATAGGTTCAAATCTAGAAGGGGTTGGGGTATGTGAACCTCTTTAGACTTTAGTAGTTACATCCTTGTGCAAGGTGTGCAAGGGGTTTCCTTGTCCCACAAACAAGGTCTCATACAACAAATTGGTGTGTGGCTTGGACTTTAAGAAAAATATTATTATTATTATTATAAAATCAACCTATGTAATGCTCACTTTTTGCAAATAAGTAATTTTTGATAATAAATTAAAAATGGTACAAATGATAAGATACATCGATTTAAGTTTAAAATAGGTATTTCATGATGGTTAAGTTTGTAGTTTTAGGTCTATTAAATTCATCCTATTTAATTCATGACCTCATTGAAGTTATCATTCTCATCTACTTGTTAGTGACCAATGTGATACACCATAATTATGTTATTACTATTAAATAATATTTTATATTTAAATAGATATAATAAATTTATATTTTTTAAAATTTAAATAGATTAAAGTTAAATATATTAAATTTTAAATAATAATTTTGAATTTAATATAAAATTAATATATTTAATTTGAAACTTAATATATATATTAAATTAAATATATTTAATTTATATTAAATTTAAATTTAAATTTTGCTTGATATTAATATAAATTTATTATAACCAAGGGCTGAATAACTTTAAACCAAGGGCTCGAATAACTTTAAACCAAGGGCTTAATAGAAACAAAAATAAAGTTAGTGATTGCACCGAGAGTAGAGAGGTGCTTACAACCCAGTATGGGGGAGATGTTGTCACATTTGTCTCTTTTGTCACATTTGTCACGTTACGTAATGTAACGTTTCCATGTCAGCTCATACCTTATCAAAATAGAAAAGTAATTAAAAAATTTAAGATAAAAAAATTACACCTCAAGAAATTGGATCCCTCTCGGTGCTTAATAGATACGGGTTTAAGATGGATCTATGCTGGTTTAAATGCATTTAAATTAATTTTATTATAAAATAGTTTAAGATTGAATCTTTCCTTGAAACTCTAAACCAAAGGCTGAATAGAATATAAAAAATAAAGAGTTACGGATTTAAATGCATGTAAAATAATTTTATGACAGTAGTTTTAGGTTGAATTTTAGGTGACGCTCCGAAGAGACAGTCCCAAGATCTGGTTCATAACAAGTTTTTTTATTAATTCTTGTTATGGAAACCGGGGTTGTATCTTTGGGGAGATGCTCAGTAAAAATTAATACATCCAAAATATTTTAATAATAAAATGTAATTTCAAATTTTAGTGAAATTAAAATTTAAAATTTAAAACAGATTTAAAATTACCTATTCGATCGCTCAGAATATTTGTCTCAGATTTAAAATTAGCTATTCGCCGCTCAGAATGCTTCTACTTTGCTCAGAATGCTTTCTCTTCTCTGCAGAATCGTGTTTTATAAATTTGTATGATTTTCTTTGTTTTATGTTTGTTTTTTTGTATTATATATAGTCATCATTTCTAAATTTGCGTCGTTTCTAAATGACCAACCAAATATATTTATTACTCTTAAAATTAATTTGTGAGAGACTTTACTTTTAAATTTAATTTGTCACATGAGGAACGTTACATTTAACTTTAATTTGTTACATGAGGAACGTTACCAAAAGTAACGTTACATGTTACAAGATCTCCCCCATCCACTATGTGAGGAACGTTACATGCTACATGTGAGGAACGTTCATGTTACAACATCTACACCATAATCGACAAGTAAAAAGTAACTTACATGTTACATGTGAGGAACGTTACATGTGACAAGATCTCCCACATCCACTATGTGAGGAACTTTACATGTTACATGTGACAAGATCTCCCCCATCCTGGGTTGTAGAGCACCTCTTGGCGCAATTAATTAGGTTTTGGATGACTACTACGTAAATTGCTTGTTAATGGACTATTTGATCGGGCTAGTGAGATAAATGGGTGCCATCCCCATTAAGTTAAGGGGTATTTTGATATTTTTGAGTTTTTATTTTATACTTGTTGATGGTATTTTGTTCACTATATTTTTATACTTATAGATTAATTTTTTAATGGAAATACTTTTATTTTTTTGGCTTGGCTTGGGGATTTATATCCCAATTAGGATTTTTTTTTAATGGAAACATTCTTTATTTTTTTGGTTTGGGATTTATATCGGTTACATTTATTTGATAATAGAGCAATTCCATAAATTCAGAAATAGTAGATCTAGTTTCTAAAATTAGTTAATCTATTTATGAAGTCAAAAACAAAATTTAAACACTTTCAAATTTGGATTTTACCAAAAAATAATTTACCGGATTTTGACAAAAACGGTAAAGTCCAAAACATAGAATAAATAGACTACTCCTATGTCTATTTAACAATAGAGCAATTCCATAGATCCAAAAATAAAGGATTCCGTTTCTAAAATTAGTTATGTTTCGCATGACCACTAAGTGAGGTGGAATTTGGATTTTCCCGTCAAACATCATCACAAATCAAGCTTTCCTATCATAAATTCTATTTAAAAAACATAAAACTTTTGGAAAAATTGTTATTGAGATCATTAAATTTGATGGGTATCATCCTCAATAAGTTAGATCATGATGAGGAAGTGATTTACCATTTACTGAGATAAATGAGTGTCATCCCCAATTTAGGGGGTATTTTGATACTATTAGAGAGTTTTATTTTATACTTATCAAGGATATTTTGATATTTGTAGAGTATATTTTAAACAAAATTTTTCCTTATTTTTGGATTCTATAATTATATTTTAATTTGATTACATCTAAATACATTTAAATTCATTAATTTTTAATAGTTATTTTACCTATGTATAAATTTATTATGGGGTGTGAGAAAGAAGGTCAAATTCTTTGTTGGGATAATTTTTTCTTGTTGGATGAAATAACAACTTCTAGAGGTTGTAATTTGTCTTCCTAGGTGTTTTTCTTAGTAGCTAGACATTTTATTGATGCATGGGGCATTTTCATGGATGCTTGGACATTTTTATTGATGCATGGGATGTTTAAACTACTTGTTGGATATTATTTTTCCTTTCTAGATATTCTTATCATTGATTTCAAGTGAACACCTTCTTTCCTAGATGATTTTTATCATTACTTACTAGTTTAACTTTTGAAGTCACCAACAAATATTTAAAATGCCTCAATCAGATGCCCATCCAGTAGATCAATGTTTCATGTTAGAAAGTTGTTGCAATATATGAGGAGGTCTCTAAATTGCTAATTTTAAGTTGTATGGTCTATTGAACATAGGTAATTTATCTTGGGCATTTTTATCTTCTTTTTCATTCTCATGGTTTTTTTCCTCCATTGTTGTATTGTATATTACCTACATTGAGCTCTCTTGTATTGTGACGGTAGATTTCATAGATCCTAGACCTTTATATGGAAGCACACAATCCCATCTACATCCATCTCAAATTTATTGGTACACACGCATCTGTATAGGGTCTTGCATGGTCATATTCTTGTTGGAGCGATCATTTGTTTGTCTATAGAAATCTTCTTCATGTGTCTCAGCTTTCCTTATCTTGAGTGTAGATCACATGGACTATACACAACATTGAAAATACCAATTAAGGCATCAACGTATAGATATCATCTCTCATTCCTCCAAATGTTGTGCATTTACAGTTTTTTCTTTTATATTTTCAAAGTTCTCCAACAGTAGTATTAAAGCCCTAAAGTTCTTAAGGATTGTAGAGCATTGTTGGGTGGTTTTGCCTCACTTTTTGTTTCTGATCTACATACTGCGTGACCTACTAGAATTTCCTGACTACCAATTTCTTATATTGCCTCCAAACCTTCCATCTCTATCAACTTCCTCTATTTCCTTCATAATTGTGGACTCGGGTATTTTGCGTTACCATATTCCAGCTACAAATTTTTTTCTCCTTACACTTTATTAGTGTTCCTCTCTACACATGGAAAGCTTAATTTATGTATTGACCTTATCTTTGTGTGATGTGTCCTTGGTATGATTCCTCCACACTATGTAATTTATGCAAGGTGTATTTGTTTTCCTATAGTGTTGAGCACTCAGTGAAAGGGAATCATTGGATTTGTTTGTTTATTTAATAGTCATTTTCTTGTTACATGGATAACCATATCCTTCATCATAGGCATATGTAATTAGTGGTGTATATTTGTGACTTTTTTGTCATGTCAACTTTGTATTTTTGAACCATTTGAAATGTCTCACCATGTCACTTCCATGCAATTAAATAAATGAAATATCTATGTCTATATTTTATTTCCTATGGACCATTCATTCAAAACCCTAATTTATCTACATGCCTTACCTCTAGCGGTGTCGATTTGATATTGCAGAAAATGGTTTAGTTTAATATAGTGTGTTCAAAGAAATATAAATAGAGAGTGTAAGTAGAATCTAGATCACAAGAGAATTCCTTCAATCTAGAATTTTGTTTAGTTATATTTGTTAGAACATTATTACACCTTAGGACCTTATTCACAAGTCATTTTATTCATTAATTGGTCCAAAACAGGTTAATAATTACAATCCAAGGTTGTTAGAAGGTTGTTAAAAGTTAGTTAGGGAAAATGATGACTTATCCACCAAAGTATGGGACAAAATTAGTCAAATATAGTTGTTGGCACCCTAATAATGACCACCACTATTATTTATTACCATTATCTGAGCTAAGGTGCCCTGATTCCCTGTTTTAAGGAAACTGTTTTTGACTTAAGGAGCCCATGCTTTGAACCTAGTCATTTTGACCCTTTCTTAGTTGTTTGGTCCCATCCATGGATACCTAGCTCCACCCAATCCTATCCACCACATGTGATCCTCATTAATGACTTCTCATGCCTATCCAACGTTCACATAGACAATTCGTACCTATTTGGTTAGATTTGGGAGCCTATTACTCAACGTAGGGGGGATTTTGGTACAATGTAAGCTAGCCACTTGTACAACCTCCAAAGGAAAACAAATTCTTCATGTTGTTATATAAGGAGGATCAAAACTCATTGTTGGGTTGGATAGTTAATAAAATTTGGTATTTGATCATTTGTTTCACTGGTTTTTTATCATTTATTTTACTGGTTTTTTATCATTTATGACTCGTTTTTTATCATATATATTCCAGAACTCTTTTTGCACATATATCTTTCATACTTAGCTATTTCTTTCAACTGTGAGGTAATCTATAGATTCTAGATCCTACTGTGATATAGATTTCACATGGTGTCAGAGCTCTTGGAGCTTCTATTCGAACCAAGATTGTTTTAGAAGTGCACCAGAAGCAGTGGAGAAACCACAGAAGTCCCAGGGTCCATTGCCTTGAAGCCATTGGAGAAATCGGTTGTGATTCTCTCCCGAATGTTCCTTCTATCAAACAGCGTTCGGATCTGTTAGTTTAGATCCCCTCCTGAGTGTTCATATTTTGATTGCAGGTACAAAAGTGCACCATTGTCACCAAGTGCGCAAGCAACAGAAGATGGAGCAAACTCATGTAAATTTGCTCACTCCTTCATTTTTCTATTTGTTCAATAAGGTCACAAGTAAAATATGGTGATAAAATCAAGTTTTATCTAGGTCATTATAGTTTTGACAACTTAAAATATTAGAAAGATCATTATAATTGGACAAATAGATTACATTTATTGTATAATAGACCAATTCCATAGATCTAAAAATACTTGATCTAGTTTCTAAAATTAGTTAGGTTTTGGATGACTACTAACTATGGGTGGAATTTGAGAGGTAAATTGCTTGTTAATCGACTATTTGATCGAGGAACTCATTTACCATCTAGTGAGATAAATGGGTTCCATCCCCATTAAGTTAGGGAGTATTTTGATACTCTTGAGAGTTTTTATTTTATACTTGTTCATGGTATTTTGGTCACGATATTTTGATACTTAAATAGACTAATTTTTTAATGGAAATATTCTTTATTTTTTTGGCTTGGCTTGGGGATCTATATCCCAATTAGTCTTTTTTTTAATGGAAACGTTCTTTATTTTTTTGGTCTTGGGATTTATATTGCTTACATTTATTTGGCAATAGACCAATTCCATAAATTCGGAAATAGTGGATCTAGTTTCTAAAATTAGTTAAGTTTTGAATGACCAATGAGTGGGATGGAGAAATGCTTTTCCGAATAAATTTTCCGATTTTGTTCCAAAATATTAAAATTACATATATTAGCTATAAAAATTATATAATCTTGGTGTTATGAGAGTATTTGAGGGTTCTGAATCTATTTACAAAGTAAATCAGATTTTGACAAAAGCAACCCTAAAATCCAAAACATAGAATAAATAGACTACTCCTATATCTATTTGACAATAAACTAATTCCATAGATCTAGAAATAATGGATTCCTTTTCTAAAATTAGTTATGTTTTACATGACCACTAAGTAGGGTGGAATTCGGATTTTCCCGTCAAACATAATCACAAATCAACCTTTCCTATCATAAATTCTATTTAAAAACATTTCCTATCATAAATTCTATAAATTCTATTTAAAAACCATAAATTTTTTGGAAAAATTGTCTTATTTTATACTTATTAAGGATATTTTGATATTTGTAGAGGATATTTTAAACAAAAAATTTCCTTTTTTTTATTCTATAATTATATTTTAATTTGACCACATATAAATATATTTAAATTCATTAATTTTTAATTAATTTGATCAAATATCCTATTTTCTTAAATAATAATAATAATAATAATAATAATATAATTAATTAAAATATATTTTTTAAATTAAAATATATTTGTTTAAAAATTGAGTTTAGAAATTATTATTATAATATAAAACTTTTATTATTTTATTAATTAGTTTTCTTATTAATTTGGTCAAAGTTGAAAAGGTCCCTCATAAAACTATACTTTAAAAATGGAAAGTGTATTTTTTATATATAGACTTTTATAGTTCTAAATTTTAAAAAAGAAATACACCTCAAAAAATTAGATTTAAAATTGTGAGAAAATAATAGCAAACTTATGAGTATAAAAAACTTAATATATAGAAATAAATAAATATTTTGTTAAAAACAAATTAAATAAATATAAGTTAATTTTTTAATTAAATAAATACATATTTATAATAATGTATAAAGAGCTACCCATAACAAAAGATTTAGTTGCATGATATAAATAGGTAAAGTTTAGTTACAAATATTTATTTTTAACTATTAAGATGAATCATCCATACATACATAGTTAAGATTCAAATCATTTTAATATTATTTTAAAAATGATAACTTTTAACTTATAATGTATATTTCTATCATCACATGGGTAGTGGCTTCCTCAAAGTCCCTAATCTCATGGGACCTATTAAACGCTTTATCGCATGCTAATAATTTGAATTTAAGCTATCGATACAAGGTTTTTGAGGTTGAGTCCAGGGTATTTTTTAAGGATTCTAATATTATACTTAAGTATAGTATCGCAGGCGATTCTTTTGAATCGAAAAAAGCATGTATATAGATAGGTAGGCGAATATTAAATAGGAAATATACAATTTATTACTGAAACGTGTAAATTTTGACGAATATTATGATAAAAAAACATGTTATTTGCAAATATAGGTGATATTAGAGACTGAAAATGACCGCGCCTAAAAATGACCATATACAGCGAATTTATTTTTTGAAAAAAAAAACCCAAAACATAGCCAATTGGAGAAATTTCGCCCTTAAAATTACCCTTCTATAAAGCCCTCAATTGTTGGCAAATTTAAAGATTAAATAAGTTGTTTCCACTTCAGCAAAATTTGATGATTGATAGGATCGTAGATTATGAGGTTTGCAAAGTTTAGATTGCAATTTCCACTTCAAGGATGGTGAGTTATTTGATGCACCTAATCTATTATGATCTTTAACTTAAGATATTGAATCACAAAATATATATTATAAATTCTCCACACTTTATTAATAGAAAACATATCCTTAAGGTAGGGAAACACCTTACAATTAATCTTTTATGAAGGGAATCCACTATTGTTAACTTTTCTCTTAAGGTTTGATTACCTTTGGATGAGCTAAGCTTCAAATACAATATTCTTCCAAACATGCCCATAAGGAGAACTCCATCTTTATCTATTAGTAACAAGAGAGCACTAATCACAAAAACCACCTAGTGGACCCTTTTTAATAATGTCACATTACATTTATTCAATACTAACTAACTGTTGGAAATCTAATCCATGTTGTTATGGTAAATTTTATCACTATTCATGTGAAAAGTCATAAGAGAATAGGAAGATTCAAGATTGTGGGATGCCACTTGGAATATGAAACCAAAGTCACATCATATTGTATAATTTATATGTGTATCGCCTTAATGAAAGTGCATTCATGATTATCTTTCTTATCTATTTCAGAAGCATTTTGATAATGGTATCCAATCCCTATAGTTCTTAGGGCTTGTGGAGAATCTATTAATTGTGTAAGTCCCCTTGGAAATAGTTATTTTACCTATGTACAAATTTTATTATTGGGTGTGGGAGAGAAGGTTAAATTCTTTGTTGGGATAAATTTTTCTTGTTGGATGAAATAACAACTTCTAGAGGTTGTAATTTGTCTTCCTAGGTGTTTTTTGTTACACCTAAATCTCTTCATCATGAGACCTATGTCAACTCAGTGCCTTGATCCCTGAAGTTTCCCTGACCAGAAGTCATCTAGAATAAGTTGTAGACCCTTTGTCCACATTTTCTAGTTAGGCCCGCGCAGCTTGTGTTCTAGCAAGAAGCGCCTGACTAGGGTCGGCGCATAGTGTCATCTGAAAGCCTGCGCCAATGGCACAGGTTGCCTTAATTCAGCATGCGCTTGCCCCCTTCCTAGCGCATATTTCCCTCATGCAGCATACATCGAGGTTGGTTAAAATGGATAAATGAGACCTTCGAGCGACTTATCAAAGATTGATGAGGTGGAGGGTCATCCCTAACTTCTAGGTGAGCTAGCTTGTATAATATTTAAACAATTAAATTTTGATTAAAATTATGACTACGTATTTATGAAATTTCAAAGAGAATTAATAGCCAAAAACTTTCTTTTCATTTGAATTTGCTCATTTCTCAATAATATTAGATGTTTCATAATTCATATGTATGCTTTCACGAGACATAGATTACATTGGTTTCTATTTGACCATTCAAGAAATTTTTAATTTTCCAAAACTAATTTATGGTGGGCCGTGGGGATGGTTTTAGTTGTTAAATAAAATAAAATTTAAGATAACTCTGATGTGCCATGGGATGCCCCAATCTTGTTGCAAATGTGAATGGATGTTTAGATGGCATGGAACAACCAAAGCTTGAAGATGTGTTCTTTCTTCATTTGGTCCAAATGAGTGATGGAGGGATGTTCCTTAGAGAAACTATTGATGAGATTTTAAAGAGATTGAAAAGTCGAATTGTATGGACAATTTTCAAAGTTTGTAGAATATTGAGATATAATGAAAAAGCATTAATGATTTTCAAATTTGAAAATAAATTTTTAGATAAAAAGTTTAACTAACTATTCATCGAGCGTTGTTGCTTGCTTGTGCCAATGCTCACAAAAGTGTTTCAATGGTGGCGTATAAGTTGAAGTTGATTTTAACATTTTTTTATATAATTATTTTGAATTATAATTTATCATGGTTGGGATGGTTATCCGTAAGTAGTTTGCTCATTATACCAATTGAAGATGAAATATTCATGTCTTGTCATGAACAATTTCCAATCAAACAAGTCTATGAGACATGTTCTTTTTTTTTCTTTTTTGGGAGGTCTATTGCCCTTAGGGATAGGTCAGTGATTTCCAACCTATCCAAGAGAGACTGTGGGGCATGCTCACATATCATAGTTATATTTAAAGTGTTATTGACAACCCACCATGCTCCATGATCCCAACAACTCAGCTTAAGTGAGGAGAGATCAAAAGTCTCACAAAAGTCTCATTGGAATAGATTTGGTGCTTGGTGAGGACCAAACCCCACACAAGCCAACTGGGCTACCTACCACAGGCCTATCAGACTTTTAACTGTGTGGGTGAATACTTGTCAACATACTTTAATTTGGTTTGTGAAGACTACTTCATCACTTGTTTTAGATAATATCATAATATAGATTAAAGTAAAATTCATTGAATCTAATGTGGCGCATGAGGTATAGAATAGACAATGAATCGAGATATACAGTTAAGATACTCCTTGTGTTACACTACCAATTAGAAACTCCATAGATACTAGCTTCTATATATATATAGAATCCAATGTAAACATTAAAGTATGAAGTATTGTATCTTTTTAAAACAACAAAGAAATTTATCCAAGGGGATCAAAGTATGGAGTGCCTTTTAAAATGACAAAGAGAGAGATAGTGAATTGGTGCTTATTGAAAATTATGATGTGATTCTTCTATGTCTTCTTAATCCTCGATTGAATTGCATTTTTGTTTTTCTTTGACTTACATATGGTGCAATTCTCGTGAACAATTGTCGCTTTGATCTAATAAATTGGAATATAAAAAAAAATTATTTGTTTTTTCTGAAATTAGAATTTAGCTTTTTAGGATTAGTTCTTTTTAGTTTTTTCATTGGATAAATAAGACTAACGTAACGCTTGACCCGATGGAGGGTTTTAGCTGTTAAATAAGGAATTATTGAAATAAGTGCCATATGTTGTGTTGAGTATATGCATGGAGTAACAAATGGGATGTGCATGCCAAATCCTTGCATTGTGATTTTATTACAAAAGGAATATGTAATATGCGTTATACATTAGTATATATTTATATTATTAATGGAGATGGTAATTAAGAGGATTCGAATCAAACATTTGTTAATATCAGTTAGTCAAATGTTTATCAACAATGTTAACAATTAATTTAGCTAACTCCAACTATTATATAATTTATTTATAAAAATATTTTATATTTTAATTATTAATAAAGAATATTTAATATTTTTTTCATTTTTCATTGAATTAGGATAAGTATCTCATGGGAATCTATTGAATCAATTTTATAATTTCTATCAATTTGTGAGTGATTTGACCAAAAATTTGTATCATCGAATTATATCAAAGTCAAATCACAAAATGGATAATCGAGTGGTCATCGAGCTTTATTTCATTTTCTCCTCTTCGGCCCAATTTGTGATCTCCTTCCTTCAAGTAATCTTGATAATCTTCATGGGTTATCTACTTAGAGTTATATTCCTCAAGGCCTCACATAACCAACTTCCTACGAATGAAGCATTATTTCACCTTAGTTTGATTGCACCAAGAGGAGCAAGGTGCTCTAGAGCCCATTATGGGGGAGATGTTGTAACGTAATGTAACATTACTATAATTAAAAACTTCATGTCGGCTCATAAAATAAAATAAAAAATTATGAAAAGTAATTAAAAAAACTCGATGTCAACTCATAAAATAAAAATTATAAAAAAATAATTAAAAAAATCCATGTCCAAGATAGAAAATTAAAACTTAAACCTGGATTTATCAAGCAAGAGAGGAATCAAGAAATTAGATCCCTCTCGGCGCTTGATAGATCAAGGTTTAAAATGGATCTATGCTGATGTATTTCTACAATTTTAAGCTCTTAGATGCTTTAAAACCAGTTACAAAAAGTACTATATGCTAAGAAAAAATCACATGGATAAATTTTGGTCCATCACCTTCTTTTTCACAAACCTTTGTAGAATTAGAGTTTGGCTTGTTGGAATTACTGGAGCTCTATTCCTACCCATGAATGCATAATATGCCCAATCTTAGACCATATTCATTGAATCGTATTTATTCATCTCCAGTTTTCGAGATTGAAAATAAGAAATAAATGGTTTATTACAAAGAGGCCATTAACAAATTAACTTAACACCAAATTATCTCTTTATTGTGACAAGAGGTAAATAAGATTAAAACACAATTGGGAAGAAATAATTTTGTAATTTTGTAATTTTAACAAGATAAACGATGAACAACATTTTCTTTTGAAGTATGCAACCTACCTACAAATTAAATCTCTTTTAAAAAAAAAATTATAATGTCATTAATATTTATAATGTATTAATCCTGAAAACCAAATTGAACATGATAATTTTATTTGCAAACTATTAGAACTTACATATTACATTACATTCACTAAAACATTAGACTATCATCAAATCAACCAACAGGGCCTCAAACCTTTCCTCTACCTAGCCCATATGTGCTATCAAAAGAAAGGAGCTAGAAGGAAGGTCTAGACCATGTTTAGACATAGAATCTATAACAAAATTAAATTCATGATATATATGTTGATAATGAATTTGGAAATGAGTATTTAAAACATATAAGGTATTCTAAACCAGTACAATCAAGTCAATAGTATGTATGAGCACCTCTCTTTTCATCCAATTAATAACCACATGAGAATCAACCATCACTATTGAGAGACTCATATTCCTAAATGTACAAACTTCAAGAGAAAAAAAAAATAGAAATTCCGCTCTATTATTAGTCCCGACCCATGCATTCACCTTAATGGAGAAGAAATTATGATCATCCACAAATAATAAAAAACCAAGTCCACAAGTACGTTCGTGACAAGCATAATAAAAAAATCCTAGGTTATAACACAGTTAAACATAAGCTCATATTCTCGTCTATCCGCCAATTAGCTTAGGTGGTTTAGAATATAGGAAAAAAGTATTAACTGCTCTGATAGCTACGACATTCTTAAGAGTCCACTTCATCTCAAAGATTTCAGAATTCCTCTCTGTCCATGTACTCCATGCAACCATGAAGGGAATATCACAATACTTTTTAAAATTCCTCTTGGAGAACCATTCTCTCAAGCATGCATCCATATTGTGATCAGTTCATACATCTAAGATGTTTAGAGTCTTTCTCACTTCAAATCATATAGCAGTAGAATAATTACAAAGCAAGGGTTATCCTTCTTATTAGTTGCTCTTATAGCCAGTTTTTGGTATTTTATTGAAATATTGATATTTACATCAATTTACATTGTTCCATGGCTTAAGAGCACATGAATAGCAAAATATCGAATATTTGTCTTTTTAATAAAATCCAAGCATAAACTAGTGGGGCCTTGGCCTTGAGCTCCACGCTAGAAAAACATACATCGCATGTATATAATATTTACATTAAAAGCCAATATCTCCTAAGGATCAAAATGGGGCTAATACACCAAACAAAACTTCCACTGAAGAACATCTGACACAGCTGCAATTGGTGGCAATAACTCGGGTAGATGGAAACTTAAATATTGATCATGATTAATGCGACACCATTACTTTTACATGTAGAATTTTTTAATGCAAGTATGGGATGCCTCAGTTCCACGACCTTGAGCCCTCCTACTACCAAATATTAATTGCGCCGAACTAATAAGACTATCTAGGTTGTATGGAGATTGAAGAAATAATTATCTCTAATAAAAAGGTGGAACAAGGACTCCCTATGTTGCTTAAAATATGAATGTGAAATACTATAATCCCCGAATCCATATAAACTAAGGACTTCATCTACATGATTTCAAATGTAAATATTGTTGTGAAGAAAAGGGGTGTGCCTCTCATAGTATGATTGAAGGTGAAAAATTGCACAAGCAAGTATTCCCACAAACAACTAAGGAGAACATGAAGCTTGCTGCTAAATTCAAAGCTTAAGAAACCATCTTAGGGAAACAATGAATTGCATCCATACTATTTCTAACATGAAATTTACAAAATAAAATAGAGCAAACACACATGAGGAACATTATGAAGAATATTTTATATTTGTTTACTAACACTAGAAAATTAGATGTATCATGACGATTATTGGATAAAATTTTTCTAAAATTCATTAAAACCAAATCACTTGAATTACATATATTCTAATAAAGGTGGATATCATAAGCAATTATTGCTCTACCAACTCGCTACTTTTCTAAGAAAAATAATCTCAATAGTCCTATAAATTATTGAATTCCACAGAGTCATTCACTTCTATCTTGTACAGAAAAGAAGAAAAAGTTAAATTCTTTAACTTCTCATAGAAGTTTGAACTACTTAATTTCATGTCTATGTAGTTATGAAAATAAGTCTACCAATTTTTTCTTAACACAATAGACTCAATTACTTTCCATGTGTTTCAACGATAATAACATAACTAAATCCCAAGAGCCATTAATCTAATCTAGACAATTACAAATTTATAATTCAAGACATTAGCACATGTGTTTCCTCTTAGGAGGTCATAGGTTCAAATCTAGAAGGAGTTGGGGTATGCGAACCTTTAGTAGGTACATACTTGTGCAAGGTGTGTAAGGGGTTTCCTTGTCCCACAAACAAGGTCTCATACACCAAATTGGTGTGTGGCTTGGATTTTAAGAAAAATATTATTATTATTATTATTATTATTATAAAATAAACCTATGTCATTGCAACTAAGTAATTGTTGATAATAAATTAAAAATGGTACAAATCATAAGATACATCAATTTATGTTTAAAATAAGTATTTCATGACGGTTAAGTTTGTAGTTTTAGGTCTATTCAATTCAGCCTATTCAATTTATGACCGCATTGAAGTTATCATTCTCATCTACTTGTTAGTAGCATCTATTCTTAATCCCATACATAAAACAAAATACTACTCAAATAAAACCAAACCAGATACTACTAGATTACAATTTAAGTTCTTTAATAATATAAAAATTAATCTTAAATTAATGTGTACATTTAACCTGATTTTGTAAGCTTATGTGCAAATTCATCCCAACTTATATAAAATTTTAAATAAATTTTATTGACACATTAGGGAATTAAAACATAGATGCAAAAGTCATTTTAAAATGAAGAATGTGACAGGTCTAAACAATTGTATTCATGGGAATAGAGCAATTGATAATTGATAAAGTTTGCAATACACAGAACATAAAGAACAAAAACACAAAGGGCATATTGATTACCTTCTCATTATTAAGCACACATATATATAGTTTCTCAGAGAACCAAAACCACTAGCTAATACTATGGGCCAGTGTAAATCATGGATCGACTAATGACCTAGTCAACAACTAACTCAACTAACTTAGGACCATTGACTCAACTAACTAACCAACTTGACACATGAGATTACAACTCTTAACAATAATGAATAGCTGAGTTGCGAAATTGTAAATGGAAGATCACAAGTTCAAATTCAAACTCTCGAATGTGCAAAAATTGGGATTTCCACATCACTGAGATTTGAGATTTGAACGTTAAACCTCAACCGTAAAGGCACACTCAATAAACTGATCATTGTTGACATGAGAGTGTTGAGCGGGCCATTTCTCAATGGCATCCCACTTTCCAAAGCTTTCCCCTTGCGCTCCTGCTTCAGTACCTATAGGTGGAGGCGTCCACATATAGAAAACCTCATCAAGGGTACCCTTAGCATAACCGGCAACAAAAATCCTGTCACGCCACCCTGCGAGAGACGTAAACCCTCCAATGGTTTCTGGAAAAGAACACAGTGCCCTCCAAACCTTTTCCTTGGAATCATATTCCATCATTCCCTGCTGCATTTCGACCGAGAAGGAGCGCGCTCCCACGGAACAATCAAGCCGAAATTCGGGCGGTGGAGGGCCTTCCTCTTTTGGGATCGTGGTCCATGCCCCTCTTTTTGGATCGTAAACTTCGGTTAGATCACCACCGTCAACAACGTAAAATTTTCCATCTCTGAAATGACCATGGCAGTTGAACCTCTCTTGGCTCATATCAGGAAGAAGCTTCCACTCGTCTTCGTCCACACTGTAAACTGCTGCTCCTCGCAGAAAATTTTCATCTGCATCCATTCCTCCCGCAACATAAACAAGTCCTTCGGGCGAGTCTGATAAAGCGCCATGCTTTCGAAACACCGGCATGTCCGCGCCGCGACTCCACTTACCAGATGAGAAGTCGTAAATGAAGACGCTGTTGACCTCTACTTGGCTGAAGGGGTTATATCCCCCCATTAAAACCAGCCTTTGATTGACAGAAAGGTAATCAATAGCGAGTGGAATTCCATCATGACAGCCGATATAGTGGGGAAGGCGAGGGAGTGTTTCCCAGGTGCCTTCCAGAGGGTCATACACTGTAATCACATATTCTAGCCTTTCACGGATCTCAAACAAACATATAATCTGCTGCGAAGTCCCCATATCTTTTCTGTCTTGATAGAATTTGGGGCTCTTCACTGTGTCCTTCCAGCTTCTGCAGACGGCTGTGAGGTTCTGATGGGATTTGTAAGGCACTCTTAGCAGACACTGTCGACCTAAATCCCTTGAGAGACCTGGAAAAAGCTCCATGATCAATTGCACGATCCACTAGCTGTCAGTGATGTTATAGCGGAGTACTAAGATGAGAATCGGAATAGAATTTCACTTAGCAGGATGGAAACAAATTCTGCACATAAGAAAGAACTTTAGCACTCACACTTGATCTTTATGGTTGTTCAAATAGGTTACATTTATAGGATAAAATGCCAATTCCATAGATATGGATTAGTGGATCTCGTTTATAAAATTAGTTAGGTTTTAGGTTATTTGAAGGGTAAATTGTCCTTCATTTTTGTATTTGTTCAATAAGGTTATAAGTCAAATATGGTGATAAAATCAAGTTTTATATGGGTCACCATAGTTTTGAGAACTTAAGAGAGATCTTCATAATTAGACAAATGGGTTACATTTATTGTATAATAGACCAATTCTTGATCTAGTTTCTAAAATTAGTTAGGTTTTGGATAACTACTAACTATGGGTGGAATTTGAGCGGTAAATTGCTCGTTAATGGACTATTTGATCACGGAACTCATTTACCATCTAGTGAGATAAATGGGTGCCATCCCCATTAAGTTAGGGGTATTTTGATACTTTTGAGAGTTTTTATTTTATACTTGTTGATGGTATTTTGTTCAAGATATTTGTATACTTATAGACTAATTTTTTAATGGAAATACTCTTTATTTATATCCCAATTAGGCTTTTTTTAATGGAAACATTCTTTATTTTTTTGGTTTGGGATTTATATCCGTTACATTTAGTTGACAATAGACCAATTCCATAAATTCAGAAATAGTGGTTCTAGTTTCTAAAATTAGTTATGTTTTGAATGACCACGGAGTGGGGTGGAGAAATGGGTCATAGATCATAGACCAATTCCATAAATTCGGAAATAGTGGATCTAGTTTCTAAAATTAGTTAAGTTTTGAATGACCATGGAGTGGGGTGGAGAAATGAGTTATATTTATGGTGTAGTCTAAGTCTAAATATTCTACGTTTTGTCAAAAAAAATAGTTTCTAAAATTAGTTAAGTTTTGAATGACCACGGAGTGGGGTGGAGAAATGAGTTATATTTATGGTGTAGTCTAAATATTCTACGTTTTGTCAAAAAAAATAGTTTCTAAAATTAGTTAAGTTTTGAATGACCACGGAGTGGGGTGGAGAAATGAGTTATATTTATGGTGTAGTCTAAATATTCTACGTTTTGTCAAAAATATTTTAAACAAAAATTTTCCTTATTTTTGGATTCTATAATTATATTTTAATTTGACTACATCTAAATACATTTAAATTCATTAATTTTTAATAGTTATTTTACCCATGTACAAATTTATTATTGGGTGTGGGAGAGAAGGTTAAATTCTTTGTTGGGATAACTTTTTCTTGTTGAATGAAATAACAACTTCTAGAGGTTGTAATTTGTCTTCCTAAGTGTTTTTCTTAGTAGCTAGACATTTTATTGATGCATGGGGCATTTTCATGGATACTTGGACATTTTTAATAATGCATGGAGTGTTTAAACTACTTGTTGGATATTATTTTTCCTTTCTGGATATTCTTATGATTGAGTGAGTGAACACCTTCTTTCCTAGATGATTTTTATCATTGCTTATTAGTTTAACTTTTGAAGTCACCAACAAATATTTAAAATGCCTCAATCAAATGCCCATCCGCTGTCAGAGATCAATGTTTCTTGTTACAAAGTTGTCGCAATATATGAGGAGGTCTCTAAATTGCTAATTTTAAGTTGTATGGTCTATTTAGCATAGGTAATTTATGTTGGGAATTTTAATCTTCTTTTTCAATCTCATGGTTGGTTTCCTCCATTGTTGTATTGTATATTACCTACATTGAGCTATCTTGTATTGTGACGGTAGATTTCATAGATCCTAGACCTTTATAAGGAAGTACACAATCCCATCTACATCCATCCCACATTTATTGGTACACACACATATGTATAGAGTCTTGCATGGCCATATTCTTGTGGGAGCGATCATTTGTTTGTCTATAGAAATCTTCTTCTTGTGTCTGAGATTTCCTTATCTTGAGTGTAGATCACATGGACTATAGATAACATTGAAAATACCTATTAAGGAATCAACGTATAGATATCATCTCTCATTCCTCCAAATGTTGTGCATTTACAGTTATCTTTTCTTCTATATTTTCAAATTTCTCCAACAGTAGTATTAAAGCCCTAAAGTTCTTAAGCATTGTAGAGCATTGCTGGGTGGTTTTCCTGACTTGTTGTTTCTGATGTACATACTATGTCACCTACTAGAATTTCTCGACTACCAATTTCTTCAATTGCCTCCAAACCTTCCATCTGTATCAACTTCCTCTATTTCCTTCACAACTATGGACTGAGGTATTTTGCATTACCATATTCCATCTACAATTTTTTTTCTCTTTGTACATTTTATTAGTGTTCCTCTCTACACATGGAAAGCTTAATTTATGTTTCGAGCTTATCTTTTTGTGATCTCTCCTTGGTATGATTCCTCCACACTATGTAATTTATGCAAGGTGTATTTGTTTTCCTATCATGTTGAGTACTCAATGAAAGGGAAGCATTGTATTTGTTTGTTTATTTAATAGTCATTTTCTTGTCATCTCATGTGGATAAGCATATCCTTCACCATAGACATGTGTAATTAGTGTTGTATATTTTGTGACTTTTTTGTCATGTCAACTTTGTATTTTTGAACCATTTGAAATGCCTCATCATGTCACTTCCATACAATTAAAGAAATGAAATATCTATGTCTATATTTTATTTCCTATCGACCATTCATTCAAAACCCTAATTTCTCTACATGCCTTACCTCTAGCGGTGTCGATTTGATATTGCAGAAAATGGTTTAGTTTAATATAGTGTGTTCAAAGAAATATAAATAGAGAGTGTAAGTAGAATCTGGATCACAAGAGAATTTCATCAATTTAGAATTTTGTTTAGTTATATTTTTTAGAATATTATTACACCTTAGGAACTTAGTCATAAGTCATTTTATTGATTAATTGGTCAAAAACAGGTTAATAATTACAATCCAAGGTTGTTAGAAGTTAGTTAGGGAAAATGATGACTTATCCACCAAAGTATGGGCCAAAATTAGTCAAATATAGCTATTGGTGCCCTAATAATGACCACCACTAGCATTTATTACCACTATCTGAGCTAAGGCACCCTGATTACCTATTTTAAGGAAACTTTTTTTTACTTAAGGCGCCCATGCATTGAACCTAGTCATTTTGACCCTTTCTTAGTTGTTTGGTCCTATCCTTGGATACCTAACTCCACCCAATCCTATCCACCACATGTGTGAACCTCATTAATGTCTTCTCACGCCTATCCAACGTTCACATGGACAATTCATACCTGTTTGGTTAGATTTGGGAGCCTATTGGTCAACCTAGGGGGGATTGTGGTCCAATGTAAGATAGCCACTTGTATAGATTTTAAAGGAAAACAAATTCTTCCTATTGTTATATAAGGAGGATCACAACTCATTGTTGGGTTGGACAATTAATAAAATTTGATATTTGATCATTTGTTTCTCTGGTTCTTTATCAATTATTTTACTGTTTTTTTATCATTTATGACTGGCTTTCTATCATTTATATCCCAGAATTATGTTTGCACAGATATCTTGCATACTTAGCTATTTCTTTCAACTGTGAGGTAATATATAGATGCTGGATCCTACTGTGATATAGATTTGACATGGTATCAAAGCTCTTGGAGCTTCTATTCGAACCAATATTGTTTTAGAAGTGCACCAGAAGTAGTGGAGAAACCACAGAAGTCCCCGGGGCCATTGGCTTGAAGCCATTGGATAAATCCTTTGGAGTCTACCCAGGGTGTGATGCTCTCCCGAATGTGCCTTCTATCAAGCAGGGTTCGAATCTATTAGTTTAGATCCCCTCCTGACTATTTAGAGTTTTATTGTAGGTACAAAAGTGCACCATTGTCACCAAGTGCGCAAGCAACAAAAGATGGAGCAAAATCATTTAAATTTGCTCACTCCATTCAACTATTTTAAGTGGAAGGACGAAATGGTTATCCAACTGAGATCTAAGGGTATCTTCAGAATCACCATGGGTATTGAGGTTGAGCCAAACTTTGTAGTAGATAAGTTCAAGTTATTCAACATACTGGATGAAGCATTTGTGTAATGTCCCCATTCAATAAGTGCATAGTAAGACAATCCCATCAATCCTACTAGTTTCCTAGGTTGGATGGGCACATGTGGGATGGTAATAAGGAAACTAATAAATGATATTTAGACATTAGAAGGGTTCAAGCATTTAATAAATATGATGAATAAATAAATTCAAGAGAAATTCTATGTGGCAAGTGGTTTTGGAGACATATGGAGGTGGTGGGACCCACACTAGCTTGATTTTTCAATGACACATGGCAGCTCTCTCTTGCCAATTCGAATTCATGGGAAGATGAACACTCTTGGGTGAGTTGGTAAGTCATAACACATGGAATTGAGCATATTAGGTCGAAATGGGAAGGAATAGTAACCTCATGGGAGAGGAAGAGTCAAATTGGAGACTAGTGGACACATGGGCTAGATTCCCTAGTTTTATGACAACAATAATGAAGCATCTATGGCATTTTATGACAAAATTCAGACCTGACTTCTTACACCTGACCATTATGACATGTAAACCCCAAAAATAGGCTCAAGAAGGCACTCATGGAGTTGGAGGAATCTAAAGAGACTCAAATTCGAATTTGGGAGAAGATGGAAGGTTGGAACTAGGAGACAAGTGGCAAATGAGGAATATTTTCTAAATGGAAAATTATTGAATCTATTGATAGGATTTCGACCCCTTGAAGGCTAATGTTGGTTATAAAATGTAGAAATCAAGTATGAGAATGGCTTTTGATGATTTGAGAAAAATTGCATTTGTGAAGAGAGAGCTAGTGGATGACTAGTTTCTTTCCTTAGCCAATTTCGAGGGTGAAAGATTCTCATCCAAGTTGGTGTTTGGAGAGGCCACTCAGGTCTTTCATGGTGCTTTAATGGAGTTTGTATTTGCAGGTAGCAGCTACAGGAAGTTTCATGATTTGGTTTAGTGCAGCACTTTCTCTCCATCGTTTCCAGTTTTGAAGGCATATTCGTGCTCCTTGAGGGAGGGCGTTTTTGGTGAGCACTTGTGCTTCTTGAGAGAGCTTCTCATTATATATTTATGATTTTAATAGCTTCATATCCTCTATTATTCATATTCAGAAAGTCTCAGGTCGACATACCCGCTGGTTGTATGCAAAACTATTGATTAATGAGCAAACAATGTCCATTTCCCCAATGCATTGATGTATGACACTATAATGTTGATTATTTCGAATGGATGGATGATTCTCTGATATATTTGTGATAAATATACTGCCATGGATGTCTTCTACAAGTTTCATGTACTGTACTTGAGCATTTGAAGCATTTTTACTCAGTTTAGTTGTCTTGGGAGGTGAAATAGTGCCATTTCCCCAAGGGTCGAATTGGGGGTTTTTGCTATTGAATGTGAGAGAGTTAGAACAGTATTAAAAATCAATTAATGGTGCATATGAGACCTTAATCACATACTTAACACATTATATACCTCTGTTCATAAATTTGTGGGAGTTTGGAGGCATTTGGAAGGCCATTTGCAATGTTACCCGAGGGGGATTTGTGCACAAATTACTAGTCAAAATTACATATATTGATCAGAATACAAATCAAGTTTGCAGCAGTATTTGGAGGGCCATAAAACATCCCTGAACCTTATATTCAAGTCTAAATACCATTCATACACTCCTACAGAATATTTGGGAGCATTTGGGTTGATTTGGAGGTCAAAACAGTAAAACTAGTCAAAGGTCGAAATCGGGAAAAAAAAGTGGAAAATTGGGCATTTTAATAAAATTTGAAAAAGGGATATTACAATTTGGCATGCTTTGTCTCAGTATTCCAAGAGACCTCCGGTTTCATGTTGAAATTCTTGCTACACCAAATGAAGTATGGCTCAATCTTGAGTCTTTTCTTGGGAAGACTGGTGAGATGAGGGGCCATCAACTTGAGAATTATTTGATCTCATTGAGTCCAAGCAACATTGAATCCATCCAGGACTTCTTCACCAAGTTCAATAGATTGGTATTGCAAATAAAATAGTGTGGCATTGAAAATAAAGAAGAATAGTTGGTCTTATCCATCATTTGGAAATTGGATCCTAAGTATTTAGTATTTATCTCTACATTTCACTCCACCAAGCTTATAGTTCGCAATTGGAAGATGCCATTTTTAGTTGATTTCATGGAGATGCTAACTCAAGAGAAAGATAAGTTGGTCTTGATGGGTTCCATTAAGAAAAAAGATCAAGTTCTTGTTGCTGAAGATTCGAAGCAAGCTAGAGGCAAGAAAAATCCCAAGGGTTCGAAACCACAAGAGAAGAAGAAAGAGAAGGAGAATCCCACATATTTTGATGGGTGTTCGAATCGTGTCAAAGACAAGGGAAAGAAGAAGGAGAAGAAAAAATGCACCTACTATCAAACGGGTTGGCACCTTGAGAGTGCATGCATGAAGAAAACTATTTATATGATGACCCATCTCCTATAGAAGAATAACATTCCTCTTCCAGAAAGTTTAAAGAAGAAGGAGGTTGTTTTTGAAGACAAGGAGAGGTTCCATGCATTGATGGCTTGTACCTCAGAGTCCTCTTGTTTCATCATTGATTCAAGTGCCTCAAGGCACATGGATTTTTCAAGAGATTCATTCTCTACTCTTGCTCCATACAGTGGTTCTTCCACTCTCATGGGAGATGAGTCAAAAATCCCAGCTAGAGGAATTGGGAAAATATCACTAGAAAATGGGTACTTTAGTAATGTACTGAATGTGCCTGATCTTGCAACAAAATTACTCTTCGTGTACCAAATGACCCATATTGGTTCGGCCAAGAGAGTAATATTCACTCAAGATGAATTGGATATCTCAGAAGTTTCGACTAGTAAAGTTGTAGCAGTGGGTGTTGTAGATAATGATTCGAGAATGGACAAGTTCTCTCATTTTCTTGAGTACTCTTATCCAAATGCACTTTTGTCACATGGTAATGAATTCATCAAGATATGGAATGAGAGGTTTGGACACCTAAACTACATAAATATTCAATCTTTGAGCAAAGAAGAGATGGTTGAAGGGCTTCCAACAATCAGATTTTCCAATGGCACTTGCAAAGGGTGAATTGTTGGGAAGCATGCTGAGCAAAAGTATGAGAAGGGGAAGGCAAGGAGAGATGTTGAACCTCTTGGTTTAGTGCATTAATATATGATTGGTCCTCTTCCCACACCCTCCTATGGTAACTCAAAGTATGTCCTTACTTTCATTCTCAAGGTATTGTTGGTTGTATTTTCTCAAGCAAAAATTTGAGGTGTTCCAATCTTTCAAAGTTTTCAAAGCTTGTGTGGAAAACTTAAGTGGGAGAAATATGAAGGTCTTAAGCACTGATAATGGAAGGGAATATGTGACCAAGGACCTGTAGCAACTCTGTGAAGAGAATGGCATCGAAATAAAACATTATGTTCCCTACACACCTCAGCAAAATGGTGTTGCAGAGAGCAAGAATATTAGAGTACTGAAGGAGATGGCCACATGCATGATGGAGGCTAAGTCTTTGTCTCCTAAACTATGGGTTGAAGCCATGAATTGTGTTGTATATGTTCAGAACAGAGAACCACACAAATCCTTGGAAGGAATTACTCCATTTGAGGCTTGGATGGGCCACAAGCCCAATGTTTCTCATTTCAAGCTGTTTGGCTCAAAATATTGGGCTAGAATTCTTCTAGAGAAGAGAAAGGCCTTGCAGCCCCAAAGCAAGGAGTCTATCATGGTTGGATATGCAGAATATGCAAAGGGATACAATATCTTTGATCCCTCATCTCATAAAAAATTAATTGAAATAAGTGTCGATTTCGAAGAAGAAGATCCCATGCATGCTACAGAACAAGGTGATGGGGAATGCTCAAACCCCCTACTTGAAGAAGATGTCAGTAGTGGTTCTTTCTCTGATATTTCTGATTCTGATATGGAGGATGAATATGATGATATTTCTGCATATAATGATCCTCCGTCAATGCCCAAGTGGTTTGAGAAAAGCATACAAGCGGCTGGTGAGCTTGTTGGAGATCCTCAATATCCTAGGAAGACTAGATCATAGTTTCACAATGCTTTTGCTTCTTATGATCCAGATCTTCAGGGTAGATGTTTCATTATGGTTGGATATGATCCTCAATCATATGCAGAAGCCTCAAAAGACCTAATATGGCAAAAAACCATGCAAGAAGAGATGAACTCCCTCCATGACAATGAAACATGGGATTTGGTCCCTCTTCCTCCCAGGAGGAATCTAGTGCAATGTAAATGGGTTTATAGGACCAAAATGGCCTCTTATGGATCTGATCTAAAGTATAAGGCCAGGTCAGTGGCTAATGTCTTCTCTCAATTCCATGGAGTGGACTATACATAGACATTTTCACTGGTGGAAAAGATGGATTCAATCAGGTTACTCTTGGCCATTGCTGCTTCCAAGCGATGGGAGGTTCATCACATGGATGTGAAGAGTGGATTTATTCATGGGGATATTGATGAGGAGATATAAATGTAGCATCCTGAAGGTTTCATTGCATACCATACACTTTTTTTCAGGTTGAAGAAGTCCCTCTATGGTCTCAAGCAAGCTCCTAGATCTTGGTATGCCAAGATGGACAATTTTCTGCTATCACAAAGGTTTGAGAGATGTAATTATGATACAAATGTTTATATGAAGCATGTTAGTGAACTGATACTGATTATTGTAATGTATGTTGATGATATATTTATCACTGGTAGATGCATCAAAGAATTGGGCTCAGTTAAGGTTGCATTGCACAGTGCATTTTCCATGACCGATCTAGGATTGTTGAATCAATTTCTAGGTTTGGAGATTGATCAAACTATGGATGGGATATTTGTTTCTCAAAAAAATATGCTTTAGATCTGTTTCATAAGTTTAAAATGGTTGAATGTAAGTCTTCAAAACTCCCATTCCTTTCTGGAGTTAATCTCATTGATTGGGGTTCTTCAGCATTGGTTGACAGTTCACTGTATAGGAAACTAGTTGGGAGCTTGTTGTATCTCACTCAATCTCGACCAGGTTTGTCTTATGCTGTTGGCGCCGTTGCAAGGCACATGCAATAGCCTCATGAGGTCCATTGGAAGGAATCCAAGAGGATCCTACATTATGTACAGGGTACCAAACATATTTGGCATCCACTATGCAGCTGGTTCATCTCTTGAACCAGTTGGTTTTACTGATTCTAATTGGGCTAGAGATAGTTCTTATCAAAAGTATAATTTTGGTTATGTGTTTATGCTTGCACATGGTCCCTGTTAGCACCTATTTTTTTGCAGCATAAGTGGCATGGCATGGTGGATGAAAATCTTTGAAATTCCTTGGAGAAGGCCTAAAATTGCCTTATTTTTCATGGTTAGGTGCTAAGGTATGAAAAAATTGACCTGGGGTGTCAAATATAAATAGGCCTAAAGAAAATTTCGAAAGAAAGGCCAAAATGCAATTAAAATGGTCAAAAAGGGGTCAAGAACTATAGTTCGACGCCAAAATATTTCAAAGGTTAACCATCACATAGTTTTTCACCATTGGATGGGCGCGAAAGGGAGATCAATGACCCTCGTTGATTGTCGCGTGGCCAAAGCGCGCGGGGAATGATCATAAAAGATGGCCGCGATGGATAAAACTGGAGGACAGGTGTCAAGCTGAGAGCGCGTTGCAAGCGGCATAAGCGGTATGCAAAACCACCTCCGGTGCATGCAACACCATTAAGGTGGGAGATGGCGCGCTAGTGATCAATGGCTGGGGTTCATAATTGCAGATCCAGCAGTCTGGTAAAGGGGTTGTATTCCGCTGCATAAGTTTTGTGGATCAATGGCATGGGTTGTGAAGAGGATCGAGATCAATGGTGATGGAAGCCGAAGGTGCACGGTGGATAAGCAGTAGGGACCCCACTAGCGGGAGGCATTGGAAGGTTAAGCAGATAGTGGATCTCCACCGTAGATGAAAATCCGGAGTAGATCGCTGACCACGTGGATGGCTGATGCGACGATAGGGGGGTCCACTCGCTCGGGAAGTAAAGGATGGTCCAGATGGTTTCATAGGGGATCGACGGTCCTCGTTGATTGTCGCATTAAGGAGATGCACGCCAGATAGACAGAATGGTGGTTGCGATGGGAAAAACCATTGGCCAGGTGTCAGCACCTGGGCCCATCACGAGGATGATAAGTGGTAAGCAAAACCGCTTTAGGGGAATGTGACACCACTCTATTGATATACTACGCTAAGGGATGGGCAGTGCAGATTGGATCATAAGGGGATGATCCGACGGTAGACAAGGAGGAGTTGTCAAATCAGTGGCTAAGTGGGGATCAGATCTGGACGAGTTGACATCAGTGCACGAGGAATCGACGGACGAAAATATTAGACAGCTAGCAAAGAAGACCAAAGTTTAAAAGAGAAAGGTTATATATATAAAAATGCACACGAAGGTTGACATTTGCGTCTTGGGACCTATCAGGGTTGGAAGCCTCCGGGCATGTGGAAGATGAAGAAAGCGACAGGACAAGTCATTCTCAGGGTTTCCTAGGGATAGGTAGGGCTTCATGGCCGTTGTTTTCTACAAATCTAAGCCCATTTATGACGAGGAATGGATAAAGAACCAGTGTCTAGAGGGGTTAGGATTAAATTCACTTAGGAAGGCGGGGTTTGGATACATTTGATACAGGGTCTCGGATGTTGGTGCCTGGAATTAAGAAGAAATTGGAGGGTTCGGCCGTGCGTAGAGCAATTCATCTATCTTCCAAGCGAAGGAATCGGATGTTAGAAGTTTCTTGGAATTCATGTGTCCCAAATGCCTGAGTCTGAGGACTTGTTCCGAGGAAGTTCATCATCGCTTCGTAGGGGCCGAGTTTTCTCCTTGGGAACCACAAGACCCTTTTGATCACCTATATTAAACATCGGACAGAAGGCTAAAGATGCTTGCCATCAAATTAGTATGTGCGATTGGATGTTGCAAAGTTGGAGGCTATATAAGTGCTGACATGGCATTAAGCAGGCGGGCAGGTTACAGTTTGGCCAACAAAGGAGGAGGTAGATCGATGGCTTAAATTGCATCTCTGCTGCAGCCAAAATGATTGCAAATACGATGGAGGCCACTTCAGCGTCATCATATACTCCGCTGTCTATCTAGAGATCTTTGCCAAGCATGCTTCATGCCAGCTCGAGCCTTGGGCATCATTGTTACTCGACTGGGAGGCTCGGACAGGTCATCATGGAAAATGTGACCACATGTAGCTATTGTCATCATCACGGCGGTTATGGATATGGTCCTTATGTCCCCTGTTTGAAATTGGTATACGGAGAAGGTGGTGCACTTGGCATCTCAGGCATCTTTCAGTTGGAGTTGGATCATGGAGAAGGAGCAGGAATCTGCAGTGGTTTTTATGCCCGAGCAGGCGTGGTCCGAGGTGGAGAAAGAGCATGCTCCCTCGTCTCCTGTGGTATTCAACCATGTGAAATCCAGCACCACCATTGAAGATGAAGAGCCCGAAAGGCAACAGGTGTCCAAAATATTTCGACGTCAAGGAAAGAAGGAGACCCCAGAAGAAGAGAGAGACATCCACCAGGACACAGAGATTCTCTAGGATTTCGTGATCTCCAATGAGGAAGTGACACCTTCCCCTCTAGCAGATGAGTCGCAGGCGGACAACTCTTTGAAAGTAGAGGACTTCTTTGATTCGCAAGGCCAATTGAAGTCTTAGGAGTAAGGTGGTGCCCTGCTCAGGGTATTTTTGTTTCCGGTCTTAATCAACCTGTTTTGAACTTGACACGTATGTAATATTCTCAATTTGGGGCTGTCAAGGTGGCAGCATAATTTTGTTTGTTTCCTAAGGACTAATTCAAGGCTGGGAGCCTATAAAAGCATTGTAATAGAAGAACTAAGGGTTGGAAAATCATTTGGCTAAGGCCTGAGGGGTGAGCCCGGTCTTGAGACTTTCATATTAATACAATGTGCAGTGCCTATGGTAGATTGTTTTGAAGAGATTCATGTGTTTCTCTAACTTGTAGTCATTTTTTTCTTTCTTCTCTATGTGCATGTACTTCCTGTTATGCCTTTACATTATGTTTTTCCTTTCATATCTGAGATCAATGCATAATAGCTTAGAATTCTTGGAAACAAGCTATGGTTATTATCTCAGGTATTCACTCAATATAGCTACTAAAGTTGTTATCTGATTTATGTGTAACGCCTTGACTCCATTGCTCAATGTTTTTTCCTTGTGATTATCCCTCCAACACTTCACATAATTTGTCCCATCAAAAATATGACCTTCTGTGTATGTTTTAATTGAATATTTTTTAGAAATGAAGGTTGATGTGTTTTTTCATTGCTAACAACTTTGAGTACTTCTAGCTCTTCATGAGTTTAAGAGAGAGCCCTCTATGTTTGTGTTGGGTCAATATCACAAGCTAAAGTGGTTAGTGGTTACCCTGATTCTAACTCTCCGCAACCTTGGGGTACGTTTTGGGTGTTAACAAATTGGCACCGTTGCCGGGATGATTGTCTTATCATCCCTGGGAAGAACGACAAAGTTTCAGATCTGATTGTTGATGGTGGATAGCATTCAGACATTAGAAGGGTTACATGTCATCCACCTGGAGACTCCACTCATTATTCAAGTTCAATCTGCAGACTTCGTTGGAGAACGAGCTCAGCCGCCTGAGACATGGAAGGATTAAGGCCCAGGTATTAGAGTATCAATTCGTTCAAAGAGGTCCTCTTCTTCTGTGTTGGTATCCTTTTGCCCTTATGTATATATATTAAAAAAAAATTATCTCACCGGAGAGCTCTAGGTCATGAGAGAGCCTCCTTTGTATATCCTTCACTTGAATTCCAAAATGTACATTCCCCTTTCACCCCTAGAGTTGATCCCGTCCTCTCCTTTGAATCATGTATAAACCATAACCAACCTTATGAATTCTCCGAGAGTAAGGCCAATGATATTCCCCCCGCACATACTCCTTTTCCTTCCCGAGCTCAGCTGAGATATAGCCCTTTAAAGCTGCCCCCTGTTCTACATGAATTTCCTCTGGACTACCATAAATACCTCCCTATATTTGATGGAGAATCCGAGATTCTTACCGCTAAGGGACATCTTCGAGGTTTTGAACATTTTCTAGACCTCTTTGAAGTAGAACATGATGATGTGTGTATGAGGGATTTTTCCAAATCCCTTCAAGGAGATGTGAAGAGATGGTTTAACCACTTGTAGCCTGGGTCTATTGGTACCTGGGGAGAGTTGTCTGATGCCTTTCTGGGGTTTTGGGGCAAAAGAAGGCCATGGGACCTATTTCTTTCAGAGTTTTACTCTATGAGAAGGCAAGCAGATGAAACCATGTATAGCTTTAACACGAGGTTTGCAAGCTTCTATTATGACATGACAAAAGAAATTCAACCCCTAGAGAATGCTGCTAAATTGCACTATGCATCTGTTTTTCTTCTTGATTTGTCTTTCCATCTTTTGGAGAGAAGGTCTTCCAATTTGCAGCTTATGTTCATTGATGCACTGGAGGTTGAAGACAATATTAGGATGTTTGGGAAGTTATCAAACCAATATAATGATGAAAGGATTGAAGAAGAAATAAGGTTCGAAGAGAGACATGATCAAAGGGAACTTGCCTTACAGTCCAATCTTTCCTAGAATGAACAGCAAATTGATCGACCTGGTGATGTGCCAGAAGAAGGTAATTCTAGTTTATTTTATTTAAATTGCAATCACTCTGTTGAAGCCTCTGTTGCTGATGGTCCTAATGAAGGTTTTTGTCCACCTAAGTTTGATGAATATGAAGGAGACAGTTTGGGGAACTTCATAAGATTTTTTGAAGAAGAGGATAAAGATGAACCTTCATGCAGTCAGTTTCACTAGTCGAGAGGACCAACCAAGGAAGAGAACTCGGTGGCAGGTCTTGAATCCACCATTGAGACCCATCATAATATTGAGCCCGAATGTGGTGAAACCCCTTTCCCCAAAGCGGAATCATTCACCAAAATAAGGGAAATCCTTAAAACCATGAATGAGGGAAACCATGAGACTCTACAGGAGAAGTCCGGCCATCATCCAGGAGAGGAAGGAAAAGCTTGCATTCAAAGGTCTCCAAGGGATTCCCAACAGGCCAAGGCCTCTTTTCAGACTGAAGCTGAAAGAGAGTACATAGTCCCTGAAGAGGAATATAGGACCCTTGAGGAAGAATATGTGATCCTCAAGGAAAAATATGAAATTCTTGAAGAAAGTCTCAGGCCCAGCAGGTAACTTCGACATGTTGACCAGATTGCTGAAAGGCTAGAAGAGGACCAAGGTGCCCCCCATGATTCTTATACGGAGTCCACTTTAGTTGCAGAAGATGATTATAGAATCCTTGAAGAGGTTTTCGGGCTCGGCCAACATCTCTAGCAAACTGACCAGATAATCGAGGTAATTGAGGGAGACCGGGCGGGGGTAGCAGGATTTTCAGGCAGGTCTTTCAAGCCCGGAGTCTGGGTTTCAGGAAGGATGGCCTTTTCTAGACCCTTTCGAGGGACAGGGTGAATTTTCTTTTGAAGTTCCAGAGCAGAACCAGGTTTTCAACCCAGGGATCATAAGTAGCCCAAAAAGAGAGGTGCTCGAAGTCGCTTGTTTCAGTCTCACCAGGGCATGCAGAGGTTTCAGTAGGCGTGATCTTTGGGTTTTGATTGGAGTTTTTCAAAGGTACGCAATCCCTAGGCCTGACATGAACACCTGGGGAAATGAAGGGCCTACTTACAGCTCTGCCGAAAGGAAATATGCTAAGATGCAAGAGGAATGTAGAGCGTACCGTGTTTTTTATGATCTAGTGGCAGAGTATATGGAAGATTTCATCAGCCGAAGTAAATGTTCTATTTTCACTCGAGGGGTCCTCACCCATCACCATCACCTAGTGCCGTTGACCCTCGATGTTCTGAAAATAGTCGAGCGTGATGAGAAGACCCGCCTAGGGTGTCGGTTGTTGGACTGGTTACACTGACATTTTTGTGTAACCTAGAGGAGCAGCCTCTCGAGTAGAGTAGTCTGTATATAAATAAGCTGGATATGGCAAGCATCTCTTTCCGCTTTCTCCAGTTTGTTTTCAGAATGTACAGTTTCAATTTTGAGTTTTGGTTTCAAGAAAATTTTCAGTTTGCAGTATGGCAGATCACTTTTAGCTTGGGTAAAGAGCACCACAAGGTATGCCTCACAGCAGGGTTTCCCATATGTTTTCCATGAATGCTTTCAGTCAAACCCTTCCAATTTTTTTCACCAAGAAGGTGTTTTACGGGGAAGATTTTCTTGCATGAGCTGCCAAACGGATAAGGCACTGGTCTACGTTGTTCTTTGCTACCCCACAGGGAGGATAACATCCCCAGTTGGACCCAGTTGTTAGCACCTAGTTTTTTGCAGCATGAGTGGCATGGCATGGTGGATGAAAATCTTGGAAATTCCTTGGAGGAGACCTAAAATTGCCTTATTTTTCATGGTTAGGTGCTAAGGTATGAAAAAATTGACCTGGGGTGTCAAATACAAATAGGCCTAAAGAAAATTCCAAAAGAAAGGCCAAAATGCAATTAAAATGGTCAAAAAGGGGTTAATAAGTATAGTCTGACGCTAAAATATTTCAAAGGTTAACCATCACACAATTTTCCACTGTTGGATGGGCGCGAAAGGGAGATCAACGACCGTCATTGATCGTCGCATGGCGAAAGAGCGTGGGGAATGATCATAAAAGGTGGTCGTGATGGATAAAACTGGAGGATAGGTGTCGAGCTGAGAGCGCGTCACAAGCGGCATAAGCGGTATGCAAAACCACCTCTTGTGCATGCGACACCACTAAGGTGGGAGATGGCGTGCTAGTGATCAATGGTTGGGGTTCATAAGTGCAGATCCAATGGTCCGGGACGGGGGTTGTCATCCACTGCAAAAGTTTCATGGATCAATGGCACGGGTTACGAAGAGGATCGAGATCAGTGGCGATGGAAGCCGAAGGTGCACGATGGATAAGCAATAGGGACCCCACTGGTGGGAGGCATTGGAAGGTTAAGCAAATAGTGGATCTCCACCATAGATGAAAAGCCGTAGTAGATCACCGACCACGTGGATGGCTGATGCGACGATAGGGGGGTCCCCTCACTCGGGAAGTAAAGGATGGTCCAGATGGTTGTGTCATGGCCATCGTTTTCTACAAATCTAAGCCTGTTTATGACGAGGAATGGATAAAGAACTAGTGTCTGAAGGGGTTAGGATTAAAGTCACTCAGGAAGGTGGGGTTTGGATACATTTGATACAGGGTCTCAGTTGTCGATGCCTAGAATTAAGAAGAAATTGGATGGTTTTGATGTGCCATAGTGGTTCATCTATTTTCCAAGTAAAGGCCTCGGCCGTTATAAGTTTCCTGGAATTCATGCCTCCCAAATGCCTGAGTCCGGGGGTTTATTCCGAGGAAGTTTGTCATTGCTGCGTAGGGGCCGATTTTTTTCCTTGGGAACCACCAAACCCTTTCAGCTGCTTGTATTAAACTTGGGACAGAAGGCTAAAGATGCCTGCCGTCAAATTAGTACGTGCGATTGGATGTTGAAAAGTTGGAGGCGCTATAAGTGCTGGCATGGCGTTAAGCACGCAGAAAGGTTACAGTTTGGCCGACGACAGAGGAGGTGGATTGATGGCTTAAAGTGCGTCTTTGTTGCCGCCAAAATGATTGCAAATACGATGCAGGCCACCTCAGCGTCATCATATACTCCGCCATCTATCTGGAGATCTTTTCCAAGTGTGTTTCATGTCAGCTCGAGCCTTGGGCATCATTGTTACTCGACTGGGAGGCTCGGACAGGTCATCATGAAAAATGTGACCACACGTAGATGCTGTCATCATCACGACGGTTGTGGATATGGTCCATACGTCCCCTATTAGAAACCGTTATACGGAGAAGGTGGTGCACCTGGCAGCTCGAGCATCTTTCCGTTGGAGTTGGATCAGGGAGAAGGAGCAGGAATCCGAAGTGGTTTTTATGCCCGAGCAGGCGTGGTCTGAGGTGGAGAAAGAGCACGCTCCTGTGGTATTCGACCCCGTGGAATCCAACACCACTAGTGAAGATGATGAGCCTGAAAGGCGATAGGTTTCCAAAAGAGTCTGATGTCGAGGAAAGAAGGAGACCCCAGAAGAAGAGAGAGACATACAGCAGGACACAGAGATTCTCAAGGATTTCATGATCTCTAATGAGGAAGCGACACCTCCCCCTCCAGCGGATGAGTCGCAGGCAGATAGCTCTTTGAAAGTAGAGGACTTCTTTGATTCTCAAGGCCAATTGAAGACTCAAGAGTAAGGTGAGGCCCTGCTCAGGGTATTTTTGTTTCCCGTCTTAATCAGTCTGTTTTGAACTTGACACGTATGTAATATTCCCAATTTCAGGCTGTCAAGGTGACAGCATAATTTTGTTTGTTTCCTAAGGACCAATTCAAGGGTGGGATCCTATAAAGGCATTGTAATAGAAGAACTAAGGGTTGGAAAATCATTCGGCTAAGGCTTGAGGGGCAAGCCCAGTCTTGAGACTTTCATATTAATACAATGTGCAGTGCCTATGGTAGACTGTTTTGTAGAGATTCATGTGTTGCTCTGACTTGTATTCAGTTTCTTCTTTCTTCTCTATGTGCAAGTACTTCCTATTATGCCTTCACATTATGTTTTTCCTCTCATATCTAAGATCAGTGTATAATAGCTTAGAATTCTTGGAAGCAATCTCTAGTTATTATGTCAGGTATTCACTCAATATTGCTACTAAAGTTGATATCGAATTCATCTTTTTACTGGATGCTCATATCAATAGCCTATTCTTATTTTCTTCTTTTACCACCAGAAAATAGCATTATGACAGCAAGAGGGTGTCTACCTTGCCTTTGTTCGAATAGTTCATACTACGACACTGTTATCTGATTTATGTGAAACGCCTTGACTCCATTGCCCAATGTTTTGTCCTTGTGATTATCCCTCCAACACTTTCACACAATTTGTCCCATCAGAAATCTAAGCTTCTGTGTATGTTTTAATTGAATATTTTTTAGTAATGAAGGCTGATGTGTTTGTTCATTGCTGACAACTTTGAGTACTTCTAGCTCTTTATGAGTTTAAGGGAGAGCCCTCTTTGTTTGTGTTGGGTAAGTAACACAAGCTAAAGTGGTTAGTGGTTACCCTGATTCTACCTCTCCGCAACCTTGGGGTACGTTTTGGGTGTTAACAGTCCCATTTGCTCGTCAAGCAAGAAGCAACACACCATGTCCTTATCTTCAGCCGAGGCTGAATACAGAGGAGCAATGAATGCATCTACACAATGTGTGTGGTTGCAAGGAATTCTTGGAGAGTTTGGATTTGTGTTTGATTCACCCACAGTCATTTGGTGTGATAATCAAAGCACAATCAAGATCTCCATTGATCCAGTACAGAGGTAGAGGACCAAGTACATAGAGATCCATATGCACTACATTCGAGGCTTGGTGCATGACCAAATCATTGCATTGCAGCATTGCCCATCTTCTGAGCAAACTATTGATATCTTCACCAAGAGTTTCATTGAGAAGACATTCACTAACCTTAGATCACTCCTTGGGGTGAGCAATGCATGGTGAAGATTGGTATATTTTACAGATATGCCACATGTCCATTTTTTAGGGGAGTTTTTATTTACCATGTTGTTTTCCTCCTTACCTTGGTTACATGGACAAATAAAAATTGTTCTTGTAAAAGGTGACTTGAGCCTTACCTTGGTTACATGGACAAATAAAAATTGTTCTTGTAAAAGGTGACTTGAGCCTTGACATGTTGTTTTCGCGCAGAAGGATTAATTCGGTGCAGTGATGAAATGTTTGGCAGTGACTATGGCCCAAACATTAGTGTAATGTTTTTATTATTAATTTTTTTATTAAATAGACTTTTTTTTCTGCCATTTGATTGGATCGGAACAAATGACGTATGTCTCGTTATCAGAGTCCCAGGGGCCGGCGGCGCGCT
The DNA here is from genome assembly GCA_027924585.1 of Larix kaempferi. Taxonomy (NCBI): domain Eukaryota; kingdom Viridiplantae; phylum Streptophyta; class Pinopsida; order Pinales; family Pinaceae; genus Larix; species Larix kaempferi. Next base: position 8,614,605 of record BSBM01000806.1, read on the forward strand.
GACCTTGGCATATCTGCTTCCCGGATTTGGTCGTGCAGGCTGCAGTATGGCTTGATCTCTGTGCCTGTAGTATGGGAAAACATTTGGCAGCTCTGGGTCCATTTACAGTTCAATCTCGTGAGCGTTCTTGTCTGTTTGGCCATTCTTGTTTTTGGGTGCACGGTCTATATGATGTCCCGCCCTCGACCTGTGTATCTTGTGGAATACTCCTGCTACAAGCCCCCAAAAGCCTCGACCTGTGTATCTTGTGGAATACTCCTGCTACAATCCCCCTGAAAGCCTCAAAGTGAACTTCCAGCGGTTTATGGAACCCTCAAAGCTTTCGGGGTATTTTCAAGATTCATCATTGGAATTCCAGGGGAAGATACTGGAACAATTGGGTTTAGGGGAGAACACTTATCTTCCTGCTGCAGTACATTATATTCCCCCTCAGCCATCCATGGCCACAACATGGGAAAAGGTTGAGCAGGTCATGTTTTGTGCCTTAGACAATCTTTTTAAGAAAACAGGGTTGAAACCCAAGGATATTCAATCCAACTCCGTCGCTCTCTGCTATGATTGTGAATAGGTATAAGTTGCGGGGAACATTCGGAGATTCAATTTGGAGTTATTGCCATGATCTTGCCAAGGATTTGTTACAAGTTCACAGAAACACACATGCAATAGTTGTGAGCACAGAAAATATTACGCAGAATTGGTATTTGGGTGATCGGAGCTCTTATTGGAAAGAAGAACTGTAGACCCCAACACGAAACAAGCAATTGGGTATCAACATTGACTTTTTGTTGCATGCAAAGTACAAACTTGTCCATGTTGTGAGAACTCACAAAGGAGCAGATGATAAAGCATTCAACTGTGTTTATCAGGAGCAAGATGAAGCCGGCAAGCTTGGTGTGTCATTATTCAAAGAACTTATGGCCATAGCAGGAGGAGCGTTGAAGATTAATATCACAATTCTGGGACCTATTGTTCTGCCCATCAGCGAACAATTACTTTTCTTTGCAACCCTTGTTGGGAGAAAGCTCTTCAACATGAAGATCAAAGCCTACATTCTAGATTTTAAGCTTGCATCTGAGCATTTCTGTATTCATGCTGGAGGAAGAGCTGTAATTGATGAGCTTGAGAAAAACTTGCATCTCAAGCCAATACATGTAGAGGCTTCTAGGATGACTCTACACCGCTTCGGCAACACTTCTTCAAGCTCAATTTGGTATGAGCTCAGTTACATCGAGGCCAAAGGGCAGATGCGAAAAGGCAATCGGATTTGGCAGATTGCATTTGGCAGTGGATTCAAGTGCAACAGTGTTGTTTGGAAAGCACTTCGAACTGTGAAACCACCAGCTGATAGCCCTTGGACCGATTGCATCAATCAATATCCTGTAAAATTGATGATAGAATGAGCAATCAGTGTGAAACGAGTTTGAAACTCTGATACATCCAATTCAACCTCAGATCTACATCTATCTCCTTGATTTGTGTGAACTTGGGAATTCTGCAATCTTGGTAATTTTCATTGATCCCCATTTCAAGGTTTCTCGCATGTCCAAGCTTTGATTTTTGATTTTTTGTGCTTCCATACTATTGCATCTTCAAGCTCTGTGTATCCAGGCTTTGGATTTCCAAGCTGTGCCACATCCCAAGCTTTAAGAGGGATTTTGCATTTTTTTAGCTTTGCTCATTCAGACTTTGTAGGTAGGAAAGTAGTAGCATCAGGCATTTTCATTGTTATCTGTATAAAATTCATTTGTGAGAATTGTTACAATGGGCAATTCATAATATTGCTCCTTCACACTTCTCTCCAGATCTACCATTCTTTTGCAGCTTTACTGAAATAGCTACCTGTAAAATTTGCTGTGGAAAAATCACATTTCAGACTAATTTTGTTTATGTATTTGGCATTTCTTGATTGTCAAAGGTGACTTAACAAATTACTGTCTAAAATGCAATCATGTTAAAGGGGCGTGTGCAGTCAACCAAATGGGAAGGATTCTTGTTGGTTTTCTGTGCAGCATCTATCTCATTCTCAAAAACACCTTTATGTTCAGAAATATTAGAATGGGAACATTGACAGCCAACCTAATGAGAAGGTTTCCCGGTATTTTTCTTTGTGAGATCAATTTTATTTTCAAAATAGTATTTTGCAGGTAGACAAGCAGCAGCAGGAGCTGACTTCATCATGCTCTTTTTTAGCAGCTCTACTATTATATGTAGCTGGAAAGCTGACATCATCAAGAAAGTTATCGACTTTGAACAATCACATGCTATGCTTTTTCACATTGCTCCACATTTCTCTCCAGAACTACCATTCTTTTACAGCTTCAAGGAAATAACTAGCTGTAAAATTTGCATCATCAAGGTGCTCTTTACTGTGGAACAATCATATTTCAGATTAATTTGTTTACGTATTTGGCATTTCTTGATTGTCAAGGGTGACTTTCATTACTTTTTAAAATGCAATCATGTTAAAGGGGTATGTGCAGTCAACCAAATGGGAAGGATTCTTGTTGATTTTCTGTGTGGCATCTGTTTCATTCTCAAGAACACCTTTATGTTCAAAAATCTTAGTATGGGAACATTGACAGGCAACCTACCTTGGAAGGTTTTCCGGTATTTTTCTTGTAAGATCAATTTCCTTTTCAAAATAGTCTGTTGTAGGTAGACAAGCAGCAGCAGTAGCTGATTTCATAATGCCCCTTTTTAGCAGCTCTACTGTTATATGTAGCTGGAAAGATGGCGTCAGTAGAATTGCATTTTGAACAGTATGTTGAAACGTCTTCTCTACATCCCGAGGGCTAGCGTTCCAATGTCAAGTTTTCCAATATTTTTTTCTGCAAAGTAAAATCTTTGTTCATTATATGAGGCAAGGCAGGCACCGGATAAAGAATAGAATGAGGTACTAGAAAAGGTGCTTGCGTCTACACCTTGTGTTCAAGGATACCCCCTCGGCACCAGCGGTAGCACGTGCACCGCTGACCACACCACTACCTCAGCCCCAGGCCAGTGTCCATTATGACCCATCAACAGCATTACACATCTTCAGGTTTATATTTCAGTTTGGATTTCAGACTGGGCAGAAGGAGTCCACCGTGGAGTCAGCAGGAGAACGAAGGAGTTGGGTCACTTCAACTTTCAAGGCTCTCGATACACTGCTTTGGGCATTTAAGGAGGCAGGGTTCCTTAATTAGTATTTTCACATAAGCGATTACCTTTTCTTCTCAACATCAGGAAAATCAAGTACACAAAGAAAAATGTATGATCTTAGCAGACAAAGCCATTAAAATCTGTTATTGCAGGAGTTGGCTTATTCGCTTCTCCATCTCTCTCTCTATATATACCAGACTTTACCGTCCTTCATCTAGCTAGCTATGCTTCGTCGGTATCCTTCTTGAGGCTTGAATAAATTTACACAAAATAACGACATCTTAAACAAATCAGCCCCCAACAAAAAACAAAAGACACCATTTCTGTCTTAACCAAAAAACATAATAGAATAAAAGCCGGAAAATACCAGACCATCCAAGCTCAGGAAACGACTTTCATGGGTTTCTTGATTGGATCAGTAGGAGACGGTCCCCTAAAGCTTGAGGTGAATGCTATGGAGCGGAATGAACCTCCCCTTTCACAAATTGTAGAATTGGCATTATAATTACCAGTGTTGTTGCTTGCCACCATGTGACCGTCAACATATGCTAAAATCTCATTCACAAAATCTCTCGACATCACGTAGGATTGGGATTGCTGGGGTTTGATGTGCATGCTGCTTTCACAAGTTTTTCTCTGCTTTGATTGTTTTGATTGAAGATTATGCCGAAATTAGTAAGCCACGTACATGCATGGTTTTAGTGAGCCACACACATGCATGGTTTTAGTGAGCCACACACATGTATACTTGTTGAATTTAGGTTATGGCTCAGTGTTGTGGGGTGAATGTACAACGTTACATAAAGGGAGCACTCTAAACTCAATATTTTTTGTGTTTTTTTAAATAGAATTTAAAAAAATCCAATTATCCTTTAGTGACATTTTTGGATTGGGCTTATTCATTGACTTTCATTTGACTTTTTTTCTACATTATTTTTTAATGCATCAAAGGATAATTGTTCCGCTTAGTTGATAGTTGATCGAAGAAGAAGAAGAAGAAAATATTTTAACGTCCGCGAGGCTAAAAATAACCTATGGGACAGACCACTTCACATGTTGTTTTATGCAACTCAAACCTTTGCCTCTTCAATGATGAGCGCCCCCAATTTTTCCACGGTCCCCTCGTTGAATAAATTATCCCAAGATTTATCTGCCATGACACTTGCATACCTGTCCCTGCTGTCCTTAAAGGCTTCACACTCTAAAATGAAATGTTTTTCCGTCTCCACTTTACTCATGTGCAGAAAATACACACTCTTTCTTCCCATGCTTCTTTTGGCCTTTTCCAGTGCTTGGTCTCGCAACGGAGTTGATGAGAATTAGTTCTTAATTGAGCAATAAGTATTTTGGCTTTCCAAGGTATATTGGCCCCTATGTACCCCTTTTTGAAGCTGACTGTAGGTAGGGTTAAAGTGTTCAATATAGTACTTTTTTTTCTCCCTAACTCTTTATCCCAAGTTCGCTTGTGGAACTTATTTATAACAAAAGCCTTTATCTTTTTACTATTTGTGGGGCACATGTTCAAGCACATATCCCATTTATTAAGCCATTTAATATTTTGTTGCATCCAAGTTTTATTTCTTTTGCACAATATGTCTTTGAAGATGGCCTTGGGAAATAATTTACAACATTAATAACCTTTGTATTAAGATTTAATTGCATGTGCATTTCCTTCAAACTTGGCCTAAATGCTCACACAGTCCAACATTTATGGCTTCCCAATACTTTTACAAAAACTCTGTAATTATGTAATTAGTTCATTTCTCCTTCTACAACTTTCTTCTTGAGGTAGTAAGAGCGAATAGCAATGTCAAGGACATTGCCACCTGGTGGCTCTTGTTATTATATTAATTAGTTTCTTTATTAATACTTCGTTCTTGGTCAAAGTGGAAAAGGTCCCTCATAAAACTATATTTTAAAAGTGGAAAGTGTATTTTTTACATTGTAGATTTTTATAGTTTTAAATTTAAAAAAAGAAATACATCTCAAGAAATTAGATTTAAAATTGTGAAAAAACAATAGCAAACTTATGAGTATAAAAAACTTAATATATAGAAATAAATGAATATTTTATTAAAAATAAATAAATAAATAAATATAAGTTAAATTTTTAATTAAATAAATACATATTTATAATAATGTATAAAGAGTTACCAATAACAAAAGATTTAGATGCATTATATAAATAGGTAAAGTTTAGTTACAAATATTTATTTTTAAATATTAAGATGAATCATCCATACATATATAGTTAAGATTCAAATCACTTTAATATTATTTTAAAAATTATAACTTTTAAGTTATAATGCATATTTCTATCATCACATGGGTAGTGGCTTCCTTGAAGTTCCTAATCTCATGGGACTTATGAAACGCTTTATCGCATGTTAATAATTTGAATTTAATCTATTGATATGAGGTTTTTGAGGTTGACTCCATGGTATTTTTTAAGGATTTTAATATTATACTTAAGTATAGTATCACACACGATTCTTTTGAATCGAAAAAAGCATGTATATAGATAGGTAGGTGAATATTAAATAAGAAATATACAATTTATTATTGAAACGTGTAAATTTTGACGAATATTATGATAAAAAAACATATTTTTTGCAAATATAGATGATATTAGAGATTGAAAATGACCGCGCCTAAAAATGACCATATAGCGAATTTATTTTTTGAAAAAAAAGCCCAAAAAATAGCCATTTGGAGAAATTTCGCCCTTAAAATTACCCTTCTATAAAGCCCTCAATTGTTGGCAAATTTAAAGATTAAATAATTTGTTTCCACTTCAGCAAAATTTGATGATTGATACGATCGTAGATTATGAGGTTTGCAAAGTTTAGACTGGAATTTCCACTTCAAGGATGGTGAGTTATTTGATGCACCTAATCTATTATGATCTTTAACTTAAGATATTGAATCACAAAATATATATTATAAATTCTCCATACTTTATTAATAGAAAACATACCCTTAAGGTAGGGAAACACCTTACAATTAATCTTTTATGAAGGGAATCCACTATTGTTAACTTTTCTCTTAAGGTTTGGTTACCTTTGGATGAGCTAAGCTCCAAATACAATATTCTTCCAAACATGCCCATAAAGAGAACTCCATCTTTATTTATTAGTAACAAGAGAGCACTAATCACAAAAACCACCTAGTGGACCCTTTTTAATAATGTCACATTACATTTATTCAATACTAACTAACTCTTGGAAATCTAATCCTTGTTGTTATGGTAAATTTTATCACTATTCATGTGAAAAGTCATAAGAGAATAGGAAGATTCAAAACTGTGGGATGCCACTTGGAATATGAAACCAAGGTCACATCATATTGTATAATTTATATGTGTATCGCTTCAATGAAAGTGCATTCATGATTATCTTTCTTATCTATTTTAGAAGCATTTTGATAATGGTATCCAATCCCTATAGTTCTTAGGGCTTGTGGAGAATCTATTCATTGTGTAAGTCCCTTGGAAATAGTTATTTTACCTATGTACAAATTTATTATTGGGTGTGGGAGATAAGGTTAAATTCTTTGTTGGGATAATTTTTTCTTGTTGGATGAAATAACAACTTCTAGAGGTTGTAATTTGTCTTCCTAGGTGTTTTTTGTTTCACCTAAATCTCTTCATCATGAGACCTATGTCAACTCAGTTCCTTGATCCCTGAAGTTTCCCTGACCAGAAGTCATCTAGAATAAGTTGTAGACCCTTTGTCCACATTTTCTAGTTAGGCTAGCGCAGCTTGTGTTCTAGCAAGAAGGGCCTAATTAATGTCAGCGTATAGTGTCATTTGAAAGCCTGCGCTAGCGGCGCAGGTTGCCTTAATTAAGCATGTGCTTGCCCCTTCCTGGCGCATATTTCCCTCATGCAGCATACGCCGAGGTTGGTTAAAATGGATAAATGAGACCTTCGAGCGACGTATCATAGATTAATGAGGTGGAGGGTCATCCCTAACTTCTAGGTGAGCTGGCTTGTATAATTACAACATGCGTTAGCCATATTGGAGAGTTGTTTGCTAATAAATGGATTAGATGGAAATTCTCTGTTTGCAACCCTCCATGTGGTCCTGTAGCTCATTTGGTTAGAACGTTGGTCTTATGGCCGAGTTAAGTTTAAGCCGAAGGTCACAGGTTCGAGCCCTGTTGGGACCATTTATATTATTAAGATTTAAACAATTAAATTTTGATCAAAATTATGATTACGTATTTATGAAATTTCAAAGAGAATTAATAGCCAAAAACTTTCTTTTCATTTGAATTTGCTCATTTCTCAATAATATTAGATGTTTCATAATTCATATGTATGCTTTGACGAGACATAGATTACATTGGTTTATATTTGACCATTCAAGAAATTTTTAATTTTCCAAAACTAATTTATGGCGGGCCGTGGGGATGGTTTTAGTTGTTAAATAAAATAAAATTTAAGATAACTTTGATGTGCCATGGGATGCCCAATCTTGTTGCAAATGTGAATGGATGTTTAGATGGCATGGAACAACCAAAGCTTGAAGATGTGTTCTTTCTTCATTTGGTCCAAATGAGTGATGGAGGGATGTTCCTTAGAGAAACTATTGATGAGATTTTAAAGAGATTGAAAAGTCGAATTGTATGGACAATTTTCAAAGTTTGTAGAATATTGAGATATAATGAAAAGCATTAATGATTTTCAAATTTGAAAATAATTTTTTAGATAAAAAGTTTAACTAACTATTCATCGAGCGTTGTTGCTTGCTTGTGCCAATGCTCACAAAAGTGTTTCAATGGTGGCGTATAAGTTGAAGTTGATTTTACATTTTTTTATATAATTATTTTGAATTATAATTTATCATGGTTGGGATGGTTATCCGTAAGTAGTTTGCTCATTATACCAATTGAAGATGAAATATTCATGTCTTGTCATGAACAATTTCCAATCAAATAAGTCTATGAGACATGTTCTTTTTTTCTTTTTCTTTTTTGGGAGGTCTATTGCCCTTAGGGATAGGTCAGTGATTTCCAACCTATCCAAGAGAGACCGTGAGGCATGCTCACATATCATAGTTATATTTAAAGTGTTATTGACAACCCACCATGCTCCATGATCCCAACAACTCAGCTTAAGTGAGGAGAGATCAAAAGTGTCACAAAAGTCTCATTGGAATAGATTTGGTGCTTGGTGAGGACCAAACCCCACACAAGCCAACTGGGCTACCTACCACAGGCCTATCAGACTTTTAACTGTGTGGGTGAATACTTGTCAACATACTTTCATTTGGTTTGTGAAGACTACTTCATCACTTGTTTTAGATAATATCATAATATAGATTAAAGTAAAATTCATTGAATCTAATGTGGCACATGAGGTATAGAATAGACAATGAATCGAGATATACAGTTAAGATACTCCTTGTGTTAGACTACCAATTAGAAACTCCATAGATACTAGCTTCTATATATATAGAATCCAATGTAAACATTAAAGTATGAAGTATTGTATCTTTTTAAAACAACAAAGAAATTTATCCAAGGGGATCAAAGTATGGAGTGCCTTTTAAAACGACAAAGACAGAGATGGTGAATTGGTGCTTATTGGTGCTTATTGAAAATTAATATTTTTTTCATTTTCATTGAATTAGGATAAGTACCTCATGCGAATCTATTGAATCAATTTTATAATTTCTACCAATTTGTGAGTGATTTGACCAAAAATTTGTATCATCAAATTATATCAAAGTCAAATCACAAAATGGATAATCGAGTGGTCATAGAGCTTTATTTCATTTTCTCCTCTTTGGCCCAATTTGTGATCTCCTTCCTTCAAGTAATCTTGATAATCTTGATGGGTTATCTACTTAGAGTTATATTCCTTAAGGCCTCATATAACCAACTTCCTAGGAATGAAGCATTATTTTACCTTAGTTTGATTGCACCGAGAGGAGCGAGGTGCTCTACAGCCCATTATGGAGGAGATGTTGTAACGTAATGTAACATTACCATAATTAAAAACTTCATGTCGGCTCATAAAATAAAATAAAAATTATGAAAAGTAATTAAAAAACTCCATGTCGACTCATAAAATACAAATTATAAAAAAGTAATTAAAAAAATCCATGTCCAAGATAGAAAATTAAAACTTAAACGTGTATTTATCAAGCAAGAGAGGAATCAAGAAATTGGATCCCTCTCGGTGCTTGATAGATCCGGGTTTAAAATGGATCTATGCTGGTGTATTTCTACAATCTTAAGCTCTTATATGCTTTAAAACCAGTTACAAAAAGTACTATATGCTAAGAAAAAATCACGTGGATAAATTTTGGTCCATCACCTTCTTTTTCACAAACTTTGTAGAATTAGAGTTTGGCTTGTTGGAATTATTGGAGCTCTATTCCTACCCATGACTGTATAATATGCCCAATATTAGACCATATTCATTTATTCCTATTTATTCATCTCCAGTTTTCGAGATTGAAATAAGAAATAAATGGTTTATTACAAAGAGGCCATTAACATTAACTGAACACTAAATTATCTCCTCATTATGACAAGAGGTAAACAAGATTTAAAACACAATTGGGAAGAAATAATTTGTAAAGTTTGTAATTTTAATAAAATAAACGATGAAAAACATTTTCTTTTGAAGTATGCAACCTACCTACAAATTAAATCTCTTTTAAAAAAAAATTGTAATGTCATTAATATTTATAATATGTTAATCCTGAAAACCAAATTGAGCATGATAATTTTATTTGCAAACTATTAGAACTTACATATTACATTATATTCACTAAAACATTAGACTATCATCAAATCAACGAAGAGGGCCTTTGCAAAAATACTTGATCTAGTTTAACTACTAACTATGACTATGAGTAGAATTTGAGAGGTAAATTGTTTATTAATGGACTATTTGATTGGGAAACTGATTTACCATTTTGTGAGATAAATGGATGCCATCCCTTTTAAGTTAGGGAGTATTCTGATCCTTTTGAGAGTATTTATTTTATACTTGTTCATGGTGTTTTGTTCACAGTATTTTGTCTACGATATTTTGATACTTATAGAGTAATGTTTTAATGGAAATATTCTTTTTTTGGCTTGGCTTGGGGATTTATATCTCAATTAAGCTTTTTTTAATGGAAATATTATTTATTGTTTTTGGTTTGGGATTTATATCGGTTACATTTATTTGATAATAGACCAATTCCATAAATTCGGAAATAGTGCATCTAGTTTTTAAAATTAGTTAAGTTTTGAATGACCACAGAGTGGGGTGGAGAAATGGGTTATATTTATAGTGTAGTCTAAACATTCTAAGTTTTCAACCTTCTCCAAATAGATTTTCTATCTTAATTTGTTCAAAGTCTAGTTAGAATTCCTTGAAAATCTTAAAATTACATATATTAGCTATAAAAATTGTATAATTTGGGTGGAATGGGGGTATAGGAGGGATCTGAATCTATTTATGAAGTCAAAAGCAAAATTTAAACACTTTCAAATTTGGATTTTACCAAAAAATAATTTAGCGGATTTTGACAAAAACAATGGTAAAATCCAAAACATACAATAAATTTAAACTACTCCTATATCTATTTGACAATAGACCAATTCCATATATCCAGAAATAATGGATTCCGTTTCTAAAATTAGTTATGTTTTGCATGACCACTAAGTGAGGTGAAGTTTAAAAAACATCATCAACCAATCAGATCATGATGATGAACTGATTTACCATTTACAGTGATAAATGAGTGTCATGCCCAATTTAGGGAGTATTTTGATACTGTTAGAAAGTTTTATTTTATACTTATTAAGGATATTTTGATATTTGTAGAGGATATTTTAAACAAAATTTTTCCTTATTTTTGGATTCTATAATTATATTTTAATTTGATTACATTTAAATTTATTATTTTTTAATTAATTTAATCAAATATGTTTTTTTTAATAATATAATTAATTAAAATCTATTTTTAAATTAAAATAAATTTGTTTAAAAATTGAGTTTAGAAATTATTATTATAATTTATAAAACTTTTATTATTGTATTAATTAGTTTCCTTATTAATACTTCTTTTTTGGTCAAAGTTGAAAAGGTTCGTCTAGTGGTTATCTTTTAGGTTATCTTTATTTAAAGCTCCCAGCTCGGTTCTGCATCTTATTAAGAAACTATGCTACATTTTTTTATGGTCAGGAGGGAAGGATTGTAAAGGTTTGATTATGACTAAATGGGAGCACATCACTGCTCCTGAAAACTCTGGAGGGCGGGGGCAAAAAAAATGGATATATTTGGTAAGGTCTTACGTCTTAAGAGCTTATGACGAGGTATTTTTGGTTCTTCCTCATGATCCAAAGTTTTAAAGGCGAAATATATTAGGCAAGATATCATGCTATGGCTCCGAAATCCTTTAAAAAAAGTAAGGAATACCTCTGTTATTTGGAGAGGGTTTACGAATGTTTTTAACTAGATGGGAAATGATTTGTACTGGCAAGTTGGATCAGATCATCAAGTTCTGGTTGGTGTTGATCCAATCTTGGGTTTGACGAGGACTATTCTTTGTCGGTTTAAATCATATAATTTCTAAGAGACAGGGATTTCACTACCCTGGATAGAATGAAAAATTATATTTCTCTGAATGGTTCCTCCTATTGGATTAAAGGTGTAGATTTGGGTCTCTTTGGTCGTTTCGAGAGGGAATGGAACAACTATTTTTCACACCTAGATTCTATGGGCTGTAGGATTTCCCATCGCAGGGATGTATTAAAATGGGCAGGTAATCCCTTCTGGGGTGAAATTACTGCAAAGTCCGCCTACAAGGTTATTATTAATTTCAAAAACTTCTGTCCACAGCAATGGTGGTTCAAAAAATTGTGGAGCTAGAAGATTCTTTTTAAACTCAAATGCTTTGGTCAGTTCGCTCTCAAGGGGAAGTTAAAAACATGGGATTCTATGGTTAGAATGGGTTGGAGTGGTCCTAACAGATGTTCTCTGTGCAAAGCTGATGCAGAATCTACATATCATCTTCTTGTTTTCTGCAAGTTTACTCGGGATATTTGAATGAAGGTATGTTGTGCCTTAGATATCTCTCGGGTATGGGGGCTGGAGAATTTTGATCTATGCTTTCTTCAGTGGTTCAGGGCTTGTAAGGCACATCCATTGCTGCTAGTGTTTATTTCATGGGTCATTTGGTATACCAAAAATAAAACAGTTTTCGAGCATTTGGCTCCTGATGCTAAGAATGTGGTTGATCAAATTCTCTCTATTTATAAGTCCATTTTCAACGGAAAGAAGCCATTAGTGATCAAACGTATTGGAGCCTTTGATCCTCTTTACAATTGCCCTCTTTTATTTTTTGATGGGGCTGCTCAAGATGCTATATGTGCTGTCGGGGGAGCTATTTCCTTAAACGATTCTCATTTCTTTTCTTTAAGGCTCAATTGTGGAAATGAGACAAACATGAAATCGGAACTCCTTGCATTATGGGTTGTTCTAAAAGTGGCTACTCTGTTCGGAATTGATGATTTGATGATTTTGGGGGACTCCAGGGTCACCATCAAATGGGCGCAGGGTGATTATAATATCAAAGTATTATCTCTTTCTCACTGGTGTTTAAGGATCAAAGCAACTATTAAAATTTTCAGGAACATCTCTTTCGAGCACATATATAGGTTGCACAATCTTCTGGTTGATAAACTTTCGAAGCAAGCTTTAAGTGGGGCCTTTGGTATTCTAACCTGGGAAGAATCTCTAAATTCTCAAGTTTTGAACCATGGATCTTTTAATATTTTTTAGTGCCTATAATAATGAAGACATATCAGTTATGTAATTTTGGATAGTATGAGTTTTTTGTTTTTAGGTTTGGTTGACTCCCTTTGTGCTGATCAGCAGATCTCCTTTTTTGTAAGACATGTTTCTCAGACCCTTGTACATGCCTCTGTAATGTTTCGGTCTTTTGATGACATGTAAAATTCATGTACCTTTTGATTCGAATGAATAACATTGGTACGCTTTTTTCTGTTGGAAAAAATAGTTGAAAAGGTCCCTCATAAATCTATATTTTAAAAGTGTAAAGTGTATTTTTTACATTGTAGATTTTTATAGTTCTTCATAATTGTGTATTGGTTTTTAATTGCACCGAGAATATCTACCAATCAAGAGAGATCAAATTTTTTGAGTTTAAATTTTAAAAAAAAATACATCTCAAGAAATCGGATCCCTCTTGGTGTCTGATAAATCCGAGTTTAAGATGGATCTATACTGATTATATAAGATTATAAATTTAAAATTGTGAAAAAATAATAGAAAACTTATGAGTATAAAAAACTTAATATATAGAAATAAATGAAGATTTTGTTAAAAAAATATTAAATAAATATACGTTAAATTTTTAATTAAATAAATACATGTTTATAATAATGTATAAAGAGTAGCCATAACAAAAGATTTAGATGCATGATATAAATAGGTAAGTTTTAGTTAAAAATAAATATTTTTAACTATTTAAATGAATCATCCCTACATACATATTTAAGCTGAATCATTTTAGTATTATTTTAAAAATGACAACTTTTAACTTATAATGCTTATTTCTATCATCACATGGTTAGTGGCTTCCTCGAAGTCCCTAATCTCAAGGGACCTTTCAAAAGCTTTATTGCATGCTAATAATTTGAATTTAAGCTATCGAGACGAGGTTTTTGAGGTTGAGTCGACAGATTCTATCAAGCCCTCAATTGTTGGCAAATTTAAAGATTAAATAATTTGTTTCCACTTCAGCAAAATTTGATGATTGATGGGATCGTAGATTATGAGCTTTGCAAAGTTTAGATTGCAATTTCCACTTTAAGGATGGTGAGCTATTTGATGCACCTAATCTATTATGATCTTTTAGTTTATGATATTGAATCACAAAATATATATTATAAATTTTCCACACTTTATTAATAGAAAACATATCTTTAAGGTAGTGAAACATCTTATAATTAATTTTTTTATGAAGGGAATCCATTATTGTTAACTTTTACCTTAAGGTTTGATTATTTTGGATGAGCTAAGCTCCAAATACAATATTCTTCCAAACATATTCATAAGGAGAAATCCATCTTTATCTATTAGTAACAAGAGAGCACTAATCACAAAAACCACATAGTGGACCCTTTTTAATAATGTCACATTACATTTAGTCAATACTAACTAAGTGTTGGAAATCTAATCCTTGTTGTTATGGTAATTTTATCACTATTCATGTGAAAAGTCATAAGAGAATAAGAAGATTCGAGAGTGTGGGATACCACTTGGGATATGAAACCAAAGTCACATCATATTGTATTTATATGTGTATTGCCTTAATGAAAGTGCATTCATGCTTATCTTTCTTATCTATTTCAGAAGCATTCTGATAATGCTATCCAATCCCTATAGTTCTTAGGGCTTGTGGAGAATCTATTCATTGTGTAAGTCCCTTGGAAATAGTTATTTTACCTATGTACAAATTTATTATTGGGTGTGGGAGAGAAGGTTAAATTCTTTGTTGGGATAACTTTTTCTTGTTGGATAAAGTAACAACTTCTAGATGTTGTAATTTGTCTTCCCAGGTGTTTTTATTAGTAGCTAGACATTTTATTGATGCATGGGGCATTTTCATGGATGCTTGGACATTTTTATTGATTCATGGGGTGTTTAAACTACTTGTTGGATATTATTTTTCCTTTCTAGATATTCTTATCATTGATTGAGTGAACACCTTCTTTCCTAGATGATTTTTATCATTACTTATTAGTTTAACTTTTGAAGTCACCAACAAATATTGAAAATGCCTCAATCAGATGCCCATCCAGTGTCAGAGATCAATGTTTCATGTTAGAAAGTTGTTGCAATATATGAGGAGGTCTCTAAATTGCTAATTTTAAGTTGTATGGTCTATTTAGCATAGGTAATTTCTATTGGGAATTTTTATCTTCTTTTTCATTCTCATGGTTATTTTCCTCCATTTTTGTATTGTATATTACCTACATAGATCCTAGACCTTTATAAGGAAGCACACAATCCCATCTACATCCATCCCACATTTATTGGTACACACGCATCTGTATAGAGTCTTGCATGGCCATATTCTCGTGGGAGTGATCATTTGTTTGTCTATAGACATCTTCTTCTTGTGTCTCAGCTTTCCTTATCTTGAGTGTAGATCACATGGACTGTAGACAACATTGAAAATACCAATTAAGGAATCAACGTATAGATATCATCTCTCATTCCTCCAAATGTTGTGCATTTACAGTTATCTTTTCTTTTATATTTTCAAAGTTCTCCAATAGTAGTATTAAAGCCCTAAATTTCTTAAGGATTGTAGAGCATTGCTGGGTGGTTTTGCTTGACTT
The DNA here is from genome assembly GCA_027924585.1 of Larix kaempferi. Classification (NCBI taxonomy): domain Eukaryota; kingdom Viridiplantae; phylum Streptophyta; class Pinopsida; order Pinales; family Pinaceae; genus Larix; species Larix kaempferi. Next base: position 8,630,124 of record BSBM01000806.1, read on the forward strand.
GTTGTTTCTGATCTACATACTACGTGACCTACTAGAATTTCTCAACCACCAATTTCTTCTATTGCCTCCAAACCTTCCATCTCTATCAACTTCCTCTATTTCCTTCAGAACTATGGATTGAGGTATTTTTCATTACCATATTCCATCTATATATTGTTTCTCTTTACATTTTATTAGGGTTCCTCTCTAGACATGGAAAGCTTAATTTATGTCCTGACCTTATCTTTGTGTGATATGTCCTTGGTATGATTCCTCCACACTATGTAATTTGTGCAAGGTGTATTTGTTTTCCTATCTTATTGAGTACTTAGTGAAAGGGAAGCATTGGATTTGTTTGTTTATTTAATAGTCATTTTATTATCATCTCATGTGGATAAGCATATCCTTCACCATAGACATATGTAATTAGTGTTGTATATTTTGTGACCTTTTTTTCATATCAACTTTGTATTTTTGAACCATTTGAAATTCCTCATCATGTCACTCCCATACAATTAAAGAAATGAAATATCTATGTCTATATTTTATTTCCTATCGACTATTCATTCAAAACCCTAATTTATCTACATTCCTTACCTCTAGCAGTGTCGATTTGATATTGCAGAAAATGGTTTAGTTTAATATAGTGTGTTCAAAGAAATATAAATAGAATTTGGATCCCAAGAGAATTACTTCAATCTATAAGTTTGTTTAGTTATATTTGTTAGAACATTATTACACCTTGGGACCTTAGTCATAAGTCATTTTATTGATTAATTGTTCCAAAACATGTTAATAATTACAATCCAAGGTTGTTAGAAGGTTGTTAGAGTTTAGTTAGAGAAAATGATGACTTATCCACCAAAGTATGGGCCAAAATTAGTCAAATATAGCTTTTGGTGCCCTAAAATTCATTAAAACCAAATCACTTAAATTACATATATTCTAATAAAGGTAGATATCCCAATCAATTACTACTCTACCAACTCGCTACTTTTCTAAGAAAGATAATCTCAAGAGTCCTATAAATTATTGAATTCTACATAGTCGTTCAGGTCTATCTTGTAGAGAAAATAAGAAAAAGTTAAATTCTTTAAATTCTCATAGAAGTTTGAACTACTTAATTTCATGTCTATGTAGTTAAGAAAATAAGTCTACCAATTTTTTCTTAACACAACACACTCAATTACTTTCCACATGTTTCAATGATAATAACATGACTAAATCCCAAGAGCCATTAATCTAATCTAGACAATTACAAATTTATAATTCAAGAAATTAGCATATGCGTTTCCTCCTAGCTAGGAGGTCATAGGTTCAAATCTAGAAGGGGTTGGGGTATGTGAACCTCTTTAGACTTTAGTAGTTACATCCTTGTGCAAGGTGTGCAAGGGGTTTCCTTGTCCCACAAACAAGGTCTCATACACCAAATTGGTGTGTGGCTTGGACTTTAAGAAAAATATTATTATTATTATTATTATAAAATAAACCTATATAATGCCCATTCATTGCAACTAAGTAATTTCTGATAATAAATTAAAAATGGTACAAATCATAAAATACATCAATTTAAGTTTAAAATAAGTATTTCATGACGGTAAAGTTTGTAGTTTTAGGTCTATTCAATTCAGCCTATTCAGTTCATGACCTCATTGAAGTTATCATTCTCATCTACTTCTTAGTAGCATCTATTCTTAATCCCATACACAAAACAAAATACTACTCAAATAAAACCGAACCACATACTACTAGATTACAATTTAAGTTCTTTAATAATATAAAAATTAATCTTAAATTAATGTGTACATTTAACCTGATTTTACATAAGCTTATGTGTAAATTCATCCCAACTTATATAAAATTTTAAATATATTTTATTGACACATTAGGGAATTAAAACACAGATGCAAAAGCTATTTTAAAATGAAGAATGTGAGAGGTCTAAACAATTGTATTCATGGGAATAGAGCAATTGATAATTGATAAAGTTTGCAATACACATAACATAAAGAGTAGAAACACAAAGGGCATATTGATTGCCTTCTCATTATTAAGCACACATATATATAGTTTCTCAAAGACCAAAACCACTGGCTAATACTATGGGCCGGTGTAAACCATGGGTCGAGTAATGACCTAGTCAACAACTAACTCAACTAACTTATGACCATTGACTCAACTAACTAACCAACTTGACACATAAGATTACAACTCTTAACAATAATGAATAGCTGAGTTGCGAAATTGTAAATGGAAAATCACAAGTTCAAATTCAAACTCTCGAATGTGCAAAAATTGGGATTTCCACATCACTGAGATTTGAGATTTGAACGTTAAACCTCAACCGTAAAGGCACACTCAATAAACTGATCATTGTTGACATGAGAGTGTTGAGCGGGCCGTTTCTCAATGGCATCCCACTTTCCAAAGCTTTCCCCTTGCGCTCCTGCTTCAGTACCTATAGGTGGAGGCGTCCACATATAGAAAACCTCATCAAGGGTACCCTTAGCATAACCGGCAACAAAAATCCTGTCACGCCACCCTGCGAGAGACGTAAACCCTCCAATGGTTTCTGGAAAAGAACACAGTGCCCTCCAAACCTTTTCCTTGGAATCATATTCCATCATTCCCTGCTGCATTTCGACCGAGAAGGAGCGCGCTCCCACGGAACAATCAAGCCGAAATTCGGGCGGTGGAGGGCCTTCCTCTTTTGGGATCGTGGTCCATGCCCCTCTTTTTGGATCGTAAACTTCGGTTAGATCACCACCGTCAACAACGTAAAATTTTCCATCTCTGAAATGACCATGGCAGTTGAACCTCTCTTGGCTCATATCAGGAAGAAGCTTCCACTCGTCTTCGTCCACACTGTAAACTGCTGCTCCTCGCAGAAAATTTTCATCTGCATCCATTCCTCCCGCAACATAAACAAGTCCTTCGGGCGAGTCTGATAAAGCGCCATGCTTTCGAAACACCGGCATGTCCGCGCCGCGACTCCACTTACCAGATGAGAAGTCGTAAATGAAGACGCTGCTGACCTCTATTTGGCTGAAGGGGTTATATCCCCCCATTAAAACCAGCCTTTGATTGACAGAAAGGTAATCAATAGCGAGTGGAATTCCATCATGACAGCCGATATAGTGGGGAAGGCGAGGGAGTGTTTCCCAGGTGCCTTCCAGAGGGTCATACACAGTAATCACATATTCTCGCCTTTCACGGATCTCAAACAAACATACAATCTGCTGCGAAGTCCCCATATCTTTTCTGTCTTGATAGAATTTGGGGCTCTTCACTGTGTCCTTCCAGCTTCTGCAGACGGCCGTGAGGTTCTGATGGGCTTTGTAAGGCACTCTTAGCAGACACTGTCGACCTAAATCCCTTGAAAGACCTGGAAAAAGCTCCATGATCAATTGCACGATCCACTGGCTGTCAGTGATGTTATAGCGGAGTACCAAGATGATAATCGGAATAGAATTTCACTTAGCAGGATGGAAACAAATTTTGCACATAAGAAAGAACTTTAGCACTCACACTTGATCTTTATGGTTGTTCAAATAGGTTACATTTATAGGATAAAATGCCAATTCCATAGATATGGATTAGTGGATCTCGTTTATAAAATTAGTTAGGTTTTAGGTTATTTGAAGGGTAAATTGTCCTTCATTTTTGTATTCATTTTTGTATTTGTTCAATAAGGTCATAAGTCAAATATGGTGATAAAATCAAGTTTTATATAGGTCATCATAGTTTTGACAACTTAAGAGAGATCCTCATGATTAGACAAATGGGTTACATTTATTGTATAATAGACCAATTCTTGATCTAGTTTCTAAAATTAGTTAGGTTTTGGATAACTATTAACTATGGGTGGAATTTGAAAGGTAAATTGCTTGTTAATGGACTATTTGATCACTGAACTCATTTACCATCTAGTGAGATAAATGGGTGCCATCCCCATTAAGTTAGGGGTATTTTGATACTTTTGAGAGTTTTTATTTTATACTTGTTGATGGTATTTTGTTCAAGATATTTGTATACTTATAGACTAATTTTTTAATGGAAATACTCTTTATTTATATCCCAATTAGGCTTTTTTTAATGGAAACATTCTTTATTTTTTTTGGTTTGGGATTTATATCCGTTACATTTAGTTGACAATAGACCAATTCCATAAATTCAGAAATAGTGGATCTAGTTTCTAAAATTAGTTATGTTTTGAATGACCATGGAGTGGGGTGGAGAAATGGGTCATAGATCATAGACCAATTCCATAAATTCGGAAATAGTGGTCTAGTTTCTAAAATTAGTTAAGTTTTGAATGACCATGGAGTGGGGTGGAGAAATGAGTTATATTTATGGTGTAGTCTAAGTCTAAATATTCTACGTTTTGTCAAATAAAATAGTTTTTAAAATTAGTTAAGTTTTGAATGACCATGGAGTGGGGTGGAGAAATGAGTTATATTTATGGTGTAGTCTAAATATTCTACGTTTTGTCAAAAAAAATAGTTTCTAAAATTAGTTAAGTTTTGAATGACCACGGAGTGGGGTGGATAAATGAGTTATATTTATGGTGCAGTCTAAATATTCTACGTTTTGTCAAAAATATTTTAAACAAAAATTTTCCTTATTTTTGGATTCTATAATTATATTTTAATTTGACATCTAAATACATTTAAATTCATTAATTTTTAATAGTTATTTTACCTATGTACAAATTTATTATTGGGTGTGGGAGAGAAGGTTAAATTCTTTGTTGGGATAACTTTTTCTTGTTGAATGAAATAACAACTTCTAGAGGTTGTAATTTGTCTTCCTAGTGTTTTTCTTAGTAGCTAGACATTTTATTGATGCATGTGGCATTTTCATGGATACTTGGACATTTTTAATAATGCATGGAGTGTTTAAACTACTTGTTGGATATTATTTTTCCTTGCTAGATATTCTTATGATTGAGTGAGTGAACACCTTCTTTCCTAGATGATTTTTATCATTGCTTATTAGTTTAACTTTTGAAGTCACCAACAAATATTTAAAATGCCTCAATCAAATGCCCATCCGCTGTCAGAGATCAATGTTTCTTGTTACAAAGTTGTCGCAATATATGAGGAGGTCTCTAAATTGCTAATTTTAAGTTGTATGGTCTATTTAGCATAGGTAATTTATGTTGGGAATTTTAATCTTCTTTTTCATTCCCATGGTTGGTTTCCTCCATTGTTGTATTGTATATTACCTACATTGAGCTATATTGTATTGTGACGGTAGATTTCATAGATCCTAGACCTTTATAAGGAAGTACACAATCCCATCTACATCCATCCCACATTTATTGGTACACACACATATGTATAGAGTCTTGCATGGCCATATTCTTGTGGGAGCGATCATTTGTTTGTCTATAGAAATCTTCTTCTTGTGTCTCAGCTTTCCTTATCTTGTGTGTAGATCACATGGACTATAGATAACATTGAAAATACCTATTAAGGAATCAACGTATAGATATCATCTCTCATTCCTCCAAATGTTGTGCATTTACAGTTATCTTTTCTTCTATATTTTCAAATTTCTCCAACAGTAGTATTAAAGCCCTAAAGTTCTTAAGCATTGTAGAGCATTGCTGGGTGGTTTTTCCTGACTTGTTGTTTCTGATCTACATACTACGTCACCTACTAGAATTTCCCGACTACCAATTTCTTCAATTGCCTCCAAACCTTCCATCTGTATCAACTTCCTCTATTTCCTTCACAACTATGGACTGAGGTATTTTGCATTACCATATTCCATCTACAATTTTTTTTCTCTTTGTACATTTTATTAGTGTTCCTCTCTACACATGGAAAGCTTAATTTATGTCGTGAACTTATCTTTTTGTGATCTCTCCTTGGTATGATTCCTCCACATTATGTAATCTATGCAAGGTGTATTTGTTTTCCTATCGTGTTGAGTACTCAGTGAAAGGGAAGCATTGTGTTTGTTTGTTTATTTAATAGTCATTTTATTGTCATCTCACGTGGATAAGCATATCCTTCACCATAGACATGTGTAATTAGTGTTGTATATTTTGTGACTTTTTTGTCATGTCAACTTTGTATTTTTGAACCATTTGAAATGCCTCATCATGTCACTTCCATACAATTAAAGAAATGAAATATCTATGTCTATATTTTATTTCCTATCGACCATTCATTCAAAACCCTAATTTCTCTACATGCCTTACCTCTAGTGGTGTCGATTTGATATTGCAGAAAATGGTTTAGTTTAATATAGTGTGTTCAAAGAAATATAAATAGAGAGTGTAAGTAGAATATGGATCCCAAGAGAATTTCGTCAATCTAGAATTTTGTTTAGTTATATTTTTTAGAACATTATTACACCTTAGGAACTTAGTCATAAGTCATTTTATTGATTAATTGGTCAAAAACAAGTTAATAATTACAATCCAAGGTTGTTAGAAGTTAGTTAGGGAAAATGATGACTTATCCACCAAAGTATGCGCCAAAATTAGTCAAATAGAGCTACTGGTGCCCTAATAATGACCACCACCAGCATTTATTACCACTATCTGAGCTAAGGCACCCTGATTACCTATTTTAAGGAAACTTTTTTTACTTAAGGCGCCCATGCATTGAACCTAGTCATTTTGACCCTTTCTTAGTTGTTTGATCCTATCCTTGGATACCTAACTCCACCCAATCCTATCCACCACATGTGTGAACCTCATTAATGTCTTCTCACGCCTATCCAACGTTCACATGGACAATTCATACCTGTTTAGTTAGATTTGGGAGCCTATTGGTCAACCTAGGGGGGATTGTGGTCCAATGTAAGATAGCCACTTGTATAGCCTTTAAAGGAAAACAAATTCTTCCTATTGTTATATAAGGAGGATCACAACTCATTGTTGGGTTGGACAATTAATAAAATTTTATATTTGATCATTTTTTTCTCTAGTTCTTTATCAATTATTTTACTGTTTTTTATCATTTATGACTGGCTTTTTATCATTTATATCCCAGATTTATTTTTGCACATATATCTTGCATACTTAGCTATTTCTTTCAACTGTGAGGTAATATATAGATGTTGGATCCTACTGTGATATATATTTGACATGGTATCAGAGCTCTTGGAGCTTCTATTCGAACCAATATTGTTTTAGAAGTGCACCAGAAGTAGTGGAGAAACCACAGAAGTCCCCGGGGCCATTGGCTTGAAGCCATTGGAAAAATCCTTTGGAGTCTACCCAGGGTGTGATGCTCTCCCGAATGTGCCTTCTATCAAGCAGGGTTCGAATCTATTAGTTTAGATCCCCTCCTAACTATTTAGAGTTTTATTGCAGGTACAAAAGTGCACCATTGTCACCAAGTGCGCAAGCAACAAAAGATGGAGCAAAATCATGTAAATTTGCTCACTCCATTCAACTATTTTGAGTGGAAGGACGAAATGGTTATCCAGCTGAGTTCTAAGGGTATCTTCAGAATCACCATGGGTACTGAGGTTGAGCCAAACTTTGTAGTAGATAAGTTCAAGTTCTTCAACATAATGGATGAAGCATTTGGCATGCTTTGTTCCAGTATTTCAAGAGACCTCCGGTTTCATGTTGAAAGTCTTGCTACACCAAATGAAGTATGGCTCAATCTTGAGTCTTTTCTTGGGAAGACTGGTGAGATGAGGGGCCATCAACTTGAGAATTATTTGATCTCATTGAGTCCAAGCAACTTTGAATCCATCCAGGACTTCTTCACCAAGTTCAATATATTGGTCTTGCAAATCAAATAGTGTGGCATTGAAAATAAAGAAGAATAGTTGGTCTTATCCATCATTTGCAAATTGGATCCTGAGTATTCAATATTTATCTCTACATTTCACTCCACCAAGCTTACAGTTCGCAATTGGAAGATGCCATTTTTGGTTGATTTCATGGAGATGCTAACTCAAGAGAAAGATAAGTTGGTCTTGATGGGTTCCATTAAGAAAAAAGATCAAGTTCTTGTTGCTGAAGATTCGAAGCAAGCTAGAGGTAAGAAAAATCCCAAGGGTTCGAAACCACAAGAGAAGAAGAAAGAGAAGGAGAATCCCAAATATTATGATGGGTGTTCGAATCGTGTCAAAGACAAGGGAAAGAAGAAGGAGAAGAAAAAATGCACCTACTGTCAAAAGGGTTGGCACCTTGAGAGTGCATGCATGAAGAAAACTATTTATATGATGACCCATCTCCTATAGAAGAATAACATTCCTCTTCCAGAAAGTTTAAAGAAGAAGGAGGTTGTTTTTGAAGACAAGGAGAGGTTCCATGCATTGATGGCTTGTACCTCAGAGTCCTCTTGTTTCATCATTGATTCAAGTGCCTCAAGGCACATGGATTCTTCAAGAGATTCATTCTCTACTCTTGCTCCATACAGTGGTTCTTCCATTCTCATGGGAGATGAGTAAAAAATCCCAGCTAGGGGAATTGGGAAAATATCACTAGAAAATGGGTACTTTAGTAATGTACTGCATGTGCCTGATGTTGCAACAAACTTACTCTTCGTGTACCAAATGACCCATATTGGTTCGGCCAAGAGAGTAATATTCACTCAAGATGATGTGGATATCTCAGAAGTTTCGACTAGTAAAGTTGTAGCAGTGGGTGTTGTAGATAATGATTCGAGAATGCATAAGTTCTCTCATTTTCTTGAGTACTCTTATCCAAATGCACTTTTGTCACATGGTAATGAATTCAACAAGCTATGGAATGAGAGGTTTGGACACCTAAACTACATAAATATTCAATCTTTGAGCAAAGAAGAGATGGTTGAAGGGCTTCCAACAATTAGATTTTCCAATGGCACTTGCAAAGGGTGAATTGTTGGGAAGCATGTTGAGCAAAAGTATGAGAAGGGGAAGGAAAGGAGAGATGTTGAACCTCTTGGTTTAGTGCATTAATATATGATTGGTCCTCTTCCCACACCCTCCTATGGTAACTCAAAGTATGTCCTTACTTTCATTCTCAAGGTATTGTTGGTTGTATTTTCTCAAGCAAAAATTTGAGGTGTTCCAATCTTTCAAAGTTTTCAAAGCTTGTGTGGAAAACTTAAGTGGGAGAAATATGAAGGTCTTAAGCACTGATAATGGAAGGGAATATGTGACCAAGGACCTGTAGCAACTCTGTGAAGAGAATGGCATCGAAATGAAACATTATGTGCCCTACACACCTCAACAAAATGGTGTTGCAGAGTGCAAGAATATTAGAGTACTGAAGGAGATGGCCACATGCATGATGGAGGCTAAGTCTTTGTCTCCTAAACTATGGGTTGAAGCCATGAATTGTGTTGCATATGTTCAGAACAGAGAACCACACAAATCCTTGGAAGGAATGACTCCATTTGAGGCTTGGATGGGCCACAAGCCCAATGTTTCTCATTTCAAGTTGTTTGGCTCAAAATATTGGGCTAGAATTCTTCCAGAGAAGAGAAAGACCTTGCAGCCCCAAAGCAAGGAGTCTATCATGGTTGGATATGCAGAATATGCAAAGGGATACAATATCTTTGATCCCTCATCTCATAAAAAATTAATTGAAATAAGTGTCAATTTTGAAGAAGAAGATCCCATGCATGCTACAGAAAAAGGTGATGGGGAATGCTCAAACCCCCTACTTGAAGAATATGTCAGTAGTGGTTCTTTCTCTGATATGGAGGATGAATATGATGAGATTTCTCCATATAATGATCCTCCGTCAATGCCCAAGTGGGCTGAGAAAACCATACAAGCGGCTGGTGAGCTTGCTGGAGATCCTCAATATCCTAGGAAGACTAGATCATAGTTTCACAATGCTTTTGCTTCTTATGATCCAGATATTCATGGTAGATGTTTCATTATGGTTGGATATGATCCTCAATCATATGCAGAAGCCTCAAAATACCTAATATGGAAAAAAACCATGCAAGAAGAGATGAACTCCCTCCATGACAATGAAACATGGGATTTGGTCCCTCTTCCTCCCAGGAGGAATCTAGTGCAATGTAAATGGGTTTATAGGACCAAAATGGCCTCTTATGGATCTGATCTAAAGTATAAGGCCAGTTTAGTGGATAATGTCTTCTCTCAATTCCATGGAGTGGACTATACATAGACATTTTCACCGGTGGAAAAGATGGATTCAATCAGGCTATTCTTGGCCATTGCTACTTCCAAGCGATGGGAGGTTCATCACATGGATGTGAAGAGTGGATTTATTCATGGGGATATTGATGAGGACATATAAATGTAGCATCCTAAAGGTTTCATTGCATACCATACACTTTTTTTCAGGTTGAAGAAGTCCCTCTATTGTCTCAAGCAAGCTCCTAGATCTTGGTATGCCAAGATGGACAATTTTCTGCTATCACAAAGGTTTGAGAGATGTAATTATGATACAAATGTTTATATGAAGCATGTTAGTGACCTGATATTGATTATTGTAATGTATGTTGATGATCTATTTATCACTGGTAGCTGCATCAAAGAATTGGGCTCAGTTAAGGTTGCATTGCACAGTGCATTTTCCATGACCGATCTAGGATTGTTGAATCAATTTCTAGGTTTGGAGATTGATCAAACTATGGATGGGATATTTGTTTCTCAAAAAATATATGCTTTAGATATGTTTCATAAGTTTAAAATGGTTGAATGTAAGTCTTCAAAACTCCCATTCCTTTCTGGAGTTAAGCTCATTGATTGGGGTTCTTCAGCATTGGTTGACAATTCATTGTATAGGAAACTAGTTGGGAGCTTGTTGTATCTCACTCAATCTCGACCAGATTTGTCTTATGCTGTTGGCGCCGTTGCAAGGAACATGCAATAGCCTCATGAGGTCCATTGGAAGGAATCCAAGAGGATCCTACATTATGTACAGGGTACCAAACATATTTGGCATCCACTATGCAGCTAATTCATCTCTTGAACTAGTTGGTTTTACCGATTCTAATTGGGCTAGAGATAGTTCTTATCAAAAGTATAATTTTGGTTATGTGTTTATGCTTGCACATGGTCCCTGTTAGCACCTAGTTTTTTGCAGCATGAGTGGCATGGCGTGGTGGATGAAAATCTTTGAAATTCCTTGGAGAAGGCCTAAAATTGCCTTATTTTTCATGGTTAGGTGCTAAGGTATGAAAAAATTGACCTGGGGTGTCAAATATAAATAGGCCTAAAGAAAATTTCGAAAGAAAGGCCAAAATGCAATTAAAATGGTCAAAAAGGGGTCAAGAACTACAGTTCGACGCCAAAATATTTCAAAGGTTAACCATCACATAGTTTTTCACCATTGGATGGGCGCGAAAGGGAGATCAACGACCCTCGTTGATTGTCGCGTGGCCAAAGTGCGCGGGGAATGATCATAAAAGATGGCCGCGATCGATAAAACTGGAGGACAGGTGTCGAGCTGAGAGCGCGTTGCAAGCGGCATAAGCGGTATGAAAAACCACCTCCGGTGCATGCAACACCACTAATGTGGGAGATGGCGCGCTAGTGATCAATGGCTGGGGTTCATAATTGCAGATCCAGCAGTCTGGGATGGGGGTTGTATTCCGCTGCATAAGTTTCGTGGATCAATGGCATGGGTTGTGAAGAGGATCGAGATCAATGGCGTTGGAAGCCGAAGGTGCACGGTGGATAAGCAGTAGGGACCCCACTGGCGGGAGGCATTGGAAGGTTAAGCAGATAGTGGATCTCCACCGTAGATGAAAATTCAGAGTAGATCGCCGACCACGTGGATGGCTGATGCGACGATAGGGGGGTCCACTCGCTCAGGAAGTAAAGGATGGTCCAAGTGGTTTCATAGGGGATCGACGGTCCTTGTTGATCATCGCATTAAGGAGATGCACGCCAGATAGACAGAATAGTGGTTGCGATGGGAAAAACCATTTGAGGCTCGAACAGGTCATCATGGAAAATGTGATCACATGTAGCTATTGTCATCATCACGGCGGTTATGGATATGGTCCTTACGTCCCCTGTTCGAAACCGGTATACGGAGAAGGTGGTGCACTTGGCAGCTCGGGCATCTTTCAGTTGGAGTTGGATCATGGAGAAGGAGCAGGAAACCGAAGTGGTTTTTATTCCCGTGCAGGCGTGGTCCGAGGTGGATAAAGAGCATGCTCCCTCGTCTCCTATGGTATTCGACCACATGAAATCCAGCACCATCATTGAAGATGAAGAGCCCGAAAGGCGACAGGTGTCCAAAAGATTTCGACGTCAAGGAAAGAAGGAGACCCCAGAAGAAGAGAGAGACATCCACCAGGACACAGAGATTCTCTAGGATTTCATGATCTCCAATGAGGAAGCGACACCTTCCCCTCCAGCGGAGGAGTCGCAGGTGGACAACTCTTTGAAAGTAGAGGACTTCTTTGATTCGCAAGGCCAATTGAAGTCTTAGGAGTAAGGTGGTGCCCTGCTCAGCGTATTTTTGTTTCCGGTCTTAATCAACCTGTTTTGAACTTGACAGGTATGTAATATTCTCAATTTGGGGCTGTCAAGGTGGCAGCATAATTTTGTTTGTTTCCTAAGGACTAATTCAAGGCTAGGAGCCTATAAAAGCATTGTAATAGAAGAACTAAGGGTTAGAAAATCATTTGGCTAAGGCCTGCGGGGTGAGCCCGGTCTTGAGACTTTCATATTAATACAATGTGTAGTGCCTATGGTAGATTGTTTTGCAGAGATTCATGTGTTGCTCTAACTTGTAGTCATTTTTTTCTTTCTTCTCTATGTGCATGTACTTCCTGTTATGCCTTTACATTATGTTTTTCCTTTCATATCTGAGATCAATGTATAATAGCTTAGAATTCTTGGAAACAAGCTATGGTTATTATCTCAGGTATTCACTCAATATAGCTACTAAAGTTGATATTGAATTCATCTTTGCTAGGTGCTCATATCAATGGTCTATTCTTATTTTCTTCTTTTACCACCAGAAAATAGCATTACAACGGCAAGAGGGTGGATACCTTGCCTCTGTTCGAATACTTCACACTACGACACTGTTATCTGATTTATGTGTAACGCCTTGAATCTATCACCCAATGTTTTTTCCTTGTGATTATCCCTCCAAAACTTCACACAATTTGTCCCATCAAAAATATGACCTTCTGTGTATGTTTTAATTGAATATTTTTTAGAAATGAAGGTTGATGTGTTTTTTCATTGCTGACAACTTTGAGTACTTATATCTCTTCATGGGTTTAAGAGAGAGCCCTCTATGTTTGTGTTGGGTCAATATCACAAGCTAAATTGGTTAGTGGTTACCCTCATTCTAACTCTCCGCAACCTTGGGGTGTATTTTGGGTGTTAACAAATTGGCACCGTTGCCGGGATGATTGTCTTATCATCCTTGGGAAGAATGACAAAGTTTCAGATCTGATTGTTGATGGTGGATAGCATTCAGACATCAGAATGGTTACATGTCATCCACCTGGAGACTCCACTCATTATTCAAGTTCAATCTACAGACTCCACTGGAGAACGAGCTCAGCTGCCTGAGACATGGAAGGATTAAGGCCCAGGTATTAGAGTATCAATTCGTTCAAAGAGGTCCTCTTCTTCTGTGTTGGTATCCTTTTGCACTTATGTATATATATTAAAAAAAAATTGTATCACCGGAGAGCTCTAGGTCATGAGAGAGCCTCCTTTGTATATCCTTCACTTGAATTCCAAAATGTACATTCCCCTTTCACCCCTAGAGTTGATCCCGTCCTCTCCTTTGAACCATGTATAAACCATAACCAACCTTATGAATTCTCCGAGAGTAAGGCCAATGATATTCCCCCCGCACATACTCCTTTGCCTTCCCGAGCTCAGCTGAGATATAGCCCTTTAAAGCTGCCCCCTGTTCTACATGAATTTCATCTGGACTACCATAAATACCTCCCTATATTTGATGGAGAATCCGAGATTCTTACCGCTAAGAGACATCTTCGAGGTTTTGAACATTTTCTAGACCTCTTTGAACTAGAACATGATGATGTGTGTATGAGGGATTTTTCCAAATCCCTTCAAGGAGATGTGAAGAGATGGTTTAACCACTTGTAGCCTGGGTCTATTGGTCCTTGGGGAGAGTTGTCTGATGCCTTTTTGGGGTTTTGGGGCAAAAGAAGGCCATGGGACCTATTTCTTTCATAGTTTTACTCTATGAGAAGGCAAGCAGATGAAACCATGTCTAGCTTTAACACGAGGTTTGCAAGCTTCTATTATGACATGAAAAAAGAAATTCAACCCCTAGAGAATGCTGCTAAATTGCACTATGCATCTGTTTTTCTTCCTGATTTGTCTTTCCATCTTTTGGAGAGAAGGTCTTCCAATTTGCAGCTTATGTTCATTGATGCACTGGAGTTTGAAGACAATCTTAGGATGTCTGGGAAGTTATCAAACCAAGATAACGATGAAAGGATTGAAGAAGAAATAAGGTTCAAAGAGAGACATGAACAAAGGGAACTTGCCTTACAGTCCATGAATGAGGGAAACCATGAGACTCTACAGGAGAAGTCTGGCCATCATCCAGGAGAGGAAGGAAAAGCTTGCATTCAAAGGTCTCCAAGGGATTCCCAATAGTCCAAGGCCTCTTTTCATACTGAAGCTGAAAGAGAGTACATAGTCCTTGAAGAGGAATATAGGACCCTTAAGGAAGAATATGTGATCCTCGAGGAAAAATATGAAATTCTTGAAGAAAGTCTCAGGCTCAGCAGGTAACTTCGACATGTTGACCAGATTGCTAAAAGGCTAGAAGAGGACCAAGGTGCCCCCCATGATTCTTATACGGAGTCCACTTCAGTTGCGGAAGATGATTATAGAATCCTTGAAGAGGTTTTCGGGCTCGGCCAACATCTCTAGCAAACTGACCAAATAATCGAGGCAATTGAGGGAGACCGGGCGGGGCAGCAGGATTTTTTGGTAGGTCTTTCAAGCCTGGAGTCTGGGTTTCAGGAAGAATGGCCTTTTCTAGACCCTTTCAGGGGACAGGGTGAATTTTCTTTTGAAGTTCCAGAGCAGAACCGGGTTTTCAACCCAGGGATCATAAGTAGCCCAAAAAGAGAGGTGCTCGAAGTCGCTCGTTTCAGTCTCACCAGGGCATGCAGAGGTTTCACTAGGCGTGATCTTCGGGTTTTGATTGGAGTTTGTCAAAGGTACGCAATCCCTAGGCCTGACATGAACACCTGGGGAAATGAAGGGCCTACTTACAGCTCTTCCGAAAGGAAATATGCTAAGATGCAAGAGGAATGTAGAGCATACCGTGTTTTTTATTATCCAATGGAAGAGTATATGGAAGATTTCATCAGCCAAAGTAAATGTTCTGTTTTCACTCGAGGGGTCCTCGCCCATCACCATCACCTAGTGTCGTTGACCCTCGATGTTCTGAAAATAGTCGGGCGTGATGAGAAGACCCGCCTAGGGTGTCGGTTGTTGGACTTGTTACACTGGCATTTTTGTGTAACCTAGAGCCGCATCCTCTCGAGTAGAGTCGTCTGTATATAAATAAGCTGGATATGGCAAGCATCTCTTTCCGCTTTCTCCAGTTTGTTTTCAGAATGTACAGTTTCAATTTTGAGTTTTGGTTTCAAGAAAATTTTCAGTTTGCAGTGTGGCAGATCACTTTTAGCTTGGGTAAAGAGCACCACAAGGTACGCCTCACAGCAGAGTTTCCCATATGTTTTCCATGAATGCTTTCAGTCAAACCCTTCCAATGTTTTTCACCAAGAAGGTGTTCAACGGGGAAGATTTTCTTGCATGAGCTGCCAAACGGATAAGGCACTGGTCTACGTTGTTCTTTGCTACCCCACAACGAGGATAACATCCCCAGTTGGACCCAGTTGTTAGCACCTAGTTTTTTGCAGCATGAGTGGCATGGAATGGTGGATGAAAATCTTGGAAATTCCTTGGAGGAGACCTAAAATTGCCTTATTTTTCATGGTTAGGTGCTAAGGTATGAAAAAATTGACCTGGGGTGTCAAATATAAATAGGCCTAAATAAAATTCCAAAAGAAAGGCCAAAATGCAATTAAAATGGTCAAAAAGGGCTTAAGAAGTATAGTCTGACGCCAAAATATTTCATGGGTTAACCATCACACAATTTTCCACTGTTGGATGGGTGAGAAAGGGAGATCAACGACCCTCATTGATCGTCGCATGACGAAAGAGCGTGGGGAATGATCATAAAAGGTGGTCGTGATGGATAAAACTGGAGGATAGGTGTCGAGCTGAGAGCGCGTCACAAGCGGCATAAGCGGTATGCAAAATCACCTCTTGTGCATGCGACACCACTAAGGTGGGAGATGGCGCACTAGTGATCAATGGTTGGGGTTCATAAGTGCAGATCCAATGATCTGGGATGGGGGTTTTCATCCGCTGCATAAGTTTCGTGGATCAATGGCATGGGTTACGAAGAGGATCAAGATCAGTGGCGATGGAAGCCGAAGGTGCACGGTGGATAAGCAATAGGGACCCCACTGGCGGGAGGCATTGGAAGGTTAAGCAAATAGTGGATCTCCACCGTAGATGAAAAGCCATAGTAGATCACCGACCACGTGGATGGTTGATGCGACGATAGGGGGTCCACTCACTCGGGAAGTAAAGGATGGTCCAGATGGTTGCATAGGGGATCGATGGTCCTCGTTGATCATCACATCGAGGAGATGTACGCAGATAGACAAAATGGTGGTTGCGATGGGAAAAACCATTGGCCAGGTGTCAACACCTAGGCCCATCGCGAGGACGATAAGTGGTAAGCAAAACCGCTTTAGGGGAATGCATCACCACTCCATTGATATACGACGTTAAGGGACAGGCGGTGCAGATTGGATCATAAAGGGATTATCCGATGGCAGACAAGGAGGAGTTATCAAATTAGTGGTTAATAGGGGATCAGATCTGGATGGTCGAGATCAGTGCACAAGGAATCGACGGATGAAAAGCTTAGACAGATGGCAACGAAGACCAAAGTTTAAAAGAGAAAGGTTATATATATAAAAATGCACATGAAGGTTGACATTTGCATCTTGGGACCTGTCGGGGTTGGAAGCCTCCGGGCGTATGGAAGATGAAGAAAGCGACAAGATAAGTCATTCTCAGGGTTTCCCAGGGATAGGTAGGGCTTCATGGCCATCATTTTCTACAAATCTAATCCCGTTTATGACGAGGAATGGATAAAGAACTAGTGTCTGAAGGGGTTAGGATTAAAGTCACTCAGGAAGGTGGGGTTTGGATACATTTTATACAGGGTCTCGGTTGTCGATGCCTAGAATTAAGAAGAAATTGGAGGGTTTTGACGTGCCAGAGCGGTTCATCTATTTTCCAAGTAAAGGCCTCGGTCGTTATAAGTTTCCTAGAATTCGTGCCTCCCAAATGCCTGAGTCTGAGGGTTTGTTTCGAGGAAGTTTGTCATTGCTGCGTAGGGGGCAATTTTTTTCCTTGGGAACCACCAAACCCTTTCAGCTGCTTGTATTAAACTTGGGATAGAAGGCTAAAGATGCCTACCGTCAAATTAGTACATGCGATTGGATGTTGAAAAGTTAGAGGCACTATAAGTGCTGGCATGGCATTAAGAACGCAGAAAGGTTACAGTTTGGCTGACGACAGAGGAGGTGGATCGATGGCTTAAAGTGCGTCTCTGTTGCCGCCAAAATGATTGCAAATACGATGCAGGCCACCTCAGCATCATCATATACTCTGCCATCTATCTGGAGATCTTTTCCAAGTGTGTTTCATGTTAGCTCGAGCCTTGGGCATCATTGTTACTCGATTGGGAGGCTCAGACAGGTCATCATGAAAAATGTGACCACACGTAGCTGTTGTCATCATCACGACGGTTGTGGATATGGTCCATACATCCCCTGTTAGAAACCGGTATACGGAGAAGGTGGTGCACCTGGAAGCTCGAGCATCTTTCCATTGGAGTTGGATCAGGGAGAAGGAGCAGGAATCCGAAGTGGTTTTTATGCCCGAGCAGGCGTGGTCTGAGGTGTAGAAAGAGCACGCTCCCTCCTCTCCTGTGGTATTCAAACCCATGGAATCCAGCACCACCAGTGAAGATGATGAGCCTGAAATGCGACAGGTTTCCAAAATATTTCGATGTCGAGGAAAGAAGGAGACCCCAGAAGAAGAGCGAGACATGCAGCAGGACAAGGAGATTCTCAAGGATTTCATGATCTCCAATGAAGAAGCGACACCTCCCCCTCTAGCGGATGAGTCGTAGGCAGATAGCTCTTTGAAAGTAGAGGACTTCTTTGATTCGCAAGGCCAATTGAAGACTCAAGAGTAAGGTGGGGCCCTACTCAGGGTATTTTTGTTTCCCGTCTTAATCAATCTGTTTTGAACTTGACACGTATGTAATATTCCCAATTTCAGGCTGTCAAGGTGACAACATAATTTTGTTTGTTTCCTAAGGACCAATTCAAGGTTGGGATCCTATAAAGGCATTGTAATAGAAGAACTAAGGGTTGGAAAATCATTCGGCTAAGGCCTGAGGGGCGAGCCCGGTCTTGAGACTTTCATATTAATACAATGTGCAGTGCCTATGGTAGACTGTTTTGTAGAGATTCATGTGTTGCTCTAACTTGTATTCAGTTTCTTCTTTCTTCTCTATGTGCATGTACTTCTTGTTATGCCTTCACATTATGTTTTTCCTCTCATATCTGAGATCAGTGTATAATAGCTTAGAATTCTTGGAAACAATCTCTGGTTATTATGTCAGGTATTCACTCAATATTTCTACTAAAGTTGATATCGAATTCATCTTTTTACTGGATGCTCATATCAATAGCCTATTCTTATTTTCTTCTTTTACCACCAGAAAATAGCATTATGACAGCAAGAGGGTGTCTACCTTGCCTTTGTTCAAATAGTTCATACTACGGCACTGTTATCTGATTTATGTGAAATGCCTTGACTCCATTGCCCAATTTTTTTTCCTTGTGATTATCCCTCCAACACTTTCACACAATTTGTCCCTTCAGAAACCTAAGCTTCTGTGTATGTTTTAATTGAATATTTTTGAGTAATGAAGGCTGATGTGTTTGTTCATTTCTGACAACTTTGAGTACTTCCAGCTCTTTATGAGTTTAAGGGAGAGCCCTCTTTGGTTGTGTTGGGTAAGTAACACAAGCTAAAGTGGTTAGTGGTTACCCTGATTCTTCCTCTCCGCAACCTTGGGGTACGTTTTGGGTGTTAACAGTCCCATTTGCTCGTCAAGCAAGAAGCAACACACCATGTCCTTATCTTCAGCCGAGGCCGAATACAGGGGAGCAATGAATGCATCTACACAATGTGTGTGGTTGCAAGGAATTCTTGGAGAGTTTGGATTTGTGTTTGATTCACCCACAGTCATTTGGTGTGATAATCAAAGCACAATCAAGATCTCCATTGATCCAGTACAGAGGTAGAGGACCAAGTACATAGAGATCCACATGCACTACATTCGAGGATTGGTGCATGACCAGATCATTGCATTGCAGCATTGCCCATCTTCTGAGCAAACTGTTGATATCTTCACCAAGAGTTTCACTAAGAATACCTTAACTTACCTTAGATCACTCCTTGGGGTGAGCGATGCATGGTGAAGATTGGTATATTTTACAGATATGCCACATGTCCATTTTTTAGGGGAGTTTTTATTTACCATGTTGTTTTCCTCCTTACCTTGGTTACATGGACAAATAAAAATTGTTCTTGTAAAAGGTGACTTGAGCCTTAGTTTCCAAGGCGTTATTTTTTATTATCTACACAAGTCCTATATTATGGGGGGCTATTAGAACATTATTACACCTTAGGACCTTATTCATAAGCCACTTTATTCATTAATTGGTCCAAAATAGGTTAATAATTAAAATCCAAGGTTGTTAGAAGGTTGTTAGAAGTTAGTTAGGGCAAATGATGACTTATTCACCAAAGTATGGGCTACAATTAGTCAAATATAGTTGTTTGCACCCTAATAATGACCACCATCATCATTTTGGCCTGCAAGGGTGTATCTCAACCAGTGATTCGCTTGATATGAAGGAAATGTTGTAAATGGAGGTCACGAGTTCAAATCACCTCGGCTTACCCGTGCCCCATGCTTGCAAGCTATGTGGGTGCACCTAGGGGTATAGTGGTAGCGGACGGGATTGGATCCCTGGACCCTTTGTCACACGAATACCAACCCCTTCTCAGTTGCCAATTCCCCTAGTTACAAAATAATAATAATAATAAATGACCACCATCAGCATTTATTACCACTATTTGAGCTAAGGCGCCCTGTTTCCCTATTTTAAGGAAACTGTTTTTGACTTAAGGCGCCCATGCATTGAACCTATTCATTTTGACCCTTTCTTAGTTGTTTGGTCCTATCCTTGGATACTTGACTCCACCCAATCCTATCCACCACATGTGTGAGCCTCACTAATGTCTTTGCATGCCTATCCAATGTTCACATGGACAATTCGTACCTGTTTGGTTAGATTTGGGAGCCTATTGGTTAACCTAGGGGGGATTGTGGTCCAATGTAAGATAACCTCTTGTACAGACTCCAAAGGCAAACGAATTCTTCCTATTGTTATATAAAGAGGATCACAACTCATTTTTGGGTTGGATGGTTAATAAAATCTGATATTTGATCTTTTTTTCTCTCTCGTTTTTTATCATTTATTTTACTGATTTTTTATCATTTGTGATTGGTTTTTATCATTTATATTCCATAATTATTTTTGCACATATATCTTGCATACTTAGCTATGTATTTGAACTGTGAGGTAATCTATATATGCTATATCATAATGTGATATAGATTTCACAATATTGTATAGGATCCTTCAACAATACCCCACGAACTACTATTGTAACAATAGCATGTTTGATATCAATATTTAAGGGCTTATTGTGGTTGTATTTTTAATGTGTTTGGGGTAGTGTGTCTGTAGTTCTCTTTGCTTTGGTTTGTTTCCTATAATCTACATTAGGATTTCTTGAGAGTAATCTACAATAGAAGAGCCTAAGAGTATCAACTAGAGATTAATCAACCAACATGATCCATTCTTTGAAAGTATAAATACTTGTTCTTATATTAATTCTTGTCATTTTTTATATTATCATAGAAGAAAATTGATACCTATTCAAGTTAGTGTTCTCATAAAAAACATCCTTTTAATTTATAAATACAAATAGTTTGCTTCTTGGATAACATTGGTGGTAGTAAGTGAAATATTTTTTGTCTTAAGTTATAATTCAATAGAAGAACTTGCGTTTGAGATAACCATGAAAAATTCAAGACCTCATACATTCCTTTCTGTGAATGAAAGTAGAAAGGGCATGTGCCTTCATAGATTGTGTTTGAAAATTGTAAAGCCACTAAAAACTATGATATATCTAGGGAGGATAACATGTGGTGCCTAATGAGGTATTCCAAGGGGATAATGAATGGAATCTTTCCATAATCCTAGAATAGGCCCACTATGTAGTTAAAGGAAATGGCCCACTATGTAGTTAAAGGAAATGATATAATAATTAAAGGCAGTTAGCATAATCCCTCTTAATACTCGAAGACTCATGACAATGTATAAGTACACATGAGCATCATTGTGAAATAGATGTTGTATGGGAACATAGGTTTAGATTGCATAGGGGGATCACCCTATACATGAGGGAGGGAGGACATAGGAGTTGGTCCTACTCAACACAGTAGAATAAACATAAATTCATACAACAATAGGGTATCTATAAGCCTTTCTTTCATTATGATTAACAAAAAATAATTACAGTTGTGTTGTGATAGGTAAATTTGCCATACAAGGGTTTGACAGACCATAAATATCCTCAGACTCTCAATCCTCTTCCTTTTCAATATCTTGCACTCAACTTCTCTCTCTGTGCCTCTTCTCAACTACACATCTCTTCTCCTCTCTACATAGGATAATTTTATTTCCTTTGTCTCTCTCGTTCTTGCCATCTCCTTCTTGAGACTCTCTCCTTCACTCTTGACACTCACTTTTCCTCTTCCCATTCTAGAATTTCTTCGCTACGCATAAATACTTGTCTCACTTCTCTTGTCTCTTAGAATTGTTGCACCACTATGGTGAGACTCTCAATCAACACCCCAATATTCCCTAAGCATATAGGTAGCATCCTTCCCTATATATTTATCATCACCATGTACCAACCTTCATAATTGACGCCTCCAAATAAATGTCTTCTAAACCCTTTATTTGTTGCACCTTTTTGTTCCTTATGCCTCTTCATTGTGTGTGGATCCCTACTCAATCAGCTCCTTGATTTTGGGCCTCCATCCATTCCCTCCTCACTAGTATTCCAACTCTTGTGCCCCAATCCTCTATCGAGCACTACTCGCATGCTCACTAGTGTGTATTCACATTGTAGCTCCAATGGAATTTGGTGATGCACTATTGGGTTCCTCCTTCCCTGGCATTCATTTTGATTCCCTTTCTTGACTAAGTCCTTTACATTATGTCACCTTCCCTCAAAGTGATCTCTCGGCCTATATTCCCAACAAGTCACATTTGATGTGAAAAATCCACTGCCATGATATCTCCCTTTTGCTCTCAATGCCTCGATTTCCAACATGTTGTGTCTCGAAAAATAAAAACTCTCCCCTATATCTCTCTTTCATCTTGCACCTATTGATAATATTATCCGATGGTTTACCTTCAATGTGGTATCACTGCTACCTTGGCTTTTGATGCCACTTGATTTGGTCACTAGGATCACACGCAATAACACATTGAACTATTGTGATTGATGCATATATATATTTCCTACTACATTCTTGGGTTCTTTCCTCCATTGATTGGATGAATGCATCTTCCTTTGATATCTTAACAAATGCTTGAGATTTATCCTTCCATTATTCCCTCAAAAATTTCCATGTCTTCATCTCCTCCATACCACTGCACTTGGTGTCCACAAATTTTGATCCTCCGTTAGAACTACACTTTCTCTCTAATGCTTGACTCTCCATATCCTCCTACATCACACTGGTGACTACATTAAGGTATTTTTGATGTTTTGTATTGTAGTGTGAAACTATGGCTTATGGAGTGATTCCTTCCATAAGGACTAATTGATGGTGTT
This sequence comes from Larix kaempferi, assembly GCA_027924585.1. Classification (NCBI taxonomy): domain Eukaryota; kingdom Viridiplantae; phylum Streptophyta; class Pinopsida; order Pinales; family Pinaceae; genus Larix; species Larix kaempferi. The sequence continues at coordinate 8,653,158 of BSBM01000806.1, forward strand.
ATCATTCCTTAATGGTTCTCTCTATATTCTTATTGTTATTGAAAATTGTGTGAATGTAATTTGGTATTTCTCAAGCTAAGGGTTTATCTTGTATATTTTATCTCTTAAGTTTCACTACAAGAAATGTATCAAAAAAAATAAATATTACTAACCCAAATTCAAGACTAATTGAAAGATGCGACTAAGGAAATATTGAAAAGAAAAAAAACTCTAAGAAATATTTATACTTAAACATTTCATCCATAAACATTAACAGAAAATCCCCAAAATATACACAATCCAAGAATGATACATTTGTGGCCAATTATTATTTTTTTAGGCCTACTTCTTGACATCACTAAATTCATAATATGATACCTTTCTTCACATACACAAGGATTTTCAAGAATTCGAGCACATTAAATTGCACATTTCCTATTGCTTAAACAAACTAATCCATAAATTATCATAATATTAACAAACATACAATCTAAGGAATGAATGTTTCCCACAATATACTTTATGAACCTACATCCATCATGCAAAATATGGAAGATTAAAATAACACTGACAGAACTTGTTAACAATTCATAACATTCTTTACAAACTAACATATCATTCTTTTCCATAAGAAAATGAATAAAAACATTAATAAGAGAGAAACAACACAATTGTCTCTTTTATTGTTTGTGTATGATCAAGAGTCCTACATAAGCATAAGGCAACTAATTGCTTCTAGTTAATCCCAATAAGTATATTTACTTTAACTTGGTGTTCTAGCCGCAACTATTTTCCCCAAAATTTGCATGAAATTATAGGGCCCCTCTTTTAATATTTGATTTATGAAGGAAGTCTTAGTCTTTATCTTCCTTTGGATTTCAAACATTTTCGTTCTCAGAAAAATCCTGAACTTAGAATATTTTTTTCAATTTTCCTATTTTGGAGCAGAATTCGGTTTCTCTCCAAAACAGTCGAAACATAATAGGATTTGTTGTGGAAATGGGAAGAGAAAAATTAGTTTTGTAAGGGTCGAGGGAAAACTCAATTGACACCCGAAACAGTCAGTGCAAAATTATATTTTGCGCCAATATTTAGTCAAATAGATCATTCCAATTTTTGGTTTTCTGTCGATACGTCCGAACTTGACTTGACGTAAAATGGATGTACATACAAAATGCACCTGGCGCCAAATTTGTTTTTCATCAGAAATAGTCGACGTTCAAGTTTATTTTTCTCAGAACTTACCAATTTTAAATATATGTTTATCTGAAACAATTCGGTGATTTTAAACTGATCGGCGTTAAGGTTTTTCTACACCCAGAATTGATCCAGCGCCAAGTGTTTTTTGCTTTGAAATTGGTTCGGCGTTAAAATATTTTTTATCCGAAACTGACCGGAGTAAAACCATTTGGGTGCCGAAAGAGGTTGAATTTTAAAATAATTTTTTAAGTCTGTTTTTAATAACGTCGTCACAAGGAAGGGTCCACCTGCAAATATGTAAATGCACATTGAATGTTAGGGTTATCATGTTTGTTTAAAAGGGGAGAGAGTTTTTTATTTGTTTAACATTTTACACATCTGTAAACGCCATTCGATCAAGTGATAGTGCAAATCTTTGTCAGCAAGATCTCGGGGACACGTGGAGTCTCCTTATTGCATACTTTTGACCACCAACTCATTAGCAAATTCATCACATAGCCAGGTAGGTTTTGTTTGTATCCAATGATTTTTTCACACTTGGTTATTTATGAATGGGATTTAAAAAATTTGTAGCAAAGCAAGTTTAACTCTTATATTGCGCCCTATTTTTTGTGCTTTTGAGCCATGGAAGCGGTTACTAGTTTTTATTGAATAAGAAGGGCGTGAACCTAAGACTGTATCGGTTTCTTATTGAACACAATGTTAACCCTAGGTGCCTTGGTTTTAAATGCATGTGGGTTTGGAAAATACCTCTGATCCTTGGCCTGTCCTCAACCTATGAACCACGTGTTTAACCAATGGATTGGGATTTTTAGAGCTCTTACACATCCATTTTCGATTCTTCCAAATGCATGCATTTACAAAAGAATTATAGTTTGTTCTTGCATGAAGTTTGTTTGATTAATGCGAATCTAAGCCATAACGTATTCCTTTTATTCTTCTTACACGCAGTGTTAACCCTAGATGCCTCAGTTTTAAATATGTATCGATTTGGGGAAAACACATGTAAACCCTAGCCGAGGAGTTTCCCTTAACGAGATTTCAAATAGAGACTCCCTATTTTGAACCCTGGCCGACCCATACGTATCCTCTAAAAGGGATTGAATCCCTAAGCTTGATGGGCCTATCTAGTGAGAATGATTTAACTTTGGCGCTTTGCCCAAAACTATCACCAAGAGAAGTGTTGCTTGGCTCGAACCCTTAGTTTTAATATGGTCATTAGTTCAATGGGAATTGTAAACCTGGCTCATATATTTTCTTACAAATAAATGCATATTGGATAGGATATTAAATTTACAGTTTTTTGCATGAGTGTGTTTTATTATAATGATGTTACACACTTATTGATAGTATGCTTGCATCTTGTTGCTATTGATGAACTACTGGAAAAGAATGACAATATGCTATTCTATATGCTCAGATTTTTAAATAGAATATTCTATTTATACACTAACATTGTTTTGATCACAGGATTCAGAAAATATACAGGAGGGATTCTAAACACAAAGCTCAAGTTACAAAATCTTACTCAGATATTGAAGTTGTACCAGAAAGCACGATGGAGGCCTTATTTGAAGACACCAAAGCGATAACCAGAATAGTCCCCGTGTACAAATGGGGTGAATTATATCACCTTATCCTAGATCAGAATGTGCTTGATGCTTCCATTAAAGAGATGATGATTTATTAGAACATAAAAAATTCAAGTCTTCATAAGGTTGAGACTCACCCAGAATTATTCCCTTTTTCTGAGGTGATAGGATGGATGTTACCCCATATAGATATCAAATCTAGGATCATGGTAGGAGCAAATGGGAAAGGGTTCACTTCATTTCAACCCACTCACATAAGCATAGCCTACAAGTTACCTACTCCAAAAATACTTATGACATATGGTTGGGTAAAAGGTGTTAGCATAGATCATTCGGAATATGCCGAGAAAATGCTTATCTCAGGAAAACAACTAAGGTGGAGAGCTAGAGGGGAGCACGATTCACAGAATTTAAAGACTCCTTTTAGAATTCTAGCTATGATGTTGAGCAGGATATTTGGGAGAGAAAATGCAAATGTATACAAGCTCAGTTGGGTGCCAATCATGTACCATGTTGCTTCTCACGGTACTGTTTTCAATTGGCCGGATATTATTTCGGAAAGTATGGTTGTAGCAGTATTCACAACCCAAGGAGGAATTACAAAGAAGAAAGCAAACTTTTTCATGTCATCCTACCTTATTGATTGCATTCTGATAAGAAACCCATTATATAAATTGGGATGTTATTGGGTAACAAATGAAACTCCACTCTATGTTTCCTATCAGATTATGTGGGTTCACAAGCATGCCATCTTTTACAAGCTCTTATGCGAGGAGTTCATAATTCCTTTGTATAAGTTTATTCTTAATGAAAAACCCAATTGCATGTCAAACAATGCATTGGAAGTAATTATTGAATATGGAGATTACTATTTCACCTAGAAGGCACCTGCATTCGGATGTATGGGGGCACCAAAATTCCTTCTCTAGTGCCAAGATATGTCACAAACTACATAGTACATAAGGATGCTGTGAGGAAAGTATTCATAAATGGGGTCAAACATTTTTTAAATGAAAATAAGAAAGCTTCTTATCCTCTGCTTCCTTTTACCATTGGGGCATACAAGTTTACTAAGTTAAAAGGAGCAGAGAATTTTATGAAAGTCCTAGAGGCATATCATTTCAGAGAAAATATTTTTATTAGGAATGACAAGTTGCAGAAGGAAGCTAAACATTGCGCTTCATGCAAGATAAATTTTGAGTATACAGATCACTTCCTAAAGGACGAGGAAGTATATAGAAGAGAAATAAACATGATGAACTTGAACAAAAGGTTTGGTAAGAAAGAAGCGACGATTTCAAGTTAGACGAAAGAAAATTCAAAAGAAGCATAGCATCAAAAAGCAAGGGAAGAGGCTTTGGCAGCTGAAGAGGCAAAGAGGAAACAAGGGGAAGAGAGAAATCAAAGAGAGGAATAGGCCCAGAGGAAAGAAGAGCAAGAAAAGGCAGAAGATAAATCTATTGAGCAAGAAAAGAAAAGAGAAGAAGAATAAAGGATAAAAAAAGTTGTGGAAGACAAGAAAATTCAAGAAGAAAATAAGGATTTTCAAGATATGGAAATAGATCAACTCGCTAATTTAGAGGTGCCACTTACTGGGGGTCATCTCCCATTTGTTGATCTTGGGCTCACACCATTCACCCCCTTGAAGCAACATTTTATGGAAAAGCTAGACACTATTGTTTTTTACCCTAAAAGAAAGACTATTCTAAGGAGAACAAAAACAATATTAAAGATGGGTACACAGCCTGATATTGTAACCATACAAGAGAATACCATAGTATAAGGTACTAACCAAGATCTGAAATTCATTGCTTTAGTGAATATCGCGGTTGCACAAGCCAATGTAGATAGTGTAGACAAATTGATGAATGATTTAGAATGTAGTAAAACAAAAATCTTGAAATTAAAATATAATTTGGTACAAGATCAAATTGAAGGGATTGAAATGAAGAGAAAGCAGGATGGTATAGAGTCTGAAAAGGAAAAAATATTGTTGTATTATCAAGACATTGAGGATGAAAGAGATTCTTTGAATGTGCAACAAGTAATTATGGAAGGAGAATGAGATGATTTCCATTCTCGAATCAATGAGTTAGAAAAAAAAGAAACTCAATTGAATCAGAAGGTAGAATCCTTAATGGTTGAAAAGGGATCTCTACAATCTCAGGTGAATGAATGGATGAGCAAAAAAGAATATTTGATAGAGCCAATCAAAATTGCTTGGAATAAAAAATAGGACATGACACTTTTTTATGAACATGCTCGTGGAGTGCAAGAATAGATTTGTCACTCACAGGTGTTAGTGACAAAAGAATTTTATAAATTAAGAGGAATGGTAGATAGAATGAAAGAAATCTCTGCAAAAGATGCCATTGTAAAACAGAAGTTGATAGACACATTTCACAAGTTAAAAATGTTAATTGGTTGGAAAGGAAAAAATCCTATGATTCCTAATCACTTGCCTAAGAAAACAACCCCTGAATTAAAGCTAGATATAGCTCTTTTGGAAAGTTGTCGGAAGGCTACTAAAAAGGTACAAAATAAAGTGCATAAGACCATTACAAAATGTGAAGAAATTTATCAAAATTCCTGCCAAGCACATGAAAAATGCCACATACCAATTTCTAAAGATATTTACGAATTACTAGCCAGAGATCAACGTTTAGCAAAGTTGAGAAACAACTTGAGTGAGGAATTAGAGTACATCAAGGGACTGGACATGCTTACTGTAGAATATATTCAACAACATGAGGGACAAGCAACTATGAATGCACATTTTATGGAAGAAATCCACAAGGCAGTAGCAAAGGGGTTAATAAACATAGTGAAAGAATTTTCCACTCATGAAGTTGCTTTGAAATTGTTGGAACATCGACAATTTAATGTAATATCTTATGAAAGTGATATTTGGGACAATTATATTTCAAGTTTAGAAAATCCTCTAACAAAATAATGCAATTTGTATTTTATTATCTATTTTTGGTTGAACAATCACAAAAGGAAAAAATTCAGAAACTCGAGAGTTACAAGGGAGGTGAAATGATTAGTCCCGTAAGGTCAATTATCTTGTAAAGATAAATAGTAGAGAAAGAGCTATTTTTTTGTGTAAAATCTTATATGGATTTTGCATGGAATGTTGTGAATTAAGGCTCATAATTATTTCTTCCTCCGTTCATCTTTATGCTATGATATATTTCTTACTTTGTTGGATTAATCTAATGGTATGAATTATTTTACTAGTTTTATTTACAAAATGAAAATGTTTATGTAGTAAGGAGTAATAAATGGAATCCATATTTATCAAAGCTATTTGTGTATCACTTGTGTTGTGATTGCAAGTGCTTTATCTCAATAGATACCTATTGAATTTGTACAAGAAATCTTAGATATTACTCTTCTTTTGTAAAACTCACTCCTCGCAAGGATAGATTAGTTAAATTAGGATAGATTCAATTGATTGATAAGGTAGAGGTGGTAAGACATGAGGTAAGAACCTATGCATCACTTGTGAGGCTTATACCTATCAATGATATGTTATGCATTATTAATATTATGGAACTTGCATATGCATCCTTATATAAAAATATAAATAGTGGCCTAGGACGCAACCAATAAATTTTAGTTGAAAAACAACTATGGTAGTCAGACCATTAACCGAATGGATTCCCTATTCCAAACAGTGAATAATCTAATTGGGATTGTTAATTGGGAAGAATCTCGACTATCAATGCAAGGATTTTTCCAGGAATCAACACTTGGATTCATACATTTAGTCAAACACTTAGCATAAAGCATTTATAAAAACAAATGGCATGCAACCATGTATACAAACACTTGGAGTGTAAGTGAATACACCAACTCATGGGATAAGAAGACTAGATCAATGGACATCGAACTTGGATATGAGTAGCGTAGTACCCCTAAAGAGTGTTTATTCAATATTTATAAATCCCCTTGATCATGGAATGTAATGTCTGCATCCCTCAATTCATCTAGTAGAGGGGTGATGCAGGAGCATCGGGACCTAGGCAGAGCAGTCGAAGATGATTGACATGAAGGAGGCTGACCAGAGGGAGTACCGATGACCACTAGTGCAGAGGAGCAGATTGGGTGTCTAAGTCAATAAGTCGAGAAGGAGCAGTCGGTATGCGACCGACAGAATAAATGGAAGGTTGAGAGTTGACATGTCAAAGTTTGACAGATGACAGAGTAGCAGTGGAGACATCGAGGGTCGACATGTTGTCGAACCGCGACTCCGATAGGTTTGGGCATGAGCCAAGTGAGGAGGAAGGGGCGGACTAGCAAAGCCTAGAAGTGAGAAGGGAAGCCTACAGGGTATGTCAAAGGATGATGGAAGACAGTATGGTAGAGGCGTGATAAGACTGACTATTGTAGCAGTGTCAGAAGGATGCACAAAATGTCAAGGAGAGTACTTGGCAACAGTTCGAGATTGCTAAGAAATTTAATGGCAGTTATTGTAGGTAGGTGAAGACATGAAAGATGTTGTCACAAGAAGAGATTGTGCAGCATGGCAGGGGTGCTGACAGTTGTAGGTCTGCAGGATCTGAGGAGATTGACAGACAGAGGAAGCGTGTCTCGAGGGTCGGAGTGATCTTGGGAACAACAGTAGTAGAGTAGAAGGCCAAGGAGTGGAGATCAGTTGGACAACTTGGCACTTGGCAGAGCCAAGCAGAGCTCAACAAAAGTTTTGTAGATTGGAGAGGAAAGCCACACATCTATAGAACATAGAGAAGATCGAGCCATAGCTCAGAGTTCCGCAGTGAACCAGGAGAGGGTGACGGTCGACACACTAAGATAGCACACAGTTACTTATTTATTGTAATTGGCTAAGGCAGACAATAGTTAGTTATTTCATTCCTTGCAGTTTTCATTGTAACCATTTCGGTGAAGTAATATAATCTAGCTTCTGGAATCCTGTTTACACCTTGTCTATGTGAACGTGTTTGTTGTGTGTAATTGTTAAGAAAGAACCTTTGTCTAAGGCACCTTGCGTCAAGTGGTATCAAAGCGGGAAGAGAATCTTGTGAGCAGGAAGACGTCAAGTGGTATCGAAATTGGAAGTGAATCTAGTGTGCAAGTGCATCGAATAGCTCCAGCTGCAGTTGGGTAGAGTTGTACATGACTTGTTGAAGTCCGGTTGCGATTGGACGGAGTGGGAGTTTCAGCTGAGGTTGAAAATGGCTCACAGAGGCATTAACATTCGAGGTGTTGGATGAAGAGCGCGTGGTACAACAGTCACAGTTGATCATGAGATGTTCGACGAGTCCATCCGAACAATGCGAACTTTGACAAGTGAAGTCACATCAATCAAAGAAATCCAAAGGCGTGGTTGTATTCCTGATGCGCTAGACCACAACGATGAGTAGGTCAAAGAAGTGGAAGCACGGGAAGTAGTAGGAGAAGAACCAGAAGACAAACTGATCAAACTTCTGATGGATATGAGAGTTCGAACAAAGATAGATGTACCTACCTACTCGGGAAGCCTGGATCTAGAAGACTTGATCGACTGATTTAGAGAGATAGAGAAATACTTCGACATAGAGCATATCGAGGATCCTAAATAGGTTAAGAATTCATGTTTGAGGTTGAAGGGTCATGCCTCATTGTGGTGGGACAATGTGAAAGCTGACAGATTCAAGAAGGACAACAAGAAAATCAAGTCTTGGGATAGGATGGTCACCAAGCTGAAAGGGAAGTTCTTTCCAAATGACTATGTGATTTCCTTGTTCCATAAATTGCAGAACTTTCGACAGAAAGAGATGACCATGAAGGAATACATGGAAGAGTTCTACAGATTGTCGATAAGGTCGGGACAGACCAACGAAGGAAAGGAAGCTGTCACAAGATGAGTCAATGGCTTGAAATATTCCATTCAGGACGAGTTGAGCATGTCGAGATTCAAAGCGATCGGTGAAGCCTTCCAGTTAGCTCTGAAGGCAGAAGAGAAACTGTCGAGGAAATCCAAAGCAACCAGAGGTAGGATGATTGGTTAGGGTGCGAAGACTATTTTTGTGAAAGGTCAAAGTAGTGGTTACAGGAGAGAAGCCGTCGAAGACAACCAACGAGCGGAAGGGACATTGACAAGGGAGAAAGCACAAGAGAACCGATGCCATGGTCGAGAAATACGCGGTCGAGGTGCGTATGGTTGAAGTGGTCCATCCGACAGAAAAGGAGTTGACAGACTATCCATAATGTGTTACAAGTGTCGAGGAGCCAGACACAAGGCATATGAATTCCTAGAGAACCTACATGCTATAGAAGAGTCGAAGCCCAGACATCGAAGAGATAAGCAAGTCGACGAGAGGATAGAATTGACATCCGACAGCAGTGAGGATGAGAAGAAGAAGAATTGAAACCTGATGGTCAAGAGAACATTGGTTCAGGAACACCGACGCAATGAGCAATAGCCGGCACAACGAAAGGATATCTTTTGAACCAAAGTGCGAATCAGAAAATGGCATTGCAATACCATAGTTGATGGTGGAAGCACTAAGAATATTGTGTCGATGGAGGTCATCAACAGGATCAGGTTGAAATGTCAAGAACATCCACACCCTTACAAGATCTCATGGTTGCTGGAAGCACATCATGTGAAGATGACCAGAAAGTGCCTGATTAACTTCAAAGTCGAAGGATTTGAAAACAGTGTACTGTGCGACGTAATCCCAATGGATGCATGCCATCTGTTGTTAGGGAGACCATGGCAATATGATCGGAAGATGATCTATGATGGTCAAGCCAACAGAGTCACAGTGTGGAAGAATGGCATGCAAAGGACTCTTAAGCCGAAGCCAGAGGAGCAAGCCAACGGTAAGCAGGGCGAGAGCAACTTTTGGGAGAAGCGATTGCTGATGTGCTCAGCGAAAGAGTTCCTCGCGGAAGAGGAAAAGAAGTCGGGATGTTTTTCTATCATTCCAAAGGGACCATGTGTCGAGAAGGAAACAATGGAGAAGATTTCGGTTGAAGTCGGAAATATGCTTGACGAGTTTCGAAGCATAGTGGTCAATGAGACACCGATGAGATTGCCACTAACGAGAAGCATATCCCATCAGATCGACTTGATTCCAGGGTCAAGTCTTCCAAACAAAGCACCGCATAGGATGAGTCCGACAGAAGGTAGGAACTCAATCGATAGGTCCAAGAGTTGTTGGATAGAGGATTGATTAGAAGGAGTCTAATTCCGGGCGCGGTACCAGTAGTATTAGCACCAAAGAAAGGTGGAGAATGGAGGATGTGTACAAAATCCAAAGCTATCAATAAGATCACGATCAAGTACCGGTTTCCATTGCCGAGGATGGATGACTTGATGGACTGTTTGAGTCGAGCGAAGTACTTCACGAAGATAGACATGAAGAGCGGTTATCATCAGATTCGGGTTAGAGAAGGAGATGAATGGAAGACAACATTCAAGACAAAGGAAGGGTTGTAGTTGATGAATGAAGTACTGAAACCATTTTTGGGTAAGTTCTTCGTAGTGTACCTAGACGACATCCTGATATTTATTCAAACCAAGACAGAGCACTTGGGGCAAATTCGACAAGTATTGCAGAAGTTGCAGGAAGAGAAGCTCATGGTGAACTTGCAAAAGTGTTTCTTCATGAAGGAAGAACTGGTGTACTTGGGATTCGTAATCTCAGGTAAAGGGTTAGTATGGATGCAGAAAAGGTGAAGGCTATATTGGATTGGCCGGAACCGACAAGTACGACTAGAGTAAGGAGTTTCCATGGACTTGCCAGTTTCTACAGGAAGTTCATTCGGGGATTCAGTCAGATTTGTGCACCTTTGACAGAGTGCATGAGAAAAGGGGAATTAAAGTGGACGGAAGCAGCCCAGTGAGATTTCGACAAGTTAAAGGAAAAGGTCACTGAGATCCCAGTGTTAGTGCTCCCAGATTTCAATAAAGTTTTCCAGGTCGATTGTGACACAAGTGGGATGGCAATTGGAGCAGTGTTGAGCCAGGAAGACGGACCAATTGCATTCTTCAGTGAGAAGTTGGATGATGCGAAGTGGAAATATTCGGTCTATGACCAGAAATTTTATGCTATTGTCCAAGCATTCAAGAATTGGAGGCATTATTTGTTTCCCAAGGAATTTGTGTTATACACAGATCACCAATCACTGAGGTATCTAAATACTCAATCGAAGTTGAACAGCGGCACATGAAATGGGTCGAATTCCTACAGGGATATACGTTCATGTTCCGACATAAGTCAGGAAATTCAAACAAGGTTGTCGATGCGCTGAGTCGAAGAGTTGCATTGTTGAACATGACAACAGTTGAAGCAACAGGAATAAAGTCAGTGAAAGTAGAGTATGCGATCGACGAGGATTTTGCAAAAGCATGGGAGGCTTGTCGTGAATCGTGGAGTGCCGACGGGACTTCATACTTGGATTATTTTATTCAAGAGGCATACCTATTCAGGGGACAACAGTTGTGTATTCCTAGAGGATCCATAAGAGAGAACCTAATCCGAGAGTTGATAGCGGCGGATTAGCAGGTCATTTTCGCATTGAAAAGACCAGGGCATTGGTCGAAGAGAGTATTATTGGCTAGGAATGACGACAGATGTTGGGAAGTGGGTCCGATAGTATAGATTTTTCCAGTTGGAAAAGGGGAGAAGTCAGAATACGGGGTTGTATACACCATTACCTGTACCAGATACCCCATGGGAGAACCTACGCATGGATTTTGTGTTAGGATTGCCGAAGACACAACAAGGGAGTGACTCAATCTTTGTTGTGTTCGACATATTTTAAAAAATGGCACACTTTATTTCATGCCGAAAGACAAGTGACGCCATAGGAATTTCTGTACTATTCTTTAAGGAAGTAGTCAGATTGCATGGGTTTCCGAAGAGTATCACATCGGACGGAGATACCAATTTTATGGGAAATTTTTGGAGAACCCTATGGAAGAAACTGGATAGGATGTTGCAGTTTAGCTTGGCATATCATCCGCAGACATAAGGATAGACCGAGGTGGTGAATAGAAGTTTGGGAAATATTCCAAGGTTTTTGGCGATCAACAGACCCAAGCAGTGAGAGAACGTGTTGCCACAAGTAGAGTTTGCATATAACAATTATGTGAATCATTCGACAAGGTTGAGCCCATTCCAGATTGTTCAGGGAAGAATCCCACATGGAGTGGTGGATTTGGTCGAGTTACCGACAGAAACCAGGAAAAGTGTGGATGCAGAATCATTCGCAGAACATATGAAAGAAATTCATGAAGATGTGCGTAAGCTCATAGAAAAGAGTAACGCGGCATACAAGTTGAGAGCCAACAGAAAGAAGAGACTATAGTCACTCAGCAGAGGAGACTTAGTCTATGCACATTTGCAGAAGGAGAGATTTTCGACAGGGACATATAACAAGCTGAAGCTTAAGAAGATTGGACCATGTAAGATTCTGAAGAAAATTTCAGACAATGCTTATGTTTTGGAGTTGCCGAATGACTTGAGCATTTCACCAATGTTCAATGTCTCAGATCCGTACAAGTATAAAGAAGGTTCAAGCAGTAGAAGCGCGGAAGTGTCGAACATCGACTAGACAGTGCAAATTCTAGATCGACAGAAGGAAGAAATCGTAGAGGTAATAGAGGAATGTGAAGTCGAGCGTACGCGCAGTTTGTGAAATAAGGAATACTTAGTGCAATGGAAAGATGATGAGTTGTAGGAGGCGACATGGATTTCAGAAGAAGAGTTTAGGATATTGAAGAAGCAGTCAAGTTCTTTTTCACCTAGGGATTCTAATGCAGGAGCATCAGGACCTAGGAAGAGCAGTCGAAGATGATTGATAAGAAGGAGGCCGACCAGAGGGAGTTCCGACAACCACTGGTACAGAGGAGCAGATTGGTTGTCTAAGTCAATAAGTCGAGCAGGAGCAGCCGGTATGCAATTGACAGAAGAAACGGAAGGTCGAGATTCGACATGTCAAAGGTCGACAGACGATAGAGTAGCAGCAGAGACGTCGAGGGTCAACATGTTGTAAAATTGCGACTACGACAGGTTTGGGAATGAGCCAAGCGAGGAAGAAGGGATGGAATGGCAAAGCCTAGAAGTACGAAAGGAAGCTGACAGGGTATGTCGAAGGCTGACAGAAGATAGTATGGTCTAGGCGTGATAAGACCGACTACTATAGCAGTGTCAGAAGGGCGCATAGAAATTCAAGGAGAGTACTTGGAAACAGTTCAGGGTTTCTAAGGAAGCTAATGGCAATTATTGCAGGTGGGTGAAGACATGACAGATGCCGTCACAGGCAAAGATTGTGTAGCATGACAAGGGCACTGACAATTTTAGGTTTACAGGATCTAAGGAGATCAACAGACAGAGGAAGCGAGTCTCGGGGGTCAGAGTGATCTCGGGAACAACAGCAGCAGAGTAGAAGGTCGAGGAGTGGAGATCAGTTGGACACCTTGGAATTTGGCAGAGCCAAGTAGAGCGAGCAGGGATCAACAAACGTTTTGTAGATTGGAGAGGAAAGTCACACATCTACAAAACACAAAGAAGATCAAGCCATAGCTTAGTGTTCTGCAGTGAACCAAGAGAGGGTGATGGTCGACACACTGAGATAGCACACAGTTACTTCTGTATTGTAATTGGCTAAGACCAAAAATAGTTAGGTATTTCATTCCTTGCAGCTTGCATTGTAACCGTTTTGGTGAAGTAATATAAGCCAACTTCTGGCATCCTGTTTACATCTTTTCTATGTGAACATGTGTGTTGTGTGTAATTGTTAAGAAAGAACCTTTGTCTAAGGTTCCTTGTGTCAAGGGGACATTAACTAAATCGAGGCCTCTAAATTTCGCCCCATAACCATAATTATGAATTTATACAGCTAAAATACATGTACATACATGGAATAAAAACACACAACGGAAATAAAATTGATCCACACATGCATAACATGAAATTCCAAGCATAATTGTCATAGGCATATCAATTAAAATAATTGCACATCAAATACATAATAATACTTATCTTTAAACAAAGAATATCCAAGAAACTGACTATGTAAGAGTGATTTTCCACCTAGCCATAGGAACTCTATCCATCATATGTTCTTTCTGCTAAGATTCCAACCGAAAGATGCGCTATGGGGCCACTAGGGTGAAGGAAACACCTACAGGATTCTATCTCTCTTCCCACAACTCATTCTACTCACCGTGCTTTAGGAAAAATCTCAACTAGAGATTTACAGGGATCTCTATAAGCCATCACATCCATCGCACTCCTTGCAACTTCCCCACACAACAAAAGGAATCCATTTCCCTTCATTTATCCCCAGTTCACTCAGGAAATTCAACCCTTACACTGCTTACTAGTGTGTGTAGTAAGATCCCAACCTATTGTATGTTATTGGAAAACCTCCTGCAACATTAATCCATGGATTCTCACACATCCAAAAGTAGAAGAACTCAATGGGTAAAGGTTCCTATATTTCCCAACCTCAATGTTCACCTACAACCATCTATTCTCATTTCCAAAAATATAGCTCCGTCTCCAAATTCGAATTTCTGGGTTATAAACAGTCTGATAATGGACATGAACAACAATGGAAAACTCTATGTAGTGTAGGAACATGCATGATCGAATGATCAAAAGAGTGTTGAATCCAAGCATATGAGGTAAGGGTGAAAATACAACTGACATAGTTTCTCACCATAGAATTAATAGGGCTGCTGACAGCTGACATATCTGTCACAAGCCCCATCCTTTAATAACTACATGAAGTGACTTTTCCCACCAAACTCAAACATGCGTTCAATGATTGGGTTTAATAGTCAAGAAAAGACAATTGGAAATTTGGCTCATTAAAGGCACATGGAATATTATGGATGACTTATGAGGTTGACACTTGGCAACATAGGATTCGGTTTTCCCATAGGCCCCTTTTCATACTCCCCTCTGGTGTGATCATAGCTCGTCTAGTGCACTTCACACATCCATATTGGACCATTTTCTTAAATGTCAACATAATATTTACATACATTTAGAATTAGCATGATAAGCCAATCATATGGTCCAAATAAAAATATATACATCATACATGCCTAGCCAATCACTAGTTGGGACTTGGCCTAGAGCTCCACACTAGGAATCCATACTAGCATATTTACATCATTTACATAATTGTATTTAAATACATTCCAAGTCAATTTTGTGGGTATTACATGCATTTAGTGTGTATAAACCTTTTTTTAATTCAAAATGGTGTTTTGAAGTCCATATGTCATGTATTCCCACAAATGATTGTCTAAATCATAATATAAACACTTAGGGATGTGTTTTCTTGAAAATAGTTTACATGACCATGGTATTTGAACCAAACTTTTGTTTTATCCTTTTTATATGTAAGGAATATTACAAACCATTATTGCAATTTGACTAGAAAGTAGAATTTACATATATTTACCAATTAGATTCTATGCTAATCCACTTAACTAAGCTGGAAATTATTGATTGCTAAAAGAAATATTCATCTCTCTACTTACCCGAAATTAACACAGATGACTTTGTCTCATTTAGGCATTTTAACAAAAAATTGGAAAATAAACTTCAAGTTACAACCATACATCAAATATCCTTCTTTACTAGTAATTCATTAAGTCAAAGACATATCATATAACCTCCTTGCTTGTAATGAAAAATGGATTTATATTCAAATACTTTACTTAATTATTGTATTTTGATAATATCCTTTTTTTTCTCACCTAGCTTGTCATGGGTATCATCACCATTCTGCATGATATTTAGTAGCACATAACCATTATTCATCATCCATATCACCATATGACCTCAACCATGCTATCGAGATCTAGCCTAAATGATCAAAGATGAGCTCAAGTGTCATGACTCATTTTTCCCATTAAATAGTGTGTTTCCCTAGTGCACAAAATTCCTAGAAAAGTGCATCAGGGATGAAAAAGGGATTTGGTTACCCATAACAACTACCGTAAATTCCAAAATGTATAATGGTGTAAAGTGGACACTCCCCATTGTTTCACTCAAGGATATACTAATAGAGGAGGTGAATCAGTATCTAGCACGATTGTTACTTTTTTCTTCATCAAACATATGTATTTATATCATAAACATTAACCATGTAAGAGATATACAATCACAAGAATGCATAAGATATATATAAAAAACTCAATAGATCATATTGATAAAAACCAAAAACTTTTACAATAGAATATGACATGACACCGATCTCCAAGATTCTACAGCTTCAACTGGTAGGAGGCTTCAAACCCCTGCTTTACAAGCTCCAATTAGAAGGAGGATCCAACCCCCTGATATACCAACTCCAACTTGAATGAGGCTCCAACCTATTGAGGGATTTAATTACCCTAATGAATTTTTTGGAGAAATCACTATAGATTGGATTCCCTAAAATATAACACTCAATAAGAACACATAAAATAAGTTTAGGACATTTCCAAGAAAACTTCTTTATCAAACAAAGGAGGCAAGTAAAAGAAAGTAACCAGCCTAGGATCCAATGTTTGATGAAGATATCCTCACTGACAGCTTTAACCTTCCTTTCTATCTTAAAGATTATACCTGAAACACAACAAGATAAAAAGGACAAGTATTTACTACTACAAAAGATATTTAATAAACTTACTACAAATTTCAAATATCCAAATTACAAGAAGATGTAAATTGCATATGAAACCATTAAATTGGACAAGAAAGAGTGTTCTGTTATATTAATAAAAAACATAAATACAAATAGGAATGTTTCACCTGATTTCTGAAGAAAGCACCATTTTGAAACTAGCTTTCTAGAGTCCTCCATCAAAAGTCCTTCATGTTAGAAAAACAGGATCTCAAAGCAATAACAATAAACAAGATGAAAATATAAATCACATAAAACAAATTACAAGAGACACCAATATAACATGGTTCACCCAAGATGGGTTACATCCACACATAAATTGCTAATCTTTATTATTATACCATCCATCAAATGAAGGGATACAAACTACAACACATCCGCTACAACTTCCTCTTCTCTCTCTCACAGGTTTGTATTACACAATTAGAGATCTTTACAATGCTACAATACATTACACAACCGTATTACAATTTCTCCCTTTTAAATGGGAATTACCATGGGAAAATACCACGGGATACCCAAAACCATGGGGTGAGTGTACATTCCACCTACATATAATATAAAAATAGTGTACAAACACATCTGGACAACAACATCTATGAATCGGGAAGATCAGGCTCCACAACCAACACTTCATTCACCCACTCCTAATTCACTTATGAAAGCTATTCCCAAAGCATTTTTGCAATTCTTTGCACAATAAAGGCTTCCAATAGAGGCTCAGAAATGATGTCTAAGATAAGGGAATGGAATTTGCAGAAAAAGGAACAAGGATTTGAATCTCAACTTAATTTTAGTAGCATAAGGGTACTCTCTTTGATATTTTTCATGTCTTTTTCCTCCTCCTTTGCTTCATTTATATGATAACGGAAAATTTAAGAAATTTATCAGGAGTTTATTTATGGGAATGGAAAGTTAAGGAATTGAAAAAAACTATGAGTTTCCCAAGAAAGTCACTTGATTTTCACTTTTATATATTTTTTACCCTTAAACAGGCAGGTACGTGACCTAGACACTGAAAACTCACATGCACACGGGATGTCCATGAGTATGTCACATACTTCTTACCAAACTTCATGTTTTAAAAACATTTTCCAAGATAAGCTTCTATATAGAAGGGAAGAAGGATGTCTACAAAGAGGGAAAGGATCAGATCAGCCATCTTAGTGCCTATGGGAACAGTGTGGAAAAAGGAACTATAACATATGCCTCCTAATGTATGAGGTCACAGGAGAAAACAATCATGTAAATACATTATAATCCTTACAATAAGTGAGTGAAAAATAAAATCAAGTGGAGGCGCCCATAGAGCCATCCATAAGTGGTACCTACAATGAACCAAGTAAGAACTCTCTTTCCAAGGTCGGTGTTGGCGCAGATCTACTTTGACCAAGATTCACTTGGTTAAACACCAATAAATCCCAAGCTACTAGCCTAAAAGGGGTCTAGCCCTTTTGGAAACACTTGCAAAGAGATGAGGCCTCATCCAAAGTACCTTTGGGAGCTGCAAGAACCAAGTTTCTGTAGTAATGAAAGGGTGCGATAGGAACCCGACAACCATAACATCCTTAACCTCAACAGATAGCTTTACTTAACACATGATCGTAGAATCACATACATCTAACATCTTAGTTAACTATGGCATATATTCATTCACATACCATTCATACACATGGGTCATCAATTATTCAACAATATGCAACATACAACAATAAACAAAACACATCATCATAGGAAACATACATATTGGACTCTAGATGTAACATGGAAACCCAAATGGGAGAAAACCATGAAGCGCTTTCTTTATTCATAAGTCACAATCAAAATAAGCACTTCATGTTTTACAATGACTTAAAGATCTCTCAATCTTTTAAAATGGATCTGCGCAGACAACTTGCAGATCATGCGACTCATCTTCTTATCATAGTCAATGTTAAGATCCTAGTGGGAGGCCTTCACTAACACCTTGGGGTTTTATTGTAACGGTTTGTATCATTTGGTATCAGAGCCTCCACCCAAGTTTGAGTCACAGAGCAGGTGGCAACATCGGCATTGCAGTGTTTGTTTGGGGCTTGTACGGCTCAAAGGGGACACCACCATACGTGCGCACATCCAGCCTAGATTCTGGACTGCGGAGCATGGTGGGATGTTAATATCCTAGTGGGAGGCCTTCACTAACGCCTTGGGGTTTTGGTGTAACGGTTCGTATCAGATAATATCTCCGAAATACAAAATAGAGCTCACCAAAAGATTGGACATCAAGTAGCTACCTAATTCACTACCAGCCTAAAAAATACCAACCCTTTACATATTTATAGGGAACACAAGGGCTTCCCCATTCCCATTACTCCAATACTCAAAGAATCCACTTATAAATGCAAGTGGACAAATTCCTAACTAACTTACCTAAATCCACCCTTGACATAGTCAAAATTCCCAATTTCTTGGATTCTTAGTTGCTACGTCGGAGTTGATTGTTTCTCATCGGACCACTTTTCCTCGGCCCTGTTCACACCCAAAACTTTGCAAAATTTTACCCCAAAATTTACCTAGCCCAATAGCTCACCAACACTATAACAACCCTCTTGTATGCAAATTATGGAATATTTATAATAAAATGTAATATTTAATAAAAGGTAAATAATAAAAAGGAATATGAAAGGAAAGTGAAGAAAAAGAAATTGCATAAAAAGAAATTAAGAAAAAGGGGAGAAAGGGGGAGATAAAAGGAGGAGAAGAAGAAGAGAGGGGGATCATTTTTTTGTCTTTTTTCATTTTGGAAGGAGAGCTCTGGAGGAGACAAGAAAGAGGAAATCAAGCAAGCTCTAGCATAGGGTTAATTGTTGGGGGCTCAAGGACCTCAACCATTAGCTGAGGGTTGGTTGGGTGGAGAGTCGTCCCGCCACCTTCAGTTGTACGCATTGGAGCTATCAAGGTAATGGTGTCTACCAGGTCATTTAATCAGGTATGGTTCCTTAAATTTTCATAGCATATTTTATGTTATTATTGATTAGATCCATTGTTTTTGTTAGATCTTCTTTGCATGCTGGTTACTTGTCTTTATTGTTATTCTTATGAGTTTACAGATCTTACATTTGGTATCAAATAAGGGTTCAAACCCTTAATACCTATGGGATTTTCCCAGTTAATATAAATTAATAAGGTGCTTATGTCAAATCTAGAACTCGTTTAGTATCTATAGGTCTGCATGTTAAATCTGTTAGCTTGTACAAAAACAAAAAAAAACTAAATCTCTATAAAATTTAAAGACTGAGACTAAAATCAGGTTACTGGGTGTTGGGATTTGAACCCAGGTATCCTGGCACAACAGGAGCCTTACTTAGGCTATGCCCATGGCTCAGCATAAAGATATAATGTAAACCCTAAGAACTTTCTAATAAATCCATGTCAAACTAACAAGTGTGGAAACCCAAATATCCTGGATAAGGATACATGATGAAGTAAATCTGAAATATGAATACCTAGATAGATCCTAAAGATAACCAGACAACAAGAATCTAAATCATGGATAAGACAACAAAACTAGAACATCCGGACAACATTTTGTTTCATAAGCAACCAGAAACAAGAAAACTAAAATGAGATCCAAGCAACATAGAAACCAATAACAAAATAACAAGTTTTTTATATAATTCAATATATCTCACCTCTGCTCTACAATTTTCATTTTGGAATTTCGTCAAACACTTGTCATGCATCATGTAATATTTACATGCATGCTTTCAATTCTGTCACTTGTAATCTGTAATCTTTTCATTCATGTAATCTGTAATATTTACATGCTCTAAAATTACCTAACCAAAAGAGAAGGTTTCCCATGTTGTCACTATAGTGTTTTGACTATTAAAAATGAAGCAAAAAAAAAAATGGAACCGAATTTTTTTTCCTATCCCAGTGATCCAAATGACAGCTGAAGAAACAATTAAAACATTGAAAGGTAACTCAATGGTATCTAATTTCTGCACTGTCTGATTGGGAAGTTGTTGGCATATCCATGTATGGCATTCTCTCACTGTAAATAACATTAAAATGAGATTAAGCCCAAGATGAGAAGTATGGAAACATTGGTATCTTTGGAGGAGTTAGATAAAAAATATTTCTGCATACTATATCTGCAATGGTCGCAGACAGCTAGAACTAAATCAAAAGAGAATATTTCTATGGCATATCTCACAAGGAGCGAAACCTAGTTTCGTAGAGCTGTCAGGTAAGGAAAAATTTTCATTGGAAGCTTCGACCATATCTACCCATATGTAGAGAATCGTCATAACTGGTAATCGTTGTTTGAAAGTGATATCAACAAACTAAATCACATAAAATTTGTCCTCCCACACCTAATCGTTACATTCACTAAAGAAAATTCCATCAACTTAAATCAATACAAATCAAGGTGTTTTCTAAAATTATTAATTACAAGAATAAAAGAAGGAGGAACATCTTATTAAGATTCCTCCATAGGACTCAAGCTCTAAGTTTGTAATTGCTAGTGGGATTCCTGGTAATGCACGATTTAAGTTCTAGTAGTTGTTAATTTCACAAAAAAAATATATCATTTACTAATGTCATCTTATTGAATTTACAAACACCTAAGATACCTAAAGGATTTCATTTGTTAGTACTATATCCAAAACCCCGTGATGAAATGTGATCGTTAAGATACCTTAATTAATAATAATTACTGAATTGATATGTTGTGCAATAGTTCAACACTCTACGAATCCAACCCCCTTTTTCTTAACGTTCCAACCAGCATGTTGTAACGTTCATGAACCAGCCTGTTGTAACGTTCATTCCACGTTTGTAGCATGTTGTAACGTTCATTCCATGTGTGCCAGTGGGTTGTAACGTTCATTCCAGTTGTGTCTATGTGTTCCAGCGTGTTGTAACGTTCATTCCAGGTGTGCCCAGTGTTGTAACACCTCCTACCAATTCTACACAATACTCTTTTTATCTCCCACAATATTCTGCACAATATTCCTTCACATTTCACATTCATTTTCCATCCCACGTTCATTTTTACATTCACTGTACGTGTTTTCACTGCAAGTAAACGATGCACAAACTTGATCATATTAGCAATCTTAAACTTTAGTTGTGCACTTGATCAAAGTAGCTTCTATTTTTCAACTCTGGCCTGTATGTACCATATATGTTTTGGTAGAACTCTTAGGCATATTATTGCTTAGAAGATTTTAAAGAGCTTGACAGCCTCCTTTCCCCAGATCTCGTTAAATCACTGCATAACTTTTTGACATTTGGAAGAGATGGACGATGATGATCTTGTAATCCTTGTTGGTCCAATTTACTGTTGTAAACTAGAGTATATATTTAAATTGTCAATCCAGAATCGTAAGACTTAGAAGCACATCCAAAGTATATGGATTTAGATCTAGACTAGTTGAAAACTCACTTTGTTTTGGAAATGAACCTAGAATTACTTGAATGTTGTAAACTAAGAAATGCAAAACTCCCTTACAGAAGTATATTCATTCGATTTCTTAAACCTATCAGCACTTAACTTATGAAGTATTCTAAAACTGAAACATAAAAACCATTAAAATAAACTACAATATTGATACTTCATTGTTGAAAGCAGGAAGACATTGAATTCTTTTACAAGAAATCAGTTCACAATCTATTTGATTACTTCAACAATTCAATATGTATTTTAATGAAAAGTAAAGCTGGAAACAATGAAATATACAGACTTGCAAAATCTCAGACCAACCACTACAGTCTTAGAGCTAGTTGATCGGTCTAAAATCACACCATAAGGAATACTTGAAGATATCATAGTTTCTTTGGATTCCTGGGAATATCCAGTGGATTTCTTAGTTCTTCAACCAAAATATAATCTAGGAGGGCATCCATTGATTCTTGGAAGGCCCTGGTTGGCCACAGCTAATGCTTTTATTGGTTGTAGAGGAGGAAATATGATCATTTCACATGGAACAGCAAGGAAATAGATTACACTATATCCTCCTGCTCAAAGACCTTCTATGACAGATCATTTATCCTGGATTAATGAAACAAAAGAGCAATAGGAAGAAGTAATTCAGCACATCTTAAGTATTAATCAAGTTTTTGGTTTTCGAGAGGAAAATAATGAAGATTTTCTAGATTACTTTATTTTTGAACCAGATATCTTTGAAGAATTAAGAAACATGCAGTATATTGTTGCAGATCAGGTCTTAGGCCAAAAATTTCAAGAAAATACAACAGTTAATTCTTTGGAATCATCATTTAATGATATTTTTTCTGTTCATTCAATAACTAATGCCCAAAGCAAAACCATTGAAATCAATCTTGGGAAACACTTGAATATTGGTGCACATTTTACTTTATCACAAGAAGAATAGTTGATTGAATTATTGAATAAATATCACAAAGCATTTTCTTGGGAATATACTGACATGCCAAGAAATCATCAGGAAACATGCAGTCATCATATTTACGCATATGATAATATCATACCTCTAAGGAAACCTCAACGAATAATGAACCCCATACTGAAAGAGAGAGTTAAAGAAGAATTGCAAAAGTTTTTAAAGGTAGGATTTATCTACCCTATCTCTAACAGTTAATGGGTTTCTCTGTTAGTTGTTGTTCCTAAGAAAAATGGAAAATGGATAATTTGTGTAGATTATAGAGAGTTAAACAAAGCAACACTTAAAGATTATTTTCCATTTCCATTCATTGATCAAGTATTGGATGCACTAGCTAGAAAAAAATATTTGTCATTCTTAGATGGATTCAACGGATACGATCAAATTAGAATTGCATCAGAGGACCATGCCAAAACTACTTTTACATGTCCCTGGGTACATATGCCTATAAGGTCTTACCTTTTGGTCTATGTAACGCTCCATCTACTTTTCAGAGAGCAGTCCTAGCTATTTTTGTTGATAATTCATGAATGTGTTGAAGTATATATGGAAAATTTAGAGAAAATCCTAAAAAGATGAATTGAATCAAATCTTTCCCTTAGCAGTGAAAAATGTTTCATGATATTAACTGAAGGGATAGTGTTAGGTCATCACATTTCATCATCTGGAATAAATGTGGATCCTGCAAAAATACAAATCATTGTGAATTTATCTGAACCAAAAAATCAAAAAGATGTGAGAAGTTTTCTTGGATATGCAGAGTATTACTGAAGGTTTATTGAAAATTTTAGTAAAATAGATCTGCCATTATTCAAATTGCTTTCCAAAGATGTGCATTTTCATTGGGATACTAATTGTCAAGTTTCCTTTCAGAAACTTAAAGAAAAACTCTCAACTGCACCTATCTTAAGAGGACCAAATTGGACATTGCCATTTCACATCTCTACTGATGCATAAGATACTGCAATAGGGGCCTCTTTGGGTCAAAAAGAGAATGTCATGACTTATGATATATACTTTATTAGCAAAAATATAACCCCTACAGAATTGAATTACACAGTTACTAAGAAGGAGATGTTGGCAGTAGTACATGCTGTAAACAAATTTCGTCATTACATTACTGGTTATGAAATCTTTGTCCATACAGACCAATCTGCCTTAAGATATTTAATGAACAAACCTATTACGAATACCAGGATAACAAGGTGGCTTTTATTGGTGCAGGAATTCAACATTACTGTCCTAAATAGACCTGGAAGGGAAAATCAAGTGCCAGATTTTCTGTCTCGATTAAATAATTCCGGTGAGGTTGTTCCTATTTCAGATAGTTTTCCTAATGAAAACTTATTTGCTATTTCTGTTATAACTCCATGGTATGCTGATATAGCTAACTACCTATCATCAGGAAAGATACCTCCATCTATGACATCAAAGAAAAGAATCATTAAGCAAAGTCCTAGACACATATGGGTGAATGGAGATCTTTTCTATACAGGATATGATCTTATCATTCGAAGATGTGTAAGACAAGATGAGATTTTAGAAATTTTAAAAGCTTGTGATGATGAACCATGTGGTGGCCATTTTGCAGATAAACGAACAACATACAAAATACTCAACTTGGGGTATTACTGGCCATCTATCTTCAAATATTCCAAGAAATATGTTAGAAGCGGTGATATTAGTCAAAGGATGGGATGACCAGTACCATCTGATGAGATGCCACTCCAGCCACAAGTTCTCATAAAGTCATTTGAAAAATGGGCTCTTAATTTCATCGATCCAATCAATCCACCATCACAAGGGAAGAAGTACATTTTGGTATGTACTGACTATGTTACAAAATGGGTGGAAGGAAAACCATTACCAAGAGCCACAGAACAAACCGTAGTCAATTTTCTCTTTGAAGAAATATTTGTTAGATTTGGAGTTCCTAGAGAGATTGTTACTGATCAAGGAGCATAGTTTACATCTAAACTAGTGGAAGAGATAGTAGCCAAGTGCAATATCAAGCATAAGAAATCTACAGCCTACCATCCACAAGCCAATGGCCAGGTGGAGTCTACCAATAAAACTTTGGAAGGAATCATAATCAAGATGGTTCAGACACATAGAAAATATTGGTCAGATAAGCTTACTGAAGCTTTATGGGCATATCGAATTACTTGGAAAAACAATACTGGTTTTTCCCCCTATCAGCTAGTATATGGTAAGCAAGTACTATTACTAATTGAATTCCAAATTCATACTTTTAAATTAGCAGCTGATTTAGGGATGGATATTTCGGAAGCACAAAGAGAAAGGATAATGCAGTTAAATCAATTAGATGAGATGAGACAAGCTGCAGTAGAACAAAATATTTTGGTACAACAGCAAAGAGCACAATGGCATGATAAGTTCATCAAGAAGAAACAGTTTAACATAGGTGACTGGGCCTTACTATTTTATTTGAAGTTCAAAGACTTCAAAGCCAAGTTCACAATTCATTGGCTTGGTCCATATGAGATTGCCAAGGTATATGATGTTCGGGTACACAGGGTACTACCAAAGGACCGAACACCAAGAGCAACCACTTCACACAAACAGATCACAGATCAACACACCGATGTTTTGATGTGGTTTAAACCCTCTTGAGGGAAACACTCCACGGCCCAGGACAAATAGCTTCTACGGGACAATTTATTATGCAAAGACAAAAAATTACAAATGAGTTTCTCATAATCGATCAACTAAACAATGACTCTCCATGCTCTTTAAATAGAGATCATGGACCAATCGGGTGTTAAGCCATGGATCAAAGTTAGGTATGATCTAAGAGAAGTTGAGCCATCGGATCATTCTATGTCAAGAACATATCGTGATCGTCAGATTAAGTATTTACAAATGCATACTAATGCATACTAAAGAAACACCCTATCCCTAACGGATATATTACACAAGTTGATCTTAACTAACTCCTAAGTGTCTAAATATCATAACATCCCCCCTTAAGAACAACTTGGGATAGGATTGAAGGATTTACAAAAGTGACACTATTAGGTGAAGGAAGGAAGCATTAGAGCCTATCCCCCCTTAATGACAAGTTCTTGGACTCCTAACATAGATCGAAATTTAGAAAACTTTGCTTCTGTAAGAGACTTGGTGAAGATGTCTGCAACTTGATCATCTGTAGGGAAAAAGAGCACTTCAAGAACACGATCGTGAACAAGATTTTTGATGAAGTGCATATTTAGCTCAATGTGTTTGCTGCGTTGATGTAGAACTGGATCTTTGGCAAGCTTGATGGCACTTTGATTATCGCAGCAAAGTGAAGTAGGCTGCTGCTGCTCGAATCCAAACTCTGAAAGGATCTGTCAAAGCCATAAAGCTTCCTGACTGGCATTAACTATGGCTCGATATTCTGCTTCTACTGAAGAAAGAGCAAGAGCTTGTTGTTTCTTACAAGCCCAAGTGATAGGTCCAGATCCCAGACTGAAAACATAACCTGCAGTAGACTTTCGATCATCAGGATCGCCGGCCCAATCTGAATCAGTGAAACCAACCAACAAAGGTTTCCCCCCTGTACTGTAATGAATCCCAAACTGAACTGTACCTCGAATATATCAAAGTATTCTTTTAGCTGCTTTCCAGTGACTTTCATGAGGTGTCTGCATATAACGACAAACACAACCAATGGAAAAAGGAAACGTCAGGACGGGAATGAGTCAAGTATAAGAGACTACCAACAAGCTGACGATACAAGGTGGCATTGACTTCAGGTGAAGTACAAGTGGTAGAAAATTTGACTCCAGACTGGAAGGGAGAAGGGCTTGGTGTACAATATTCCATGTGAAAGCGACAAAGAAGGTCACAAGCATACTTAGACTGAGAAAGAAAGATTCCTTCTTTGGTTTGTAGGACTTGGAGACCAAGAAAATAATGCAAGTGTCCTAAGTCTGACATTTCAAAATTTTGTTTAAGACTGGATTTCACATGGGTTATAAGCTTAGGGTCACTACCAATAAGAATAAGGTCATCAACATATAGAACAAGTATGAGGAGATGGTTTCCTACTTTCTTGGTATAGACATTGGGGTCAAAATGGTATCTAGAAAAACCAATGTCAAGGAGAAAATTATCCATTTTGGCATACCAAGCTCTAGGAGCTTTCTTAAGGCCATATAAGGATTTCTTAAGGCGACAGACAAGGCTAGAGTTATTCTGAACATATCCAGGAGGTTGTTCCATGTAAATTTCCTCCTGTAAATCACCATGTAAGAAGGCAGACTTGACATCCTTTTGATGGACTTCCCAGTTATGTAAGGCTGCAAGGGAAAGAAAAAGGCAGATGGAGTTCATTTTTTCAACGGGAGCAAAGGTTTCATTGTAGTCAATCCCTTCAACTTGGGAAAAACCTTTGTCAACTAACCTTGCATTAAGTCTTTCAACACTTCCATCTGATGCATACTTAGTTCTGTAGACCCATTTACATCTGACAAGATTGCTTCCTTTTGGAAGAGGTACAAGATCCCAAGTATCATTCGCCATTAAGGAACGATATTCTTCATCCATGGCTGCATCCCAATCTAGATTCCCTGAAGCTTCTGCAAAAGTTTCTAGATCATGATTCTTGGAAACTTGAGCCAAAAGAGAAGAGGCTCGCTGAAACTGAGAACATGTTCGACATTGATCTCTAGGATCACCGGCAAGATCACCAGCTGCTTCACATGTTGAACGGACCCATCGAGGAAGCACTTGTGCTGGTGCAACTGGAGGAGCATGAGCAGGCGGAGGTGGATTTTCATCCTCATTGTCATCATCAGAAACTGGAGTTGGAAACCTATCAAGGAAGTTGGAAGAAGAAGAAGAAAGCACAAACACCGAATCAGGCTCGCAGGTCAAAGATGGCACAATCACCGAGTTATGCTAGCAGGCCAAGAGATTTTCATCAAATTTAACATCTCTTCTAATGATTATATCATGAGAATGTGGTTGAAGAAGTCTATAACCTTTTACATCTTCAGAATATCCAACAAATATGCACTTTTCACTTTTAGGTTGCAATGCTTTCCGTTTTTCATTCGGAATGTGAGCCCATGCTTCACTACCAAACACATGGAAGTGACTTACATCAGGTTTAGTTTTACTCCATGCTTCTTCCGGTGTTATACCTTGTAACGCTTTAGTGGGGGTGCGATTAACTATGTAATTTGCACAATTCATGGCTTCAGCCCAAAATTGAAGACTTAGTCCCTTAGATTGGATCATACAATTAGCCATTTCTTTTAAAGTGCGGTTCTTCCGCTTAGCTACACCATTTTGTTGTGGTGTCTATGGAATAGTGTGCTGTTGTTGGATGCCTTGTTCAGTGCTGAAAGTAGTGAACTTTTTGTTAACATTGTAGTGCCCTCACTCGGCACTGGGTCATCTGTTCTGGTTAAATGTTTGTTTTCTGTATGTTTATATGTCTCAGAAATTAAATAAACAAATCTTAAAACTTTTCATGTAAAATACCAAGTTTTTTTTCTCCCTTTCCTTTATAACGAAAAGAATCAACCGGCTATATTTCAGGTTTCTAAAAGTTCATAAATCTGTGCAAATTAATTAAACATCAACTTTAGACTCATCATTCTAACCCAGTTCTTTCAACATACGTAATTTGGAAATAACAGAAAATACCTGTTACTTAAGCTTGTTCAGTAAAATACCTGGAGTCCGTAGATTTGCAGCAAGGTAAGAAGATTCCTGTAGTGGGTTCTGTAGGTTACCTTAGCAACCCAAAATGATGTGTCCACCCTGCCGATCAGCTATTATCGTGCTGACCCTAGGAAATCAACGGATTTCCTAGCCCCCGAGCCCACAGACCGATAATCCCGACAGCAGCTTTCCATCGAACCTTTCCATGGTAATCATTTGCTGAGTTAACCCCCTCCTCAGTCTTTTCATTTGAGTTTCCTACCTCCTCAAAGCTTCGAGTTAACCCCCTCCTCGGCATTCCTCCTTTTTCACATAAATCCTCACAGTTCTCCCACAAAATCCCCCTTACTACTTTGTTAATTCTCCCCTTTATAGGAATCCACCTCCTTCCAAAGTCAAACTTCCTTATCACTCCACTGCCCTAGCTGTCATGGTCTTGGAAGTACTAATCATTAATGCATCCCCTTTTTAAGTTAAAAAGGTGGATTATATATATTATTTTAAATCATCCAATTTTCTTTTGAGCAGTAGGATTATTTAATAATTCATTTAACAACTCCATTTTATTTACTTGGAATGATTCCGCTAATTAATTAAATGAATAATCTATTAAATAAATTTATTATTATTCAATCCACTATGCTTTATTAAAAGGATTATTAACACTATTATTATTAATTTAATAATAATATTAATAACAATAATGATTAATAATAATAGTGATTAAATTAATTGTGAATAATAATTAAAATATCTATTTGTTTAATTGACAAGTGTCAACCTAATACCCCTAGGTATAAGTAATGAAATATAATTAATGGTTTACTTAACCATAATCAACAATTACATAGTGTACTCTTCTAGTATTAATATTTAACTATCATACTTCATATCGAGGACACCTTCACTTGAGGATACTTGCAATTAATGACACTTATTTTAATCGTTCATTACCATGTTCACACACAAAGACTAATTAACTTCTTTTACACATTGGAACTTGACAATCTTTTACTAATTAAGTCATTCAGTAAATACTTAATTGAGTTACCTATGATAGTTATAACATTGTTAAATCTTGATAAGTATGTTGTAAACCAATACTATTGCGCATGTGCATAATGTGCATGCGTGGCCAGCGTATGCACAAGACAGACATGTACTACAGACATATGTCATATATATATATTCTATGCATCTCAGCTAACTAATATTCATAATACTTTATGCAAACCAAACAAGTACACATTCATCATAATATTACTAAAACATCATCGTTTATTTTATCAGTTAACCTTTAAGATTCCATTTCATTGCTTTTATGATTACGTTTGTTCAATCAATCAGGTACAAGGAAGGCTACCTACTACCACTAACTCCAGGTCAATGAATGCCCAACCCTCAACAGTACTAACTATCATATCCTCCCATCGTTAACCTACTGCCACAACCTCCCTGTCCTTCCTCTGCTAGTATAAAGTGGATGTCAGACTCAACGACCTGACCACATAGAACTTGAGAGCGATAGCGTCGGCTGAACAGAAAGCGGACCTATCCTCTCCTAGCAGGCATCCGACCATCGTCATCACACATACATGGGGAGCGTGTCTCAGCACGGCCCTCCCACGATCTCGGGTATCATAGGAACATAGGGTGGGAAACTCATCCATCCCTCTCAACATACTGGGCCTACGCCCTTATCAAATCATACTCTGCTGCTCTCGAGATTATCGGTCCATGTCATCGTTTCATCAATTTTGGGTTGCTAAGGTTTACTGCATGGATAGGTTCTTCTCCGTATATCAGATCAAGTACTCGGCTATCCCATAGCCCTCGTGTCCTGCAGGTTAGTATTCCGCAAGATACACCCTTTTTTTTTTAACAAGCATTTCCATTCGATCACCCATTGATCCATGTCATCAACATCATTCATTTCACGTCACAACTTTATCGTATCATAGATATGCATGGAATATAACAGTTCTATCAATTTCATCATAGGATGGCATCCACGTACAACACCATATATTTTACATTCTATCATTGTCTGATCCATATTGTCAGCATTATTTATCTCATCACATAAAATCATTAAATCGATCACAGCATAATTACCACATCATATATATCACATTTCCTCCAGGACGATTATCAAACGTACACTGTCATTATGAAATAAAAGAATCTCATGTTAATCATAACTTAATAATTGCATGAATATAGTAACATCATTAACACAGTAGCAACATATCATCATGTCTATCATGCCGAAAATATAGTTCACTCTGTCTAGCTGAGTCAAATAGATTACAAGCAATTAAAGTGAAAGGGGTCTAACTCGCCAACAGGCCTAGTCAAAATATGGGGCATTACAAACATATTCTCCTCCATTATCAGATCTTAACTTAATAATTTGATGACCAGATTGTTTTTCAACAAGGGCCTTGTAGGCCAAGAACATGTTAAATACTTCGCTCTTAAGTTTTAGGAAATAAACCCAAGTGCGTCTGGTGTAATCATCAATGAAAGTTAAGAAATATTTGAAACCAGAAAAGGAAGCAAATGGAAGAGGACCACACAAGTCACTATGCACAAGCTCCAAGGGAATTGAGGCATGCCAAGAGGCACATTTGTCAAAACTATCCCGATGATGTTTTCTGAGTACACAACCGGAGCAAACACCATCCCTGCAAGATACCATAGGAAGACCTGTCACCATATTTTCTTTACATAGTTGTTGCAATGAGCGATAATTTAAGTGACCAAATCGCTCATGCCAAAGTTTGCTCAAGTTATCACTATGAGCAACAAAAATTGAAGGGAAAGGTGATGACCCAAAGTTGTTAAACTTGTACAACCTGGTAATATCATCAACAATTCCGGTAGCTAGGACCTGTTGAGGATGTTTAAAATCCTTGATTACAACTGGTTGAGGTGTAAAGGTCACAGTTTTACCTTCACCAGAATGAGTGATCTGATAGACTGATAACAAATTGCAGGAAATTCTTGGAACACATAGTACATCACTAAAATGACCATTATCTACTGGAACTATTCTAGTTCCTACAACACTTAGAGATCTATCATCACCAACAAATATTTGTTTGGTGTTACATTCATGCATAGTAGAAAAGATGGCTTAATCCTTAGCCATATGATAAGATGCTCCAGAATCAATGAGCCATTCATTTGAAGTAGAAGAAGAAGATGCATTATAAGAATGACCAGAAGCACAAAGTACATTTCCATGAGAGACATATTCTGAAGGCGAATCTAGGCTGATGTGGTGCTTCTTCATTGCTGCTTCCAAGGCTGCCATCTTCTTGAAACACTTAGATTCATCATGATTATCTTTCCTGCAATAGTTGCAATGACGCTCAGTCTTCTTGCCTTTTGACTTGGATCCTTTGTCATTTTTTAAAGAAGGAGCTAACTGAGAGGGTTTTGGACCCTTGTTTGACTTATTATTGGGAAAATTTTGTTTCTTGGGAGGCTTGGGCTTTTCTTTCTGTTGGGACAATAAGGCTTTCCCAGATGTATCTGCATTATTGATTATTCCAATATGAATGAGTTTATCTTGCTCTCTAATCAAGGAATCAAAAAATGATTCAAGACTAGGCTCTTGATAGCTAGCTACATTCAAGGATTCTTTCATGGAGTAAAATGTAGATACAAAAACAAAATATGCAGGTCCAAGTTTGGAAAGAATATGATAAATGCATTGTTTGTCTTCCCTCTTAATCTTACATTCTGCACATAAGAGTTCAAGAGTTTTGTACTTAGATAAATAATCTTGAATGCATGAAAAGTCACTTGGATTTAAAGAAATCAACTCATTTTTGAGTTGGTGACCTCAAATTTCATTTTGTTTACCAAACACAGATTCCAACTTGTCCCAAGCAGCATCAGGTTCATCAATTCCAGATATGTGGAATCGTAAATCAATAGAGATTGACATCCCAATCAATCCACGAGCTTTGTCACATCTATTTGCCCATTTGATTTTCTTATCATCATCAGTAGGTTCTGTTTCTTTCCCTGAGGTAATTCTGAAAAGTCCTCTACTTCGAAGAACATCCTCCATACGGGATTTCAATGTAAAATAGTTGGAACTGGTAAGTAGAATATCACAAGGGGCGGCCATATTTATAAATTATTGCCTGTAAAAGCAGAAACAAATAGTCTGGATGTGAAGAGCTTGAAAAAATAGGTGGTTTCAAAAAAACCGGCACTGAAAACTGACTCTCTATGATGAAGTTATGCTTGAACAAAGAAACTATTGAAGATGTCCCAAATAGTGACGTGGCAGATAGAAAATGACCAACTAAAAAAAGGACCCCCCTCTTCCCAAGATGAACCTTTGACAATCACTTTACAATAAAGTTGCTTTAAGTGAATCACTTGTATAAAATAAGTGATTTCACTTTTACAATGATTTACTTTAAATATTGCAGCAATAAAAAGGAACTTAAGTGACTCACTTGTATTTGTATTTTTTATTATTTAAGTGAGATGCACCTTTACAATAAAGTAACTTTTTCATGCACTTTTTCTTTTAAAAGTAACTTCCTAAGACTTGAACTCAAGACCTATTAAGGAATAAAGCAACTTTGAACCAAATGAGCTAGATTAAAAGGTATGTAAAATATGGAAATGAGTAAGGGGGCTTTTTTTTCTTTTTTCTTTTTATTTTTTATTCTTCTTGCTCGGTTTGCGTGCTTCCCCTTTTTCCTACAAAACACACCACAAATCGAAACAAAAAACTTTTCCACACTTATGGAGTTAGATCTCGTTAGCTTGCTCGAAAAGTCTACGTTTTCACTCTGTTTCTGATTTACCGAAATCGCGCAAGGTGCACGGCAAAGAGCATACGCAGCCAAGAAAAACCCTTTCCCTTTTGTTTCTGATTTGCCGAGATCGCTCAAGGTACATGACAAAGAGCATATGCAGGAGAAAAAACAACAATCCGAATCCAAAAAAAATATAACAATAAAAAATGATAAAATATGAGTTTTTTTCTTTTAAAACAAAAAATAAAAAATGCGTCACTGTAACATTATACCTTCAGATCTGTTGAAATACGCGTTTCTGGAGCAACTGGGAACCGTTTTCGATCAAACGAAAACTATTTCCCAATGAAAACAGCGCTATGGACGCAATGGAACACCTCCCACAACCCAGAAATGCATAGAAATACCAGAACCAAAAACCCTTTCTAGTTTCGACAACAACAGTTCAAGATCTAGATCATAACTGGAAGCGGCTCTTCATAAAAGCTCTAATACCATGTTCGGGTACACAGGGTACTACCAAAGGACTGAACACCAAGAGAAACCACTTCACACAAACAGATCATAGGTCAAAACATCGGTGTGTTGCTCTGTGATCTGTTTGTGTGAAGTGGTTGCTCTTGGTGTTCGGTCCTTTGGTAGTACCCTGTGTACCCGAACATATGGCAATGGCTCAGTCAAATTACAAATGATATATGATGAAGCAAGTACATTTTTGGTCAATGGCCATAGGTCAAAGCTAGACACTAAGCCTGTCAACAAAGAAGATTTCCTACAGCAGATTTCTCAGCAAAGGGAGATGGAGGTGTTGGACAAACACACTAGTGTTTCTCCTTCCCTTTCTTCTTAAAACAATCTGATATAAAAAAGAAAAAGAAAAAAAAAGGAGTTTAGTTGTAAAAACCAGGCAACTGGCACTACCTAAACTCGAATTTTCCTTGGAAAACCAAGTTTACTTGGCCATTGAAAATTTGCAAAAACATTCTTCAATTCCTAGTTTGAATTTTTCTCACACATCAGTTTTTCATTTCAGTTTTTACACACAAATAAAGTTTTTCTTGGTATGAATGAATTGAGTACAAGTCAATAGATAGGGTTGAGAGGGAAAGTATTAAGTTTCTGACAAGTTTTGAAGACCCTCTAAGCCTTCTACAGATGCCATAATTTCATTCTAGCATAAGTTTTATTACAGAAGATCTCAAGTGAGTTTCCAGACTTATAGAGGGACCTGAATCAAAAGCATAGAAGATCAAATAATTTGAGCAGAGGGACCTGAGAAGAAGTACATTTCATTAGAAACTTGCAGAGGGACCTGAGAAAAAAAAAACCTTGTAGAGGGACCTGAGACAAAGGCACATCAAGCTACAGACAGAAGGAACATTAAGACACTTTGCAGCAGAAGACACATCAAAGCAAACCAGCTACATTAAAGCAACATGAAGAGTACAAAGAAGCAGCAAACAAGAAAACCAGCTACATCAAAGCAACATGAAGAGTACAAAGAAGCAACAAACCAGCCACATCAAGCAGCATGAAAAGCACAAAGGGATATCAAGCAAGTCTGTAAGAATTTTGACTTTTATGTTTTAAAAGTTTGCATGGTTATTTATTTTTGAGTGATAATAAAATACCTATCACCCTCACAATCCTGGCCATCTACCCATTCACTTACCCATTCATTTAACCTAGGTATCAAAATAATGGTCAAAAGTAATAACAGAGGTATTTTCAAACTCTTTGATCCATGGCTAAATTGCGTCCTCCAGGTGAAGTTTTTTTTAATTCAAGAGGAGTCATAAGACAAGGGTCTTGGAGCTAAAAAGATTTTTTTTATTTCTCATATATATACTTTAAAAGTCAAATATTATGTAAATATATATGGGTCATAAACACGGGTGAAGAATCAGTGGCCAATTCGAATCATGATTACAAAAGAAGTGGGAATCATAATGACATAATTCCTCACTCCCACGAAATCTGCCTATGCATAGGGAGGTGCACTCCAAAAATTCGAAATTCAAAGTGTTGATTGCATATCAACGTGAGTTTTCATTGTCCCAACTGTTTTTCTCATTCCCAGACTTCACTCCCATGCTGGTTCAAAGGATGAACGAATGCTGAGTAAACCGGGAAAAAGGAAGTATTAACAACAGTTGCATTGCATAAGGAATCAGAGGAAGAAACACAGCCTGTTAACCGAGAAACTCGAATATTTTTCTCCATTTCTCAACAAGAATTTTCACATGGTATGCTAAAGAGAAACCCCAGTTGCATTGCATAAAGAATCAGAGGAAGAAATGCAGCCATAGATTTTTTTATCTCATTCAGAACGTGTTTAGAAAGGAGTCACCTAGGGGAAGGTATGCTTGAAATTTTTGTTAAAAGATTTGCTAGATAATAGCAATTTGACTTCCAGAGAAACATTTTGAGAACACAAAATTTTTCAGAGTTGAGAATTGAAATTGCAAGCTAGGGTTCAGTGTTGCTTGAGTCTTTCTATTGCATAAAAGGGGTTCTTTCTGTTGAAATTAGAAGAATGGTGTCTAGAATAGAACCAGTAAAATTCGATCCCTCTACCATTCATGAAAAATGCTTGGAAATTTTTGAGAAGAAACAGTGTGTTCCTTTCTTTGAAAAGTTTGATGGGCATAATGAAAAAGTTAGCCTAGATTTTGCTTGTTCATTTGATGGTGAGAGGGCTACAACAGGTAATTTCACTTTTAGATTGTTTGAGGAAATTATGGCACAAATCATTGGATTACCTCAACAGGGAGAGAGGTTCTTTAAGACAAAACAGTTTGAGGAGAAGGCATGGACACCCTTCTTATGCAGATCAACGGCAGGCTCAGTAAAATGGAAGAAAGGAGTACCAAGGAGTTGGTTGATTCATCCTTGGGATGAAATAACATATATTATCCAAAAATTCATCACTTGTGAAGGAAGATTCAGTGTTATATATCTCTATCACATAAAGTGAATGCAACATTTGAGGGATGACTGTGAGATTAAGATACCCTATTTTCTGTTACAAAGCCTTTCTAAGATGGCTAAAGCTATTCAAAACGTGTTGAAGACATGACAACAAGCCTTTTCCATTGTGGGCTCATCAAGATAATCATCACACATGAATTACAAAAACAAGACTTGACATGGCAGCAATTTGTAATTCATAATAAGTTTGAAGAACCAGAAGAGTTGCTTGAAGAAAGATTAAAAGAAGATGAAGGTGAAGAACAAAACCCTAAGGCAACAAGCTCAAAACCGCCTAATGGAGGAATGAAAGAAGATGAAGTGTTAATGATAGCAGACATTGAAGTTGAAGAACAAAACCCTAAGGCAACAAGCTCAAAACCTCCTAAGGGAGGAATGAAAGAAGATGAAGTATTGATGATAACAGACAATGAAGATGACTCTAAGGAAACAAGCTCAAAACAACCTATGAGAAGAATAAGAATAAGAAGAAGGAGCATGGTGAAAGAAGAGAAGTAATTCCAAGAAAAATATAAGATCTTCACCACTTATGAAAGAAAATCAAGGAAACGTCAGCAATTTCAAATGAATCAAGCACCGGAAAATGATGATGAGGCACAACAAAAGCATTATGCATACATTCAATCCTTGGAAAGTCGGGAGGAAAGTCTAGCAAGTGAGATTGGGCAATATGATGAAAAAGTGAATATCATCTTTGAACAACAAACTGTAGATGAGGAAATGGAGATAGATATTCAGACAGTTGAAAAGACTCCAACTGACATAAAGGGGCAAGGTGATGAGGATACAGCCATCATTTCTCCTGTCTTTGAGCAGTAAGTCAGGTAAAAAGAAGGGGAAAAGTATTGAGAGAAGGAGAATTAACAAGAGGAATTTTTTATGGACACTATTTCTGAGCTACCTACAATAGAGATGAAAAAGAAGAAATTTTCCAAGAACAGTAAAAATATTGAGAAGTTAGTGTTGGAAGTGAAGGAATTAGAACTAGAAAATGAAAAATTAAGGAAGAAAAATAGAAATCTTCCGAGTTCAAAATGTGCAAATCTCTAAACATGCATATAAATGGTATCATCAAAAGATAACTTGCAAAGCAAAGTATTAGAGATTGAGGGTCCTTCATGCAGCTCAAGCTAGTACAGATGCATCATCAAATGAAAAACATTCCACCATCTGTTTTTCAGTTTTACCTCTTCTCCGAGGACGATACTAGTATCTAAGATTGGAAATTTCAAAGTAGATTCTTGTTCTTATTCTACTCTTTCTTCTCTGTCATTTATTCTATCTTCTCGTCTTTTGTTTTCAATTTCCATTCTTCTTTCATATTCTCTTCGTTGTTCTGGGGTTGGTCCTCCTCTTAATGCTTCTCCCTCAGCCATTTCTCTTCATTTGTTTTCAATCTCCATCCTTCTTTCATATTCCCTACAATGTTCTACGGTAAGTCCTCCTTTATTGTATGTTTCTTCTTCAGCCATCTTCACAATATCTCTTTTAGCAATTATTGTAATGAATTCTTTCTTCTCAGATGGAGAAGTTCCTGTTATCTCTATTTTTGGGTGGTTTTTTACAAATTTTCCTTTTTCGTCTCTCTGTCTTGACATAAAATAAAAACTAGATTTTTCTTTGTGTTTTTTTTTTTTTTAAATGAAAAACTAAACTTCCTAAGTCTAAATCTAAATATGATTCTCCGGCAATGGTGCCAAAATGTTGGTCCAATTTACTGTTGTAAACTAGAGTATATATTTAAATTGTCAATCCAGAATTGTAAGACTTAGAAGCACATCCAAAGTATATGGATTTAGATCTAGACTATTTGAAAACTCACTTTGTTTTGGAAATGAACCTAAAATTACTTGAATGATGTAAGCTAAGAAATGCAAAACTCCCTTACAGAAGTATATTCATTCAATTTCTTAAACCTATCAGCACTTAACTTATGAAGTATTCTAAAACCGAAACATCAACACCATTAAAATAAACTACAGTATTGATACTTTATTGTTGAAAGCATGAAGACATTGAATTCTTTTACAAGAAATCAGTTCACAAAGTATTTGATTACTTCAACAATTCAGTATGTATTTTAATGAAAAGTAAAGCTTGAAACAAACTACTGCAAATGGTCAATCAAACATAAACGTATAACCCTGTTCTATGATAAAACTCTACTTGCATCACATAAAATAGAATTCGATTGTAAAGCACAGATTGGTAACTTAATTGAACTCCACAGAAAACATTAAAACATACCAATGCGTGTTAATGAGGAAATGGGTGTGCAGGTTCGGCAGAGGGGGCCCTCCACTACTTCACTTACACACATAGGAAGATTCAGAGAGATCTCAACACTTAAATCGTTTTCACAGCATAAAATGAACATACACCAAGCTATTCAAAATCTAGAGTCTTAAGATATTTTAATAGCATACGTTCACTATCACCAGATGGCAATTACATCTTAAATGCAAATATTTATACAAATTGTTTTGAAACTGAAAATGCTACAATCCTGGGTAACTAATAATGACATTCCCCTAATATCTCTACTATCCTCGAGATCGTCATTCAGATCCATAAAAATAGACCAGATTGATACAAAATTGAAACTATCCCTGCTTTTGTGCTAAGTGGTAGCGTTGGAGGCTCACTTTGACGAGCGTTGACTGGACACTTGTAGAACCTGTTTCATGAAGCTGTTAGCAATATATCCATCCTTGGACATCAAGGATCCTTCTATATCTTTCATATTGTGCCCAGCTGGCCTGTAAGTACCCAATGCTAGGAGCAATTATGGGAAGTCAGTTAATTCTGTAATTTTAATTAAAATTTTAATATAAATTCTTTAAAAATTACATAATTCAATTTATTCAAGGGAAACAACAATTTATACCTTTGATCATCGAATTTCAAGATTTTATGGATGAACATGAGGATTTATGGATTAAGTATGAAGGATTATGGAGATAACTGAAGGATTTATAGGGGAAAATAGGCATAAAAATAGTGTCCAACAATCCTCACATTAGTGAATTTATCTAGAAAGGTGTTGAGATAGGATGTTGCACTATATTAGGGGGAAAAAAAATGTGACATTACTTCCACATCGAACAAGCCATGGTCAACCAGAATGCTATTTGAAAATGGCTGTTGCATTACACTTTTCTACAGTTCCTTTGCAAATGAAAACATGAGGTCCCTAGCTGGTACTTCAATTCCATTCAAGCTTTGATGGAGTCACTAATTTAAAGCGTCACTATTTTCTCTAGTAGAGAGCTCATTGAATTGTATAGGTTTTCAAAGAGATCTAAAGCAAGCCGCAATGCCAATGTGGATATTTCATAGAGCCAAGCATCATCTCCAGTATTTCCAAATGTACCCTCCGCCCAGCAGGATCGATGGAATTTATACGCTCCCATCTTACGAAGAAAGCGATTCATGAGAATAAGAATTTTATCCACCAAAGACCAGTTGCAAGAAACGGTTGAAGAAAGTTCAGCAGTTGGTCAAATCGTTCCATAGAAAGGGCACCAAAACTCTACCACGAGCTGAGCATTCATCAATAATGGCACGAAGGACATTCTCAGGAAACTTGGCCCTCAAAAAACTCTGGGATATATTGTTTGATGATTTTTTTCTTTTTTGTGTGGGCTGGGAGTCCATCGTGGATTTGGACCTGCACGTTGATCGAATCAGAAGATCTGAAATTGTAGGATGGTTCTTCTGCAACGCCCTAGAAACCAATAGAATACTTGCTTCACAACTCTGGATGGAGAGGAACTAAATTTCCTAGGGGCTAATAGTGAATTTCCTATAAATGCTGGAGATGTAGGCTCTGGAATAGGAAAAATTCTTATCCCTATTTATGCTATATTTTCCTTTCTCAAAATAAACTGGATCTGCTTTTCACCATCTCCACCAAACAACCAGTGAAAGACCAACATACTGAATAATACCTTATATGTATGTCTGCA
The DNA here is from genome assembly GCA_027924585.1 of Larix kaempferi. NCBI lineage: Eukaryota > Viridiplantae > Streptophyta > Pinopsida > Pinales > Pinaceae > Larix > Larix kaempferi. Next base: position 8,693,405 of record BSBM01000806.1, read on the forward strand.
AATGGATTTCTGGGTAGAATATTGCATCCACAAATATTGAAAAGTTTCATTGCACTGAGTGAAACGAGGTGCTCTACAGCCCAGTATGGGGGAGATCCTGTAACGTTTGTCCATGTTTGTCCTTATAGTCGGCCATAATAAATAAAGTTTGTCTTTAACATAATAATAATAATAAATTAATATTGGTGATTAATAAAAGGACCTGTATTTTCGTTTGAATTAAATCCTAGACTATATAATACATGGACGTGTATTTTTGTTTGAATTATATCCTAGGCTATAAACGTTTGTCTTTATTATTGTCGGCCATTAATTAAAATGTAAAAAAAAGTAAAATGTAATGGAAAGTATTTAATGAAAAGTAAAAAAGTAAAATGTAATGAAAAGTAAAAAAAGTAAAATGTATTGTCGACCATTAATTAAAATGTAAAAAAAATAAAAATTATGGAAAGTATTTAAAAAAAATCCACGTCGGCTCATAAAATAAAATATTATGAAAAGTAATTAAAAAATAGATGTTCATTCATAAAATAAAAAATTAAAACTTAAACCCGAATCTATCAATCAAGAGAGATTAAATTTCTTGAGTTTAAATTTAAAAAAAGAAATACACCTCGAAAAATTGGATCCCTCTCGGTGCTTGATAAATACGGGTTTAAGATGGATCTATGCTGGTAATAATCCGAAGTTCTTCTAAAAGCTCCAAGTATGAACTATTGATACTAGCCGCAAGCCATCCCTTAGACACATCAACTACCTTTGCATAGTTGTTACTGAGATGAATGTCTTGAACCAATTGAATCAAGAGAAACATTATTGTCAATAAAGTAAGGATCTCTGAATAATCCACAACACTTAAACTTCTAAGGCCATGCAAATTCACTGATTGAAATCTGGGTGATAAGATGATCTACTAAGATGCACTTCTTACAGTGTCACTCGGGCTTCCAATTCCAACTTATCAGTCTCTGAATAACATACGTAGCAGCATAGGTAAGATGATAGTATTTCAACCTGATCTGGTAACAAATACCATGCTACCTCGTACCCATAAGGCGACCAATTCAGTCCCAATATGCTGCATGATAGCACTGTCATACCGAGCCAGGGATAAACATGTTTATCCTTCATCAACCTATAACTGCAACCCTCTGTTGAGACGTGATACAAATCACAAGAGAACACCCATGCAAAATGGGTGGTAACACCTTCCTAATTGGGATCACATGTAATATACCTAATTACTAATACTATTTTTAATAATTATGATATAGGGTCATGTTGTTTAGAATAGTCATATCTGTTATGCAGTATTAGTATAATAGTTTTTGTGACTGCATATTACTTTATTTTGTACCTTTCACATTTATTATATATTTCTTTGTCCTCTTGGACTATATGGGATTGTCCCTTTTGTTATTAATGTCTATAGCATTCTGTGGCTCCTTGTCAGCACCAAAAATTATCCTGTATAATTTTGGTGCCAACCTTGAGTTTCACTCTTACATCCATCAGTGGGAAACAATCAATTTTTTATCCAAAGTTCATCAATTCACTCAACAGTGGCTTCTGGAGATCCAATGTGCTTGCATGCACGATGCTTTTCAATTTACTATTTTAAGCTAAATGCTTACATACTTTCCATGTTGGCAGCAATGGAACGTTTTCTATACAAATGTGAGCCCTCATAGTCTATTCTTACATCAATGAACCTCTCGACTTTATCTTCTCAAATTGTTGGCTTTAACCAATGGACTCTCAACAGGTTGCATAATTTTGGTTTATTTTCACACTTTGAACTTATGCTAATTAACTATCATTTCACTACATTTTCATTTTCAATCAATGCCTACTAAAATGATTGAAATGGGAAAAATAACCATGGTTTCACAAGAAAAACTGGCAAGCCTCCAGAGAAAAGTAAGGGAGTTGGAAACAACCTTGGAGAAAGAGAGAATTATTGTTGATTTACAATATAAGCTTTCAGAGATTGCAGAAAGTAAAAAGTGCTTTGAGGAAAAACATAGCTCATTATTGGGTGATGGAAACAAACATATAATAGCTTTAGAAGAAGAAAATGGTTATGTTATTTTCAATTATGCATCTAAGGTCAACAATTACTTCATAGATCTCCAATAAATTATATTTGTTTACACAAATGAGAAGAGAGGAGGAAATTGACCTCATACTTTAGAGAAAATAAAGGATAAGAAGGATTTATCTCAAATAAATGAACTTCCCCATACAAACATCTATGAATGGCACATACATCAAAATTCAATGATTAGATAGAATTGGGCTAGATCGCTCATCCTCAAACAATATTTCTTGTCCTTTTGAACTCATACCATATTATAAAGCAATCTAACTAGCATGAATAATAATAATAAATAAATGTAAATGCATTATGAACTTTGCTAAGATGGGATATCAAGGTCATGGCCCTAATATCAAGGAGGCTTAACACATTGAAATGTTTGAAGTTAAGGTGATATTGTCCAAAGCAAGTGGCATATTAAACGTTAGGGGCCGGTGCAAGGTAATGATACCCAATTATGACACGTTAGTTGCAATGACATTCTGGAAAAACAGAAATATTATCATTAAAATCAATTATTAGAGGTACCTACAAAACTTTTTCTGATTAGGTGTAAAAAGATGAAAAGTAGAAAAACGAATGACCTTCCGGAATATATAACTTTTATTTATGGAAAAGTGGTATAACCACCCCAAAATGTCATTATTCGAAGATTGGTATGTTATTTTTTTTCTAAAACACAATGCACATGTTTTTGTTGACCTGCCTATTTGCTATGTAAATTTTCAATTTATGAGAAAAAAAAATATGTAGAGGCGTAGGCAACAGACAAATCTTTTGTGGAGCTATTTTTCCAAAATTTTAAAAGTTAATTTTATATTTTTTTAAAATTACCGAAGTCAGTGAAGCCCTAAAAGGACATGGTCAAGTTTTAATCCACCATATCATGGTCTAAAAATAATCAAAATGCATTTTTTTTAGGTTGTAGGTATTTTCGTGCTCTTATGTGGGTTCTTTTCCGTTTTCGAAATAGGTAAGCCAATCAAAAGTTATAGGCCAAATAAACGACCTATGTTTTTTACGAATTTGACATGAGTGCAGTTTAAAATGAATTAAAAATAGAGAACAACAACAAATCTATTAAAAAATTATATATTTGGAATCTGCACACAGAGATCGACAAGTGTGTGCTATTTCATCTGCAGTGCACTCGTGGAGCTTATGCAGAACTAGCTGTGAAAAACAGGAAGTTGCAGCATTTGATGTGTTCTGCCATAAATCATAGATAAATCAAACTGAGCCTAAAGGTGCAGTCCGAAGCTAATTCCAAGCTTGCAAGGGCACCAAAAACAATTTGAATTCATACACGCGTGTGCGAAAAGAGGTGCGCATGCGTCCATAGAAGCGCACACGCATGGTTAACAGCGCGCACACGTAGGTGCGCGTACGCGTTCATGTAATTTCCTTTGTCACGGGGATACATAAAGTTGATGAAGATGTGATGATGAAGAAGATGACGATGATGGAGATGTTGATGAGGAAGGGGGAGATGACAATGATGATTAAGACGTTGATGAGGAAGGGGGAGATGACAATGATGATGAAGATGTTGATGATGATGATGATGATGATGATGATGATGATGAGATGACGGTGACAATGGTGATGAAGATGATGATGATGATGATGATGATGAGATGATGGTGACAATGGTGATGAAGATGATGATGATGTTGATGAAGAAGATGGCGATGAGGATGATGATGAATATTATGATGATGATGATGATGAGATGAGGATGATGATCATGATGGTGATGAAGATGATGATGATGATCATCATCATCATCATCATCATCTTCATCATCATCATTACCATCATCATCGACATCTTCATCATCATTGTCATCTCCCCCTTCCTCATCAACATCTCCATCATTGTCATCTTCTTCATCATCACCATCTTCATCATCACCATCTTCTTCATCATCACCATCTTCTTCATCAACATCATCATCATCTTCATCACCATCATCATCATCATCAACATCTTCATCTCCATCATCATCATCTTCTTCATCCTCATCACCATCACCATCATCGTCATCTTCATCATCATCATCATCATCGTCATCGTCATCGTCATCATCAACACCATCATCATCAACACCATCATCATCATCGTCACCACCCTCTTCTTCCTCATCATCATCAACATGTAGGTCATCATCTTGATCGTCAACGTCAGATCAACATCATCATTATCATCCTCATCATCACCATTGATGTTGATGGTGATGAAGATGATTATGATGGTGTTGATGATGAGTACGATGACCATCAACATCAGCGTCATCTTCATCATCATACTCATATTCATCATCATCCACCACCACCACCATCATCATCATCATCATCTTTGTCATCACCCTCTTTGTCATCATCATCATCATCACGATAGGAAGATGATGACAAAGATGATGACGAAGGTGGCGATGATGAGTATGATGAGGATGATGAAGATAACGATTATGATGACGAATACAATGATGATCGTGACCATGATCATATGATGATGATGATGATGGTGAGGATGACGATGATGATGATGAATATGATCATTTTGATGGTCATGATGATGATGATGATCATATTCATCATACTCGTATTCATCATCATCATCATATCATCATCATCTTCATCATCCTCATCATCATCCGTGTCCTCACAATGACGATGATGATGATCATGATGAGGAAGTTGATGATGATGATCATGTTGTTGATGATGATGAAGATGATGATGATGTGCTGCATATTTCTCATCATCATCATCATCTCCAAATTAGTCATCATCATCATTGTACTCATATTCATCATCATCTTCGTCGACGACGATGATACGAAGATGTCAATAATGATGATGATTATGATACGAAGATGTCAATGATGATGATGATGATATGAAGATGTCAATGATGATGATGATGATGACGAAGATGTCGATGATGATGATGATTATGAGGAAGATGGTGATCACGAGTATGATGATGAAGATGAAGATGACTAAATTATGATGACGAAGACATTGATGATCGTGACCACGATCATATGAGGATGATGATGAGGAGGAGGACAATGATGATGTTGATGATGGTGATGATGATGACTAATGAAGATGATGATGACGAATATGATGGTTTTGATGATGATCATATTCGTCATCATCATCATCATCATCATCTCCATCATCGTACTCATTTTCATCATCATCCACCACCATCATCATCATCACCATCACCATCATCATCGTCATCATCATCATCATCATCATCATCGTCATCATCATCATCGTCATCATCATCCTTGTCCTCACAATGATGATGATGATGGTGATGATGAAGTTGATGATCATGATCATGGTGTTGATGATGATGAAGATGATCATGATGATGAGGATGATGTGCTGCATATTCGTCATCATCATCATCTCCATTAGTCATCATCGCCATCGTCATCGTCATTGCCATCATCATCATCATCCTCGTCCCCACAATGATGATGATGATGATGAAGATGGTGATGATGATGACTAATGAAGATGAGTATGACGACAAATATGATGTTTTTGCTAATGATAATGATCATCATATTCGTCATCAACATCATCATCGTACTTGTATTCATCATCATCCATCGTCATCATCATCATCATCATCATCATCATCATATCATCATCATCCTCATCATCCTCATCATCCTCATCATCATCTGCATCCTCACAATGATGGTGATGATGATGATGATGACGAGGAAGTTGATGATGATGGTAATGGTGTTGATGATGAGGAAGATGATGATGATGTGTTGCATATTCCTCATCATCTTCACCATCATCATCATCGTCATCATCATCATCATCATCTCCAAATTAGTCATCATCATCATCATACTCATCATCATCATCATTTTCGTCGACGATGGTGATACGAAGATGTCAATGATGATGATGATTATGATACGAATATGTCAATGATGATGATGATGATACAAAGATGATGACGAAGATGTCAATGATGATGATGATTAGGAGGAAGATGCCGATGACGAGTGTTAAGTCAATACCTTGTTCTTCCAATTTTTGGTTTGATAGTATCCTGTTTTTTCAAAATTTGGTTTGATTTGCACTTTACTTTAAGTTATTCATTTTCTTTAACTTGATTTTTTCCTCTTTAGTAGGGTTTCTTTAGGATTTATATAAGATTTTGGGCTTACTTTTGAGTTTTTAGATTTTTAAAGCTTTATATTGGTTTTTGATGAGGGTTTTTTAAAAAGTTCATTATATCAAATAAGAAGCTCATAGATCTTATTCTAAGTGAGGACATGTACAAGTCTAATCCTGATAACCTCAAAATCCCATACAAAATGATATAAAGTTGTTTAAAAGCAACAAATCAGTGTTGAAGTTTTTCTTGTAGTGCTGGAGCCGAAATTCAACAAGGAAGCGCTACAAGAATATCGTGATCACAGATTCTTCCTATTTTCCAGCAAATTTTGGCACGCTCGGGCTAGTGAATGATTAATTATGTGTTTGAGAGGATTCATGACGTGTTGATGCAGAAGGCATCATGATTTCAAATGCTTGCACGTCATGAGGAGGTCGTGCTCATCATCAGCACAGGTGGAGTTCAGATTGACATCTATCCACACGATTTCAGGTAATGTGGCATGAAGTTGTTATCTACAAGCTCATTTAAACACGGAAGATTTAATGAGATAACCATAGCCACTTGAGAAAGCCGAGCATCGTTGCCAGCTGGACAAGTAAGAGGCATTGAGGGATTCACGGAAATTAGGGCTTCATAATTCCGTGGTGAACTGTTAAATTGAAGATTGTGCGACATCTGGACAACAAAACTGACTCATCTGACAGTGGTGGACATGTTTTCAAACAACCACAGTGGAGCAATTTACAGGTATTCTTAAAAAACCCATATAACAGCAAATTTGGGGCTTTTTCGCGTCAGCCTACTCTGTTCAAATTAATCAAAGGGAAGGTAAAATTGTGCTGTTAAACGCAAATTTAACCAGAGAAAAAAAGCTATTTGTTGATAAGCTGTGACGCCAGATTGAAGGAGGGTTAAGGATAACAGTCTCGTTTTTATGAATTTCAACCCTGTCAGTGTTACGAATAACCTGTGCATTCAATAGTGCTGTTAATTGCCAAAATTCAGCTTCTGTTCACAAACAATACAAGAGTAGATATCTAGTTTGAAGTGATTAAAGCATAATGGGCAAGAGTGGCAAAATAAATAGAGCTGAACCAACAGATATAGAATGGGTCGAAAAACTGCCGGAGTGTGTGGAGCTATTCAAACGAGCTGGCTGGATGGATTTTTTCAGAAAAATTGATGGATATAATGCACAGGTATCCTGCAGGTTTGCTCAGGGTTTCAAGAATGATATGGTGGTTTTCGATACCCTGAAATTCAAGCTAACAGTTAAATTGATTTCAGAAGCCACAGGAATTAAAGATGAAGGTGAACATTGGTTTAAAAAGTTGCCCTTTGATTTTGATCCACAGAGATACCTCTTACCCAATATCATACCTGATTGGAATAAAGGTGTCCTAATCCAAAATGTTAAGAAAGAATGGGTTGAACCTAGAATTTTACAGAGTTATGTTACCTGTGAGGGCAGGTATGCCTTCGTATACAAGTATCATTTTAGATTTCTTCAACACATGGTGGGAATATCAAAGATGAACTTGCCATTTTTCTTCCTGAAGAGTTTGCAGAAAATGGCAAACAAGGTGAAAGGGCCAGTAGATTATTCCTCTCAGTCCATTTTTCATCATGGATTAATCAAATTGATTGTTAGTACTGCCTTGCAACATGAGGGAAAGACCTGGGACTTTTTTGTTTTTTGGTCTGGTTTTGAAGATCAAAAATCCAAAAGACAAGCAAATAAGGGCAAAGTCTTACTCAGAAAATTAGGTCATAAGCCCAAAATGGAAGATAAAGGAAAGATCAAAATTGAAGAATCAGCAGAGCCTGTAGAGGAAGACAGTGAGCAAAAGACATCCTTAGCCAGCCCTGAAAGCAAGTTCACACTGTTTGAAGACAAGAAGGAATTGCCTGAAAAGAATCCAGAGCCTGTAGCAGATCCTCAGGAGGAGAAAAAGGTTGACATTAAGGTTGTTCCTGTACCTAAAGAAGAGATTCAAACTCGACCAAGAAGCCCTATCACAATTCTTTCAGATGATGAAGGATATCTATTGGAAGATGAACAACCTATCCCTAAAATAGAAGTCAAAGCTGAAATAGAAGGAATGCAAACTTCAGAGAGCAAAACCACAAGGATTAATAAGAAAAGGAACAAGCTGGAAGTAGTAGAATTGGCTGCAATTCAATACCAAGGGAAAGAATTGAAGATGATGGGAGAGGCAACAGCATTTTGGAGACCTAAAACTAGGTCAAAGAATAAGTTGAGATTAAGCATGAAGAAGTTGCTAAATCCTAAATTAAATACAGATGAGGTGACTGTCTTAGATGAAGTGTCCATGGATGATGACAAATCAGAAATAGATAAATTGCAGCCATGTTTAAAAGAAGAAATTCATTCAGTGGAAGCAATAGGTGAAGAAAATCCAAAGCCCAGCATTGAGGACACTTCTAGGAAGCTGTTGATGGAAGAAGCAGAAATCTTCAAGAAGTTTGACATTCCTTGGAAACCTAATGAAGATCAAGATTCTGCAATGGATAAAATAGCTAATTCTGATAGGGAAAATTTACAGAAGACTGTCAAGCAATATAAACATCAAATGAATTATATGCAGGAGGTCAACGATGGCTTGATGATGGCCAACAGAAGATTAAGGGAAGATCTCCAGGATATTAATGACAATTTTCAGGAACTAGTGGCTGATGCAAAAGAAGCACTTAAAAGGAAAAGGGCTGCTGACAGTCAATGCACTCAGCTGGAGAAGACAGTTCGGGACTTGCAGCAGAAAAACAAAGAGCTCACAAAAAGGTTTAATGACATGGATAAGGAACAAAAGAAGGCCAAGAAGAAAGACCAAACTCCAGATGGTATCGCCCTCTTAGCTGAGGTGGCAAAGGACCTATAAAACAGTTATGCTTTCAGTTAGTTGTTATTAAGTAGCAAACTGATATATTAATGAGGTGGTATTTTTAGCATATTTTGTAACTTGTAAATATTATGTCTTTACTTTACTTCATCGAGAGCTGGAAAACAGTTAGGGTTAGAGACCTAATTGGTTTTGTAAAGTATAGTATTTAGAGATGTTAACAAGTGATGTAAGGGGTTTGGATTTTTGGGAGAATCAGGAGGTCTGCAGAATCTATTGTGTCTTCAGACTTGTTTAAGAGATAAGTACTGTGACTCTTATAAGCATTAGCTGATAAAATTATGAAATATATGACTTTTCCCCTCCATTTTGTTTGTGATTGGCTTTGTTATTGAGCTTGTTAGCTTCTTAAATGGTAAATTCATTACTAGTTAATGTGCATTTTCTAGTGATGCTTATCCTTTATGTATGAACCTCAGCACATTCTTTCTGTGAGATTTCATGTGATATGTTATACATCTTTATCAGTTTTTGTTTATGAATTAGTTTTTACTTTTCTCTTGAATGTATTCCCTGACTGTCCTCAAAGTTTATAACCATTAAAATCATACAAAAAACCCTAAACTTTGCTTTATTAATTGAATTTATTCTTGAGATTGTGTTAGCTTGTTTCCTTAGCCTTAGAAACAATTTCTGGCACAAACATCTTTGGCGCCGTTGCCGGGGACGAAACTGAAGCATATCTTCCCTGGGATACTCATCAGTTTTACTGGTTTAAGAGGTGAACTTGAATCAGATCTTTTTAAAGGCTATTTTCACCAAGCAGTAGTCACAGTGGCTTCTAAAGGGATTGGGACCAGGAACAGGCCTGTTCTCCATTGAAACTGGGTGTGACATACCCTGAACAGATCTTGAAAACAGAAAATAAACTCAGAAAATCTCAATCTTTGCCAGCCTCCTGTGACCCTGACCAGTTAGGCATATCATTCAGTTCAGCTGAAACTTCACCTTCGATAAAACCTATCATCCCTGGAAGTACTTTTCAGGTCTTTACTAATCCTCGAAGTTTTTTGAAAGCTAAGACTTCCTCTCCTAATAAAATACCTATCTTTCAGCTGAAAGTAGGAAAGAATCCTTTTCAAAAAGGTTCCAGTCAAGTTTCCACATCTTCCCAGTCATTCAGTACAAAAATGGCAGGTCAAAACCCACCCATGGATATGATGGACCGTATGGTTGCAGCTAGGTATGCACCATTAGTTTTACCTCAACCTTTACATGCATTGCCTGGAGGTGATTACCAAAAATATATGCCTAGATTCAATGGACAGGGGGAAATCACTGCTGAGGAACATTGGGAGGCTTTCCTAAGTTATGTTGACAATCAGAACATTGATATTAAAGATGTGTGGATGAGGGCATTTGTTCAGAGTCTTGATGGAGATGTAAGAAAATGGTTTAGAGACTTGCCTGCTAACTCAATTACTATCATTGAAGAACTCCATGATCTTTTCATGAGACAATGGGGAGACACAAAGGATCACACCTACTATATAACTGAGTTTGGAGCTCTCAGAAGAAAGAAAGAGGAGACTGTTGCAGATTTTTCCAAAAGGTTTAACAAGATGTATAGTAGAATTCCAGCAAAAATTAAACCTACAGAAACATCAGCTAAGCTAACCTATGCAAATGTTTTTGATCATGAATTTTCTTTGTTACTGAGAGAAAGAAGACCTATCACCCTGTTGAACATGCAAGATGCAGCTTTGGAGGTAGAGTCTAATTTGCTAGCTTCAAACAGACTTAAGAATGAAATAGCCCAGCAGCTGTATGAAAGAAAAGGAAAGAAAGAAGCTGTTGCAGCAGGTTCTGCTTCTCAGTCCGCCGAGACCAAGATAGATGAGATGGCTAAAATGGTTAAGATTCTTACTGCAAAATTGAATAAACTAGAGCTTGAGAAGAATGCTAGTAAACCCACTACAGAAGCTGATCGAAATCCAAACAACCAAAATCAGTTCAGAAGGTAGTTTGCTCCTAGATTCATGCCAAGAGAGCGCAGGAATAATGATATCCAGCGAGAAAGGAGGGAAAATGAGGATCAAAAAGTACCCCCACCTTTTCAAAATAATTTGGTTGATGAAGAAATTGATCAACAGCTGATCTTTGAAGAAACTGAGACTGATCAGGACATGAACCATATTGGAGATAGATTGTTTACAGGTTTTGTCACTGAAGAAGTTTTTTTGAATTCTGAATGCTACACTGCTGGCATGTTTGAAACTGAAGATGAGGTAGATGTGGAGAATATTCCTATAACTGCTGCTATTCATCAGAATGGACCACCTAAGAAAACCCTAAATCTTAGGTCAGGTCCAAAACAAGTGTCTCAAGCTCCAAAGAAGAGGGCACTTGTTCCTGCTGCACCTGTTCCTGCTAAACAAATGGCTGATCCTGTTATTGAGAAGAAACAGTCTGCAGAAAAATCAAAGAGGAATGCTGAAATTGAAGAGGTAAACAAATCTGTCCAAAATTTTAGTTTGGAGAACGAACTGGGGAAGGTAAATATTCCTGTACCTCTGACTGAGTTAATAAAGAATCCATCATATAAGAATACAGTTCTGAAAGTGATGAATATACCCAGTAATCAGCCAGTTTCAGATACAGTTAATTTGCAAGAAGAAAACCCTAGAATTTTTATTAGATCAGCTCTGGCTAAAAAGACTGAAAATGAGGCTGGTGCTTCTCCTCCTTTCTATATAACCTTGACTGTACACGAGCAGATGATTCATAATTGCCTGCTAGATTCAGGAGCATCCCATAACTTGATGCCAAAAGCTGTAATGGAAGCCCTGGGCCTTAATGTCACCAAACCTTGCCATGATTTATATGCCTTTGACTCCCGAGCTGTAAAATGTCTAGGAGTAATAAAAGACATGGTTGTCAACCTTACTCAGTTGCCCATGAAAAGTGTGATAATGGATGTTGTTGTAGCTGACATCACACCAAAATTTGGCTTGCTTCTGTCTAGGTCATGGGCTAAGAAGGTTGGGGGAACATTACAGATGGATCTATCTTATGCCACCATTCCTGTTTTTGGTGGAGAAAATAGGAGACTTTATAGAGAGCTACAACTTGCTTACATAGTCACAGATGATAACAACCCCAGCAATCACCCAATGTACTCTGTGGACAAAGACCTTGGTTCATGCATATTACAGTTTAGTGAAGAAGAGAATTCTGCTGGTCTGTTACAAGTGCAAAAAGAACAGCATGTAAAACGCAGCAGAGAAGAGGAAGATGCATTGTGGCAGTTGTACTTTGATGGATCCTCATGCAAAGAAGGTGCTGGAGCTGGAGTTTTACTCATTTCCCCCGGGGGTGAAATAGTGAAGCTCATGTATAAATTGGAGTTTGTTACCACTAACAACACTGCCGAGTATGAAGCTCTGCTACTTGGATTGAAGGCTGCTAAAGATTTGGGAATTCAGCAGATTTCTGCATTTGGCGACTCCGAACTAGTTGTTCAACACGTGAAGAACAAATATCAAGTAAAGCAGGGTTTGCTGAAAGTATATCGAAATGAGGTATGGGATATGCTTGAAAACTATTTTATAGCATTTAATATCACTCATATTCCCAGGAATCATAATGAGACTGCAGATTCTTTAGCCCTGGTTGCCACACATTTCAGAATCCCTAAAACCACTCAGCTAAAATATCCTATAGAAGTGAGGTATGGACCATGTGTCCCTGACAATGTGAAGCACTAGAGGGTTTTTGAAGATGACATTGAAATAAAAAAATTTCTTGAGCTTATAGAGGAGTTTTCAAATACTCAAATTGATCAGGAAGAAGATGAAAGGGAGGAACAGTTAAATGAGTTTGCTGCAGAAGAGATAGCAGGTCATAAGATTATTGAAATAAAGAGCAATTTCATTCCAAAAGGTCTAGTACCTTTAGAAAGAATATTCACAAAAGATGATACACCTTCAAAGCCAGTAATTCAATCTTCAGAAGACAATGTAGAAGACTACAATATTGGTTCAGCAGAACATCCCAGAATGGTAAAAATTTCGAAATTCCTAACAGTGGAACAAAGAAATAGATATATTAAGCTGTTGAAAAATCATGTAGATGCATTTGCCTGGTCTTATAAGGAACTAAAAACTTATGATACAGCAATTATTCAGCACAAGGTTCCTTTGAAACCTAATGTCAAGCCTTTCAGACAGAAACTAATAAGAATCAATCCAGCCTTGTTCCCTGTAATTGAAAAAGAACTAAAGAAGTTGTTGGATGCAAAGATAATAGTGCCTCTCAGGTATTCTTCTTGGGTGGCTAATCTGGTTCCCGTTAGAAAGAAGAATGGGGAAATTCGATTATGTGTTGACTTCAGAAATCTGAATCGATCATCATTAAAAGACAATTATCCTCTCCCCAAGATTGAACAGGTTTTGCAGCAGGTAGTTGGAGCTCATAGGATTTTTATGCTAGATGGTTTCTCAGGGTACAATCAGATTTCCATGCACCCTGATGACAAAGAAAAGACAGCTTTTACAACCCCCTGGGGGACATTTATGTATGACAAGATGCCTTTTGGCTTGATGAATGCTGGAGCAACCTTTCAGAGAGCCATGGACATTGCATTTGTGGGTGAAAAAGATAAGTTTGTGGTTATCTAGCTGGATGATATTACTGTCTTCTCAAAACCTGATGATGAACACTTGAAGCATTTGGAGCAAACCTTCATAAAATGCAGAAAATATGGCCTGTCCCTGAACCCAAAAAAATCACATTTTGTTGTGCAAGAAGGTAAATTACTTGGTCACTTGGTGTCTGCTGATGGCATCAGAATAGATCCTGAAAGGGTGAAGGTAATACTGAAGATTACCTTACCTCGGAGTAAAAAGGATGTTCAATCATTCATTGGAAAGATAAATTTTCTACGGTGGTTTATTCCCAATTTTGCTGAAACCATTAAACAAATCACAGCCATGTTAAAGAAAGATCAGGAAATAAAGTGGACTGCTGAGGCAAAGAAAGCATTTGAGAAAATCAAAGTAGCTCTTATTGAAGCACCTGTACTGGTAAGTCCAGATTTTACCAAAGAATTCCTTACCTTTTCATTTGCATCAGAAGATACGATTGTAGCTGTCTTACTTCAGAAAAATAAAGAAGGTTTGGAACAGCCTATTGCTTTCTTCAGTAAAACTCTCAGAGATTCTGAGCTGAAGTATAGTATTGTAGAGAAGCAAGCTTATGCTCTGGTGAAAGCTTTGAAATTTTTCAGAATATATATCCTTCATTCAAAGATAATTTCCTTTGTACCTAATCCTGCTGTCAAGGAAGTATTAACTCAGCCTGATAGTGAAGGAAAGATAGGCAGGTGGATTGCGAAGATTATGGAATATGATGTAGAGATCAGACCTACTAAGCTTGTCAAGGGACAAGGCTTGGCCAAATTGTTGGCTGACTCAAATTGTCAAGCCCTAGGACTGAATCTTATGGCCGAAGAATCAATTCCTGAAGAAGATCAAATACAACTGGAGAAAGAAAATATCATGGATTTTTATTCATCATCAGTCTGGTATGCAGACATTGTTTATTTCTTGTTATTTCTACAATGTCCTGAACATTTGGACAAGAAAACTGCAAGATCTTTAAAGCTCAAAGCCACAAAATACTGTTTAGTTGAGAATCAATTGTTCTGGAAAGATCCAGGAGGTATTTTGCTCAGATATTTGGACCAATCTGAAATAGGAGAGGTGATTTCAGAATCTCATGAAGGTGCCTGTGGAGGACACAAGTATTGGAAAGCAACAGCTTACAAAATTCTGCGAGTTGGATATTATTGGCCATCCTTATTTACAGATGTTTACCATCAGGTAAGAGCATGCATTCCTTGTAAGAAATTTGCAGGTAAACAGAAATTATTGTCCTTGCCTTTAAAACCTATTGCAGTAAATGCCCCGTTTCAGCAGTGGGGTCTGGACTTTATTGGAGAAATAAATCCAACATCTTCAGGACAACATCATTGGATTCTAACTGCCACAGATTTTTTCACAAAATGGGTAGAATCCATTCCCACAAGGAATGCTACAGACAAAGTAATCATGGAATTCATTGAAGAAAATATTTTGAGCAGATTTGGCTGCCCACAGAGATTAATAACAGATAATGCAAAGGCATTCAAATCCAAGGCAATGGTGGCCTTCTGTGAAAGAAATGGAATCATTTTAAAACATTCAACTCCCTATTATCCTCAGGGAAATGGTCAAGCTGAATCTTCCAATAAGAATATCATTCAGAGCATCAAGAAACTGTTGAAGCATAACAAAAGGTCTTGGGATTCAATGCTAAAGTATGCATTATGGGCAGATAGGATTACAGTGAAACAAGTAATTGGAACTTCTCCATTTCAGCTAGTTTATGGTACAGAGGCAGTGTTCCCTGTTCAATTGGGAATTCCAGTGATGAAATTCCTCCAGAATTCTCAAGAAGAACCTAATGATATGCAAAGGAGACTATTTGAAATGATAGAGTTACAGCAGAATAGAGAGAAGGTGGATGCAAAAGCACAACTGTACAGAGCCAAGATTAAAAACAGGTTTGACAGGAATATTAAGGAAAATACTTTCATAGAAGGGGAAATGGTTCTAAGATGGGATGCAAGAAAGGAACAAAAGGGCAAACATGGTAAGTTTGAAAATCTTTGGTTTGGCCCTTTTCTTGTATCAAAAGTTCTAGAGAACAATACCTTTATTCTGCAGTCCTTGGAAGGTGAGGAGTTGTCCAGCCCTGTTAATGGACGATTCCTCAAACATTTTTACAGTTTATAAGAACTTTTTCACTGATCATTGTACATACCAGTGAGTGAATCACAATAAGACTCCATATCCCAATGGATAAGGCACTGGTCTTCAGGTTCTTGAAGCCTCGCAGGGAGGTCTTCATCCCGCAGCTGGAGCCAGATGTTAAGTCAATACCTTGTTTTTCCAATTTTTGGTTTGATAGTATCCTGTTTTTTCAAAATTTGGTTTGATTTGCACTTTATTTTAAGTTATTCATTTTCTTTAACTTGATTTTTTCCTCCTTAGTAGGGTTTCTTTAGGATTTATATAAGATTTTGGGCTTGCTTTTGACTTTTTAGATTTTTAAAGCTTTATATTGGTTTTTGATGAGGGTTTTTTAAAAAGTTCATTATATCAAATAAGAAGCTCATAGATCTTATTCTAAGTGAGGACATGTACAAGTATAATCCTTATAACCTCAAAATCCCATGCAAAATGATATAAAGTTGTTTAAAAGCAACAAATCAGTGTTGAAGTTTTTCTTGTAGCGCTGGAGCCGAAATTCAACAAGGAAGCGCTACAAGAATATTGTGATCACAGATTCTTCCTATTTTCCAGCAATTTTGGCACGCTCGGGCTAGTGAATGATTAATTATGTGTTTGAGAGGATTCATGACATGTTGATGTAGAAGGCATCATGATTTCAAATGCTTGCACGTCGTGAGGAGGTCGTGCTCATCATCAGCACAGGTGGAGTTCAGTTTGACATCTATCCACACGATTTCAGGTAATGTGGCATGAAGTTGTTATCTACAAGCTCATTTAAACACGGAAGATTTAATGAGATAACCATAGCCACTTGAGAAAGCCGAGCATCGTTGCCATCTAGACAAGTAAGAGGCATTGAGGGATTCACGGAAATTAGGGCTTCATAATTTCGTGGTGAACTGTTAAATTGAAGATTGTGCGACATCTGGACAACAAAACTGACTCATCTGACAGTGGTGGTCGTGTTTTCAAACAACCACGGTGGAGCAATTTACAGGTATTCTTAAAAAACCCATATAACAGCAAATTTGGGGCTTTTTCGCGTGAGCCTACTCTGTTCAAATTAATCAAAGGGTAGGTAAAATTGTGCTGTTAAACGCAAATTTAACCAGAGAAAAAAAGCTATTTGTTGATAAGCTGTGACGCCAGATTGAAGGAGGGTTAAGGATAACAGTCTCGTTTTTATGAATTTCAACCCTGTCAGTGTTACGAATAACCTGTGCATTCAATAGTGCTGTTAATTGCCAAAATTCAGCTTCTGTTCACAAACAATACAAGAGTAGATATCTAGTTTGAAGTGATTAAAGCATAATGGGAAAGAGTGGCAGAATAAATAGAGCTGAACCAACAGATATAGAATGGGTTGAAAAATTGCCTGAGTGTGTGGAGCTATTCAAACGAGCTGGATGGATGGATTTTTTCAGAAAAATTGATGGATATAATGCACAGGTATCCTGCAGGTTTGCTCAGGGTTTCAAGAATGATATGGTGGTTTTCGATACCCTGAAATTCAAGCTGACAGTTAAATTGATTTCAGAAGCCACAGGAATTAAAGATGAAGGTGAACATTGGTTTAAAAAGTTTCCCTTTGATTTTGATCAACAGAGATACCTCTTACCCAATATCATACCTGATTGGAATAAAGGTGTCCTAATCCAAAATGTTAAGAAAGAATGGGTTGAACCAATTAGAATTTTACAGAGTTATGTTACCTGTGAGGGCAGGTATGCCTTCGTATACAAGTATCATTTTAGATTTCTTCAACACATGGTGGGAATATCAAAAATGAACTTGCCATTTTTCTTCCTGAAGAGTTTGCAGAAAATGGAAAACAAGGTGAAAGGGCCAGTAGATTCTTCCTCTCAGTCCATTTTTCATCATGGATTAATCAAATTGATTGTTAGTACTGCCTTGCAACATGAGGGAAAGACCTGGGACTTTTTTGTTTTTTGGTCTGGTTTTGAAGATCAAAAATCCAAAAGACAAGCAGATAAGGGCAAAGTATTACTCAGAAAATTAGGTCATAAGCCCAAAATGGAAGATAAAGGAAAGATCAAAATTGAAGAATCAGCAGAGCCTGTAGAGGAAGACAGTGAGCAAAAGACATCCTTAGCCAGCCCTGAAAGCAAGTTCACACTGTTTGAAGACAAGAAGGAATTGCCTGAAAAGAATCCAGCGCCTGTAGCAGATCCTCAGGAGGAGAAAAAGGTTGACATTAAGGTTGTTCCTGTACCTAAAGAAGAGATTCAAACTCGACCAAGAAGCCCTATCACAATTCTTTCAGATGATGAAGGATATCTATTGGAAGATGAACAGCCTATCCCTAAAATAGAAGTCAAAGCTGAAATAGAAGGAATGCAAACTTCAGAGAGCAAAACCACAAGGATTAATAAGAAAAGGAACAAGCTGGAAGTAGTAGAATTGGCTGCAATTCAATACCAAGGGAAAGAATTGAAGATGATGGGAGAGGCAACAGCATTTTGGAGACCTAAAACTAGGTCAAAGAATAAGTTGAGATTAAGCATGAAGAAGTTGCTAAATCCTAAATTAAATACAGATGAGGTGACTGTCTTAGATGAAGTGTCCATGGATGATGACAAATCAGAAATAGATAAATTGCAGCCATGTTTAAAAGAAGAAATTCATTCAGTGGAAGCAACAGGTGAAGAAAATCCAAAGCCCAGCATTGAGGACACTTCTAAGAAGCTGTTGATGGAAGAATCATAAATCTTCAAGAAGTTTGACATTCCTTGGAAACCTAATGAAGATCAAGATTCTGCAATGGATAAAATAGCTAATTCTGACAGGGAAAATTTACAGAAGACTGTCAAGCAATATAAACATCAAATGAATTATATGCAGGAGGTCAACGATGGCTTGATGATGGCCAACAGAAGATTAAGGGAAGATCTCCAGGATATTAATGACAATTTTCAGGAACTAGTGGCTGATGCAAAAGAAGCACTTAAAAGGAAAAGGGCTGCTAACAGTCAATGCACTCAGCTGGAGAAGACAGTTCGGGACTTGCAGCAGAAAAACAAAGAGCTCACAAAAAGGATTAATGACATGGAGAAGGAACAAAAGAAGGCCAAGAAGAAATACCAAACTCCAGATGGTGTCGCCCTCTTAGCTGAGGTGGCAAAGGACCTATAAAACAGTTATGCTTTCAGTTAGTTGTTATTAAGTAGAAAACTGATATATTAATGAGATGGTATTTTTAGCATATTTTGTAACTTGTAAATATTCTGTCTTTACTTTACTTCATCGAGAGCTGGAAAACAATTAGGGTTAGAGACCTAATTGGTTTTGTAAAGTATAGTATTTAGAGATGTTAACAAGTGATGTAAGGGGTTCGGATTTTTGGGAGCATCAGGAGGTCTGCACAATCTATTGTATCTTCAGACTTGTTTAAGAGACAAGTACTGTGACTCTTATAAGCATTAGCTGATAAAATTATGAAATATATGACTTTTCCCCTCCATTTTGTTTGTGATTGGCTTTGTTATTGAGCTTGTTAGCTTCTTAAATGGTAAATTCATTACTAGTTAATGTGCATTTTCTAGTGATGCTTATCATTTATGTATGAACCTCAGCACATTCTTTCTGTGAGATTTCATGTGATATGTTATACATCTTTATCAGTTTTTGTTTATGAATTAGTTTTTACTTTTCTCTTGAATGTATTCCCTGACTGTCCTCAAAGTTTATAACCATTAAAATCATACAAAAAACCCTAAACTTTGCTTTATTAATTGAATTTATTCTTGAGATTGTGTTAGCTTGTTTCCTTAGCCTTAGAAACAATTTCTGGCACAAACAACGAGTATGATGACGAAGATGAAGATGACTAAAGACAGTGATGGCGAAGACAGTGATGATCGTGACCATGATCATATGATGACACTGGTGATGATGATGACTAGTGAAGACGATGATGACGAGTATTATGATTTTGATGATGATCATATTGTTGATGATGATGATCATGTTGTTGATGATGATGAAGATGATGATGATGTGCTACATATTCCTCATCATCTTCATCATCATCTTCATCATCATCATCATCATCTCGAAATTAGTCATCATCATCATCGTACTCATATTCATCATCATCCACCACCATCATCATCATCATCATCATCTTCGTCGACGATGATGATACGAAGATGTCAATGATGATGATGATTATGATACAAAGATGTCAATGATGATGATGATGATGATATGAAGATGTCAATGATGATGATGATGATACGAAGATGATGACGAAGATGTCAATGATGATGATGATTAGGGGGAAGATGGCGATGACGAAGATGAAGATGACTAAAGACAGTGATGATGATGACTAGTGAAGATGATGATGACGAATATGATGATTTTGATGATGATCATATTCATCATCATCACCATCATCTTCTTCATCATCGTACTCATACTCATCATTATCCACCATCATCTTCATCATCACCATCATCATCACCATCATCATCATCATCATCACCATCATCCTCATCATCATCCGCATCCTCAAAATGATGATGATGAGGAAGTTGATGATGACGATCATGGTGTTGATGATGATGAAGATGATGAAGATGATGATGAAGATGATCATGATGATGAGGATGATGTGCTGCATATTCGTCATCATCTTCATCATCAACATCATCATCATCTCCATTAGTCATCATCACCATCTTCATTGTCATTGCCATCATCATCATCATCCTCGTCCCCACAATGATGATGACGATGAAGATGGTGATGATGATGACTAATGAAGATGAGTATGGCGACGAATATGATGTTTTTGCTAATGATGATGATGATCATATTCATCATCAACATCATCATCTTCATCATTGTACTTGTATTCATCATCATACATCGTCATCATCATATCATCATCATCTTCATCATCCTCATCATCATCCGCGTCCTCGCAATGATGATGATGATGATGACGACGAGGAAGTTGATGATGACGATCATGGTGTTGATGATGAGGAAGATGATGATGATGTGCTGCATATTCCTCATCATCTTCACCATCATCATCATCGTCATCATCATCATCATCTCCAAATTAGTCGTCATCATCATCGTACTCATATTCATCATCATCATCATCTTCGTCGATGATGGTGATACGAAGATGTCAATGATGATGATGATGATATGAAGATGATGACGAAGATGTCAATGATGATGATGATTAGGAGGAAGATGCCGATGACGAGTATGATGATGAAGATGAAGATGACTAAAGACAATGATGACGAAGATAGTGATGATCGTGACCATGACCATATGATGATGCTGGTGATGATGATGACTAGTGAAGACGATGATAACGAGTATGATGATTTTGATGATGATCATATTGTTGATGATGATGATCATGTTGTTGATGATGATGAAGATGATGATGATGTCCTGCATATTCCTCATCATCTTCATAATCATATCATCATCTCGAAATTAGTCATCATCATCATCTCAAAATTAATCATCATCATCATCGTACTCATATTCATCATCATCCACCATCATCATCATCATCATCTTCGTCAACGATGATGATATGAAGATGTCAATGATGATGATGATTATGATACGAAGATGTCAATGATGATGATTATGATACAAAGATGTCAATGATGATGATGATGATGATATGAATATGTCAATGATGATGATGATGATACGAAGATGATGACGAAGATGTCAATGATGATGATGATTAGGGGGAAGATGGTGATTACGAAGATGAAGATGACTAAAGACAGTGATGATCGTGACCATGATCATATGATGACGATGGTGATGATAATGACTAGTGAAAATGATGATGACGAATATGATGATTTTGATGATGATCATATTCGTCATCATCATCATCATCTTCTTCATCATCTTACTCATACTCATCATCATCCACCATCGTCGTCATCATCACCATCATCACCATCATCTTCATCATCAACATCATCATCATCTCCATTAGTCATGATCACCATCTTCATCGTCATTGCCATCATCATCATCATCCTCGTCCCCACAATGATGATGATGATGAAGATGGTGATGATGATGACTAATGAAGATGAGTATGACGACGAATATGATGTTTTTGTTGATGATGATCATCATCATATTCGTCATCAACATCATCATCTTCATCATCGTACTCATATTCATCATCATCCATCATCATCATCATCATCATCATCATATCATCATCATCTTCATCATCCTCATCATCATTCGCGTCCTCACAATGATGATGATGATGATGATGATGATGACGAGGAAGTTGATGATGACGATCATGGTGTTGATGATGAGGAAGATGATGATGATGTGCTGCATATTCCTCATCATCTTCACCATCATCATCATCGTCATCATCATCATCATCATCTCCAAATTACTCATCATCATCATCGTACTCATCATCATCATCATCATCTTCGTCGATGATGGTGATACGAAGATGTTAATGATGATGATGATTATGATACGAAGATGTCAATGATGATGATGATGATGATACGAAGATGATGACGAATATATCAATGATGATGATGATTAGGAGGAAGATGGCGATGACGAAGATGAAGATGACTAAAGACAGTGATGACGAAGACAGTGAAGATCGTGACCATGATCATATCATGAAGATGGTGATGATGGTGATGATGATGACTAGTGAAGATGATGATGACGAATATGATGATTTTGATGATGATCATATTCATCATCATCATCATCATCTTCTTCATCATCGTACTCATATTCATCATCATCCACCATCGTCGTCATCATCACCATCATCACCATCATCATCCTCGTCCTCACAATGATGATGATGATGATGACTATGAAGATGGTGATGATGACCATGTTGTGGATGATGATGAAGATGATGTAATATCATTATTCTTGATGTAATACATATGTTTATAATTCAAAATTAAATTAATGTTTTGAAATTAAAATACATATTTGTAAATATACCCCTAAACCCCTAAACACCTAGAAGCACTTAAATGCACATAGGGATTATGGGTTAGAAGAGGTCCTAAAGGATTTTATGGGGGAGGGCCTCTTTATGGGGAGGGGCTCTAGGAATAACCCGACACATTTATATCTCTTGGGTAATAAATGCACTGAACGTTACCCACCAAACAATACCACGTTCAGAATGGACGCGCATGCGCTAGATGCACGTGTGCATCCCCGTTGAAGATAAAATTTAGAAAATCGCCCGCGTTCTTTCTCCCACAATTGTTTCCTCATTTTCGCGTTCTCTTCGCTGGTTTCACGCACACTCCAACAAGAATTTAAATGGTAGGTTGAATTCATATGCCATTTGGTGCTTCCTTGACCATTTGGATAGAATACACAACATTTTGGGCTCTATTTTGGCTCCTTGGATTGAATACACACCTCTTGGGCTCTATTTGGATCAATCAAGTGAATACACAACAGTTGGACTCTATTTGGCACCTTGGATTGAATTCTCATGCTACTTGGACACACATGAAATCTTCTTACATATAGTGGACACATCAAAAGAGCATTTGACATTTGAGGCAAAGAGCAATCATAATCCTTGAGGTATGGTGATAATTTTATCTTCTTAAATGTAGTTTAGTCTTCATTCACTTGTTTGAATGGCATCTATTTTGGGTTTTTCTCATGAATTGTATGATAGATCTATTTTAGTTTTCTTAATCTTCAACATAGACAATAAAAACATCTTACCAAAAAAAAACTACAAAATGCACCAAGCAATGCTTTCAACCTTTCATGAAGATAATAAAAAAAAATTACTTGCATCACCACCAATAACATTTCATAATTACATTCTTCCATCTAGTAGACAAACATTTGTTGAATTCCTCATGGTTTCACTACAACAACTCACACAAACACCTAGAGAATTGGAAACTATTAGTCTTTTGGGGCTATTTTCCCTCATAGGGAAGTTGATCCTACTAACATCCCATACCACCATTCAATACCATCCTACCAAGTTCCTAGAGGTGTCATTGCAGTTATATGTAGGGCATTCCCAATAGCTTTTAAGATTATATGAAAAGATTCTCACTAGATGTTTTTGTACATAATCAATTGCTACATCGAGCTTTAATAATCATGTGCACATCGAGTTTTAATATCTTATTTGCTGTTCATTCTTGCAGGGGTGATATTTTTGTTTTTTTTTAAAACACATTGAATATGGGCAACATACATAATAATAAAAGAAATTCTAGAAGGAACCCACTGCCCCCTGAAAAGGCCCATGAGATAAGAGAAAAATCCAGGTTGTACATGCAAAACTGTAGAAAGCAAAATGTTAGTGCCTTAGATCCATCAACAAGCAATGACGAAGTGGTTGAAGCCAATCAAATCTTGCTTTGAAGGGATGGATGTTGAACAAGCTCTTAATTGGCAACCTCCCCAAAAAGAGCACACACATGCAGAATACACTCCCTTGTAGGATCAAGTTGTGAATGAAGGGCCACAACAAGCCGTTGACTGGACTCATACTTCCTTGCCGACTCCCTTGCCTCGACTATCAAGCGGACGACGAAGAACTCCCAAACGTATTCATGTGGATGAAAGTTCATTTTCAGGAATTGAAGGTAAGATGCCCAAACGCACTATTGATTTCCATTGTAGCAAGATAACGAAAGAATTTTTTGAATCCAAAACCAATGCAGCAAAATGTCAATTATTTCTTGCTTTGTTAAAATCACATTGTCTAGCGAATGTTAGGAGAATTTTGAGAATAAAGGTAGTTAGAAGTTCAGATGTCAACAATCATGTTGTTAGAAATCTACAATCTACATTTAATTTGATTGGAAAAACTTCTCATACAAAAGATTTTAATGTGGCCCGTCGTGTACTGTCGGAATCGATTGTAGACAAATCCACAAGGAAACATCACCTACTATCACACGCATGTAAAATCTTTAAAGTAGACAGAAAGACTCTTCAAAAGTATTCTGCCATTAGAGAAAAACTTGAGACCCCAGGCCAAAAAGATTGTTGGGCCTTTGTTGGTAGGTTACCTCGTTCAGACATGAAGCTCATTGATGTTGTTAAAGAACTAGTGCACAAGTTTTGGCATGATAACACTAGACCGTCATCGAACCAAAGAGATGTTTTAAAGTTGAGAAAAGGTGTTAGGGGGGGTGAACCCCATGTCAAGCACTTCCTTGACACGACACAAACATAACTCTACGTGATGTTCAAGAATGAGCACACACAATTGAACTTGGGCCAAAGGTCCTTTGCAAAATGCAAACCCTGGTATGTTAAAATTTGCAATGATCGCAATACATGTTGTTGTAGATACCATGTAGAATTTCAGTACTTTTATGATACATATAGACATATATTTTGTGATTTGCATACTAACATTGTACAGGATTTCCCATCGTTACAACCACCGAATGCATCCAGAGAATTTACACATAGCATAATGTGTCCAAGACCTGAAGGACAAAAATATTATAAAAGATCATGTTTATATGGGACGTGTTCCAGTTGTAGTGGATTTGTATTATTGAGCCCCTGCATCCACACAACCATGGAGCACGCATTTGGGAGAATGTCAATAGAAATGCAGAACTTCCAGTACATAACATATCAAGTAGATAGTTCGAAGGAAAGAAAAAAAATTGCATTGGTGAAGTCATGGGTAATCTAAGTTTGCATACTTTCATACTGTACATGTTGAATTTGTACATATATATTCACATTGAAAATGTCACGTTGTATTAATGCCCTGGGTTTTGTCTCACCAGGTACAAATTTGCAATTTCATGAAGGAATTCTACCAAAAGATCAAGCAGTATGTATAGCATGTCCATGTAGCACGATGGCAGGATGAACTATACGGACAGTGTAGGGACACCTTCCCCAATGGCACAATATTGTCAGTTGTGGACTTTGCTGAAAACTACACCCTGCAGCCACAGAATGAGATTCAAAATCAGTACTACCATTCAGACCAAGTTAGCATAATGGTCCATATCACGTATAGGCACGTGCCAGAGAGCAGTAACAACAGGAGGATAATATTGAAAGAGACCAACTTCTACATTAGTGACGACAGGTGCCATGACCTGCATTACGTGCAACATTGCTTCAAACGTTTCTATGATCAATTGAAGGAGAGAGGTATACAGATGGATCGACATTGGATATGGTCATATGGTTGTGCAGGCTAGTTCAAAAATGCACATGTATTCCAGTGGTTGAATATTTTGCACAAGACTTGTGATGTTCTGCATGTGTGGAACTATTTTGAGACCGGTCATGGAAAGGGAGAGCACGACGGTGCTGGGGCATGTCTCAAAACTTCCCTACAAAGGGAAGAGATGAGGTGCACGAGAAACCCTCATATTCGTGATGCAGAAACCATAGTTCAATGGTGCTCTGCAAAAATGTCAGATCGAACCACGGAGCAACACATACCAACAGGTAGAGGACATGTTGTCATAAATTTTTGGCATGTAGTTGATATAGATCGACCGTGTTCTTATAGTTGCAGTACTGTGCAAGGAACTCGTGGATTTCATTCGGTTCGAAGCTCAAACAACCCCTTATTTGAAATATGGACGTGAAAACTTGCTTGCTTGTGTGGGATTTGCAGCAATTGTGAATGGGATGAATGCGAATCAATGGATTGGGTTGATGAATGGGATCATGTATCACTTGCAGTGGACCCACGTGCAGTTATTGAAACAATCCAGTTAGAGGAAGGCCAATCCTCTATTTTGAATTAATATGATCATATATTTGATCTAGTACAACCAGGTAAACATTTCTGCATGCATATCCCGGTTCCCTCCTTGTTTATATGTAATTATCCAAGTTATCAAACCACTACTTGTTGGAATATGACCATAAAATCCATCTTTGCAGGACACATCTACGCAGTTGTCGCCCCGAAAAATAGTGCAATTGGGACGAATTATTGGTTGGCACGATGCATCCAAGGGAAGCAAACCCTCCTCACATCATTAACGGATAGTGAAGGCATTACCTTTCCCACTAGATCGATGGTTGTTCAAGGGGAATATCTTTTAATGGATGGAAAGGGACCAAAGAGCAATGGCTACACATACACGGATTATAGACCAGGGTCGCGGGTGTATCACTTTACGCACTTGATCGTTGGTACAAACATCCAACTACAAACAATGTCAACGAAGTCTCAAACAAGGTATGCTACTTACTACCTCATGCAGAGCACGACAGGTTGTTTGAGACAATAAAAAACCGAGAGGATCCAGATGGCCTAATTGATTGAGGTACATAGTATAGTAATGATGTGATTGTTTATTCATTCATGTCCAAAGTTATTCATGTTAGATAGTTTCTTTGATATTGCTATCTTATATTGTTTATTTGATGTTTGAGTTATGATTAAGTTATGATTTATAGCCATGTCATTGTTTATTCATGCATGATCAATGTTATTCATGTTAGATAGGAATTTGATATCGTTATCTTATATCATTTATTTGATGTACATGAGTTATGATTAATTTATGATTTATGTGAATATGTATGTGGTTCATGTGATGCAACAACTTCCATATTGTCTTGAGCTACTTCGTCATCTCCTTGAGCAAATTTGATGGTAGTACAATGATGAAATTTGATGAAATTCCATCCATGAATTTACCCTCCATTTTTATAGGAAAAAGTATATTCAATCAATTCCAACATTGCCAAGTCAACCTACGATTTTGTTTTGGTAGTACAATGATTTTTTTGCTCAAGATTTTGGTTCTACCTACAATGACTAACTCCCAATAGTTCCCATCTTTTTTCCCTTTCACTCTTATTATTTTTACCCTCTCTTTTTCATAAACATTGTGCACTTTTGGACTTGTATCATTTTACACATTTTCAAATTATTTATTCACATCTCATAGGTTCCTTGAAAATATCACTTCACATAGCCTTTCCCTATTTCACATTCCCCATTATGTTGTGTTCAACATAATTATAAATGTATAGGGAAAAAGGAAAATTATGGCATTTATGATATAACACCATTAATCTTTAAAATGTGATGTAGCTAGAATACTTAGTGAAGGAACATACGTGAATATGCCGTAAGAACTTTCATAATATGATGCCAATGATCCCTCTAGTACTTTAACCTTATTTCCTCACTTGGATAAATCATTTGGACCTCTATTGAATTTCCTTTTCCCTTAAATATTAACTTTTTTCTTGCAATATTCAACACATTTTCAAAGAGGTTGTTTTGTTTGCTTAAGCTCCTTTAAAATATCACTTTGCGTTACCTTATCCCACTGCACTTCCCTCCATCTATGTTTTGTATTACTCTTGATTTCAACAAGGATGTCACTATGCAACAACAAACAACCCAAGAAATGAAACAATCCTTTATCATTTAGTGAACTAGGTCTGGTAACAATCGGGAATCCCACAGTGCGCTTGATTCTCAGTAGTTTCAAAATTATGTTTAATGTTTTGAGAAGTAGTAATTTCTCTAGGAGTGTATATTATGCTTTATACTTGTACAATAGATAGGTATAGAAATAAAATCTTGAAACCAACAACAAGGTGACATCGGGAGGATTTTGCAAAGTTGACCCCCATGTGCAAAAATTGCACACTCCCTCACTTAGCAAAACCCTAGTTTCCAAGATGGACCTACAAGGTGACACCCGGGCCACGGGACCGGAGGGGGGGTTACCCCTAGCACTATCTTGACGTCCTGAATCCAACAGAGCTGACAGTTTGTCGATTGGAGCCACGGTCTTCATTCTATGGCTCGCTCCCTCTCGCATCCAAAAGGCCTTCAGGGACACCCGCTGGATACCTACCAGGGCATAGAGCTCCAACCGTGCAGCAAAACCTGGTTCTGGGGAGTCTTGCAAGTGTGTCTAGAGAGGTTCCGGCTGGGAATGTTAACCACAAAGTGCCCGGGGGAGGATTTTGCAAAGTTGAACCCCATGTGCAAAAATTGCACACTCCCTCATTGAGCAAAACCCTAGTTTCCAAGATGGACCTACATGGTGTGATACGAACCGTTACACCAAAACCTTGAGGTGTTAGTGAAGTTCGTCCACTAGGATCTTAACATCCCACCACGCTCCGCAGTCCAGACTCTGGGCTGGATGTGCGCCTGTACGGTGGTGTCCCTTTTTGAGTCGTACGAGCCTCGGGCGAACAATGCAATGCCGACATTGCCACCCGCTCTGTGACTCGAACCTGGGTGGAGGCTCTGATACCAAATGATATGAACCATTACACCAAAACCTCGAGGTGTTAGTGAAGGTCGTCCACTAGGATCTTAACATGGTGACACCCGGGCCATGGAACTAGAGGGGAGGGGCACCCCTAGCACTATCCCAACATCCTGAATCCAACGGAGTTGACGGTTTGTCGATCAGAGCCACAGTCTTCATTCTATGGCTCATTCCATCTCGCATCCAAAAGGCCTTCAAGGACACCCGCTAGATACCTGCCGGGGCATAGAGCTCCAACCATGTAGCAAAACCTGGTTCTGGGGAGTCCTACAAGTGTGTATAGAGAGGTTCCAGTTGGGAATGCTAACCACAAGATCCCGGGGGAGGATTTTGCAAATTTGACCCCCGGGTGCAAAAATTGCACACTCCCTCACTGAGCAAAACCCTAGTTTCCAAGATGGACCTACAAGGTGACACCCAGGCCACGGGACCGGGGGGGGGACACCCCTAGCACTATCCCAATGTCATGAATCCAATGGAGCTTACGGTTTGTCGATCGGAGCCACGGTCTTCATTCTATGGCTCGTTCCGTCTCGCATCCAAAAGGCCTTCAGGGACACCCACTGGATACCTGTCGAGGCATAAAGCTCCAACCGTGCAGCAAAACTTGGTTCTGAGGAGTCCTACAAGTTTGTCTAGAGAGGTTCTAGTTGGGAATGCTAACCACAAGTGCTTGGGGGATGATTTTGCAAAGTTGACCCCCATGTGCAAAAATTGCACACTCCCTCACTAAGCAAAACCCTAGTTTCCAAGATGGACCTACAAGGTGACACCCGGGCCACAGGACCGAAGGGGGGGGGCACCCCTAGCACTATCCCGATGTCCTGAATCCAACGGAGCTAACGGTTTGTTGATCGGAGCCACGGTATTCATTCTATGGCTCATTCCATCTCGCATCCAAAAGGCCTTCAGGGACACCCGCTGGATACTTGCCGGGGCATAGAGCTCCAACCGTGCAGCAAAACCTGGTTCCAGGGAGTCCTGCAAGTGTGTCTAGAGAGGTTCTAGTTGGGAATGCTAACCACAAATTTCTCGGGGGAGGATTTTGCAAAGTTGACCCACGTGTGCAAAAATTGCAAACTCCCTCACTAAGCAAAACCCTAGTTTCCAAGATGGACCTACATGGTGACACCCAGGCCATGGGATCGGAGGGGAGGGGCACCCCTAGCACTATCTTGACGTCCTGAATCCAAGGGAGCTGACGGTTTGTCGATCGGAGCCATGGTCTTCATTCTATGGCTCATTCCGTCTCGCATCCAAAAGGCCTTCAGGGACACCCGCTGGATTTATATAATCTCTGTTTTACGAGACACTGGCCTTAGAACTTCTCTTAGAAATGACAACGAATCCTTCATTGTTCACAAAAGCTCGGACAATACTCCCTACCTTTAAACGCATTCTGGAGAGAGCAAGAGGACAAGTTCATCAAAGCGACTTCATTCATCTATATTCTTGTAATGTACACATAGTCCATCCTTATCTTGATAAACAAGAGTTTTATAATAGCTTGAATGTTTTGGGTGTGGTTATCTCCCTATATTTGGTTGTCTAATTGGTTGACAAGATTGCCTAAAAATATGTACATTGAACTTCTTTGTTTTATTGTTGAAAAATGGAAGGGATTTTCAAGTCACCTGCAAAACGCTCCTTTGTTGAAATATCTAAGTTCTTCCAACAACATAGATTTGGCTAGTGTATCAAATGTTGCCGTCCACACCAGAATTTATCTTTCATCAAAGGAGTTGCACATATTATGGCTAACGAAATGGTCTTGGGAGCTTGGAAGTGCCAGAAAATATTATTCCATGCCTGAATCTACCCAGAAGGCAATTATAAATTTAGATCCTCAAGAATGCCTGAATCTACCCAGAAGGAAATTATAAATTTAGATCCTCGAGAAGGTAAGAAACAGTATGAGTGGTTGAATCAGTATCCTAAAATTACAGAGCTTTCTATCTCAAAGTTTGCTGAGCGGCTCCTGGATGTAGTATCAGACTCAACAGACAGTAAACTTGTTATCACCACTAGAATTGCCCTGGGATACCCGACTAGAATGCCCGTAGCGCCCGAACCGTGGCTCAGTTCGTGAATCCGTCGACTCCGGTGGGTCTGGGACATCAGGTTTCAGCTAGGGGACCCCCCACAGCATGCCTCGAAGACCCGGAAGCGGTGCCAATGGGCCATCCCCGGAGCTAGGGTTTTGCTCAATGAAGGCCATTCCAAATTCGCTCAATGGGGCCATTTCTCATCCGGAGGCCCCCGGGCGTGCGTGGCCACCATGGACAGGTCCACTATGTCCACGTGGACCTGTGGGAGCCGACGGAATCGAAGCCCGCTAGCCGGTTTGGGTTCCGTGGCCGCGAAGCAAATGCCCAAAGTGTCCCTGAATGGCCCCGGGGTGCCCGACTAGAATGCCCGTGGCACCCGAACCATGGCTCGGTTCACGAATCCGTTGATTCCAGTGGGTCCAAGATGGTGGGTTTCAACTAGGGGACCCCCCACAGCATGCCCCGAAGACCCGGAAGCGGTGCCAACGATCCATCTCCGGAGCTAGGGTTTTTCTCAGCGATGGCCATTCCAAATTTGCTCAAGGGGTCCATTTCTCGTCCAGATGCCCTCGGGCGTGCATGGCCACTGTGGATAGGTCCACAATGGCCATGTGGATCTTTGGGAGGCGACAAAATCCAAGTGCTCTCACCGGGTTGGGTTCCGTGGCCTCGGGGAAAATCCTCTAGGTGTCCCTGAACGGCCCCGGGGTGCCTGACTAGAATGCCCGTGGCACCTGAACTGTGGCTCGGTTCACGAATCCATCGACTCCGGTGGGTCCGGGATGCCAAGTTTCAACTAGGGGTTCCCCCACATCGTGCCTTGAATCCCCGGAAGTAGTGCCAATGGGCCATCCCTGGAGCTAGGGTTTTGCTCAGTGAGGGCCATTCCATATTCGCTCGAGGGGGCCATTTCTCGTCCGGAGGCAAAAGAAGATCAATTTTTGAAAAAACAATGTAGTTAGCAGAAGAAGATTAATTTTTGACAAAAGAATGTAATTATTACATGTGGAGGCATGCGGTTTCCCATGGAATACGAGTGTAGGGTTGAGCAGAGGAAAGATATTGGGAAATGGGCTATTACATTAGCTTTTCCGATGGGCAAGTGGTTTACAGAAGGAAATATGGTGGCTGTAGGTATCTATGCTTTTCTTCCGATGGAAATAGGATTTCCCTCGGTAGAAAAGCATAGATACATACATCCGCCAAAGCATAGATACCTACAGCCGCCCATCGGAAAAGCTAATGTAATATCCCATTTCCCAACATCTTTCCTCTGCTTAACCCTACACTCGTTTTCCACAGGAAACCGCTGCCTCCACATGTAATAACTACATTGTTTTGTTGAAAATTGATCTTCTTCTGCTAACTACATTGTTTTGTCGAAAATTGATCTTCTTCTGCCTCCGGACGAGAAATTCCCCCCTTGAGCGAATTTGGAATGGCCTTTGGGTGCTACGGGCATTCGAGTTGGGCCCCACCGTGGCCACGCACGCCCAGGGGCCTCCGAACGAGAAATGAACCCCTTGAGAGAATTTAGAATGGCCATCACTGAGCAAAACCCTAGCTCCAGAGATGGCTCGTTGGCACCGCTACCGGGTCTTCGAGGGACGCTTTGGGGGGTCCCCTAGCTGAAACCCACCATCCCGGACCCACCGGAGTGGACGGATTCACGAACCGAGCCACGGTTCGAGTGCCACGGGCATTCTAGTCAAGCACCTCGGGGCCGTTCAGGGACACCTGGAGGATTTTCCCCAGGGCCACGGAACCCAACCCGAAGAGAGGACTTGGATTCCGTCGCCTCCCATAGGTCCACATGGCCATTGTGGACCTGTCCATAGTGGCCATGCATGCCCAAGGGCATCTGGACAAGAAATGGACCCCTTGAGCAAATTTGGAATGGCCATCACTGAGCAAAACCCTAGCTCCGGAGATGGCTCGTTGGCACCGCTTCTGGGTCTTCGGGGGATGCTGTGGGGGGGCCCTAGCTGAAACCCGCCGTCCTGGACCCACCGAAATCGATGAATTCACGAACCGAGCCATGGTTCGGGTGCCACAGGAATTCTAGGCGGGCACCCAGGGGCCGTTCAGGGACACCTAAAGGATTTGCCCCAAGGCCATGGAACCCAACCTGGCGAGCGGACTCGGCTTCTGTTGGCTCCCATAGGTCCACGTGGCCATAGTGGACCTGTCCACGGTGGCCACGCACGCCCGGGGGCCATTGCCTCTAGACGAGAAATGGCCCCCTTGAGCGAATTTGGAATGGCCTTCATTGAGCAAAACCCTAGCTCCGGGGATGGCCCATTGGCACCGCTTCCGGGTCTTTGAGGCACGCTGTGGGGGGTCCCCTAGCTGAAACCCGGTGTCCCGGACCCACCGGAGTCAACAGATTTATGAACCAAACCATGGTTCGGGTGCTACGGGCATTCTAGTCAAGCACCCTGGGGCCATTCAGGGACACTTAGGGCATTTGCTCTGTGGCCACGGAACCCAAACCAGTGAGCGGAATTGGATTCCATCGGCTCCCATAAGTCCACGTGGCCATAGTGGACCTGTCCATGGTGGTCACGCATGCCCGTGGGCCTCCGGACGAGAAATGGCCCCATTGAGCGAATTTGGAATGGCCTTCACTGAGCAAAACCCTAGCTCTGGGGATGGCCCATTGGCACTACTTATGGGTCTTCGAGGCATGCTATGGGGGGTCCCCTAGCTAAAACCCGGCGTCTCGGACCCATCGGAGTCAACGGATTCACGAACCGAGCCACGGTTCGGGCGCTATAGGCATTCTAGTCGGGCACCCCAGGGCCATTCAGGGACACTTTGGGCATTTGTTCCGCGGCCACGAAACCCAAACCGGCGAGCGGACTTGGATTCCGTCGGCTCCCATAGGTCCATGTGGCCATATTGGACCTATCCATGGTGGCCACACATGCTCGGGGGCCTCCGGATGAGAAATGGCCCCCTTGAGCGAATTTGGAATGGCCTTCACTGAGCAAAACCCTAGCTCTGGGGATGGCCCATTGGCACCGCTTCCGGGTTTTTGAGGCACGCTGTAGGGGGTCCCCTAGTTGAAACCCGGCGTCCCGGACCCACCGGAATCGATGGATTCACAAACCGAGGCACGGTTCGGGTGCTATGGGCATCCTTGTCGGGCACCCCGAGGCCATTCAGGGACACTTTGGGCATTTGCTCCGCGGCCACGGAACCCAAACCGGCGAGCGGACTCAAATTCCGTCGGTTAGAGTTAGAGTTAATGATGATGACGAAGATGGTGATGCTGACGAAGACGTTGATGATGATGGTGATGGCGATGGTGATGGTGACGGTGATGGTGGTGGTGAAGAAGATGGTTTAGTGCTAGGGTTTGGGTGGGGGTTAGGGCTGGAGTTATAGAAGGAAATTGAGTTAGGGTTAGAGTTAGAGTTAATGATGATGATGAAGATGGTGATGATTATTAAGATGGTGATGATGATGGTGATGGGGATGGGGATGGTGATGGTGATGAAGGAGATGGTTTAGTGCTAGGGTTTGGGTGAGGGTTAGGGCTAGAGTGATAGGAGGAAATTGAATTAGGGTTAGAGTTAGAGTTAATGATGATGATGAAGATGGTGATGCTGATGAAGACGTTGATGATGATGGTGATGGCGATGGTGATGGTGATGGTGAAGAAGATGGTTTAGTGCTAGGGTTTGGGTGAGGGCCAGGGCTGGAGCTATAGAAGGAAATTGAGTTAGGGTTAGAGTTAGAGTTAATGATGATGATGAAGATGGTGATGATGATGATGATGGTGATGGCGATGGTGATGGTGATGGTGGTGATGAAGGAGATGGTTTAGTGCTAGGGTTTGGGTGAGGGTTATGGGCTAGAGTTATAGAAGGAAATTGAATTAGCATAAGAGTTAGAGTTAATGATGATGACAAAGATGGTGATGCTGATGAAGACATTGATGATGATGGTGATGGCGATGGTGATGGTGATGGTGATGGTGAAGAAGATGGTTTAGTGCTAGGGTTTGGGTGAGGGTTAGGGCTGGAGCAATAGAAGGAAATTGAGACCAAGTTAGAGTTAGAGTCAATGACGACGATGAAGATGGTGATGATGATGATGGTGATGGCGATGGTGATGGTGATGGTGGTGATGAAGGAGATGGTTTAGTGCTAGGGTTTGTGTGAGGATTAGGGCTAGAGTTATAGAAGAAAAATGAATTAGGGTTAGAGTTAGAGTTAATGATGATGACGAAGATGGTGATGATGACGAAGACATTGATGATGATGGTGTTGGTGATGGTGATGAGGGACCTAGAGATGACAATGATGATGGGACCTAGAGATGACAATGATGATGAAGATGGTGATGATGATGAAGGCGTTGATGATGATGGCAATGGTGATGGAGATGGTGATGATGGTGGCAACGGTGATGAGGGACCTAGAGATGACAATGATGACGAAGATGGTGATGATGATGAAGATGGTGATGATGATGAAGGCGTTGATGATGATGGCGATGGTGATGAAGATGATGATGATGATGATGATGAGAATGAGGATGATGATGATGATGATGGAGATGTTGGTGATGATGAAGATAATGATGATGTTGATGATGATGAAGATGATGAAGATGATGGAGATGGTGATGATGGTGGCGACGATGATGAGGAACCTAGAGATGAAAATGATGATGAAGATGGTCATGATGATGAAGGCATTGATGATGATGGCAATGGTGATGGAGATGGTGATGAAGATGATTGAGATGGTGATGATGGCGGCGACAGTGATGAGGGACCTAGAGATGACAATGATGATGAATATGGTGATGATGATGAAGATGGTGATGATGGTGAAGGCATTGATGATGATGGCGATGGTGATGAAGATGATGATGATGATGATGATGAAGATGGTGATGATGATGGAGATGGTGATGAGGGACCTAGATATGACCACGATGACGAATATGGTGATGATGATGAAGATGGTAATGATGATATTAGATGCAGTGATCATAATCATCATGGGGAGAATTTTTTTATCAAATTCCACACAATCATAGTTGTAATAACCATAGTCACAGTCCCAAAGGTGCATAATTGAACCACGAGCAACATCAACTAATTGTGGCATCACATGAACATGGTAAGAATAACCATTGATGTGGGCGAGGGTGGGTATAAACATTGTGTAGATGATATAGAGAAAAAATTTGGTGCTCTATAGAGGTTAAATGAGATGACCATATCCAAATGATGTATGATGATGAATTTGGGAAAAAAACTTTATTCTCACTAAATACACAAAACACCTTACCATCCTTGAAAAACTGAAAAAATGGTTAGTTGTTTTCAGAGGCAGTATATAATTATTGATGGCAATTTCTTTGATGAACCATGTTTGGAAAAATACTATAACGGTTTGTGTTGTATGAAGTGAGAGTCCCTGGGATCCATTTGTTGGAAATAAAACGTACATATTAGATTCTGAATGTCTACAATGACTCGAAAAAAAAATTCAATACTTTAATCAACTTTACTTGCAAAAATTCATCTTAACCCCCAATCTCTTTCATGCTAAGATCTATCGAGAAAGTGTAGAGTGTCTATCTCAAAATTCTTAGACTCAACTCCTCAATTGTTTGGATAGGGTTAAGATCAATTTGTGTATCCCAAGGGGATAACTCAATGATTTGTAGCCATTGTTTATGGACATTTCACTAAATATGTTCCAACACATGCTCAGTTCAAATCCCCCCAGGTGATGCACACAGATTTATGTTGATATGTTTACTAAAAATGCAATCCTTGAATATAGGGAAGTGTCCCTTCAATTTCCTCACGAGGTTTCCTTTATAAAGGAAAATATCAACTTGTGATATCAAAGCAGTCAAATAATGTATTTTGAAGGTTAGAAACAAGTATGCTCTAAACTACGAAATATTGTCCATCAACAACCATGTAGATATTCTATAAGTAATCCCAAGATACTCTGCAAGTTGTCAACAATGGCCTTCATTGTGCATAAAATCACATTCAAATCAACCAGTAATCAAGCATGGAGTATACACTACACATCCATCACCATTGCACTTGAATAAAGGTAAGTTTATGTAGACTATTCAGGTGTGGATAAGTTATAAAAGTGGTTCCACAACCGATTTTAGCATGCTTTTGATTGGTTGAAACAATCACAAACATATTCTCAAGTAGTTAAATTTATCAAAAACAAGTCGAACGATCATGTACTAACAATCCACCAACAACCCTACAGTGAATCATATACTATGCATATCTTTTTGAATGTATTGTGGAAAAACATTTCAATCATTCCTAGCAATTATTGAACATTTGCAAGTGCAAAAGAAAAAAGGGTTGAGTGTTTCTTAATTATAAAGCTACACATCCAACATTATTGCACCTCAATGAGGATAGTTTATAGAGACAATTCAAGCATGGATAAGTAATACTATAAAAATTGGTCTTCCACAACCGAGTTTAGCATGCTTTTGATGGATTCAAAGAATCATAGACATATTACTAGATGACTAATGTATCAAATACAAGTTAAGGAATCATGTACAATCTAAGCAATTTCTGTAATAAAATAGTTGAACATAGTCAAATGTCATTCATTGAAATTTTAAGCCTAAAACAAGGATTTTTAAAACAAATGTCAAATATACATGATATAGGGGTACCTAAAAAATGTCATGTCATTTAATGCACTGCAACACTTACACTTTGGATGCAAAGGAGTAATCAAAGACATGATCATGATTTCATAACACAATTATAATTGTAATATATTAAATTAACAAACAATGTACTATTTTTACAGGCGCGTGTATGCCAAAAATATTAATATTTTCCACTCTCCTATACGACAATCATTTATTTGATATTGACCGCTTGACGTTAAAAATATATATATATATATATTCAACTAAAACATACGATAAGTTTTTCAATAACAACACTCTAGTATATCCATTGACATTGATTCCTTATATGGACTGAAAAATATTGTATTTGTCATGTTTTCACACACATGCCTATGCACTAGGTTTCGTTTATGTGTATTTTGCAATAGTGTATGATTTATTTTTGTTTACAAGTATTGGATTCAATCCTATCCAAAAAGATGCCTATTTTGTCCCATTTTCTCATTAGTGAGGAATTTTGGACATGGACGTCCATTTTCTACTATTTTCAATTGCATAGATATCCAATACACACACACACACACTATGATATCCAACTTCTCTTCTAAGATATAGGTAAAACCAAAATTTAGACAACATCACATCCTGATACACACAACATGAGACACCAAGATTAGACAATGAGATATATAAATCACATAACTGAAAGTCCATGTACATCGAGGTTGCAAAACTCATCCAAACATATAAAATTTCTGGCAAATAGTGGAACATGGTTCCCAATGTATGTATAGTGGCAACTCGTGCCCTAAACAAAATGTGACAACTCATGCCGTAGATCCAAAATACATGGCAACTCATGCCGTAGATACAAAGTACATCAAAACTAGTGCAAAAAAGTGCCACATCATTGCTAATGTACAGAACACGTGGTGTGTCAAGCATTGTGACCACCGTCGTCACTCCCAGGTGCAGATCCAAAGTCGATCTTCCTACTCTTCGAGCTACCGATGCCTTGGGTCTTGGTCTGTCTAGGAGTAGACCGTCTCTCCGGGCTCCGGAACAAATGATATAAGATACCGTCATTTTCAAGCATTTGCAACATTTACCACATTTATAAAACAAATGTAGAATTCGAATCGTAAATAAATCACCTCTGACATGAGTGGGAAACGTTGGACAGGTGTCCTGGATCTGCGGAGCCTCTCAGCAATTCCAGCCTACAACATTTAAAACAATCATTTCATTGAAAAGTCATAATTGCTTAAATTAATTTTTGTTAATGCATCAAAATATTTTCATAAATTAGCTTGATTCTCACCGTGAACACCTTCGACGATGGACATGGATGGCCTTCTGGGCTAGCAGGTGGAGCAGATGGCCAGACAACCAGCTCCAATGTAGTGATGGGGGGGGGCGCAGATGTAGTGGCAGCCACTATAGGTGCAACCACTGGAGATACTGATGAGGATATTGGAAGAGTAGATGCCACAATAGTGGCGGGAAGTGGGGATGATATGGTGGGAGAAGACACAGTGGTATGGGGTGGAGGAGGACCATGTGGACGATGAACCCCTGCCGGTTGTAGGATAGAGGGTATCGAATGAAAAGGGCTAGGGGGGGTGTTGAGGGATGGTGCATGGGAGGGCAGTCCTGCATGGAGGGAGTAGGATGGACAAATGGGAGGTTGTGGACGAAGAGGGGAAGGTGGAAGGAAGGGCGGGCGTGGACGAATGGGGGAGGATGGATAGACATGGGGGCGTGGATAAATTGGGGAGGATGTATGGACGTAGGGGGGTGGGCGAGTGGGGGAGGATGGATGGAGGGGGGAGTATGGTCGGAGAGGGGGGGTTGGATG
Source organism: Larix kaempferi (assembly GCA_027924585.1). NCBI lineage: Eukaryota > Viridiplantae > Streptophyta > Pinopsida > Pinales > Pinaceae > Larix > Larix kaempferi. The sequence continues at coordinate 8,733,249 of BSBM01000806.1, forward strand.
GAAGGGAGGGGGTGGACGTAGGGAGGGGTCTAGATGGAAGCGAGGGAGGGGACTCATGGGAGAGGGTGGATACATAGGACTAAAATGGGGAGACACAGCTACTGGTGGCACATACATATACATTTGTAATATCACAATTTAGTAAACAAACAATAAATTAAACCATAGTAAGTCGTAACAAATCAAATTAAAAGCATGTTTATAACTACACATTGTAACTATGTATGTGGTGATCTGCCAATCCCTAGCGAGAGTGGTTGATCACCGTAGTCACGGAATACCTATGGACAACCAAATGCATACATGTTATGGACATGTTAAACAAGTCATTATCTAGGAAATCAAGATATTCAAAAACATTGTACGAACTATCAACATGTGTGCCATAAATATAAATACTTGAGTAATATAAATGAAATAAGTAATAACAAAATTGTGTCAGGTACTAAAAATACCTCCGTGTGGGGTGCCGAAATTTCAGTTGCAGCTGCCATTGCTGCATCCAGGTTGGGAGATTCTACGTTCTCCCGTCTTGGTGTATCAGCTCTGAATAACTGTACATTGAAATAATAGTTTAAGTCAAACAAAAATACTTTAAAAATACTTTACAAGTTATAAGTGATGATTGAAAACACATTAAAAAAATTGCTGACCTGATCCATATAACAACCCTCGATCAGGACAGGGCAAGTGTGCCCGCAATGGGGAAAAAGATGTGGCATTGTCCCCGTCGAATTGGAATGCCCAGCATGGCTACCATCGGTCATGGGTATATCCTATCCCTATCGTGAAGGCCCTACACCTGGATCTCTATCAAGGTCACCCGACCTCTCCATTGTAGTCGCTGCTACAAAGGAGGTGTGTCTGAGGAGACCACGTGCAACATTCCTCATTTCCACCTTGATCTGATCAAGCTTATGGGGAAACTAAGGTGGTTGGGGAGAGGGGTTGGGGTCATGCCTCAGAGCTGGTGGCCCTCTCATTGGGTTCCTCCTAGCAGCAAGTCGATCTTTGGCAGAGCCACGCCCGACACCCTGGAACTCGGTTATGTCAAAATAGTTGACATGTAAACCGAGGAAAAACTCAGCCCACAGTTGGCGAAGGAAGTACTGTGGAACCTCCCTATTATTGCATGGAGGTTTATCGTACACCATGAACCACCTCTGCATCCAATTGTCCCTCCACGGTTGGTAATGACACCAATCCATGCAGACACATGGCTTTGTGATGTTCGGTGGTTGGCCTGTTTTCGGCTCGGTGAACATACTATATAATTGGGCTTTTGTAATGTTCAAATATTTTATTGCTTCCTTGGAGATGCCCGTGGAGTAGTACTCCCGCATCCTAGCTCTAAATTGAGTCATGTCTGTCAATTGATGGTGTGCATGTATGAGGGAGTCGATTGAGTTCTCAATTGACGTGGCAAGAGACAATCGATATGGTTCACCCAAGTTTCTAAGTTCGCGAGTGTGCACTCGCATTTCATTTACATAGTGGTTAAGGTCATCTTGTTCAAAATTAGGTTGTGGGTTTTGGTTTTGTTCGGCATTGGGTCCAAGGTTCGGGTTTTCTTGTGTTCCACCGGACTCGGGGTTAACATCTTGTTCACTCATTGTCTCAGTTGCAATCTGTAGTTGAAAATTGGTTCATTGTTTTTAAAATTTGGGAATTATTTACAATTACATAAACAAAAAAAATACAAAAATTGACACAAATAATGAATAAAATTGAAAAAAATGTGATATTTACCTATTAATCGAAGTGGTGACGAGTTTGTGGGTGTTGTTGGGTGGTTTTGGAGTGGATTTGGCCTCCTTTGGTAGTTGAATGGACGCATACACGAAGGAAGAGGATGCGCTCGGCCGACCAAATGAAAAATGGGGAAATTGTCGACTATTTTTTATATATATTTTTAACAGGGGCGTGTGCGTGTCTCCTCGGCGCGTACGCTTCAGCAACGCGCATGCACCATCAATGCGCACACGCCTCGGTTCGGTACCGAACCTAGAGGTACGTGCGCGTCTCCTTAGGTGCGGTCGCGCTATTTTTTTTCTCCACTAGCGCGTCCCTATTGCAACGAATTTGGGGAGCATCTTCGTGCGCCCGCCCTTAGACAAATGTGATAAAAAAATAAAATACCCTGTGAAATTCACTACCTTAAGACAATAGGGGGAGCATTCACATGAGAAGAGGAAGTGGAAAACCAAGTGGTTAGTATCTAACTACTTCATGCTGCATGAAAGTGACACACCCATATAAATATTAGTTGACCAGAGTGACCATCTCCAAAATTATGGAAAAGTGATCAAAGTTGACCATCTCCAAAATTATGGAAAAGTGATCAAAGTTGACCATCTCCGATAAATGGGTGTGTGATCAATTTATACTCAACTATGCAAAAGAGATAAAGAACAAAATATAAAAGTGCAAATACAATACATGCTCCTAATATTTCCCTCTAACAATGTCTCATGCAAACACAGGCTGACAAGATTGTAATATCCCAAACCCAAAATGTTAGTTTTTCCTAGCGACTGCTATATCTACTCGATCAAGTACTTTGGCTTCTCAGAATTTGCATAGGTTTGGTGTAATGATTTTGGTGACCAAATTCTAGAACCACTGAAATGTCATTGTCTGAGAATGGATGAGTTTGTATGAATTTCTCTATGGGGTGTTCCGAATTCAAGTTGGATATGAATTCCATTAGAAGGTTTTGTGCCCCATGGGTTCTTAGTGCGACGCTTCTTGGGCTTAAGATCCTTGGAGAGTACTGATTAGATTAACTAAAATACATAAGACCATCCACAATGTATCTAAAACACTCAACTAAGGAATTGCTTGGAATAAGCTATGGCTATGAGGAAACGTTGATGCCCTCCAAACACCATGTGAATAATGGGTTAGGGTAAGCAACTAACCATAGATTCAGTTCCAAATTAGTGTGGAAGTTTCCTGAGCAAACTTCCCATATATAGAACACAAGTCGACAGCTACGCAGACACTATGTGTCGCGAGTTTTCTTACCCTTTTGAGTAGAATTGACCTTGTGACACTTGGATTGGTTCATGTTGATATCGAGTCAGTATTTTACAAGATCTAGACTTAGAAGACATATGATACATATTTCATGTTGATACTGAGATAATATTTTATATTTTCTTATGGTTTCTGAAGTTAGAGGACATATGTTTCATATTTCATGATGATACCTAGTTTTTCATGCTGCTACTCAATTTCCATGATGCATATTTCATTTTGATACTCATTTTATTATGGTTTCTATATGTATAGGACATGAGGTACATGATGCGTTGATTGGTGATACTCAATTGAAAATTTATAGTTTTATTTTTGGCATCTTGAAATGAAAGTTATGTGGTACATGATATGGTATTTTTACATGTTGTTCTTGGAATGATGCCTTCATGGTCCTGCATTATTCATGTCAAATTTGATGATTGTTAATTCTAGCCATGAAATTTATAGCCATGGGTTGTGCATGTGATACTTCTCGATGTTATTTCATGACGGTATGGTGCTATATAATATAGATGATGTGTAGAACATAAAATGATATTACTTCGTGATGTATTAATTTAGCATTTTAATAGCTTATCATTGCATCTAGAGATAAATTCCATTTGGCACATAAATGGTATGAAAGCATGTTGTGGTTAATTTTGGTATTTTACATATATGTGTTAGTGAATAATAAGAGATTATATCATATATTTGGTATGGCATGTTATCGTTTGATGCTAACTGTTATTGCTCCCTGTAGAATGCATATTTGATATGATGGTGGATTATGTGGGATGTTAGAATGCATATTTGATATGATGATGGATTATGATGGATTATGTGGGTCATTACTCCATGTTGAAATATGGAATCTTATCATGACATATTAATGAGATTCTTAGTAAAATTATGAAAGTATCATGACTAGTTATGTTATAACGGTAGCACCAAGCACCTAAATGCATTAGATGTTAAACTTGGCATGACTTATCATGACAGTGGATTATGATGTAATGCAATATGGATTGGTGGTTATACATTCTTGTTAGCACATGCTTCAAAGTTGATCTATGATATATTATTGATCCATGATATATATTGAGAAATGATTACTAATGATTATTCATTATGGTAAGTGCAAGTTGTTCCAGGTGATCCACTCAAATAGCCTGGTGAGGCTAATCATTCTATGATTTTGTGGGATCCCATAACTACGAATGAGAATAGATACTATAAATATATTATGGGTTGGGGGACAATCCCAATAATTAAATCTATGCCATCATCTCTTTACTTTAGTACTAGAAGTTGGGAAGGTGGAAATGCCACGGTTACTTCCCGGAGAACTTCTGATGTGACCAGAGTCCACGGTTGGAGACATACTCACTAGGAGGGAGGTTTATGTAGAAGGACTTGTGATGCATGGGGATAGTTCCTTGAGGGTGCTTATGGAGGATGTTTATGATAGCCTTTCGAGATGCCTGGGGTATAATGATCATGATATCAGGATAGGGGTACCGGGAACTAGATGTCAGTTAGTACCGATGAGGCCCTTATTCTGGTTAAATTCCGATGAGGCCGCACTATTACCAAAAGTGGGAGGGTGGCAATGCCGCGGTAACCTGCCGGGGAACTTCTGATGCCTAATGTATGATCCGCAGACAGGTTGTAGTAGAGGGCCCGTTCCATGGAGAGCGGGACCATCCAGAGTTGGAGGGGAGGTTTATGGAGGTGGCGGATGGTATGATTCTTGGGGAGAGGGTGAGTAAGGAAAGAGGAAGTAAAACAATACACAGTTATTAATTATTAATTAATTGTCTAATGCTTATGTGTTTATTATGCATAATTGTTGCTATGGATGACTCATAGGGAATTACTTAAGAGCATGTTGTAACTTAGGGCATTTGATTGTATTAGTGTGGTTTGGAGACTTATATGTGGTGGCCACACATATAAATCTCTTAACTTCACAATAGTACTAGCTACCTATATATTTCTAGTATTTACTTGATTGATTGATTGAATAAGTATTGTATTTATTGCTTGAAGATTATAACTTCGGGACAATGTTTCCTAAAGGGGGGAAGTATGTAACAACCCTCCTATATGCACATTATGGAATATTTATAATAAAATGTAATAATTAATAAAGGTAAATAATAAAAATGAATATGAAAGGAAAATGAAGAAAAAGAAATTGCATTAAAAGAAATTAAGAAAAAGGGGAGAAAGGGGGAGATAAAAGGAGGAGAAGAAGAAGAGAGGGGTTTTTCCTTTTGGAATTTTGGAAGGAGAGCTCTGGAGGAGCCAAGAAAGTGGAAAGCAGGAAAGCTCTGGCATAGGGTTAATTAGATCCATTTTTTTTGTCAGATCTTCGAATGTTATTCTTATGAGTTTACAGATCTTACATTTGGTATCAGAGCAGGGTTCAAACCCTCAAGACCTATGGTATTTCCAAATTAATTTAAATTAATAAGGTGCAGATCATGTGACTCATCTCCTTATCATAGTCAATATCTCTGACATACAAAATAGAGCTCACCAAAAAATTAGACATCAAGTACCTACCTAATTCACTACCACCCTTAAAAATCCCAACCCTTTAAATATTTATAGGAAACAAGGGCTTCCCCATTCCCATCACTCCAATACTCAAATACTCCACTCATAAATGTAAGTGGAAAAAATTCCTAACTAACTTACCTAAATCCACCCTTGACATAGTCAAAATGCCTAATTTCTTGGATTCTCAACCGCTACATTGGAGTTGAATGTTGTTCATCAGACCGCTTTTCCTCGACCCTGTTCACACAAAAACTTTGCAAAATTTTACCCCAAACTTTACCTGGCCCAATAGCTCGCCAACACTCACATGTGGATCGTCCAAAGCCACTTCAAGATTGTACTAGTGGGTTCCTGGAATTTTCCTAAAATTCCACAAACTTTCATTTTATCTCTTCAACAATTTATTGTACTTCATTTGATGTTGGAATACTTCTTGCACCAGCTTCCCTATAAGGTGAGCATTTTCCTAATGTTAGACCCATTCAGTTGCTTCCTTCACTTTGTTTCTTGCACTACTGATGATTTGTAAGAAATCCTCTCATTTTCCCTACAACTCCTCAACCAATTCAATTCGCCAATTATACTCGACTGTCAGATGGTTATCTTCCTGCTAGATCTTCATGCTCTTTGTTACCTTAATCAGTTTCCCAATAAGTGATAGAGTCCTCAGTTGATTATTCAAATATTCCATTTTGTTTTCTATCTCTTCCAACCTAGGGTTAATATTCTACAGCTCCACGTCATCTAGTAATGCGTCCCATGCATTTGTGGCCTCTTTAAATAATGCACCACATTCACATTCATAGCCCTTAATGGTTTTGACTGCTTCAATAACCTCCTCTCTTCGCTGCTATGTTACCTTTGACTAAGTACTTGGTACAAACTTCACCTCTAACTCACTGATCTTGTCGCGGAACCTTGAAAGGAATTCATTCAGTCTCTTCATCTTCTCCTCAGTAGATATTTCATTGAATACCTCAACCTTAGGTACTGCTTGACAAGCTACCAAAAAATCATTTTGCATATCTTCCTTCTCTTTTACAACTTCCTCTAATTTCTTCCTCAACTTCTCACACTCCTCCTACAATGTAGTATGTTGCATCTGATACTTGATCATTTCTCCATATGTATTTTCTTCTCTCACTTTGATCTCCTCGACAAGATGTCGCTGAAGGCTCTACAGCATGAAAATTGGAAATACTAACAACTGTAGATCAATATAACTTAATTTATGGGATTTTTCCTACAGGCCTGGATCACCGAAACTTAATTCTCTTGGCATGAATTGTACTACATTGCCTATCATTTTAGTAGATTCCTGTGTCATTCCCTACTCATTTGTCTTTCCTTTAGTCTGCTACGAAGCTTCCTTTTGAACTAGAGCTAAAGTAAGTCCCTAGATAACTTTTTGGAGTCCTTCGAGCTGATCTGTTACCCCCCCAAACAAATGCATAGTCGTATGTTCGGATAACTTGGTGGTTTCTTCTGCGACCTCCATCATGTAATCATACAGATTTCTTATGCCATCCTTTGTCAAATCCATGACATCCTTTTCCTTTTTCTCCTTCGATTTCTTCATGTGCCCTGTAATATCCCTTGTTAGGAATTTTATTAAAATGGCAATTTTTCACTTTTTCCCTAGTTTGACCTTTGACTAGTTTTGAGCTCTATGTCCCAAATTGCTCCAATTGCTCCCAAATATTCTGAGAAGGTATATGGATGATGTTAGAACATAAATATGTATTTCAGGGATGCTTTTGGACCTTTAAACAACTTCTGAAAATCCTCTTTCAATTCTGGCCAATGTAGGGAACTTTACTAGTAATTTCCCTTTGACTAGTATTGGTCTCTAGGTCTTGAATTGACTCCAAATGCCTTCAAATATTCAAGGAAAGTGTAAGAATGATATTAGGACTTGAATATGATGTTCATAGATGATATATTACCACCAAAATACTTATGCAAACTCTCTTAAGATTCTGGACCAAGTATGCAATTTTACTAGTAATTTGGGGTTCAAATCCCCTTGGGGTTAGTACTGAAAATGGCTTCCCAAATGCCTCCAAACCCACTCAAATTTATGAAAAGAAGTAGGGAATGTATTAAGGATGTTATTAATGTCTCATGTGCACCATTAATTGATTATTATATCTGTTCCAACCCTCTCCCATTCAACTACAAAAATGGCACTATTTCTTCTCCCAATGCAATTAAACTGAGTAAAAATACTTCAAATGCTCAAGTACAGTGCATGAAACTTGTAAAATACATCCATGGAAGTCCATTAATCACAAATGCATCAGAGAATCATCCATTCATTCGAAATGATCATCAATACATTGGTTCACAACAAGGTAGTGGGGAAATGGCATTGTTCTTCCATTAAAAATGAGATTTATACATTTCTACTTGGAATTTCGACCTGAAACTTTCTGGAGATGAATAACAGAGTATTTAATTCATATTAAAAAATAAATGGGGCATGAGAAGATCCCCCAAAGAGTACAATAGCTCACCAAAAATGCCCTCCCTCAAGGATCAAGAATATGCCATCAAAACTGGAAATGGTTGAGAGAATGTACTGCAATAGAAGAAACCATGAGTTGCCCTGTAGCTTACACCTGAAAATAAACACTCCATTAATTCTCCAAATGAAAGTTCTGAATGGCCTTTCCAATTACCAACTTGGATGGGAATCTTTCACCCTCGAAATTGGCTAAGGCAAGAAACTAGTCATCCACTAGCTCTCCCTCTACACAAATGCAATTGCAAATTCTACAAATGATCAAAAGCTGGTTTCATTCTTTATTATTGACATTTATAAAGTTCTAATGTCCTCCATGGGTCGAATTCCTTCCAAGAGACTCATGCCAACTCAAGTTGGGAGGAGATTCCAAAGAACGCCACTTGTACAACAATTCCTAGTCTCCCACTTCCACCAAATCACATGTGGAAGCATCTTAGCTTCCCTAACACCCTTGAGCGCCCTCTTGGTGTCTATTTTTAGCCCTGACATGTCATATATGTCATATGTCAGCCTTCAGGTCTTATTTGTGTCATAGGTGTCATAGCATCTTCATCATTGTTGTCATAGAGCTAGGGAATCTAGCCCAAGTGTCTCACTAGCTCCAAATTGCCTCTTCCTCTTCCCTAGGAGTTACTCTTCCTCTATATTTCGACCTTGGATGAGTCATTCCATGAATAATACCTTTTGGACTCCCCCAAGTATGTTACCATTCACCTTGAATTCGAATTGGTGAGAGAATGATGCCAAGTGTAGTGGGGAAATCTAGCCATATGTGGGTCCCACTTCCTCCATGTGTCTTCATGATCAAATGCCACTTTGATTTTCACTTGTATATATTTATTTAGGTCCTTTATTAAATATTTATTCCATTCTAATGTTCAAACATCATTTATTATCCCCATTATTCCAAATCCCAAAGCTTCCACCCCAAACCTAGGAAACTAATAATTTTCCTCCTTGGCAATTATTTGAACTTTAGCATCAATTTGACAAACTCTACTGAATAGGGACAATATGATTAGGCCATTGTGACCCAATTCCAAATTTGGGACATTACATGCCCTCGCACCATAGTTGTTTCTTTTGTCTTTTCTCCTGGATTTGGATCTGATTATGTTGCACTTGAATCTTGACCTTCTTCTTGTGATTTTTATTGAGTATGGATATGTACCCCAATGCTCCTATAAGGATGGGAGTCTTTATCATCACCTTGTGTTTCATGTTGATCATGTTGTGACTCATTCATTTAGTTATGTTCAACTTCGACAGGATTCTTCCATTCTATTGGCCATTCATCTATAATTGCAAGGATATCCTGCTCCGATAATTTGAAATTTTTCACCAACCATTGTTTATCTGGTTCATGTCATTCTTGGACATACATGCTGTGGGGTCCATACATAAACTTCATAAATCCCCTAAAATTTGCAATTACCGATGCTTCTATTCGTGGAACCATTAGTACATAGTGTTGAAGTGATTTCAAGTGCATATAAAATTGCACATGTTTTTATATATGTCTCTTGTGCTCATTGTTGAAACAGAATTTGGCATACTGCACGACAAAGCACTGACCAGGTCGACAATCCATCGCCTGGTAGTCCTTCGGTTCCTCCAAAGAAACAAATGAAATTAACATAATCATCCAATAATAGTGGAATGCGTTACCTTTATCTAGTGAATATTGGAAATCTCTAAGGAATTCATTAAGCAGGAAGGTGGCCCAGTTCATATGCGCCCCTTGGACACACTACTCCACAACTACAATCACTATCGCAAGTCCCACATTATCCTATATGCCCATAAAAATATGAGGATCCTTAAGTCCCAATCATTGTAGTTCACATTGCAGACCTTCGTCAAAGCATGTTTCAATATCTTGTTGAATCCTTCGACAATCCCATTAGATTGTGGATGATATGTAGTGCTTTTTTTATGACGAATTTGAAACTCCTGTGTAAGTGCCTCAATAATATTTTTGACAAAGTGAGATCCTTGATCACTCAACAAAACTCATGGAAAACCGAATCTAGTGACTACATTTTGAAGTAATAACTTCGTAGCGGTTGTAGCACTACAATCCTTCATTGGTCCATCTTCATCCCACCTAGTCAAGTAGTCTATCGCAATAATAATATAATGTGATCCTAATCTCTTTGCAGGGATATTAATTTCTCCTACGAAGTCAACAACCCATTTCTCAAAATCCTGCAAAGTAATCTATAGTACTAATGTCATTTCTTCCCTTCTAGATGGTTTCCCTATTCCTTCACAAATATCAAAAGATCGACAATACTCGTTAGCATACTTATGGAGTGTGGGCCACTGGAGTCCTACTTGTAATATCTTATTGGTGGTGGATTTTTCTGTGTAGTGTCCTCCAGCAACCCCTATGTGAGCTTCGACCAAGACCATTGGTAACTCATGCTTCATAAAACAACACCTCAATACTTCGTCTAGTCCCAGCTTATATAACTGACTAGATATCAACTGATAATCCACTACTTTTATAACCAAGTGTTTATTTTGATTGATAGACAACCATACTAGTGTCATTCCTATTGCCAAAAAGGTTACAATGTCTTCAAAATATTCATCTACCATGCTAACCAAAAATAGTTGTGCATTTGGGAGGTTTTCATCCAAACTAGCAGCTCTTCCCTTGTCTCCAACCTCAACAGGTGGTCAGGTCCTTCATTTAACCTTCACAGTTTGACTATGATTTCAAATTCATACTCTCTAAACAATAAAATCCATCTACATATTCTCCCCCCCAACATTGGTGTGTTAACTAGATGGATTAAAGAAGAATGATCAGTAAACATCTTAAAGTGACCCCCTAAGATGTAGTGTCTGAACTTCTACAGTGCGTAGATGATGGATAACACTTCTCTCTCTGTCATAGTGTAATTTCTCTTTGCAGTGGATAACTTCATATTGGAAAATGTGATGGGATGATCAATAGACCCCTCCCCTAGTTGATCCGAAACCATGCACAATGCAATGGATGAAGCATAAACATGAACATTAAACTATTTCCTCTAGTTGGGAAACACTATAATAGGAGCAATCACCATCTTTTCATTCAATGTGTTGAGGCTCTACTGGCACTCTTTATTCCACTCAAATTCAGTGTCCTTCTTCAACAACTTCTCCATTAGCACCGTGATCTGTGCATATCCTTTAATGAAATTCATATAGTATCATGTATGGCCCAAATTAGTTGTTCTCAATTTTCATACTGATGTTGGTGGTGACAAGTCAACAATAATGGCGATCTTCACATGATCTACCAGCATACCTTGTTTACAAACTACATGTCCGAGCAATACGCCAAATGGAGAAAAAAAATTATATTTCTTCAAATTCAAAGATATATGATGCCATCTAGAAGGCTCCAACATCAATCTCAAATTCTCAATGTGATTCTTTAGAAATCCATAAAATGTCCAATCATCAAAATATACCTCTGGGAATTTATGGATGAATTCTTTGAAAGTTTCGACCACAACTCTAGAAAAGATAACTGGTGCATTCTTAAGACAAAAGGGCATCATTGTGTACTAGTAGAAACCCCATTTAGCCACAAATGTGGTCTTTTTTTATCATCCTTGGAAATCTTAATTTGATGATAGACCAAAAATTTATCCGTGAATGGATAAGCCTCATGTCCTCCCACATTCTCTAATAATTCATCCGTAAAAGGTGTTGGGAATAGATCATGCAAGCAAGCATCATTCAGCTTCCTTAAATCTACACAAATTAGTATTTCACCCATCTTCTTATCTTGAACTACCATCGGGATTATCCATTCAGACTCTTCAATAGTTTCAATGATTCCTGTGTTGATCATTATGTCGAGCTCCAATCTCCCATTTTCCTTATATTTGGGATTTAATCTATATGGTTACTGTTTAACTAGATTTGCATAAGGTTTTAATGGGATTTTCATTTCTCTTGGATCACCAGCAATACCCTTCATCTCACAAAAATTGATAGGGAAGAGATCATGATATTCATGTAGTAAATCAGTAATATTTATTGTAGTCTCATCATTCCAGTAATCCCCAATATTAGCAAATTTGGGATTTTCACTTGAGCCAACATCTACCTTCTTTGTCTTTAGTGGCTGCAAGAATTTATCAGACTTGATCTCAAGGCTCTCTAGCTTTCGGCTTCCTTCTGTTTCTGGGATATTTGCATCCCTTGGATCATCATCTGGGTCACCAAAGATATTATAGCATTCCTTTCCCTGATCGAGTGTCACATTCCACTGTGGAAAATTGGACAGTTGCATAGGTATTTCTCGATGGATTTCATACTTAATTATTTGTAGAGATTCATCTATTGATAGGTTTTCATATTCATAATTGAATGTCATCTTGAAATTGATAGCCATATTTTCCTAATATGTTGTACCTTGTCATAGTTCCAATGATGTATATGAGCTTCGCGGTATAGTGTCCAACGTATGAATAAACATGTGGACTCACTGTTGTTTTGGTATATGTTCCTATTCTCTTGTACATAATTCCAAATGATCTACCATACTAGTTAACCCATTATATTTTTCTTGCTTATAGTATATAACTTCTCCAAATACTGCTTCTAGAATTTTTTTGCACTGCGACCAAGTTTGTATCATTTCCTTAGGAGTAGACCACCACCTTGTTAGAGTAGAATTCAATGCGATGTCTAAATATAATATTCTTTGTTGTTCAAGTATATTTATTTTAAAGTCAGAAATGGAAACATTTAAATTAGGTAACCCTTCATAAGTAGGTAGATCGCATACCTCTTTACCAACCCAACGAAGTGATTTGGTAACACGAGCACACCTTCTTGTAGATAATTCATGTGGTCGGTTCTACCAATTCTCCAATGCTTCCCTTGAGTTTGATGAATATGAACTAACAATTATCCAACTCAAGGTACCATCTACAGTTTGGTTAACATAATCATCCATTCTTGAAGTGACTTTATATATATTTTTTAATTCTTCAGTGGTATATTCCTCTTGAGCAAGTTCGACATACCTTGGCCAATGGAACAACAACTATCATATCCCCTCCTTAAAACTTTATCAACCTTTTATTAAGGTTTATAATCGGTTGGTTCTCAATTTCCCAATCAATACCAAGCAATACCGGATATGGGTTGGTGTCGTCTACAGTTTCTATAACTTCGAAGTCAACATAGGTTTGCAGACCATCAATGTCAACAAGAACACCCACCATTCTTCCAAATGGTATTACTTTCTATTGATTATCTAATCACAACTCAATAGGAGACCATACCAACTTAGGCTTTCCCATATATTCCCATGTTTGTTTAGTTATGACATTGACATATGACCCCAGATCCAAAATAAGGAAATCCATGTCAAAGTCCCCAATATGCGTGCTAAGTCACAGTTCTATCCCTATTCTTATCCTCTTTTGTAAATTATTTAAATATTTTTCCTAAGGAACTTCTTTTTTTTATTCATCAATTAATCTATGTAATTCCATTAAAGTAGTTTAATCTTTTACTAATTCTAGACAAATTTTTAAAAAGTTCTTCAATGTACTTACCTTCTATGAGATTTTCTTTTGAGTTGATCGATCAAAGTAGACTGGCATATCATATACAGGAACTTCATCAAAGACTGGAGCTATAGATGTCAACGGTCCCCTTTGGGTTGTAGTAAATTCCTTCCTTGCATCCCCAAATGTCTAGTTTTCCTTCTGAACATCAATTGGTATTGTCCGCTATGCCGCTGGCCTAATTTTAGGAGCACATGGGTCAATATATACTTCTCTATCATCTCTTGTCGCATCTCCTCTGCTTGTCACAACATCAATTGCCATATGCTCTTGTCGAGGTTTAGTTGATATTTTCTAGACATTATGGTTCTGATTCTAATTTTCCTTAGCTTTTGATTTTGCTATAAGTTGTGAGAAATATCCAATAGTATAGTCTAGTTCTCGACAGTATGTACACGTTAAACATGGATTTGGATAATTCCTAGAAAAATGTCCTTGCTAACCATAGTTGTAACAGATTATATGACCTCTACCTCGACCAAGTCCTCCTCATCCTCATCCTTGGAAGCCACCTCTTGGTTGATTAGATTATGCACTAATCACTTCTCCTTGTTCCTCACCTTTCATTTGGTAAGAATATTCAGTTCTTTCTATGAGTAGTTGATATGCTTGACAGTCCCTCTCATCATGGCCAACTGATTGATGGAATTTGGAAAACAATTTTTGTGGGGTACTTACAATTTTTTGTGATGAGTAACACTCATTTTGTTGGTGTCCCCTAGTTTGATAGATTCTACACTAGATTCCATCTCCAAGATTCAATGGGTTAGGAGCTCCTATAGTGGTATAGTCTTGGAAGGTTTTGCACTGGTATTTTGGATGACCTTCCTCTTTACACCTTATACACCAAACATATTCTCGTTTTTCTTTTCCTTTCTTGATTTCCTAGATTTGTAATGACAAGGTTTATAGCTACGACTATATTTGAGCCATACCCGTTCTAGTATCTCCAATGGGTGTTTCCTACAGCTTCATATCAAACTCAAGCGCCTCGTTCTATGACACAATATTTTGATTCATCAAGGAAACTCTGATATGTGGTAGGAAATAAGATATAAACCACTCATTATGTTGAACGTCGATCATTTGGAATCTGACACGAGACATCATTGTCTTAAATATCTGGTCAAAGCCCCATGCAGATTCATTTGTTGATTGCTTGATCTCTTTGAGTTTAGTAATACACTATTACTCATATGTTGGCTTCTTTAATTCACTTTTTAAAGCATCTATAATGTATGCCAGAGTCTTTGATGGTTATCCAATAGCTACCTTTGAGAACTTTGTGAACTAATCCAAAACGCGACCCCTAAAGATTGTAATCAATAAAAACATTTTTACATTATCATCTTGCACTTACTTAACAGTCCAGACTACATCACATAAAAACCAATGTTATTATGGGTCCTTTGACCCATTTCCATGGAAAATCAGCAGTTTCATATCATCCCCAGCCATTCTGTTTCATAGAGGTATTGGCTGATTTTGTAATATAGGACAAACACTTACAGTGGTATTATTCATCGAAGTACTATTCTGGCTACTACTACTATTACTCACTTGAATCAAATGTGATGGGATCATATTTCTTATCTCTGTTTCTGGAGATGCATTTGAGGTCACAGGCATGTCACAGTGTCTGGTATGATCTTCTTTAGTAGGATCATCCTCAGAAGCACATTAATCGTCATCTTTTTTAGCTTCTTCTCTATCAAAAGATTCTTCTTCAAGTTGTGGTACTAGTTCATAGTCATTTCCTTCAATAAAACTGCAACCCTTTCATTTTTTCACAGTTCTCCTCCTCTTACTTGACCAAAATATTCTTCCGCCTTGTAGTAGATCACACTCTTCATCTATTTCACTATCTCCTTCTCTTTCCATATCATCTCACTCCTCACAACATACTCTTAGACCACTCTCCACTAGCATCCTGAACCAGCGCACACTATTGGTTTACTCGTCGGAATCCTTTCTCATAACCTATTTTTCACAAAGCAACATTTTAATCTACAGATTCAAATATTGCAACTACTTACCTCGCGGTCCTTGGAATATTTCCCTTTCAGTAGTGATATAATATTTTATGGTGTCTACAACAAATTTCGTAATGTACCCTTCTAATATGCTATCTAACTAGAAATCAACAGTGTGAGATATTTTATTATCAACACCTTTAAGGGTTCATATTAGCTCAGGTGTCAAAACCGTAGGCTCACCCCCTTGAAAATTCATTTTTTGCTTAGTTTACCTTGCCAGCCATTTATGCTATAGAATAGGAAATTCTCCAAAGAATACTTCATGAATATCTAAGAAAACATACTCATCCAACCATGTTTCATCATCCAATCGGGGATGCTTGTTCTGATCTTTATCAAAATCTCTTAGCTTCTTAACTACCCAATCCTAGATCTCAAGCTTAGTAGGATGCCACATATCCCTTCAACAAAGATCCTAGTCCCAACAATGGAACCATTTGTTGGCACAGATCTACTTTGACCAAGGTTCACTTAGTTAAACACCAACAAATCCCAAGATATCGGCCCTAAATGGGGCTATCCCTTTTGATAACACTTGCGAAGTAGATGATATTGTTAAATTTTCAGAATTTACTTCAATCTGATCTAGGATCTTAACTGAGAGAACAACATGTACAGCATATCTACAACATATCAATCATGGACACAATAATGCAAGCACACAAGAGACATAGATTTTACTTGGGGAAAACCATAAAGGTGAAAAACCCCAATAACGTCCTCAGAGATAGATAGACCAATGATACAACCAGCATACAAGAGATAGTCTTCTCCTAGCAGCAGAGCCTCCTCCTCCACAAGTGCACCACTCTCCCAAGTGTGATTGAGAGAATAGAATGTGTAAAATGAGAGAGACACACTCTCTATTTATACACTAACTTGACTTGACCTTTACTCAACTAGGTCGACCTCAACTTAACCACTTAACATAATGCTGACTGGGCCGACCCCCACTAGGGTGGTTTAATAACCCTTTGACCCACATGGCCGACCCCCAATAGGGTGGTCTAATAACCCTTTGACCCACATGACTTATACAGGGCCGACCCCAACAAGGTGGTCTAATAACCAATCAAGTATAAGTTACGACACTTACAATATAAATGAAGACACTTCTGTATAGAGGAATAATAACATCTCTATAGGAATACAATATACATATATGTGAAATACATTCCGAAGTTACATATACATCAACAGATATCTCACCTGAAGTACCTATGGGAGCTACAGGAACCAAGTTTCTGCAATAGCGAATGAGTGCGACAAGAACCCACAACCATAACATCCTTAACCTCGACATAAATTTTTACTTAACACATCTCAGAATTGCATACATCTAACATCTTAGTTAACTTTGACATATATTCCTTCACATACCATTCATACACATGGATCATCAATTATTCATCAATATACAATATATAACAATAAACATAACACATCATCCCAGGAAACATACATATTGGACAACAGATGTAACGTGGAAACCCAAATGGGAGAAAACCACAGAAGCACTTTCTTTATTCATGAGTCGCAATCAAAATAAGCACTTCATGTTTTACAATGAATTACAGATTTCTCCTTCTTTTACAATGGATTTGTGGACACATCCTGTATATCATGCACACATCCTATATATCAATATCTTCGACATACAAAATAGAGCTCACCAAAATATTGAATGTCAAGTAGCTAACTAAATCACTGACAGCCTCAAAAATCCCAACCCTTTACATATTTATAGGGCACACACAACCTACCCTACTCCCACTACTCGATTACTCCACTCATAAATGTAAGTGGAAAAAATTCCTAACTAACTTACTTAACTTCGTCCTTGACATAGTCAAAATGCCCAATTTCTTGGATTCTTGGCCGATACATCGAAGTTGAATGTTCTTCATCGGACTGCTTTACCTTGGCCCTGTTCACACCAAAACTTCGCAAAATTTTACTCCAAAACTTTACTTGGCCCAACATTGGGCATACCCATGCTCAAGAGAAACAAAATCATGACCACAATTCAAGTACAAATCTGATCCATGAAGTATATATAGAAAAATGATCATGGCCACATGGATATAAAGTGGATCCATGACATAAATAGATCATAGCCACGAATATATAAATTGGATCTATGTCTCAAAATGAAATTATGATATCTGCATGTATGAAGATATTAACAAACCAATCCTCATCATAATTAGTGTGAAATATGAGTAATGGCAATCCAATGCAACCCAAGTCATAGAAAAACTTAAATGATACTATAAAATGAACTTGGGGTCTTCAAATCAAATACTAAAGGTAAAAGTCAAAGCTATGTGAATAAATGTATTGAATTTGAATGTAGTAAGACAATGTTCGATTACCAATATTTAATGTATATCACTAACAAACACAATCCAGTTCACCAATAATGAAAATGAACGGAAAGGTACCAGTAAAGTCTAATAAGTGTGAATATATGAGTTGGCGTCGAACAGTAGTAGGCTGTAATGATTAGGAGACATTAATATGCTCTCACTGTCAATAGCAAGGAAACTTTCCACTGGTGACTGCAAGTTCCAAGGTACTAAAGTAACTCTAGATCACAATCCCAAAATAAAAGTCTTGGAGTTGATGAGATGTGACTTATCGGAAGGAGGGCATTAAGGAATACCTCATCATCCAATGCGAGGGTGTATCAAAATGCTAAATATTTGGTGAAATCACCGATGATTATGAGATGTAATTGATACAAGAAGGCCAACATAAAAAGTCAAGAAATGTATGAAAAATGGGTGACACAGACTTCCTCAGAACAACAACATGACACAAAACTGGATCAGGTAGCATAGACTCAAAAAGGAACATGACATAATTCATTAATGTTTGAGATATCAAAGACAATCCCCATAGTGACTAGAAGATTAATCGACCGGATGATTAAATGCATATACGAGTTCAACTTCCTAGGCCATACTATATCCCAATTGTGAAGATAAGACTCAGAACAATGTGTTGTGTTCAAAGGAGACACAGCCTGCTGCCAAATAAAAATAATGAACGTGGTGACTCCTTCCCATTCATATTTTTGGAATATTTGATATTTTTGTCTTTTTCATATTATAAAATCCCAAAAAAGAATAAAAGAATGCTAGAGTACATAAGATGAAAACAAATACCAAGAAAAGCTAACAAGTTCCATAAGGTATAGAACATGAGCTAGATAATAGCAAAGCTTCAACTTAGAATTTTCAAGTTTTAAAGAGTTTGAAAATGTGGAAGATTCTATAAACACTATCTCATAGATTTTTTCTAAGCCTAGGTTAGTCAATGCTCAATGATATTCTCATATTTAGAGAGTCTGGAAAAATAAAGAAGACTCTACAAGGTTTCATTTTTGTAAAATTAGTCTCCCTTTCCTAAAAAAGAATAAAAGTATACAAGGAGAGAACTCTTCTCACCATATATACCAGAGTATTCATTTTTGTAAATAATCCAAATGGACCAGAAAAGGGGTAAACTTATACCAAATGGATAAACTTTTAATTTTATTTAATGAGTGTGAAAAGGAAAAGCTTACTCATCAATATTTTCAATTTTAAAGAATCTAAAAAGAGATTAAGGAAAACTCTGAGGTCCATGAGCATTATGGGGGTGGCTAGAAATATATGAGAAAGCGAGGCATGTGGCTTCTTCTCAAATTCATGGTAAAACTAAAAAAATTCTCAATCCTATGAGAAAAAATCAGCATGGGAACCAAAATGACAAAGGGGTGCTAATTAAGGTGAACCATGTTAGGTAGGCTCTTATGTCAGACTAGTGAAAAATGTAGATAAAGATGGCAGACACACCAATATCCAACAGGTTCAACCCTATGCTAATTTCAGGTGGCGAAAGGTTCAAATACATCATAATAGCAGGGAATCCTAAACCTATATGCAAGTTTCCGAAAGTACATGATCGGATTGAGCAAAGTGCGGAAAATTATCCCTAAGCAATCATGAATCTAACTAAGGTTCTTGTCTCTGAGAAACAATAGTACCAAGATGATATCCATAAAATCTATAATAAAAAATTGATTTAGGTTACTTTGGTAGGAATGATTTCAACTTTAGTATCTTCAACAATATTTATGACCAAGGAAGAGTTTACCAATGAAGATTCAATATCACCAAGGTTTGGGGGATGTTAATGCCTAAATATCACACACATGCGACATTTTGGTGAATCTTGCAGTAAGGCGTCATCAAAATAAAGAATGAAATTCACCAAATCCATCCTCAACAAATCCAAAAGACAACATGATTCCAAAAGTGCCAAAAAAAATCAAAAGAAGGGGTAACACGACTAAAACACTGTTAACCCGCGCTATAGCGTAGGTTACCAGAGCAACGACCATGCTACACCCATGTAGTTATTCCTTTAATAGTTTTTCTACTGTCAAAATGGAGGGACCATGTAATGTCCCCATTCAAATAATTGCATAGTAGGACAATCCCATCAATCCTACCAGTTCCCTAGGTTGAATGGGTACATTTGGAATTATAATAAGGGAGAAAATGAATAATGTTTATACATTATAATAGTTCAAGTATTTAATAAAGGGGTTGAATAAATAAATTCAAGAGAAACTCTAGGTGGAAAATGGTTTTGAAGACATATGGAGGATGTGGGACCCACACTAGCTTGATTTCTCACTACCACATGGCATATCTCTCTTTCCATTTCGAATCCATGAGAAGGAAAACAATATTGGGTGAGTTGGTAAGTCATACACATGGCATTGAGCATCTTACGTTGAATTGGGATGGAATGGTAACCTCCATGGAAGAGGAAGAGTCAAATTGGAAGCTTGTGGACACTTGGGCTAGATTCCCTAACCCCTATGACAATAATGATGAAGCATCTATGACATCTATGTCAAATTTCAGATCTGACTTCTGACATCTGACCATTATGAAATGTCAACCCCAAAAATAGGCTCCAAGAAGGCACTCATGGGAGTTGGATAATCCAAAGAGGTCCCTACTCGAATTGGGAAAAGGTGGAAGGTTGGGAACTAGGGAGACAAGTGGAAAATGTGGAATATTTCCTAAGTGGAAATATCTAGAAGATAATGGGAGGAATTCAAACCATAGGAGACTAAGGTTGGTTATAAAATGCATAAATCAAGCATGAGAATGGCTTTTGACCATTTGATAAAAATTGCATTTGTGAAGAGAGAGCTAGTGGATGACTAGTTTCTTGCCTTAGCCAATTTCAAGGGTGAAAGATCCCCATCCAAGTTGGTGTTTGGAGAGGCCACTCAGGTATTTCATGGAGATTTAATGGAGTTTTTATTTTCAGGTGTAAGCTACCGGGAAACTCGTGGTTTCTTCTAGTGCAACACTTTCCCTCAACCATTTCCAGTTTTGATGGCATATTCTTGCTCCTTGAGGGAGGGCATTTTTGGTGAGCTCTTGTGCTCTTTGGGAGAGCTTATCATGATCCATTTCTGATTTTAATAATATTAATATACTCTATTATTCATCTTCATAAATTCTCAGGTCGAAATGCCAAGTGGTTGTATGTAAAAATGATGATTAATGAGCAAACCATGACCATTTCCCCACTGCATTGATGTATGCCATTGTAATGTTGATGATTTCAAATGAAAGAATGTTTCTATGATATATTTATGATGAATTGAAAGCCATTTATGATTTTTACAAGTTTCATGTTCATCACTTAAGTATTTGAAGTCATTTTGCTCAGTTTATTTACATTTGGAAGAGATTTGGTGCCATTTCCCCAAGGGTCGAATTAGGGATTTTTGTTGTTGCTTGGGAGAAGGTTATAAAAGATTTAATAACTTATTAATGGTGCATATGAGACCTTGTTAATGTCCCTCATAAATACCCTACCTCTGTTCTGAATTTTGAATGGGTTTGGAGGCATTTGGAGAGACATTTGCAGTACTTACCCTAGGGGGATTTGATCCCCAAATTGCTAGTTAAATTTCATACTTTGTCTAGAATATTAAACAAGTTTGCAGAAGTATTTGGAGGGTCATAATTCATCCTTGAACCTCATATTCAAGTATTAATATCATTCATACACCCTCACAGAATATTTGGGAGCATTTGGATCAATTTGGTGACCTAGACATCAAAACTAGTCAAAGGTCAAAATTGGGGAAAAAGTGAAAAATTGGGCATTTTAATAAAAATTAAAAAAAGGAACATTACAAGTGGTATCATAGAATGGTCTTGGCACCTGATGGTATTAACAAGAAGTCAAAAAAATAGACCACCACCCTTAGAACCATAATTTGAAGGTGTTGTTGTTGAAGAAAAAACAGTAGGAGAAGAAGAGTCTTTTGTAAAAACCATGGGTAGAGAGGAGGATGAAACAGCAGAACGTAAGGGGGGATTTATTTCAACCCTAAGACCTTTATTTGAATACATGAACAAAATTATGATGAAGGGATTCGAATTAATGGCTAGTCAAATAGCAAGCCTTAAAGGAGTAAAAGGAGGCAGCAACAGTTCTCATGGTGAGGAAATGAAGCCTATGGGAGAGCATATTTTCTCAAGAACAAGACCCCATAATAGAGAAAATGAATTTCAAAGCACAACAAGGTCTACTGCACCTAAATTTCTTATCCCCAAATACGAGCCTAACATTCAAGTGGATCTTACTACAATAGCAAACGAATGGAATGATTTGAGCGAAGATTGTAAGAGAAGTCTACCATTTGATCAGTACTTTACTGCTACAAATAAATTAAAAGGAAGGAGAACGATAAGGATCTAACCCAAAACAAAGAATTAAATTGTTCTATTGGTAAAATGTCACTTCCTACTTTTGATGGTTCCTCTCAAAATTCTGCTAACACTTGGGTGCACAAACTAGATGTATATTTTCAGCGAAATCCTATGGTGGAGGAGGATGCATTAAAAATGGCCATTTTGCACATGAAAGGAGATGCCAATGAATGGTGGTTTCATGGCCTAAAAACCTTGGGTCATGATCAGGTTAAAACATATGGGAAATTTGTTGACAGGGTACTAGAGAGATTGGAACAAAAAGATCCAGAATTGCCATTCAAGGAACTAGCTCAATTGAAGCAAACTGGGACCCCTACTGATTATATGATGGACTTTCAAAAATTATCAGTGAAGGTGACTGATGTGTCTATGGGAAGGTTGGTATTACTGTTCACTGAAGGTTTGGATGAACCCTTAAAAGGTTTGGTCAAAGCACACAATACAACTACATTAAAAGATGCAATGAGCTTGACTAGGGATCTCCAAAATGTGCTTCCTAGAACAAGATTTCCTCCCAAGCCTAACTTCAAATTTGAAAAGAAACCTTGGAAAAGAGATGCATATGATAATAAACGTTGGCAAAGAAATTCATTTGAAAAGAAAAAAAAATAAGGACTAAACAAGGATGAACTTCGAAAAAAGAAATTGTGCTTCACATGCTTTCAAACATGGACACCGGGGCACAAATGTACTAAAGGAAAGGCTCAATACATAGAAGTATTTTCTGATAATGATGAATATGATGGGGGCATGGATGAAGATGGACATATTTAAGATCAAGAGGAGGCATATGAGACATCAGTAGAAGAGGAAATACAAGAAGAAAATCAGCCTTCACCGGACAAAGCAAGAATGGCAGTACTTTCAGCAGTACCTCGCTATCATACTATCCAATGCAAGGGTGTGGTACTAGGAAAAAGAGATTTAGTTTTGGTAGATGGAGGAGACACACACAACTTCATTGATGCAGATATGGTGGAGAAAAGGAAGACAACTATTGAGCCATTCGATGGCTTCATAGTTGTCATTCCCGGTCACAACACAATGCAGTGCAAAACATGGGTGCCAAAGCTACAAGTCACCGTAGGTAACTATACTTTTGTTGATAGTTTTTATGTGGTTGATGTTGCTAATACTAATGTGGTTTTTGGAGTGCAATGGTTTTATTCTATAGGAGAGCATACAGTAAATTATCAAATTTCTAAAATGAAATTCCAAGATTCAAAAGGAGTACTTAGGGTTGTGAGAGGGCAGCACACTTATCCAAATCAAGTAGTGACTTGCAATAGTATGAGATCTATATTGAGGCATGGGGACATAAAATGGGCTATTGAATGTCATATTACATCTCCCAAGACAAAAATAAAGGTTGTTGAACACCCAAAGGAGATAGAGAGACTCTTGCAAAAATATGAAAATGTTTTTAGAGATCTTCCACATGGTAGACCACCAGATAGGGGGGTTGAGCACATCATTGTTTTGGAGGAGGGTACTTCACCCATTTAGATACCACCTTATAGAAATCCTAAAAATTTCAGAGATGACATTGAAAAATACATCCAAGAACTCCTAGAGTTGGGGCTCATTAGACCAAGCTCTAGCCCTTATGCTTCTTCAGTAGTGCTAATGAAGAAAAAAGATAGAACATTGAGAATGTGTATAGACTTTAGATCCTTGAACAAAAAGACTATCAAGAATAGGTATCCTATTCCTAGGATTGATGAGCTCATGGATGAGCTACATGGGGCCAAATACTTCTCCAAAATTGACCTTAGATCAGGATATCATCAAATTCGAATGAAAGATGAAGATGTGCAAAAGACTGCTTTTCGATGTCATTATGGCCACTTTGAATTTCTTGTCATGCCTTTTGGGTTAACTAATGCTCCAGCCACATTTCAAGCATGCATGAATAGGATCTTTTTCAAGCAACTAAGGAGGTTTGTTTTGGTTTTCTTTGATGACATTCTCATTTACAGTAAAACATGGGAAGAGCATTTGCAACAATTAGAGATTGTGTTAAAATTTTTGCAAGAATAGTCCTTATTTGCTAAGTTATAAAAATGTGAATTTGGGATGAAATAACTATTGTATATTGGGCACATTATTGGGCAACGAGTGAAGGTACACATGGAAAAAATCAGGTCTATCTTAGAATGGGAATCAACAAAAAATATTACAGAATTGAGAGGCTTCATTGGGATATGCACCTATTACAGAAAATTTGTGAAAGGGTTCTCCAAGTTGACTTCTCCACTCACTGATTTGACTAAGAAAGATGATTTCAAATAGGATGAAGAGGCTGAAAAGGCCTTCCAAAAAATGAAAGAGGTGATGAGTGGTTGTCCCATACTTGCACTTCCTGATTTTACTAAACCTTTTGTTGTGGAATGTGATGCTTCAGGTGGAGGAATAGGGGTTGTCCTAAAGCAAGGCCAACAACCCATAGCCTTTGAGAGAAGAAAGGTGCAGCCTCATTAAAAGATTTACTCCATCTATGACAAAGAAATACTGGCCATTATGCATGCATTGGCCAAATTCAAACAATATTTGGTGGGAAGTAAGTTTGTGGTGAAAACTGACCACAATAGTCTGAGACACTTTCTCACCCAAAAAGATCTAAATGAAAGGAAACAAAAGTGGGTAAGCAAGATTCAATATTATGATTTTGATATTGAATATGTCAAAGGAAATAATAATATAGTAGAAGATGCTTTATCTAGAAGACCTTCTTTTTCTCTCATGGGCATTGCCAAGGATTGGGAAAGCATGCTACTAGTTGAATATGCCAAAGACAAATTTGCTTGTGATGTGTTGGATGGAATCAAAGGGGATGATAACTACAGGATTTTGAATGGGACGATATAATATAAGGGCATAATTTATTTGGTTCAAGATTCAAAACTCAAGTACAAAATTTTGCAAGAAGCACATGATTCCCCACTAGCTGGCCATCCGGGGATATTCAAAACTTATAGGCAATTGAGGAAAATATTTTTTTGGAAGGGGATAAAGGAAGATGTTCAGAAATATGTGAATGAATGTAAAGTATGTCAGCAAAACAAATCAGAACTTACATGCCCAACTGGCCTATTGCAACCATTGCCCATTCCAAAGCAAAAATGGGACAGTATCTCAATGGACTCAGTCATCACCGGTTTGCCCAAATATTTGGGTAAGGATTGAATATATGTGGTAGTGGATAGGTTGAAAAAATTTGCTCATTTCTTTGTTGTTACATCATATTTTAGTGCTGCACAAGTGGCTGATATGTTTTTCAAAGAAATCTTCAGATTGCATGGGCTCCCCAAGAGCATTGTTAGTGATAGGGATAGTAGATTCATGGGTTCTTTTTGGCAAGAAATTTTTAGATTGGTGGGCACTCAATTGACTCCAAGTACCAGCTATCATCCACAAATTTATGGACAAATAGAGAATGTGAATCAATGGTTGGAAGGGTACCTAAGAAACTATGTGGGGGAGCAGCAAAAAGCATGGGCAAAATGGCTACACTTGGGTGAGTTTTGCTACAACACCACTTATCATATGTCAATAGGGATGTCTCCTTTCAAAGAATTATATGGTTATGATGCATTTACATTTGCTGAAATTATCTTTCGTGATAGTAGAGCCCCAAAGGCTAAAGATTGGGTGGAAGAGAGCCAAGAAATTTTAAAGCTTTTGAAAGACAATTTGCAGATTGCTCAAAATCAGCAAAAACAATATGTTGATAGACATAGAGAAGAAAGGACCTTTCGGGTTAATGATTTAGTACATTTGAGGTTGCAGCCATATAAACAAACATCTCTCGAAAAGAATGGAGCAGAAAAGTTAAAACCAAGGTACTATGGGCCATACAAGGTAGTTCGTAAGGTTGGAGAAGTAGCATATGAATTAGAACTTCCAGAAGGGATTAAAATCCATAATATATTTCATGTTTCTTGTCTCAAGAAGGATCTTGGTCAGCAAATTATCACTTCATAAATACTTCCTCCTTTGGATGATGAAGATCAGCTCACACTTGTTCTGGAAAAGATTTTGAAGACACGGGAAATGAGGTTGAGGAGTAGAATTATCAATGAATATTTAGTGCAATGGAAGGACTTACCAAATGAAGATTCCACGTGGGAAAAGGAGAATATTTTGCAGCATCCAAATCTGAAATTGCTTGAGGACAAGCAATCTTGGGTGGGGAGGACTGTAATGTCCTCATTCAAATAATTGCATAGCGGGACAATCCCATCAATCCTACCAATCCCCTAGGTTGAATGGGTACATTTGGAATTATAATAAGGGAGAAAATGAATAATGTTTATACATTATAATAGTTCAAGTATTTAATAAAGGGGTTGAATAAATAAATTCAAGAGAAACTCTAGGTGGAAAATGGTTTTGAAGACATATGGAGGATGTGGGACCCACGCTAGCTTGATTTCTCACTACCACATGGCATATCTCTCTTGCCATTTCGAATCCATGAGAAGGAAAACATTATTGGGTGAGTTGGTAAGTCATACACATGGCATTGAACATCTTAGGTCGAATTGGGATGGAATGGTAACCTCCATGGAAGAGGAAGAGTCAAATCGGAAGCTTGTGGACACTTGGGCTAGATTCCCTAGCCCCTATGACAACAATGATTAAGCATCTATGACATCTATGACAAATTTCAGATCTGACTTTCGAAATCATCAACATTACAATGGAATACATCAATGTAGTGGGGAAATGGTCATGGTTTTCTAATTAATCATCATTTTTACATACAACCACTTGGTATTTCGACCTGAGACTTTTTGAAGATGAAGAATAGAGTGTATTAAGCTTATTACAATAAAAAATGGATCATGAGATGCTCTCCCAAATATTTCAAGAGCTCACCAGAAATTCCCTCCCTCAAGGAGCAAGAATATGCCATCAAAACTGGAAATGGTTGAGGGAAAGTGTTGCACTAGAAGAAACCACGAGCTGCCTTGTAGATTACACCTGCAAATACAAACTCCATTAAATCTCCATGAAAGACCTGGGTTGCTTCTCCAAACACCAACTTGGATGGGAATCTTTCACCCTCGAAATTGGCTAAGGAAATAAACTAGTCATCCACTAGCTCTCTCTTCACAAATGCAATTTTTCTCAAAAGATCAAAAGCCATTCTCATGCTTGATTTATGCATTTTATAACCAACCTTACTCTCCTATGGTTCGAATTCCTCCCATTTTCTTCTAGATATTTCCACTTAGAAAATATTCCACATTTTCCACTTGTCTCCCTAGTTCCCAACCTTCCATATTCTCCCAATTCGAGTAGGGACCTCTTTGGCTTCTCCAACTCCCATGAGCACCTTCTTGGAGCCTATTTTTGGGGCTGGCATGTCATAATGGTCAGATGTCAAAAGAATGTTACTCTGATATATTTATGATTAATGGACAGCCATTGATGAGTGTTACAAGTTTCATGTTCATCACTTAAGTATTTGAAGTCATTTTGCTCAGTTTATTTGCATTTGGAAGAGATTTGGTGTCATTTCCCCAAGGGTCGAATTAGGGATTTTTGATGTTGTTTGGGAGAAGGTTAGAAAAAATTTAATAACTGATTAATGGTGCATATGAGACCTTATTAATGTCCCTCAAACATCCCCTACCTCTGTTCTGAATTTCGAATGGGTTTGGAGGCATTTGGAGAGCCATTTTTAGTACTTACCCTGGGGGGTTTTGATCCCAAAATTGCTAGTTAAATTCTATACTTTGTCCAGAATATTAAACAAGTTTGCAGAAGTATTTGGAGGGTCATAAGTCATCTTTGAACCTCATATTCAAGTCTTAATATCATTCATACACCCTCATAGAATATTTTGGAGCATTTGGATCAATTTGGAGACCTATACATAAAAACTAGTCAAAGGTCGAAATTGGGGAAAAAGTGAAAAAATGGGCATTTTAATAAAAATTAAAAAAAGGGACATTACATAACACCTATTTCCTGTGTCACATTGAAGGCTCAATCATCTCCAAGGATATGAATTCATCTCATCGCACACTTGGTGGCATTAACTATCCCCCATGGTGTACCTTGGAACTAGTTCATGGAGAAGGTGAGTTCACATTTGGATCTAGTTGTTTGTTGGCCACCTCTTGGCCTATAAAAGGAAGCCATTGGCATGAATTTTGTAGAGAGAAATCAAGTTCAATGTTATGTTTTTGGATTTTTGTTGGAGATTCCTCATATACCGCCTCTTCCTATCATTGTAAGCATTCACAAGCTCCCTTGCCACATTCCTTCAAGGGGAAAGAGTTTCTCTTCATTGTTCCACCATTGAATTAGCATCTAGTTTGGACAAAAAAGTCCTCCCTAACAGATATTTTTTTCTTCCCTTGAATACCGCACCCCCTAGGTGTTGTACAGCTTGACCATTGGGAAATACAAAAGTGGATTGTTATTGGAGGTTGAATTCTCCCCCTATCTTTTTCATTTTTTTTCTTTTTTCCATATTTATTTGTTTTATGTGAATTGCACTAACAATATATTGCATGATAGCAACCTACAAGGCGTATCCCCTTACCAAGTGGAAGAGTGCACTTGTGCAATTTTTTCCACAATAGTTCTTGTTGAAATTGTACCTAGGAGGTGTTCTCCTAGTCATTTTATGCCTAAGTAATTAATGAGGGAAAAGGGGAGATGACCCTTGTAATAATTGCTTGAGATGAGCAATTAATTCATTTTATTATTATAAAGTAACTTTTGGTTTATTTAAGTGGTAGGTGAATGAATGTAATTTATGAAGAGAATAATGTTCATTTATTCTCATCCATTGATCTAAACCAATGTGCACCCTTGGATTAGATGACTCTTCAGTTACCCTTGAGAGGCAAACCAAGAGACAAGAATTTTGAATTAAATTGGCTTTCCCTCTTTCATTTTGCACAGATCCCAAGAGAGTTGGAGAAGTGGAGATCATCCAAGAGAGCAAGTCAATTCCTTGAGGAGAAGCACTCACAGCAGGAGAGAGAGAGAGAGATTGGGAATGCTTTCCAATGAAGATTCCCATTTCGAAATTCGAGATAATAAATGTTGCACAAAATCCAAGTTTGAAGACTACTTGAAGGGCACAAAAATCGAGGAGGTGGGAAGAATGTGAAACAATCTATACAGTCATGTGAAAGGCTTGATTTTTTAGAAGGTTGCTTGCATAGAATTCAAGAAATCCCTTTCACTATTAGAGGAAACTCAGTTACTGTTGTGGGGAAGCTTCTTGGTATTCATTGGTGGAAATAAGTCATGATTTTAATTCTGATTTTTTTACTGTTATATGTTATTGAAGAAATAAAAACATTCTCACTCTCTCACAGGTTTTCCCTTCAGGGTTTTTCCTGGGCCATTTTGGCTAAAATATCTGAGTCTGAAATTTTTTGTGCATGGTTGTTATGTTATTTTTGTTCTCAGTATTTTGGTAGAACTTCTCTTGTGCTTCCAATTCAAATGTGTTTATGAGTGAAATTTCATTTTCAATTGTCTATGGTTGAATGAGATGGGTTATTAAACATTGTTAATCTGAGTTTAACTTGAAAGTCTGTTTGAGAAGTGAAATTTATACATGGTATCAGAGCCCTATTTAGAGAAGATTGATCGACAGTGAATTTTAGACATCAGGGCAGAGTGTGCATTGTTGGAAAAAGAGAAGAAGTGAATGATGGATTGCATCTGGTATGAAGATTGGTTGGAAGTGATTTCCAACTACTTGCAATGGAAAGCCCAGATGAAATCTTTTCTCAAGGAGAACAAGTTATGGACCTTCGTTAGTACCACAGTAGTCCTTCCCAAAGCTGATCATGTAGCCCTTGACATACATGAGGTGAAGGAGGCTAGAACACAGAGACTGCTTTTGGATGGTGTTCGAGATCATCTCATCCCACATTTGGCAGCAAAACATACTGCTAAGGAGTTGTGGGATACTTTGAAAAGTTTGTATGAGAACAATAATGTGTGATGAACCTGCAATAAATAATTAATGCAAATACACGAGATATCAGAAATAATAGAACTCATAATCAATTTTATATTGATCACAGGCCACTTCGAGGGGGAAACCTCCTTTGAGCAAGCTCAATACAATTAACTTCACAGTGCCTTCAATGACCTCAACACACACTTATATACTAAGTCTATGCCCAATATTATGAGTCAAAACCATGGGACATATAATACTATGGGACGACTTACAAAGCATATGCGTCCAATACTATGGGCTAATATAAACTATGGATCAACAATTACTACAGGACGACTTACAAAGCATATGCGTCCAACAACAATATACTAACAAAGTAAAGAGAAGGGTTGACACGGGTTCCTAACATTCCTTCTCCCTTAGAAAAATCTTTGTCCTCAAAGCTTTGGTTGGGGAAATTGATGCAAAATTTGAATGAGTGGTTCCCTGGTAGTATCCTCGGTTTGCATTTCGGGCCATTGACGCCTTTGGAGTTTCAGGGAGGATTGCTTGGAAGGTTGTAGACGAAGAAGAACCATATCAGCTGCGTGAAAAGTGCGCTCAGAATGGTGTTGATCATCTTGTTGTTGCAGTCGAATTCTGGCCATGTGAAGATTGTCCTGCAGAATGAGAAGAATCTGATCGCGGTTTCGAAGAACTGAGTCAATTGCCTGAACTGGGGAGCTGCTAAGGGTGTATGGAAGAAGAACTAGCGGTGTCTATCCATACACTGCTTCATATGGTGCCCGTGTAGATGTGGTATTCTACCACCAGAACGCTTCTAAGAAATCCATAGAAATAGTTGGCCAAATCTGTGTAGGGATGGGAAAGGGTTTGAGCAGTCCCGAAAGGAGTGTCGTTTCACCCTTGTTGACCTGGAAAGTATCACAGTCAGCCACCATCTATTGAATTGTCATTTTCAGTCCCTGCCAAAGAAGTTACATTGTTCCCGGTCATACATTTTGAAGAACCCAGAGTGCCCTGCTGATGAAGAAGCATGGAGTTCATAGAAGAGATAACCCTGTTGAACATATTGCAACCAATTTGGAACAAGCAAAGAAATAGTTGTAAGAGAAACTGGGTCATCAATTGTGCGAGAAGGAGCATCTTCCACCATATTGTCCTTACCCTTATTGTAAGTGACCACATAGGGATAACACATGAGTTGGATAACCCATTTCAGGTGTGTTGGGGAGGAGACCCATTGTTCTAGGAAATTTTCCAGACCCTAGAGATCAGTCTTGATGCAGAAATAATTCCCTAATAGGTATGGCTGCCACTTCTGTACTGCATGCAAAATAGCCATCATTTCCTGCTGAGAGGTAGATGCGGCTAAATTCTTACTGGAAAGGTCTCTTGAAGGCAGCAAGCTCATTGGTTCAGCAAAGACACCTGCATATCTATCCAAGGAAGTAGTGGAGACTAGTGATGGCCGGTGCATCTGAATGGAATGGAGTTGAGCGATGACACCATGTGAATTCTTCTTAAGGATTTTTTCCAGGCGATGTGAACTGATGATGCAGAGAGACCCTAGTTGTAAGCCCATAACTTTTTGTTGTGCCCCATTGACTGAAAAATGCATCCAAAGTTTATCAAAATCCCATAAGATGGGGCCAAGTGTGCGTAACCATTGAACGCCCAAAACTACATCACATCTTCCTAAGGACAAGGCAAACATGTCAGAGCGCAAGTTATAATCTTCCATAGAGATACGCACATTGTGACACTTCCCCTTGCAAGGTAAAGTGCCCCCATTGGCAACCATGACTTCAAAGTTGGAGCAAGGATGGACAAAACAATCAGCCTGTTTGGAAATTCGAGGGTCAATGAAGTTATGAGTGCTACCAGAATCAATGAGTATGGTAAGAGGGAGCTTCTTGAAGTATTCCCTGACTCGCATTGTTTGTGGAGTGGTGACGCCGGTTACAGCATGGAGAGAGATGTCGAGTGGTTCGTCCTGAGATGGGGTGTCAACAGGCGGGTGTTGAATGTCGACCTGATCATCTACTGTATCTAGAGCTTCTTCATCAATTTCTGAGGCAGGTGGAGAATCCACATCCAAAAGATAGAGCTTTTGTTGAACACATCTATGTCCCCGAGTGAATTTCTCATCACAATTATAACAAAGTCTTTTTTTTCAGCATGCCTGCATCTTTGTTTCAGACAAATGCTTGATAGGAGTTGGTTGAGGAGCAGGCATGATGGGAGGTCGTTGGGAACCCATATTTCTGAAGCGAACAAAGGTGGTTTTGGAGCATTGTTGAGCTGCGATCTTGTCCTCTGCCAACTTAGCCAACCCTAGGACTTCCATCATTGTGTTGGGACAGAACATTTTGACCTCTGAGCGGATTTCATCCTTGAGACCACTGATAAAACAATTCCTATAGAATTCATCAGACAATCCTTCTGTGTGATTGGCCAGTTTCTCAAATCCTGTCTGATACTCTCTCACTGTGCCAATTTGGTGAAGTTTAGTGAGTGCTCCTGTGAAGTCATCAAAAGCACTATGACCAAATCGTGGCAAAAGGAGTTGGCAAAAATCTGTCCAGTTTGGCTCGGGATGAGCTTTGATGTACCAACGGTACCATTGAAGGGCTTCTTGTTCCAAATGAAAGCATGCAAGTGGAACTTTCTGGACATCAAAAGTATTATGCAGACTAAAATATTGTTCTGCTCGGTATATCCATCCAGTCGGATCAGTACCATTGAAGCAAGGAAAATCAAGCTTCGGCCCACGAAAATTGCTGGAAGAAGAGAACCCGGTGGCTACAAAAGATTCTGGCTGTCGGTTATTGTTCATGGCTGAATGCTAAAGATGGAGGCTGAGAAATTTTTCATCCAAATCTTGGAGTTTGGTTTGGATGGTTGCAAGTGCTTCCTCCATGGTTTTTGCTCCTGCGTGAGTGACAACCACAACCAAGATTTTTTTTTTTTTTTTGGGGGGGGGGGAGGGGGGGAATGGATACAAAAACACAAACAAAAGATTATTTAGTAAAGGAAGATTTGGATTTGGGAAAAACTTGGATGGGTAATTGGGGTTTGACTATGTTTTGGACACTTTCTAAAGCGGGGTGAAAAGAATGACTATGATTTTGGAAGCAAAAAATGGGGATTTCAGAAGCGGGGTGAAAGAATGAGAAAATTTGGTAGAGAGGGACAAAGAAGTAGAATTAGGAAAGGAACAT
This sequence comes from Larix kaempferi, assembly GCA_027924585.1. Classification (NCBI taxonomy): domain Eukaryota; kingdom Viridiplantae; phylum Streptophyta; class Pinopsida; order Pinales; family Pinaceae; genus Larix; species Larix kaempferi. Next base: position 8,766,955 of record BSBM01000806.1, read on the forward strand.
GGTGGCAAAATTTGAAGGCGTTTGGGTGAAAATTGAAGGAGTTATGGAAAACCCTAAAAATAGAAAAATGTGGGATTTCTGGTCTCAGGAAGTGGAATTTGGGATAGGGTCTTCAGGAATGAAATATGCAGAATGGTATTGCAGGGATGTCAGTGAAGTTTCAGGGAAAACAGAGTTGAAACAAGGGAGATATGGCCGAAAAAACAGTTTTTTTTTTGTTTTTTACCAGAAATGGATCGGCAACAGATGGATCTTCAATGGCGCAGAAGGGATCGAAAACGGCTGGATCTGAAACAGCGAATGGATCTGGAATGACTTTCAGAATAGATCTGAAATGGCTAGATCTAGAGCGGAAGTGATCGGCAACAGTTCAGCTGAAAATAGATATGGACCCCAGGTATGTACGGCTTCCTATCGGTTCAGGGGATTCACTCGGCCACCAATGTTGTCTGACGGCTTGCATATTGGGGCAGTACCCCTCACTCCACGGCTCAGGTAAACTGATAACCGCTTTGCCACAAACGACAGCTCTTGGTTTACCTCACGGGTGGGAACTAGTCAATCAGGTAGGGTTCGTTTCCCTTTTCGCTGGCAGGTCCTCTCAATGGGCCAGCTACTTTGGGGTTCCTGTGGTACTCCTCACAATGAGTTTTAGGGCTTATGCCCAAGTACTTCTCACAGTTAAGCGGATAGGGGTTATCCCCATATCCAAACTTGCAACAGATGCGAAAAAAAAAATTGGGAGAAATTCCACCCAACGAGCCCAAGAAAGTGCTCTGATACCAGATGTGATGAACCTGCAATAAATTATTAATGCAAATACATGAGATATCAGAAATAATAGAACTCAAAATCACTTTTATATTGATCATGGGCCACTTCGAGGGGGAAACCTCCTTTGAGCAAGCTCAATACAATTAACTTCACAGTGCCTTCAATGACCTTAACACACACTTATATACTAAGTCTATGCCCAATACTATGAGTCAAAACCATGGGACATATAATACTATGGGACGACTTACAAAGCATATTCTTCCAATACTATGGGTCAATACTATGGGCTAATATAAACTATGGATCAACAATTACTACGGGACGACTTACAAAGCATATGCGTCCAACAACAATATACTAACAAAGTAAAGAGAAGGGTTAACACGGGTTCCTAACATAATGAAAATCATAAAATGGATTTAAAGGATAAGCTTCATGGCACAAAGATGGTGAGAGGTGAGAATGTAGCCTCTTACCTCACTAGAGTTAGAAAGGTAAAAGATGAACCGAGTGCAGTTGGTGAGGTGATTCCTGATCTTGAGCTAGTGCGGATAACCCTGAAAGGCTTCACTAAGGAGTGGGATGTTTTCATGAAGTTTGTAGTTGGAAGAGAAAAATTTCCCTCTTGGGAAAGGATGTGGGATGATTTTACTCAGAAGAAGATCCGACAAGGGTATCAAGGTAAGACTGAGCAGGATACTGGTGATCAAAACATTTCCTTATCAGCTAAAGGAAATAAGTCCAAGAAATGCCCTAGAGGGGATAAGTAGTAGAGAGGTGAGCAGAAGAAGTACCTGAGCAGATTCAAGTGCTATGCATGCAATTATTTTGGCCATTATGTTGGACAGTGTCCTAAGAAGAAGAAGGGAAAGAAAGAGAAAGAGGAGCAGGTTGCAGCTACAGTAGATATTGAGTGGTATTCTACACAGTTCGAAAAAGAGTTATCTCTTGTCATTGTTGTTTCGAGTTGCGGTAGTAGCGGACTAGTTGATACTGGTAAGTGGATTGTGGATAGTTCCTATTGCAGTCAAATGATTGGGAGGCAAGATTCCTTCCTCACTTTTGAGACTATTCTAGAAGTAGCTCGTATAGGATAGATATGGGATAGTGCATGCAGTCGAAGGTTTGGGACGAGTATGGTTCCAGCTTGAGTTTGGATAGCTTCTGGAGACTACAGGAGTATGCTATATTCCAAGGCTGTAGGACAGTAGGATTTCAATTCCATCCTTGGAGGGAGAAAGATATGTAGTATTGTTCAAGAGTGTACACATATTCATTTATGTATTAGGAGTGGATTTGATTGACCCTATGCTTATAAGTCATCAGATAGATGGAGAGTATGTAGTGCATGGTCAACCTACAATAGGAGGATCTGAGTGGATATCAAAACCTGAATCTGAGACAGACAGTGAGTGAGATGCTTCGAGGATTTATATGGAACCAAGTATTCAATCCATAGTTTAGAGGAGAGAGCGAGATGCTCCAGATATTATTGTGGCACCGAGTAGTTCATCCTCTATTCAGAGGAGTCAGCGAGAGGCTACTTCCTCCAGTGTTGGCAAGAGGGTCAGCTGGTATGAATTGTCACTATGGATGATCAAGATGAGATGTCCCAACATGAGGCATCAGTGCATGATGCAGGATAGATTCCATAGACAGTGGGATCTTCTACTGCTAACAGTGTGAGACTGGAGAGAGGTTCTAGCAAAGGATATGCTAGAAGGTCTTCCTGCGCGAAGTGGAAGCACTGCGCTTTGTAGCTTAGGATGATGTCCTTCATGTGATGATGTATAACATGAATGGACACTTGATTTGACCCTTCTAGAGCAGAGTTTAGAAAGGGTGGGTGTTGGGTCACGGATTTGTCCATATTTTCATTACTTATCGACACCTATTTCATCCATCTTCTTCCTATTTTTGCCCATTTATCATTCCACTTTCCATCCATTTGTTATAACTGCTTGGAAAATGCCATATTAGTCTCATTAATGCTTTAGTGAATAATAATGATTATTTTCCTTTATTTTTTATGAATTGAATACTATTATGTATAATTTTACTGATGATGGTTTGTGGAGTGATTTTTTCATATTAGCAGTAGCATCACTCATGATTCAAGTCTCTAAAGTTGGCATGATAGCATTCGTCCACATGGAAATTCACTACATTATTTCATTCCTAAGATTGATTATGTGGATTTGTGATATTGAATTCGTACACATGTCCAACATGGAAGCCTCCAGCTCATGATCAAACGGCATTAACCAAAAACGTGAGTCAGATAAGAACACATTGCTCCGTGTTTCAATTTGAGGGAATATGAAGAAGAATCACAAAACTCCGGGACATGGGTTTTGTGCGTAACGGCCTCAATTACATGACACATTAGGAAATAATAATAAAAACCACGGTTTGAGCGATACGACTAGTTCTCTTAACATGTAATTCTCAGATTTATAGTTACGACCGTGTTTCAAATTAGCAAATTTGTTAAAATAAATTCCAAGTTGGGAATTTGATTCCTCATCCTCATGAAGTATTTTTATGTATAAATATGTAATCAATCTCATGGATATGGGAGGAGAGAAAGCAATTTTATGTTGTAGAATTTGATCCAGACTATGTTGTAATAATTTCATTCTGATAATACATGTTGGAAGTTTCTTAATTCTAGAGTTGTAGACTTTCATTGTGGAGATCCAGCTCTGCTCAATGGAGGAAGGACCCTCTTCCCTGAGCAGATGTTGATAGTGTTGATTGTAAGTGTGTTATTGTGTAGATTTTTTTATTATTTGGTTCATGCTTTCATTCATTAGATTTATCATTGTTGTTTTCCTGTTAATTCATTTCGATAGATCGTTGGCCAAGATATCACTTCTTTTAGATTTATGTAATTAGATCTTGCTTTATAAGAGTTGATTTTGTTTGAGGAGTAATTAGGTTTACAGTGTGGTTTTATGAATAGGATTGGGGTTTGATTTATTTTCAAGAAGGTTTGATCTAGTTTATAATGAGTTTTGATTTCATACCAATAAATCAACACTGTCAGGTAGAAATTATTCTTGCATAGATTTTGCATGATAGCTTTGAAATAAAAGACTTCCTCGAGTTGACAATTTATGTTTTGGGAGTTTCAGCAATTTATTTAATTAGACAATTAATCCTCCCAACATTTTGGTTTCATTTCCAGAGAAGTTATCAATGGTGCAAAAGTACATCTGACAATGTTTTGTAGATGCACTGTTAAAGAAGAGGAAGGTAGATTTTGTGTTCCTGATTCTAGGGTGTCTGGCAGTAATACGTAGTGAAGAGCTACGCATCCTTCGACAAACTGTAACGGGCTCATCCTCATAAGAGTCAGGCATGTAGGATGCATGGTTGTTTTTCATTTGATTGAATTTTCTTTTAAGGGTGGTGTGATTTCCATTTTTGCAAGTGTATGTGATTTCTTTTCTGCAAGAGTGATTTTATTTATGCAGTTAGTTTAATTCATTTTTCATATTGTAGTTAAATGTTGGGTGTTGTAAGAACCCCCCCTTCTACTAATCCAATTATGAAGAGAGGATTACCAGCAAGATGGATTCAAGGATGAACATAAGTTTGGAAGAACTCTCTCAAATCCTAGTAGCTACGATTTCTTCTTCTCACGAAGAGCACATCTTGACAGCAGTCAAAAACTTATCCACCTCTGCAAAAGTGAACTAAGAACCAACAGTCCATGAGCCACATATATCTAATGGGGAGCAATCATTCAAACCTGAGATCGAGGAGGCTAAAGAGGAGATGCATTGTGATCTAAACCAAGAGGGAATCAAGAATATCATAGTTCTATTGAAAGGTGGTTCGAAGTAGTTACCAGGTCACATCATTCTTTCATTCTTCCTTCCTTATTTGTATCATATTATTTTCCGCGGCTAGTCTCTCACACTCTCATATGATTTAAATTACATTTTTCAAACTTGAGTGTGAATATGTTTATAATCCTGTTACGCATGTGGTTACATTGGAAATATGCATACACTTGAACAATTTTTATATTTCCAAGTAGAATAGGGTAGGATAGAATAACATAATAAAACCATGCTTTTGTTTTTCAGTTTTTATTTCAAATAAGTATGCTCTCTTCCTGTGCCTTGTTGCGAACTAGAAGATCAGAAAGTAGAAATCTAAGGAATGGAAATGAGTTGTTTTCAGGAATGCTTTGGAATTGTTGACTATTTGAACAAAATACTTAAATCATTTTTTGTCTTCAATTTTCAAAATTGAATTTGTCTCTATCTATTACAAAAATCCTTCCTGAAAACAAAATTACAGCAGTTAGATCTAATGGGTTTTTGGAATCACTCAAAAGAGACATCAACAAAAGGAGATAGTCTAAGTTGTGCCACTGCCGACAGGTAAAAATGTATTTTATTTTTCCTTGAATTTGTTTCATTAAGAACTATTTGTGAATTGCAGATCTCACATTTTATTGCAGATTAGTGCTAAGTCTTTTTCAAGTTCAAGGACAATAAGAAATACTACTTTATGCAAAAGTGATTTTCAAATATCACAATCTTTTCAGAAAAGCATGTCTCAATGAGATCTTGAAGGAGCTAAGCTCATCACACTTGTCATACCATTTGGTGCCAAAAGAAACCTCTTAAGAAGCCAATTGTGCTATGATATATTCATTCACCCTCCTCCTTTCAAAGCTCTAAAAATCCATTCATGTCGAAGTCTCAATTTCCACTACTTATGTAGTCAACCTTAACCTTTTTATTTGCTATCACTACTTGTTAGAGCAATATTGTACCTTAGTACCTTAATCATTAATTAATTATGATTATTTGGTGCTAAACCGGTTAATAATGTCTCCCTAAGTGTGAAACTGGTTATTATGAAGTGGTTAGGACTTGTATGGGCTAGTATGAACTAGATCACAAGGTTTGGGCCAAGGGAGGTCAAACTAGATGTTAGGCGCCCTTATCCACGCATTTATTGCCTCCAACATGCCTAAGGTGCCCTAATCCCCTGTTTTGTGGATTTGGTTTGACCATAGGCGTCCATGTTAAATTTTCAGAATTTACTTCAATCTGATCTAGGATATTAACTGAGAGAACAACATGTACATCAAATCTACAGCATATCAATCATGGACACAATAATGCAAGCACACAAGAGACACAGAGTTTACTTGGGGAAAACCATAAAGGTGAAAAACCCCAATAACTTCCTCAAATATAGATAGAGCAATGATACAACCAGAATACAACAGATAGTCTTCTCCTAGCAGTAGAGCCTCCTCCTCCACAAGTGCACCACTCTCCCAAGTGTGAGTGAGAGAATAGAATGTGTAAAATGAGAAACACATTCTCTATTTATACACTAACTTGACTTGACCTTTACTCAACTAGGTCGGCCTCAACTTAACCACTTAACATAATGCTAACTGGGCCGACCCCCACTAGGGTGGTCTAATAACCCTTTGACCCACATGGCCGACCCCCAATAGGGTGGTCTAATAACACTTTGACCCACATGACTTATACAGGGCCGACCCCAACAAGGTGGTCTAATAACCCATCAAGTATAAGTTACGACACTTACAATATAAATGACGACACTTCCGTATAGAGGAATAATAACATCTCTATAGGAATACAATATACATATATGTGAAATACATTCCAAAGTTACATATACATCAACACTCCCTCTTAACTAGGAAGGTATTTCTCGACACAGGTCTTCTAGCACAAGTAATCTTCTCTGGATCATCATCACTGCTGCTACTATCTCAATCAATCTCTGAATCTACTCGTCATAGGAAGTTCTACAGAGCCAGTCCTTTTTCATATTGGATGTAGGCCCACCACCTGTAGGTCTTCATCATCACTGGCCATACTGTGGAAATCTCAGGACTTATTACGTGCGTCATAAAACCTTAAAAGAGTCTCTTGACTAGCAAGAACCCTAAAGAGCATCTAAGGCCTTTTTCATCCTGTCCAGATCTCCAGGACTTATTACATGTGACCCCACCACAAAACCTCGAAAGAGAATCCCAGGACTGATTACGATCACAAGGCTCAACCTATCGGATCTCCCAGGGCACAAATTACATGTGGTCACCACAAAACCTCGAAAGAGCATCCCAAGACTGCTTATGAGCACAAGGCTCAACCTATTGGATCTCCTAGGGCACAAATTACATGTGGTCATGGCAAAACCTCGAAAGAGCATCCCAGGACTGATTACGAGCACACGGCTCAACCTATCGGATCTCCCAGGGCACAAATTACATGCCATAGGACAAAACCTCGAAAGAGCATCTGCCAGATATACCAGGGCACAAATTACATGCCATAGGAAAAACCTCGAAAGACTATCTGCAGATCTCCCAGGGCACAAATTATATGTCCTCCCAAGAAAAACCTCGAAAGACTATCTGCAAATCTCCCAGGGCACAAATTACATGCTTATCTGCACAACCTGTTCCATGGCCACAGAGTATCAACCTGATACTCACCATACATCATCCTAATGTACACATGATCATCCTGATCATCATCACTGCAACATCCTGTTGCATGTCATCTGGAGCAACATCCTGAAGCTCGTCATCCATGATCATCCTGATCATACAATGCATCTACCTGATGCATACCAAGTATCTACCTAATACATATCATCATACATGATCCACCTGATTATACAGTGTATCCGCCTAATACAAATACAAATACATGATACATATCACCATACATGATTCACCTAATCATACAATGCATCTACCTGATGCATACCAAGTATCTACCTGATACATATCATCATACATGATCCACCTGATCATACAGTGTATCCACCTGATACAAATACAAATACATGATACATATCACCATACATGATCCACCTGATCATACAATGTATCCACCTGATACATATACAGATACATGGTCCAAGCATCCAACATGATGCATATACAAAATACATACAAATGATCCAACCGATCATATCCAGCATCCAACATGATGCGTACATACATATACATATAAATGATCCAACTGATCATATCCAACATCCAACATGATGCGTATACAGAGCAATAACTGGAGCATCGTCCTAATGCTCATCATCCAGCGCTTACATCCACAACAATGTGAAGGATCCTCCTTCCAACATGCTTGGAATGGCTTCTGCAAATGTGTCCATCACTTCTTCCTCGAAGTGTCATCAATCTGAAGAACACCAAGCCTCTCCCTGAAGTACTCGAACTTCACCCTGGCTAGTGGCTTTGTCAGCACATCTACAATCTGCTCGTCCGTCACAATGTACAGGAGCTTCACAGCTCCTCTCTGCACCATATCCCTGATATAGTGATATTTGATCTCTATGTGTTTCGACCTGCCATGAAAGACTGGGTTCTCGGACAGCTTCACACAACTCTCGTTATCATAAAAGATACCAGTAGCATCCAACGGGAGATCAAATAACTCAGACAGTAGCTTCCGTAGCCATACTTCCTCACAACTAGCTGAACAGGCTACAACATACTCTGCCTCAGCTGTACTCAGTGCTACGCAGGACTGCTTCCTGCTGAACCAAGAGATCACACCTGATCCCATACTGAAGCAACACCCAGATGTGCTCTTCCTATCTACAGCACTGCCTGCCCAATCTGAATCAACATAACCCTACAGGTTAAACTTTTGATTCGCTTCATACTTGAGCCCATAATCCACTGTACCTTTCAGGTACCTCAGAATATGCTTTACAGCAACCAGGTGAACACTCCTCGGATCTGTCAGGAACTGGCTCAATGTGTTCACCGCAAAGCAAATATCTGGTTTCATGTTCATCAGGTACATCAAGGACCCAATCATCTGACGATACATAGTGACATCAACTGGTTCAGATGAAGCATCACAAAGAAGCTTCAGGTTCGATGCCATAGCCTCGCAGTCCATCATCCCGAACCTCTTCGGGATCTCTACTACATACTTCCCTTGTCCAAGGAAGATTCCATCTGCACTCTGCCACACCTCCATACCTAGAAAGTGGTGCATCATACTCAAGTTCTGCACATAAATGACTCCCTGTCATGTGTCTCAGAACCAAGTGGTTGCTCCACATACACTTCTTCTTCAACTACACCATTCAAGAAAGCTGTCTTGAAATCCATCTGGTGTATTTTCTATTTCATCACTTTTATATTTCTCTATGCTGCCATCTGCAGCATGCTTGATCTTGATAGATCCATATGGAAGTCATAACAAACTTCCCTTCATGTCTTGGGACGACATCCCAAACATCATTCTTCATGATCGACGGATCATGGCATTCTTCCCATATCCTGGGAACTTCAATATCTTCAATAGATAATTTTGTTGTTGAACAAATGTCGCAGTTCTTCTTTTGTAGGTGATGGCATACAATCTTTCCTACACAACAAGTTAAATTGCATGATTAGAAAACATCTCATAGTTTTCAGAACAAATTCTTACACATAAAGAAATATGTCATACAATCATGCAATTATCTTAGCCAATGCTTCAATACAACATTTATCCATATCTCGTAACTTTCTAGATTCCTTCCAATCTCTACTAGAACATTGTTAAGAGTGTGCACAACTCCCAACATGTTAGCAAAGAGGTTTCATTCTAGATAAGTAGCATTGGAATGTTGTACAGTGCCATAGGCCACTTACCCATGAATATTAGTAGTATATTGTTCATCAATGCAACTATTCTAATATGCATAATACACAACCTAATTCTAGGAACATCAGTATATACATTATTGAACAGTATTATTTAAACAATAAAATATGCAAGTAATGACAATTCAAATACTTATCTTTGTTTGTTTGTTGGGTTGACTCCCTCTCAGTCTTTGCTTTTTTTTCTGCAACTCCATTCTTATGTGGATTGTGAGAAGTGGTTAACTCCCTCTAAATATCTGCATCCTTGCAGAAACTACTGAAGTGTGCTCCTTTGCTTTCTTGCAAGAACAACTAGAGTGTGCTCCCTCTTGATCTTTGTTTCTTGGATTACCTATCCTTGAACTTACATCCATCCTTAATCACTATGCATGCTTATTAGTATCATCATTGTGTTATCCTTGAGGTCTCATACATAATCACACATTTATTAGTATAATCTTAATACTATCAAAACACAATAATCTTAAACATGTATATTCATGATCATTCACAGATAATAAACATTAGTATTCAAGGTTTCAGGGAAGTCTTCTTTTACTCATACATATTCTTATTTGATCATAGGACTCTTCTAGTTAGTTGAATCATCAATCTAGATAAGAGATATAATATGCATAAAACCCGTGATTATTCAAACCTATACCTTCATGATTCTTCTGGTTAGTCATATCATCAATTATGGGAAGAAACATAATATGCATACAACCATGATTATTCAAACCTATGACTTCATGAATAATCATTATCAACAACACAACAGTATAAGATCCTAACACAAGGTAGGATTATAGCTTGATATAGGAAAAACATACCTGGATTAGCATGCTAGCTAGTTATGTCTAACATACCCGCATAATGTCTTCTGGTTCTCTTCAGTGACTTGTGCTAGTAACTTGCATGTCTCATAAGTTAACCATTGTAGAACCAAGTTATACATACCTCGAAAGTAGATCTTCTATGTGATCCATGACAATGGATGAATCTTTGTCTTCATGTCACCATGAGCATATGTTCTTGAAGTAGAACATGATTTGACTTTCTTGGTGTACATTTTGTGTTAGCAAACAACATAAACCTCATACAACATCACAATGCATTAGTACAATCATAAGTGTCAAAACCTTAATCAATGAATATCTTCTATTAAGGTGATACGACAAGTCCAGTAATTAATCAAGATTGTACTGTAATGCTATGAAGACAAACATATGATAAACTTAACCATGAAACATACATGTAAGCCATACCTGTCAATATTGCTTGTAATCTTCTTATGGAAGGCCTTAGCCTCATCTCCCTCTGAGACAGGAACTTCTTCACTTATGTAGGTGACCAATCCATCTTCTTCTAGGATCAACCCAATCCACTTGATTTGCAAGAACTGGACCTGGAGCTGGATTAGGGTTTGTCAAAGAAACCCCAAAAATTCAAAATTTGAATTTCAAACTTCCGAAAGGATAGAAATATGCGCCTTGATGAGATGATCAAGTTGGTATATTCAGAATTTGAAAACTGCAAAGTTTCACCCCTCAAAATTGCCTTTTAGATTTCTGGATTCATTGGGAGGACCCTGAATTAGGGTTTGAGTTTCCCAGAGCTTCACCCAACCAAAATATTTGATTCAAAACTCTAAGCTTCGATTTTTCTAAGGATCTTCCAGCCGTGGTCACAGATTTCCAAAATTCCAATTTTTGCAGAAGCCCTAATTTTCCATCTTTCCGATCAAAGTCCCGAACTGGGGTTTGATCAAGCCTGGCCTTCTGCCCAACCAAAAAATATGATCTTGGTCTCTAAATTTTGATTTTGATGAGTATCATCCATCCATGGTCTCCGATTACAAAAATTCCAACTTTCTCCGAAGCCCTAAATTCCGGAAGCCATGAATGAAGGTACTCAAAAATTATTTTGTTTTGACAGAAATATGTGCCTGATTGTTTCTAGCGTAACTCTGAACTTTTCGATCCACATGGTCTGAACATTTTTCTTGAGATAGCCCGACTTGTTTTCTTTCCATCCCAAAAGGTCTGACCTCAATTGGATTCTCTGGGAGAGAGTTATACCAAGTTTCGCAACGTGACCTGTTTATGGGATAATACAAGAGAGAGAACTTGTATGGCGTTCCACGTGTTACTGGTTCAACTTGAGCCTCTAAAAAATTTTCCTGAGATAGTACAGTCTGTGTACTACCTGTCACGTTTTACTAAATTGCATTTGGAGCTTCCTAGCCCAAGTTATGACCTTTTTCCCAAGGTCACCTGATTTTGACTCAGATCTGGAAGAGGCAGAAACCCTATATTGTACAGATCATAAATCACAACTTACAACGAATTAGAGGTTTTCCTTTGGATACAAGGTACATGGCGATCTGATATTCAAACTGTAAAAGTTTTAGATCCGAAAACTTCACCAAAACGGATTTATAGCGAAAGTGATACGATGACTGGTTTTTGCTATATCAAGCCCTAGCGTCGTAAGTGCAACAAGTGTCATACATGCCATATCATGCCTTCTTTCAGGCTAGCTCTGATCCCATGTTAAATTTTCAGAATTTACTTCAATCTGATCTAGGATCTTAACTGAGAGAACAACATGTACAACAAATCTACAGCATATCAATCATGGACACAATAATGCAAGCACACAAGAGACACAGAGTTTACTTGGGGAAAACCATAAAGGTGAAAAACCCCAATAACTTCCTTAGAGATAGATAGAGCAATGATACAACCAGAATACAAGAGATAGTCTTCTCCTAGAATCAGAGCCTCCTCCTCCACAAGTGCGCCACTCTCCCAAGTGTGAGTGAGAGAATAGAATGTGTAAAATGAGAGAGACACATTGTCTATTTATACACTAACTTGACTTGACCTTTACTCAACTAGGTCGGCCTCAACTTAACCACTTAACATAATGCTGACTGGGCCGACCCCCACTAGGGTGGTCTAATAACCCTTTGACCCACATGGCAGACCCCCAATAGGGTGGTCTAATAACCCTTTGACCCACATGACTTATACAGGGCCGACCCCAACAAGGTGGTCTAATAACCCATCAAGTATAAGTTACGACACTTACAATATAAATGACAACACTTCCGTATAGAGGAATAATAACATCTCTATAGGAATACAATATACATATATGTGAAATACATTCCAAAGTTACATATACATCAACAGTCCATACACTAAACTTGGTCATTTGTCCCATTTTTGGCTATTTTTGGCCTATCCTAGCCCACCTAACTTCCACCCAACCATCTCCTTCACATGTGTGAACTCCATCTTGGTTCCCCATGCTTACCTTGTGTTCACATGCACAATTCGAACCTGTTTGGGTTAATTTGGAAACCATTTGGTCAACCTAGGGGGAATTGGGATAAGTCTAAGCTGGCTAAGTGTGGACACTCCAAGTGGATACTATTCCTTCCTATTTCTATATAAGGATGATCCAAACTCTTTGTAAGGTTGGACTATTAATAATATCTCATATTTGATCATTTGTACATCCTGATTTTTTATCATTTGTTCTGATATTTGATCATTTGTGATGTTATTTGATCATTTGTGTTGAGTTTTGATCATTTGTTCATCCAGAAACATATTTGCACTTGTTTACTTGCTTAATGTGTTAAATATTTCAACTGTGAAGCATCCATAGTAGCTATATCCTACTGTGTCATAGATTTTACATTACTACATCATGACTTCACATATACTTTCCATTTCTGAGTTTCATGTTGGTTCTATTTTTCACTATGATTCTTCACAATCATTTATTTTGTACGCGTATTGGATGATGTGGAATTCATTAAGGTCCACCTTCCAATAGTCTTGTCCCATCAACTCCAACACATCATCTGGGATCGATATTAGAGTTTTATAGTGCCCTGGTATATGCATGAATCAATGGCATATTTCCTTGTTGTTAATCATGGGGATTCATTAATGCCTCTTGATTAACAAATCTTGCAAGTGGCTCAACTCCAGCACATCCATTCGTACCTATCAAGATGCACTAAGGTACTTTAGAGCTCACTTTCATCAAAGGTCAGTTGCTTCACATTGGTTAATGGCATACATTAATGCTCGGTAATCCAATGATTTCTTTCCATGCTCGACTTCAACACATTCATTCGCATGGTAATAATTGTACCTCAGTTTTGTAGCAGCTAAAGATTATGTGATCTAATGGTTTCATCAGTGACTTGCATCATCATTTGTTTCAATATTTTTTCAATTCCTTTCCATTTTCATTCGAGCAGTTGATTTTCAGAATAAGAGAAGGAGATCTCTGCTTTTGTGGCAGAAATCCTCCTCATCATTTGTCTCAGCAATTAGTCTTACATGCAACTAGCACAACATCATTTCAGATCAAATTCAGTCTCAAACAATTTCAACTCTTAGCTACATCTCTCAGCAACATTTTGGCCTACATCAGCTCCAGCAAACAACAGTCCGTCCATGACAATCAAAGATTCCACGGAGGTAAAACTTGAGGTAAAATGGCATGAGTTTTTAATTTATTAAAGATTTAGGAATATGTCATGAAGAACCACTAAGCATTATCCATTTATATTTTCTATGTAGCATTTTCTGTCCATCCATTCTCATCCTTTCCCACTCAATTCTAACACTTCATCGTTCCAATTCATGCACATCCAAATCATGATTTTATTCCAACATCTCCTATATCCAAGCATGAGAAAATGATTTGTTGTTGCCACACAAGAACCGACAGTAGGAAGAGAAGACACTTTTGATGATCCACAAGAACCTATAACAAAAGAAGCCTATGCTGCTATACAACAAAAAATACATTCAGAGATATGAGTTTCTGGTCAATGGATACATAAATTGATTTACAACTGTTGTCATGAGCATTTCATACTGATGAAAGACAGAACAACCTTTCGAGTAACATGATTATTTTTTTCATTGTTGCATCTCAGAAAGTGAAGGTATATCCTAGGAAAAATCAAGAAGCCAAAGCATCCTCTACTAGACAACATTCTCTAAATGTCATCTCCGGCACAATATATTCCTTGCTTGATTTTTGTTTGTCTGCATTTCCATCCACACATTTCCCATATTTTATTCAAGATTTCCGTTGTATACTCGGACTTTAGGAAGCTACTACAATCTTAGAAGGAAATCTATGGCAGAAAATTGACAAATGCTTTCACTTCCCAAAAAAATATGATCTCTACATTCTTGTAGCAGCTTGTCACATAGGGAATATGAGGACAACATCATTTTCAACACTTGTTGATATTTAACCTCTATATATTACAGCAGTAATATGGACTAGTTGCTTGGATCATTACAACATACAACAACAATAGCAGGGCATTCATATGGCTGCAATTAAATTTGAGATTGTGAAACAAGGGGAAGCCTTAAAAAGCAGCACATTCATGATTTAAAGGCAAGCAAGGATAAAATGTAGGCTTGAAAAAGCATGTTGATGGAATTTCCAGGACTATAATCAAGCCACTATGACATTAAAAACTTTGCTAAGAGCACCATAATACAGAGCAGCAGTGGAGAAACCATGTAAGTTTTAGCCTATCCTACTACTATTTTCCAAAATTTTGAGGCAGCATATTTAGAGCCATATATACAGTAGCATTAACAAACATTTGGAAAAAAAATTTGGCATTAATCTTAAAATGGATATGGTAAATGGGATGGCCAGATTTAAACATATTTGAGTCACAATTTGATTCATAAGTGGGATTTGATACCTTTTGTTCATGCTTGGTATGTCTGCAATAATGGATCTAAATATTTGTTGTCATGGATGTGGTCTTACATACTAGAAAGAGGGAAGTCTAAAAATGAATCAGTGGGCACACAGAAAGATAGTGAGATTTGTGGAAATTAATTTGAGAATCGTTGTATGCTGCATGTATTGGTTTATATCCTCTAGGGTATTTGAGAATGGCATCATGTTAAGTTTGGGGGAGATGGTTATTTCCAACTTAACTGAAAACTCTTCTCTTCCATGAGGCCATGGAAATTTATTGAGTACAAGAACAATCATTTGCACATCCTCCTAGAACCTAAAAAAAAGAAAAAAAATCTCAAAGTGATCAATAGTTGAAGTAAACCAGAAATCCTTTCAAATCAATCCATCTTTACTGCTTGATTGTTTTCTGCCAATGAATATTTTACCTTCACCCAAAGTAACAGGTTTTCATGACAGCAAGATTGATCTTGTGTAGAGGCATTCTTACTTACTTAATTGATATGGATTCTAATGCCACTATTCTGAAGTTGAGCTCATTAATTAGAATAATAGGTTGAGTGCATTTTTGGAGGGCAGTATATCAACAATCTCAGCTCTCTTTGATCATTGGTAACAATAAAAAGTATTTCTCTTTCACAAAAGGCCACATGAAGAATTAGTCAAGCACTTGGGTTGAAGATTTTGATTGCATGTGGACATGCTCTATCTTGACTTTGGAGGAGAAGATAGAGGTTGATGTACATTTCAACAATATATAAAAAATAAAAATCTCAAAAGTCGAAAAATGGAATCAGGTTTTCAAAGGCAAGAAAATCTTGGGATAGGTAATTTATTTATTTATGCACATCATTTTTCCATATATAATGCAGAAATTGAACTAATGATATATCACAAACCATGAAGTGGATTCTCATGATTTTTGGATAGGAAGTACATAATATCAAGATGAACAAAGCTGGTAAGTTTCAACTCAATCCAATACACAGTTTTCGAGAAAATGGCCATCATCACCTACATACATTTTGCATGTATCTCAAGATCCGTGCATCAGATGGATTTTTTTTTGGGTGAGAAGAAGCATTGTGATAAGAGGCATATACTCACCAATTTTCAGAAGAAAAAAATTATCCATGGATTTCGAAAAAATGGCCATCATCACCTACAGCCAATTTTCAGTTTTCTCAAAATCCATGATGTAGGTATCTCTTATTTTCGGTGTGGAGATGCATTGGACTAGTAAAGACTTGCTTGAAAAATTTCAGCCAAACCCAATTTGTGTTTTGTGAGATATTGGTTCAGGAAGTTTGTTGAAACATCGGCTGAAACACCTGTAGTGGCTTATTTGTTGATACATGGTTTATTTGCTTATATCTTGGGATTGGTGAACTGAGTTGTCATGATTTTTGGTGTGAAGAAGCATTGGGTAAGTATGAACATGCTTGCAAAATTTCAACAAAACCCGTGTTGTACTTGGGGAGAAAATGGTCTAAGAAGTTCACTGTTATATTTGTTGCAACACCGCTAAATTTTCTGCTAAATTCTCCGCTAAATGGCTGCAACACTGCTAAATTTTCCTCTAAATTCTCCGCTAAATGGATGCAACACTGCTAAATTTTCCGCTAAATGGCTGCAACACCGCTAAATGGCTGGAACAGCGCTAAATGTTTCGCTAAATTCTCGGCTAAATTTTCCGCCAAATTCTCCGCTAAATGGATGCAACACTGCTAAATCCTCCGCTAAATGACTGCAACACCGCTAAATTTTTTACTAATTGTTGAAACTCAATCAAAATTGCTAGAGATGACTTGAGGGATATTTTTGAATATTATCCTTTCATGAGAAATGCAACAACCATTGCTTGAAGGAGTTTCAAGTATTGTTTGAAAAGAAGCATCATATTCCATTAGCATCATCAGTGGGAAAGCAGAGTGGTTTTGGTCACTATGCATGGTAAAATGAAAGCAATAGTCAAATGAGTCCTTCTAGTTTGGATTCTACACAGGTATTGAGTTGCATGAGGACATGCAACAATTTCAGTTTTGGGGAGATATTGGGTCATAGATTTGTCCCTATTTTCATTACTTATCGACACCTATTTCATCCATCTTCTTCCTATTATTGCCCATTTATCATTCCATTTTCCATCCATTTGTTGTAACTGCTTGGAAAATACCATATTAGTTTCATTAATGCTTTAGTGGTTAATAATGATTATTTTCCTTTATTTTTTATGAATTGAAGACTATTATGCATAATTTTACTAATGATGGTTTGTGGAGTGATTTTTCATATTAGTAGCAGCATCACTCATGATTCAAGTCTCTAAATTTGGCATGCTAGCATTCATCCACCTGGAAATTCAAAACATGATTTCATTCCTAAAATTGATTATGTGGATTTGTGATATTGAATTTGTACACATGTCCAACATGGCATCCTCCAGCTCATGATCAAATGACCTTAACCAAAAACGCGTGTCAGATAAGAACACATTGACATGGGTTTTGTGCGTAATGGCCTCAATTACTTGACTCGTGAGGAAATCGCCAAAAAAAGCGATGGTTTGAGAGATACGACTGGTTCTCTAAACATGTAATTATCAACTTTATAGTTATGGCCATGCTTCAAATTAGCAAATTTGTTAAAACAAATTCCAACTTGGGAATTCGGTTCCTCATCCTATTGAAGGATTTCTATGTATAAATATGTAATCAATCTCATGGAGAGGGGAGGAGAGCAAGCAATGTTATGCTGTAGAATTTGATCCAGACTCTGTTGTAATAATTTCCTTCTGATAATACATGCTGGCAGTTTCTTAATTCTGTAGTTGTAGGCTTTCATTGTGGAGTCCAACTCTGCGTAGTGGAGGAAGGGCCCTCTTCCCTGAGCAGATGTTGATAGTGTTGATTGTAAGTGTGTTATTGTGTAGATTTGTTTATTATTTAGTTCATGCTTTCATTCATTAGATTTATCATTGTTGTTTTCATGTTAATTCGTTTTGATAGATCGTTGGCCAACATAGCACTTATTTTAGATTTATGTAATTAGATCTTGCTTCATAAGAGTTGATTTTGTTTGATAAGTGATTAGATTTACAGTGTGGTTTTATGAATAGGATTGGGGTTTGACTTCTTTTGAAGAAGGTGTGATCTAGTTTATAATGAATTTTGATTTCATACCAATAGATCAACAGTGTCAGGTAGAAATTGTTCTTGCATAGATTTTGCACGATAGCTTTGAAATAAAAGACTTCCTCGGGTTGACAATTTATGTTTTGGGAGTTTCAGTTGTTTATTTAATTAGACAATTAATCCACCCAATAGTGGGAATCTTCGATATTGTGCGAGAAGCACATGAGAAGACTTTGACATTGTGTGAGAAGCACATGAGAAGTTTACCAACTTTGGTGGGGAAGCAGGTTATCTTCTTCAGATATGAGTTGGTTTTTAGTGACAACATCTTCCTTGGTAACGGGGAGTGTTGAAATTGTACCTAGGAAGTGTTCTCCTAGTCATTTTATGCCTAAGTAGTTACTGAGGAAAAAGGGGACATGACCCTTGTATCAATTGTTTGAAATGAGCAATAAATGCACTTTATTATTATAAAATGACTTTTGGTTTATTTAAGTGGTAGTTGAATGAATTTAATTTATGGAGAGAATAATGTGCATTTATTCTCATCCATTGATCTAAACCAATGTGGGCCCTTGGATTAAATGACTCTTCAGTTACCCTCGAGAGGAAAACCAAGAGACACGAATTTTGAATTAAATTGGCTTTCCCTCTTTCATTTTGCACACATCCCAAGATAGTTGGAGAAGTGGATATCATCCAAGAGAGCAAGTCGAGTCCTTGAGGAGAAGCACTCACAATAGGACACATAGAGATTGGGCATGCTTTCCATTGAATATTCCCCGATCGAAATTCAAGATAATAAATGTTGCACAGAAGTCGAGTTTGAATACTGCTTGAAGGGAACGAAAATCGAGGAGGTGGGAAGACTATGCGACAGTCCGTATAGTCCTGTTAAAGGCTCGATTTTCCCTAAGGTTGCTTGCACAGAATTCAAGACAACCCTGTCACTGTTAGAGGCAACTCAGTTACCGTTGTGGGGAAGCTTATTGGTCTTCATTGGTAGAGATAAGTTGTGATTTTAATTTTGATTTTTGTACTGTTGTATGTTATTGAAGAAATAAAAATATTCTCACTCTCTCACAGGTTTTCCCTTCGGGGTTTTTCCTGGGCCATTTTGGCTAAAATATCTGAGTCTAAAATTTTATGTACATGGTTGTTATGTTATTTTTGTTCTCAGTATTTTGGTAGAACTTCTCTTGTGCTTCCAGTTCAGATGTGTTTATGAGTGAAATTTCATTTTCAATTGTCTATGGCTGAATGAGATGGGTTATTAAACATTGTCAATCTGAGTTTAACTTGAAAGTCTGTTTGAGAAGTGAAATTTATACAGTTCTAATGGTGATCATACTTATTTTGTTCATTTCTTATTTTAACTAGCTTGTTTTATGTTAAGCAATTAATTCTGTGTTTGTCACTTGCAGGAGATTAGGTATTCCACCTCTTGCTCCAAAATTTGGCCCCAATTCAACCTCAATTAATTTTTACATAGTACCGTGGATCCCAGCCTCTCATCCGCGCTACTAGTGCAGAAACAACTTCGACAATCACACTACTAATGCAGGTAAATGGTTCACGACCTGCATGACCTCCCACATTGTTGATCCGCATGGCTTGTTAGTGTATCACTCGGACTACCAGCGCACTTGTTTTGTATTTTCCCACATTACTCCTGCAACAGAGTGTTGTTTGGTCGCACTATAGTTTTTTATTTTCTTTTTATCTACATTTTTTAGTCTAGTAGTCCAATTACTAGTTACTAATGAACTTAAATTAAGGTTAATTCACATAATTACTTGGTTTTTTAGTAATTATTCCACCTAGAGAAATATTAGGAAGTAAAGAGTTCATCTCTCTTGAAACTTACCTAGGTAAGAAACTTTCAGACCTTCAACATGCCTCATTATTGTCACTAGTATTCAAAACCATTTCTTGTTTATGCGAAATTGACATGTTTTTAGTATCAATGCTTGTGTAGAATACACTTTTGGCACACAAGCAAGGACCTAAAGACTCTTGTCTCCTGAAATATGCTCTTCACCTTGCACTTCATGTAATCTTGGTGAGTTAGAAAATGGTGAGAAGTGTGAAATACCTCCATTGCACACTTGTATATTAGTTAGCATTTTCAATTTGAAAAGCACCATGAGCATCTGTTAGAGTTAAAAGTACATTTATTTTATATACTCTTCTATTTAATTTGCCGAAAATCAATTTTCTTTTATCACATGTGCTTGCACTGCTAGCACACTCTAAGAGACCTAAAGACTCTTATGATCTTACCATGCTCTTCACCTCACACTTTATGTGAGATTGTTGAATTCGAAAGGTAGGAATTGTGAAATACCTCTCTTACACTCCATAAGTAAAATTCAAACTTATTAAAAGCAACTTTGTAAAGTTTCCAACCAACTAAAATCCTCCACAGGAAGTCACAAAACAATATTTTAGTTAGGTAGGACTGATTGGGATGGGCATCCATCAAGGCCCACCAATCTAGTTTCATTAGCAATGTTTCGAAACATATCATTGTTGTCTTATAGGGTACTTAAAAAATCTTGCTATAAACAAGTGTTCAAAGAAAACCTAGATCAAAAGTGCACCGTGACCAAGGAGGTGAAAGTCGAGGTATAGTTTCCATTCTCTCCCCTACAATCCACTCAGATTGTTGTAGGGAGATGACACTATACCATGCAATTCGAACCATTGTTCCACACTTGACACAAGGTATTTTAGTGGCCAAACTTATTACATCACCAAGGAGCAATTGTGAGTGCAATTGACTCTTGAAGTTATCTATTTCCATTCGGATTTGTTTCCAATTCATCTTCATTGGAACATTGTCCCCATTGCTGGTAGAACTAGCTCTTTGTTACGCCCACTAGTCAATTGGTGTGTGGATACCATTATCACCATCAATTGTACTTTTAGGAGGCCTAGTTACATTTGAGAGGAAGGAAATTAGTTCTTGTTAGGGAATTTACATTTATTTTATTTTTAAATACAAGTTCAATAACTTGTAATTAAAATGAATCGACATGTGGGAACTCACACACTAAAACCGACATTGCACATATCACTCACTTATTGCACCATTTTGCATCTTTTGTGGTTGGCCCATTTTTGCATTTGTTCAATTGTGTTTAATTCCACCATCACTCTCATTTGACATAAATACTTCACTATTGAGGAAGAAGACATCATCCTTAGATAGTCCTGACGACTACAAGGACTATCCCCTCTCCTAAGGGGTGTTTTTACACCTTCTTCCCATGGTTCACAAGGAAGGTGCTCTAACTGGGGCTACTCCTAGGCCACCTTGATAGGATCATCTGGTTGAGTCCAAGCCTTGGTATGTGCATTTTATCCTCTCAAAGAAACTATTAATTACACCACTTCTTCCCCCATCATAAGAGGTAACTCACTGGATTCTCCCCTTAGAGATCACTCAATTCCCTTTGACCCATCCTCTCTCACAGGAGGTAAACCATTGTTTACAACACCACCTAGGTCTCCCCATCGTGTAAATCACATCCCACACACAATGGAAATACTAATTTACCCTACCTTTTCATTCATGGCTAGTTTAAATCTCCCATATTTGGCCAAACTAATCAATGATCCCATAGCTCATGATCCCACATGGACAGTTATGCCAGATAAACTTCCCTCTAATATACCTAAATTAGAAGGAAAAAAATGGGATGATCCCGCCAACCATGTCATGTCTTTCCACTTATGTTTTTCATCTAACATCATAATGGACGATCATGTGAGGCTTCATCTCTTTCAGTGTACTCTCGTCAACACAACAGAAAAATGGTATGTAAACCTAGCAAGAGCAACCCATACCACATTCACAACATTGTCCACTGCATTTCTCACTTACTTCAAAATTCTGATTCAACATGAAATTGGTCTTGAAATTCTCACATAGTTTCAATAAAATGCATCCACCCACATCGCAAACCACATCCACGAGTGGCATAGGCGTTGCACATTGTGTAAAATCGAAATACAACCAACATTTTTGATGGATTGGTTCATAAAATCACTACAACCAGCTATCTCCAAAGATGTCTCCACCTCCATGCCACAAAGTGAGGAGGAGGTTATTCTAAAATCCCAGCATTTCGATCTCATATATGCACAATCCAATTACCTTTACACTATCCTCCCTGATGCCCCTTGGCATCAATCATTGGATCCTACACCTCCGGTCTTGTCACATTCGTTGGATGGGATTATTATGTCCATTTCCAATTTAGGAAAGGCTCCTACCACCACTTTGTCACCATTCAACATAGCTCCGCAATACCCATCCATACCACTTGCGTTGGTACCCTCTACACCAGTACCAACCCCACCATCTCCAATGTCCCAAGACGTTCCTACGTCCACATATTATGGAGCACAAACTACATTTATCCCACCCCCGAAATATAACCCAGAATATCATTTCCCATGCCCAACTGGTCAGCAGCCTAGCCTCCACATGGGGGTAAAGCTAGTTCATCCTTCTTACGTTCAACAATCTCAACAATTTGAGCAATTGAACACTGCGAAACCCTATAATCTGCAGACTTAGGGGAAAAGGAAAGGAAATAAAAAATAGAACCAGTAGCCGAGGGAAGGGGGCAATCCCCCCCTAACAAAACCAAAATACGGGTAACCATAGCACAGGGACTAACAACCCCTCCAAACAAGGGAATAACCCCAACCTGAGGAAAAATCAACATCTACAAACACAAGCAAGATGAGAAAGCAAGTCCGTGACTAGAATATGGTACACAGGGGCTTGTTAATCAGATCAAAAGCAAAATTTGGAGAAGGTATTGTACCAAGCACCAAGCTTAAAGGTCTGGGGAACTCTGTCAGTGTACACCAGAGCGCCTAGAGCACTCTGTCCACAGGGAAAAGGTGCCAGTGGCGCAGGCTGTATGAAAGGAAATGGCGCCAGTGGCGCAGTTTGCACACATGGAACAGGCACTAGAGATGAAGCAGCGCACAAGATGCATAGCCCAGGTGCGTCGGGAGAATAATCAATAGCAAAAATCAAAATATCTCCAAAAATTGAAAAACAAATGACCTAATACCGATCCTAAAAGAACCAGGTCAAGCCAACAGACTCTCTAATGACAAGATCTGATGGTGGGAGGGGTTCATGAGGCTAAGAAATAGATCACTAATAAATCAATGGAATCAAACTCAAACTGAAATCAAAGCTAAAGTAGACCTGAGTATGGTCTCCATGTTTTTTTTTTCTGACAATCTACTTAAGCGGACTTAAAGGCTAGATCTCCCTATTCCAACTGGATCTAGAACAAATAAGTACATAATATAATCAACTTCCCTAGATCAATAAAAGTGCAAAACAACAAGTAGATCTCTTACCTGAGATTCACAGTTCCCTTTGCTCCTTGCTTGATCCAATGTTCCAGAACCTTCAGATCTACAGCTGCAAAGCCCTGTTGAACAAGCAGTAAAAGCATATATTGCATATGATTGATCTAAGCTAATAGTTAAGGAAATAATCTCTAAATATTAACAACACAATAATGTATATGGGAAGAGATTGTATTAACTATAATAGAGGAGAGTACAACAAGAGAGAACGTTACAACCAATGCCTTAACGTCGCAACCTTCCTTCCAACAAGCCAAACCAAGCCTCCAAGGATGAATTAAGCCACCCAAAGATGAATAAGGGTCACCTAAGATAATTCCACCAGCATGAGAGTGCTATAGACCTTCCTCCCTTTCCAATGGGGAGGAGCTTCATATTTATAAGACCAAATAGATAGAGTGGGTTGAGGATTAATGGGAGAATTCTAAGAGATACTCCCTTTAGGTTAGGGAACCGAAGGACAGTTCACCTATCAATTAGGGATAGACTTCCACCTCACCATGCTTCGAGAAGTCACTCAAATCTCTTGTTTATCCAATTTAACCAACCCTGGCGCACCCTGCATGAAGGAAACTGGTGCTAGGAAGGGGGGCAGCGCAGGATGTATGAGTGCAACCTGAGCCATTAGCGCATTCTTCCAGATGTGTTAGAACAGTAATCCACACTTAGTACCATAATCCATAAATTTTTATTGCTCATGTGCTTAATTAAACCATAGTTTGGACTAGGTGACTACATTTGGTCAAATACCCACTTTTGAGAGTGTTCACACCCACTTCCAAGCAAACCAGTTCACCCAGCCTCCTGCTTTGTCCACAAGTGCGCCCTCATTGATTGCTGGAGCGCCCTCTCTCCTTGATTTGGGGAATTTCAGTTGACTAGGGGCGCTAGGGTGGATTTTGCCCAATTTTGGCTAGATTTGGAGCATTTAATGCTCCCTTGGTCCCCCCAAACTCCTCTACTTGCTCATCCACGCCTACCTTGGCCTCATTAATGACCCAGCATGCTTCATCCACCTTCACACCAGAATTCGTGACTGTTTGGGGTGATTGGGATTGAGTTGGACCCACCTAGGGGGGATTGAGGCCCATTTGGCATTTTTGACTTGTACACTCAGCTTGAGCTCACTAATGCTCTCGAATTTCTCATGGATGTAATAAAAACCTGTTACTAACATTTTCACATGTTAGACAGTCAGTTAATGAAAATATTCAGCTTACATTGTGTGTAAAATTATCTCCTTTTTCAAGTTTTTCCACTGTTTTTGCAAATTAATTCGATTTTGTGAGGTTCTCCATAGCTCCTAGATCTTCTGTGATCAAAATACTCACATGGTATCAGAGCCATCGTGGAGTTAGTGAGTTGCAGGTCAATATTGAGCATTGAACTGCATTCTAGAGAGGATTTCCAGATAAAAATTGAGTGTTTTTTGCAGGTGTTTCAGTAGTTTTCTCACCATTAACGCAACAGTCATGGAAGCAAACCAAATGTTGCTCACACCCTTCAATTTTTTCGATTGGAAGGCTGAGATGGTTATCAAGCTGAGATCTAAGGGTCTCTATAGAGTAACCATGGGCACAGAAGTGGAGCCAAATTCTGCTGTGGAGAAAGCAAAGTACTACAATCGACTTGATGAAGCTTATGGATTGTTATGCCTGAGCATTTCAAGGGAACTCTTGTTTCATACAGACAGTTTGACAACCCCCAACGAAGTATGGGTGAAGCTAGAATCACTCTTTGGGAAAACTGATGAACTGAGAGGCCACCAGCTTGAAAACGAGCTCATTAGCTTGAGCCCAGCGCATTTTGAAACCATCCAGGAGTTCTTCACGAAGTTCAAGTCACTGGTGCTTCAACTGCAACAATGTGGAATTGTTAAGAAGGAGGAACAACTGATTCTGTCCATCCTTCGGAAGCTAGGCCCAGAATTCTCTGTATTTGTTAGCACATTTCACTCAGCCAAAATGACCCTTCGAAATTGGCAAATGCCATCACTAGCTACCTTCATGGAGTGTCTCACTCAGGAGCAGGACAAACTAGTTCATATGGGCACCATAAAATCAAAGGACCAAGCATTGGCAATGGGTGTTTCAAATGCCAACAAAGGCAAGCAGAAAGCCAAGAATTCGAAGCAGCAAGAGAAGAGGAAGTTTGACAAGACCAAGTCTGCAGATGGGGGTTCGAATCTGTCAAAGGAGAAGGACAAGAAGGGAAAGGAAAAGACCAAATGCACCTATTTTCATAGGGGATGGAATCCAGAGATCTCATGCATGAAGAAAACCATTGATTCAATGGCGCAGCTGCTGGAGAAGAACAACATCCCAGTCCCTGAGGGCGCAAGGAAGAAAGAGAGCACCTCAAATCCTGACAATAAGGAGAAGTGTCATGCTTTGGTAGCAGGTATTTCGAATCCCTCATCCTTTATCATTGACTCAGGAGCTTCCAGACATATGGTTTCATCCAGAGAACTCTTCTCCTCTATGCATTCGAATGGTGGCCCAACAGTTCGAATGGGAGATGATTCAGAAATCCAGACCAAGGGGATTGGTAGGATTGACATGGAGCATGGCTATTTCAGTGATGTGCTCTATGTACCTTCATTGGCTGAAAATTTGCTATCAGTTTATCAAATGACCCATACAGGAGAAGCCAAGAGAGTAACATTTACTCCAGATTTGGTAGAAATCTCAGAAATTTCTTCAAATCAAGTTGTGGCTGTAGGGTATGCTGATCATGATGAGAGAATGTGCAAGTTCTCCAATTTCATTCCACACTCTAGTGACCATGCTATTGTCTCTCATGCCAACGATACCTCCAAGTTGTGGCATGAAATATTTGGCCACATGAACTACAAATATCTCCAGACATTGCACAAGGACGAGATGGTGGAAGGGTTTCCAGAAATCAGATCTTCAAATGGTGCATGCATTGGGTGTGTAGTTGGAAAGCATCCTGAGCGCAACTATGAGAAGGGAATGGCAAGGAGAGCCACTCAACCACTTGGATTGGTACATTCAGACCTCATTGGTCCTCTTCCCACTCCATCATATGGTGGATCAAGGTATGTACTCACATTCATAGATGACTACTCTCGATTCTGCTGGGTTTACTTCCTTAAATTGAAGTCAGAAGTGTTTGAGAAATTGAAGATTTGGAAAGCCCTAGTGGAGAATCATAGTGGTCATAAGATAAAGATCCTTAGGACTGATAATGGAAAGGAATATGTGAATAATAACATTCAGCATCTTTGTGAGGAATGTGGCATCCAAATGCAACATTCAATCCCCTACACACCTCAGCAAAATGGTGTGGCAGAGAGGAAAAATAGATCTCTCAAAGAGATGGCCACTTGCATGATTGAAGCTAGGGATCTAAGCCCTAAGCTATGGGCTGAAGCCATCAATTGTGCTGCTCATATTCAGAACAGAGCCTTTCACAAATCAGTCAAAGGAAAAACCCCCTATGAGGCATGGTTTGGCCAAAAACCAAATGTGTCAAATTTCAGGATTTTTGGGTCTAGAGCATGGGCTCGAATTCCATCAGAAAAGAGGAAGGATTTGGAGCCACAGAGCAGAGAATGTATCATGGTTGGATATGGTGAGGACACAAAGGGATACAAGCTCTTTGACACATCCACACTCAAAACTTTCATTGAGAGAAGTGTGCAATTCGAAGAAGAACCAATTCCAGATTTTGAGCTTGCACTGGGGGAAAGCTCCTCTCCTCCTCACCTTAATGAAATTAGTGATGATTCCACTTCTGATTTTTCTGATATTGCTGAAGATGACATGGCTGAAGATGACATTTCTGTACATGAGTCACCATCAAGGCCCAAGTGGGCTGAAAAAATCATACAAGCTGCAGGTGAATTGGCAGGCAATCCCCAAGAGCCTAGGAAGACTAGATCTCAAACAATCAATGCTTCCTTTGCAAATGAAAGTGAACTTGCTGATCACTGTTATATGATGATTGGATCTGATCCAACATAATATCAGGAAGCTCATCATGATCCAAGGTGGAGAGCAGCAATGCAAGAAGAATTCCAATCTCTCCAAGAGAACAAAACATGGGATTTGGTGCCTCTTCCTCCAAAGAGGAAACTTGTGCAATGTAAGTGGATTTTCCGAACCAAACCAGTTGCTGATGGTTCTGATCTGAAGTACAAGGCTAGGTTAGTGGATAAGGGCTACTCACAAATCCATGGTGTGGATTATACAGAGACCTTTGCACCGGTTGCAAAGATGGACTCAATTAGACTAGCTCTAGCCATGGCAGCTAGTAAAGGTTGGGAAGTTCACCACATGGATGTCAAAAGTGCATTCTTGCATGGTGAGCTACAGGAAGAGATATATATGCAGAAACCTGAAGGATTCCAAGAGGATCCCACACTTGTATGAAGGTTGAAGAAGTCACTTTATGGGCTCAAGCAAGCCCCCAGGGCTTGGTATGCCAAAATGGATGCTTTTTTGCTCTCAATTGGTTTCTGTCGATGCAAGTCTGATCCAAATGTTTATTTGCAGCAATGTGATGATAATTTGTAGGTGATTGTACTTTATGTTGATGATATTTTAATTACAGGGAGCTGCAACAAACAAATTGGCTCAATTAAAGCTTCTTTGCACAGTGAATTTGCCATGAGCGACCTAGGATTGCTAAGGCAATTTTTGGGTTTGGAAATTGAGCAATCTGAGAGAGGTATATTGCTGAGTCAACCTAAGTATGCTTCAGACCTTTTATTCAAGTTTAAAATGGCTGAATGTAAGGCAGCCAAGTGCCCATTCCTTTCAGGCATAAAACTAGGTGAATTTGAAGACTCTCCATTGGTGGATTGCACACTCTACAGGCAGCTAGTCGAAAGTTTGTTGTATCTTACACATACAAGACCTGATTTGTCTTATGCTGTAAGTGCTGTAGCAAGGTATATGCAGCAGCCACATGAGATCCATTGGAAGGCAGCCAAAAGGATCCTTCAATATGTCCAAGGAACAAAGAGCTTTGGGGTACACTATGCAGCTGGCTCTTCACTTCAACTAGCTAGATTTTCTGATTCCGATTGGGCGGGAGATCCCATCGATAGAAAGTCCACTTCAGGTTTTGTGTTTATGTTTGCTGAAGGTCCCATTTGCTGGTCAAGTAAGAAACAACATACCATTTCTCTTTCATCAGCAGAGGCCGAGTACAGGGCAGCAGTGAACGCAGCCACACAGTGTGTTTGGTTGCAAGGCATTCTTCGGGAGTTTGGTGTTGCTGTTGATTCTCCAACCAATATTTGGGTGGATAATCAAAGTTCCATCAAGATATCTACTGATCCAGTACAGAGGCAAAGAACAAAGCACATTGAAATCCACATGCATTACATTCGGGGCTTGGTGCATGATAGGGTGATTTCATTGCAGTATTGCCCATCCACCGAGCAAACTGCAGATATTTTCACCAAGTGCTTTACTGAGAAGACCTTCACTCACTTGAGAGCTTTGCTTGGAGTGAGTGATGGATGGTGATTGCTGCAATTTAATTGCAGGTTCAGCCCCATGTCCATTTTAGAGGGAAGTTTTTATCCCATGAGGTTTTACTTCTTTTCCTCGGTTCATATGGACAAATAAAAATTCTGTTTGTAATGAGGTGACTTGAGCCTTTGTTGCCAAGGCCTCCCACTTATCTTTCATGAGTTGTACTAAGTTATGGTTAAGGGGGGGTGTTAGAACAGTAATCCACACTTAGTACCATAATCCATAAATTTTTATTGCTCATGTGCTTAATTAAACCATAGTTTGGACTAGGTGACTACAGTTGGTCAAATACCCACTTTTGAGAGTGTTCACACCCACTTCCAAGCAAACCAGTTCACCCAGCCTCCTGTTTTGTCCACAAGTGCACCCTCATTAATTGCTGGAGCGCCCTCTCTCCTTGATTTGGGGAATTTCAGTTGACTAGGGGCGCTAGGGTGGATTTTGCCCAATTTTGGCTAGATTTGGAGCATTTAATGCTCCCTTGGTCCCCCCAAACTCCTCTACTTGCTCACCCACGCCTACCTTGGCCTCATTAATGACCCAGCATGCTTCAGCCACCTTCACACCAGAATTCGTGACTGTTTGGGGTGATTGGGATTGAGTTGGACCCACCTAGGGGGGATTAAGGCCCATTTGGCATTTTTGACTTGTACACTCAGCTTGAGCTCACTAATGCTCTCGAATTTCTCATGGATGTAATAAAAACCTGTTACTAACATTTTCACATGTTAGACAGTCAGTTAATGAAAATATTCAGCTTACATTGTGTGTAAAATTATCTCCTTTTTCAAGTTTTTCTACTGTTTTTGCAAATTAATTCGATTTTGTGAGGTTCTCCATAGCTCCTAGATATTATGTGATCAAAATACTCACAAGATGTGATTTTGTGCCAGGCATGTTCTGGCGCCTGTTGCTAGAATACAACCTACGCCAATGCAACTAGAAAATGTGGACACAAGGGTCAACAACTTACTATGGGTGTTTTTGGTAAGGGAAACTTCAGGGATTGAGGCATGAAACTATCACAGGACTCATGATGACGATATTTAGGTGCAACATGCATTCAACAATTTTATGTTTTTATAAATGCATCAATAAAAAGGAAAGAGAAGAGTAAGAGTTTTCTCCTCTTAGTCTTGCTCCAATCCAAAGTCACACCACCACAGTGATTCCATGCTCCTTAGCATCTTTCACTTCAATGTGAATGCTTGACTTTCCCTTTATTGGCTATGACACTTAGTGTCTAAGGTCTTTCCAAGACCTCTAAACCAGGGAAACCTTCCACATGGTTTGTCTACAAAACTCTTGGCTACTAGGACTCAAACAAGTACACTAGCGCCATCTTCATTGTTGCTCATGCTGAGCCTTCTAGGATAGTCACATGTCTGCATGCATCCTTATGATGCCTTCATAGTTCTTGTTTCCAACAATACCTACAATCAAACATTGAATCAATTCATATGTTAAGTTTATTTCCATAGGTTTTATCTATAACAAGAGTTTAAGAAATCATAACCAAATCATATACACATGTATTTTCATATTAATGAGCAAAAAGATGCAAGATAACCAAATACTTATCTTTATTGGACACTTCCTCTCTACTCCATAGGGTCCTTCTCTGCTTTACAAGCCTTGGATCACCTGTGAGGTGGATGTTTGGCCAGCACATATGCTGCTCCACAACATCAAGTAGTCAATTCCAAGCCAGTACACCGACTAGGTTTATCAGGCATTGATAGTGCCAAACCAGTCCCATACTTGGTTTTCCTTCTCCATTTCCAAGCCAACACATCCGTCTGGGTCAAAGGTCAATGGAAGGAAACTGTACCATGACCATTTCCAGGTCAAGGCTCTACTACAGAACCATAGGCATGCAACAACCTTTCATATCCATAACAACCTCTTCCTTCGCGATGGATGGGGGCTCCCCTTCTCTAAGTTGACATTCCCTCGGGTTTCCACCCCAAACCCTTTACTTTGCTCCTTAGCTTTCATTACCAATTGTAGTTGTATCTTTCTCTTCCTTCGCGAGGAATGGGGGATCCCCTTCTCTGAGTTGACAGTCCCTCGGTTTTCCACCCCAAACCCTTCACTTTGCTTCTTTACTGGGAAGCACCAAATTGCATTTTTTCAAGCTGACAACACAAGATGTATAAGCAATCTCATTAGTATCGCTGCTCTAAAATTGTCAACATATTTCATACATTCACTATCAAATATTGAAACACCAAGAATGCATCCATTCCTTTAGGGTGTAGTCAATATTGACAACCCTAACATAACCCAACACTCGAAAGGTATGCATCCCTTTGCGATGTGATCCATGTAGGACCTAGTTACACTTCAAGCAATCTAGAATAATAATGAAATAATAAAACATGCTCTGCATATTCACTCTAATAATTAGACATGTATATGCTTAGCTAGGGTTTCAGAACACATCCATTTTGCATATGCATCTTTTCTTCATTTGCGAGGAATGGGGGCTCCCTTCTCTAAGTCAACAGTCCCTCGGTTTTCCATCCCAACCTCTTTCAAATTCCATAGCCCGCATATGCCATACTAGCATAGTCTTTACCATCTCACTCACATTGTTTACCAATCATATAGTGCAGATGAGACACCCTCACGCCATTTGGTTTTTGTAAGTGGCAGCACTCTGCTCATTAGGGTTTTAGGATTTCTACCATAACACAACCATTTCCCCACAACGTGTCCCTTTGACAGAATTCTAGATTATCCAAACAGTCAGCTACATTTAACAATAAAATTCAAATCCCATTGTCTCATAACCAATCAATGACATTCTTAATTAAATTGAAACATGAATTTACAATTCGGACTCCTATAGAATTTGATTTGCAACCATGAAATTATTCCCATAAACTTAAATCAGAGGGTTTTCAAATCTGAAATGGACAATATGTGATGTTCATAAATTTAATCTTACAACCATGAGACCCTTCTCATGAGGTTGGGTTTTTGCACGGGATATATTCCAGCCTTCAATACGGTCTTACCCACGCTGCCATACTCAAGACATTCCTTCCTGAAATCTGAAAATTCAATCATCCAACACTTTGTAAGTTCTTCATGCACATAACATTTTCATTGTTTCCACAGTCACGAAAGTGATTTTTAGAATTATAACACTGACTAATTCAAGCACTTTCAGCTGTTAGCATTTCAATTGCAATGAAATATATATTTATTTATTTTACATGCATAATTGTCACAATGAAATTGTGAGATACCATCACACTATTTATTAAAATTTTAATAAAACTTTCAACACTCATTACTTCCTAGCCATTTGTTTTTATGCAGCTTTGTCCTTCCACAGAGCATTCTGGTAGCCCATCAAACATGATTGTCTTCTTCATGCACTCACTCTCCTGCATTTATAGCAGCTCATGAAATGATTCAAGAATTATCATTAATTCATCATTTCATCCACTATTTAATTTGCAAATAAACATACACCACAACCATGCAGTCATGCAATGTATCACAACATGTGCACCCACACTCATGCATACACGTTTACAACATTTACATTATCTTTTAATGTGCATTTACTTCATGCAACCATAGATTTACAAAATCTTCTAATGCATATTGATCCATGAATACTATGCTATCAAGTCAAGCATTCTATCATTCCAAACACATCATGGCCTAACTAGGGATATCTCATATAGCATGCACTACCATAGCATGACCAAAACAAGAATATAAGTCCTTAATTTCCTTGGTCATTAAACTCATAACTAGCATACACCAATGACATAATATATTTCACATGATTTCATTCTAACATTTAATTAGTTACATGGTAGAGGGCTCCTTTCCCTTACTACCCCATACCTCACCATGCCATGGTGGTATGGCATTCACATAAAATGTGTTCAAGCATACATGCATACCCTTCTATGATTACAAAATATGGTTCAAGGGATTCTTAACCAATCCCCTTTCAACACTTATACAATTATCATGAGTGAACATTACCTGCACGATTCTCATTAACTTCTTAGATGTTACCTAGTCATCTGGCCTCTTTCAAAGGAATACACCATCCTTTCTTCATAGGTTGCTGGTCACATGTAATAGTATCATCAACATATAGAGCCATGCTTCAAACCTATCTAGTTAGACAACCATCATCAACCACAACATTTGTCATTAGTGGCCCATTGCATATGTAAAACCTCACTAGCTTTACCAACATGCAACCTCACATTCATGCACTATGCATTATCTAACAATATTCCTACTAGTGCATATCACTTCACTCATCTATTTTATTGTATTTTCAACATTCTTATGCCATAATTTTATGTATACAAGTTCATAAATATAAAAACAAGAGTAAGACAAGGGTTAAGGAATTCTCCCTTTCCAACTCTCCATCATAGAATGGTCAATTTCATGGCATCTATATGCCTGTAACTCATGCTTTGGCCCCAAAGCATCCCCAGTGTTGTAACTGAAGCTCTGATACCACTTTATCATGTCTCCAGTCACCTTAGTTCCCTTTAGAGGCAATGGGAGACAACCCTTGAATCACGAACTAATTTTGTTCTTCTTCTTCCCAAGCAATTCAAGGTCTCCGCAACTCTGAACCCGCAATGATCATCAATCTACAATCCACAGTTCTGCAAGCCCTGATCTGCAAGCTGCAATAGGTAATTGAAAGTCGGGTTACTGAAATTATCCTTCCACAGAAATCTCCCTCCTGACTTCTGCAATCCAAAATGTGGAAGTCAGAAGTCGAAAGTCAAATCCTCACCCCGAAAAATTTCCCTTCTGACATACCACAATCTGCAATTCGCATGCGGGATTCGGAAATGTGGAATCCCAAATACGCAATTCTGACGAATTCTCCTTTCTGATTTCTGCAATCTACAGTCCGCCTTGTAGAACTCAAAAATTGGAACACCCATATCACCAATCTGGGAAATCACCCTCTACAATCTGCAATTAGCAACCCACTTGTGGATGCAGAAATGTGAAAATCAAATGCGTCAGCCCCGTGGAATTCGGCCTTTTGACATCCATAATCTGCAACTCGCTTTGCAGATGCGGAAAGGAGGATCTCCCACGCTCCATTTCCATTGGACTCTCCCTCTCGACTCCCGCAACCCACAACCCACTTTGTGGATGCGGAAAGGCGGAAGGCCAGTTGCACAACCCCAATGGTCGGTCCCCGAACTCCGCAATCCGCATTGTGGATGCGGAAGGTCGAGACCACATACCCCTGAACTAGTCACTTCACCTACAAACTTCTAAGGGTGATAACTCCCTCATCCTAGGCCCCAATTGGACAAGGACAGTACCGTTGGAAATCTCTTGGAGATATCTATCCACTAGTATGATCCCCTACCCAATTTGAGTCCTCTAAACTTGTCAATTTTACAACTGAATTATGGACATAACCTCCCCTATGTGCCTTTACCCTTCTATAAGTAACTCTGCTCCACTTCTTCCATGTCTTCTCTCCTTCATCTAATCCATAGGGTGCCCATTCATTTCCCAAATCCTAGTTGGAGTGCTCCTGCACATTTACCAGACTTATCCCTAATTCATCCAAGGACAATTCAAAAGCATTACCAAAGGGAATTACAAATTTGCATAATCCTACTATAGGAACACCAGGGATGAAACATGATCCACACCCTCCGAATGGAATGCATGAACATATTTCTCCTAGGAAGAGTGAGGAAAGCATGCATGGGCTTAGTCCTATCCATCAAGCATGATTTCATATAAGTATCAACATAAGGATAAGCAAGTAAAGGTTCAAGAACAATGCAATTGACACACACACACAAATTAGCCATATTAACACACAATGGAGTGAGACCTTATTTACACACACATCTGCCATCAATAAAAATCATCACTGATTAACCATTGTAAGTGTTAGCACTCAAAATTTCTCCCTTGGTTGTGGAGGGATAGTTCTAAGGTAACTATTTCAAACCAATCTTTAGGAGGAAACCTAGATTTTTTCCTACCAGAGAGGGCTCTCTCAACAAATAAATGCTATGGCTAGAGATATTTCAAAGTGATTGTAATTTTAAAATTTGTAAAAGGTTGAAACTCATGGGTAACATTGGGCATGGAGTCAAATCTGTATATTTAAATACTAACATAATTTTAACAATGAGCATTTTTGCAAAGGCAAGGTAGTTGTCATTTCGCAGTCAATTTCTTATTTGTAGGCAATAATGGAAGAAAAAATAGACAATCCATCAACAATGGGCATTGATTATAGATGAATCCAATATTAACTTTGGAAGAAAATTTATGTGAATACGTAGACCCGATAAATCAGAGCATAGTTACATGAATTCTGATTTTTTCAAACTATCATATAAATATGAAGGAAAAACATAATGGAAAGAAAATACAGGAATAACAATTCACATAAGGATAATAAAATTACAGACTGTAAATCAATCAACACAAGAATATTTCCTCCTCAAAATGTTCTCAACTCTGCATAGGTTTCTTTATTAAAACTGGAGTAATATCGATACAAAAATGTCTCTTCCTTTCACGGGTCCCAACCCCTATTACATTGTCAAATTTTGTTTTTATACACAAAAACCTCTTGAGGAAAAACCTAACTGGTTTACTTCTAGAAATAGTAAACTTAAAACTACTTATTACATTCTATTTTTTCAAAACTTGCATAATTTAAAGTTTCCCAAAATAGCATTTTATATCTTTTGTTGGTTGCAGCTGATGAAGAAACTTCCTTTCCTGATAGGATTCTTCATGTGTGTAAAATGTACTTCATCTTTCCATATTTCTCCACTGTCTTACACTACTCGGTAGAAGGTATTTAATAACTAATCATTTCTTTGACAAGAACTTTCATCTCCACGTGTTCTGCAATTGATATCGAGGGTATATTTGTACCTATCATCTCCAACTGATTCAGGATTTCAAAATCATCCGAAAGTTTTTCCAGGACAATATTCCCTGTCAAGACATGAGTCATGTCTTCAAATTTTTCATGATCCCTGGAGATCTCTGCGAGTTTGTCGTATCAAATATCAGTGGCATTTCATAGACAGGTTCCTTATGGCCTATAGGTGGCAACTTATTCTTTCTCATCGCATCTTGCACTTCCAAAAAGGTTTCCTTCTCTGCTTCCGCATCAAATCGAACATGTTTCTAGGTTGCAGGATGGACACTAGGCAGTGGCTTATCTTCTCTTGTCGCAACTCCTCCTCTGGTTACCACTGCGACATTCATGGATTGACTTCTTATCTCTGTTGAGATCTTCTACACATTTGGATTAGGGTTCTGATTCTAATTTACATTCGGATTTGGTTGTGGATGTGGTGCATTCTTATTCTACCACTTCGCAATCAACTGAGGACAATCTTCGACATTGTGGTCTGTTGCAATACAATAGTTACACTACGGAGTTGGGTTCAGACAATACCTCTAATAATGTCCAATCTGGCCACAATTATAGCACTTAACCGGTCCTCTACCTCGACCAAAAGTTCTTTCGCAACAAAATCCTCCACCTCGACCTCCGCAGAATCCTCCTCGGAATCCACCTCGCGGCTGATTGTACTGATGCTGATTATATTGCGGTGGCTGATACTGCGGTTGGTTGTACTGCGGCGGTGGTTGGTTATACTAAGGCAACGGTTGATTATAATGATGTTGTGACTGATTGTACTATGGTTTCGGTGGATTATACTATTGTTGCGGTTGTACAGGAGGTTTCTCCTCTCCCTTCATAAAAAATGTATCCGTAGTTCTCTCTTGGAGCAAATCATATGCTCTAAAATCCTTCTCCTCATGACCGACTGATCGACAGAAATTACAAAAAAGGTTATCCAGCTTCGACACAATCTTCTATAAGTACACACATTCTTCTAAGTGATGTCCCCTCGTTTGACAAATTTGACACTAGGGCATTCCTCCTTGACTGAGTGGGTTTGGTGCGCCAGACTGTAAGTGTTCACGGAATTCAGGACACTTATCATTATGGTGTCCTTTAGACTTGCATCGACTGCACCATATTTCTTTGCTAACTTCCTTCCCCTTCTTGATATCCTATAGTTGGTTAGTCAATTTCGCTAACTGCGCTTGGATCTGGTTCATGCCAATCCTTGTTTCTCCAACTTGCGAAGTCGTGAGCTTCATCACAATTACTAATGCCTCTGCATAGAATACAACCTTTTGCTGCATCAGAGGCATCTGAAATTGCGGTACCAATCCTGCAAAAAACCACTCTTTATGCTGCATTTCACTCATTCCAAAACTTACTTTGGCCATCAGGATTTTGTACCTCTCATCGATTTCCCATACCGATTCATTAGGAAACTGCTTTATTTCCTTTAATTCAGTGATATACTTCGATTCTGATTTTCGTTTCATAAATTTGTCGATCAATCCTGCTTTGATTTGTGCCAAATTTTTTTGCGGACTCCCTGTAGGTACTTGTACAAACTTCATAAACCAATCTAGTGCATGGCCCCTAAAGTTCATCACCAATTGTCCCTTCTTAAAATCATCATCCTGGACTTGTTTCATTGTCCAAACCGCTTCGCATAAAAACTAGTATTGTTCGGGATCCTTGGTCTCGTTACCCTGAAAAAGAGGCATCTTTACATCATCTCCTAACATATTTGGTTTCCTACTTGTGTTTGTAGATCCACTAATCTTACTACTATTCTGACATGTAGGACAACCCTACGAAGAGCTTATATTTCTTCTTCCGAAGTTTTGTGCAGTGCACGGGGTTATGGGTATGTTGTAGCTTTGGGTCTGTCCTTCCTCAGGTTCATGGGTATCCTAGTCTTCTTATTTTTCATAGTAGGGTCACTTAGTCCCTTGTGGTATCGTTTCGTAGTTCTATTCTCTGGTCGTACTAAGAGACTCTCTCTCTATCTCAGTCCTCCTCTTCTTCTCCGACCAGAACCTCACCCCACTTCACAAGAGACCACAATCTTCCACAACTTCCCTCAAAATTTCATCATAGCTCATATCCATCTACCCCACTTCATTCTATCATACCCGCATCTGTGCAGTACCCACATCCTCCGCACACCCAAGATTTACTCGTTGAATTTCATCTTCAATATGCCCTTTTCACAAATGATCATCTTGATCCACAATTTTAGCAACAATAGATACCTTCCTCT
The DNA here is from genome assembly GCA_027924585.1 of Larix kaempferi. Classification (NCBI taxonomy): domain Eukaryota; kingdom Viridiplantae; phylum Streptophyta; class Pinopsida; order Pinales; family Pinaceae; genus Larix; species Larix kaempferi. Next base: position 8,805,416 of record BSBM01000806.1, read on the forward strand.
GGGTCCCTTGAAAAATTTCCTTTCTGCGTCATTGTATGACTTAATTGTGTCGACAACAAATTCAATAATGTATCCTTCCAAAATGTTGGCTACCCAAACCTCGACATCCCTAGAATCTTTTTTGTTCACTTGTTTCAACTGTTGGATCAGTTCTGGGGTCCAGTGTTCAAGCTCACCTCCTTGGAAATTCTTCTTATGAAAATTTAGTTGCACCAACCATTCGTATAGTAGTATGGGAAATTAGCAGAATAATACTTCATGGATATCAAAGTAAATGTACTTCTGTAGCCAATCGGTCGTCGACCATCCAGGTTTTTGATTTTCTTCCTCAGCAAATTCTCGTGTCTTCTTATGGAACCATTCTAAGATCTCCGACTTTGTCGGATGCCACAGCATGTCCTCTCCCCTTTCGCACTAAGGTCCCGAAAACGGAACCATTTGTTGACACAGTTATGTCGACAGGGATTCACTTCGTACTGCTGTCAACAAAAATCGACACAGACTCCCTTAAACATCGACCCAAAAATGTTTTACCCTTTCCAGCAAAACCCACGAAGCGAGTGAAGTCTCACTCAAGATGTCTAAGGGGGCTGGAGGAACCAAGTTTTTGCAGTTGTAAGAAGACATGAATTATCTCACACTCATTCGCAACATAAGCCAAATATTCACATCCGCATCAGAACATTACATTATCTAATTAAACATTATCTTCATTCGCACTATCATCTCGTAGTTTGACAAATTAACCAGATAATCAAAACATGCCTAAGGAAACTGCGGTATAGAACACAACTGTGATTTCATTCATAAAACATATAGGACCATGTAGCGACATCAAACATTGTGACGACGCATATTGAAACACATTAACTCACAAATATATGAAGACATATATCAATCAATCATTCTAATTATTCATTGGATTGTCTCATACATCGTAGACTTCCTCGGAATGCATATCGCAGAACCATTACAAACTCATAACAGATGCAATAAAAAAGACTATCATGCGAGAGGTACCAAAACTGGATAGATTTTCCAATAGACTGATCAAAAGATGCACAAAAATATGCTCTATGAAAGGATTCAAGGATATATTCCTCGATACCCTTAGGCTTACAATCATTCTCCTATTTATAGGATCACTTGGTCATTACAAAATGGTCCAAATAACCCATCACTAACTAAATTAACCAAATATTCTGCATTTTTCAGCTCTTTTACCCTTCGGGACCGATCCTTTGTTCTTGTCGACGACCCTTTCATCGCATGGTGGTACCGCACTTGTATGCTCTGGACCTCTGCCAACACTTCCTCCTCATACCTCGATGCCTTGGGAAAGAATCCATATCAATGGAGCTAGTTACAATATATCTGATGCCACCTCCCCTCATTATCATTCTGTTAGTCATCACGTGTCCGTCTATTGGAGACACTATGCTCCCCCTCCTCATCCACTCTTCCCACCTCACCACCCACATCTGGGGCCTCCTAGTCAAATCATCAATCAAGATAAGAGACATAATATGCATAAACCCTTGATTACTTACATTTCTAACTTTATGAATAAACATAACCAATCATACCAAGTATACTTATATAAGGGATCCTAACACAAGGTAAGATTCTAACTTGATATAGGAAAAACATACCTGGATTACTATGTTAGCTAGTTATGTCTAACATACCCGCATGATGTCTTCTGGTTCTCTTCAATGACTTGTGCTAGTCATACAACATCACAATGCATTAGTGCAATCATAAGTGTCAAAACCTTAATCAATGAATATCTTCTATCGTGTATTCATAATTTTATTAAGGTGATATGACAAGTCTAGTAATTTAATCAACATTGGACTAACCGTAATAATATGAAGACAAACATACCATAAACTTAATCATGAACAAATCTCGAAACATACCTAGATAAGTCATACCTGTCAAGATTGCTCGTAATCTTCTTATGTATGGCCTTAGCCTCATCTCCCTCTGAAACAGGAACTTCTTCACTTATGCAGGTGACCAATCCATTCTCTTCTAGGATTAACCCAATCCACTTGATTTGCAGGAACTGGATCTGGAGCTGGATTAGGGTTTGTCAGAGAAACCCTAAAAATTCAAACTTTGAATTTCAAACTTCTGAAAGAATAGAAATATGTGCCTTGATGAGCTGATCAACCTGGTATACTCAGAATTTGAAAACTGCAAATTTCCACCCCTCAAATTTGCCTTTGAAACTTCTGGATTCACTGGACATGACCCCGAACTAGGGTTTGATAAATCCCACCCTTCTTCCCAATCAAAAGGTTCGATCCAAATCTCTAATCTTCTATTTTTCTGATGAGCTTCCAGTCGTGGTCACAGATTTCAAAAATTCCCATTTTTGCAGAAGCCCTAATTTTCCACTTTTCCGATCAAAGTCCCGAACTAGGGTCTGATCAAGCCTGGCCTTCTGCCCAACTAAAAAATATTATCTTGGTCTCTAAATTTTGATTTTGATGAGTATCATTCAGTCGTGGTCTCTGATTACAAAAAATCCAAAACTTTCTTTGAAACCCTAATTCCCGGAGCCATGAATGAAGGTGCTCAAAATCCAATTCTGTTTTGACAGAAATATGCACCTGATTGTTTCTGGTGTAACTCCGAAATTATGAATCCACAAGGTCTGAAACTTATACCTATGGTATCCTGACCTGTCATATTTCCAACCCCATAGGTCTGACCTCAATTGGATTCTCAGAGAGAGATTTATGCCAAGTGTCGCAACGTGACCTATTTATGGGATAAAACGAGAGAGCAAACTTGTACGGCGTGCCACGTGTCACTGGTTCAGTTTCGGCCTCTGCAAAAGTTACCTGATAAATTAAAATCCATGCACTACCTGTCACTTTTTACGAAATTTAATTTGGAGCTTCCTAGCCCACGTTATGACCTTTTTTCCTAGGTCACCTGTTTATGACTCAGATCTAGAAGAGGCAGAAACCCTAGATTGCACAGATCATAAAACACAAAGTACAACGAATTAGAAGTTTTACTTTGGAGACAAGGTACATGGGGATCTGATCTTCGACCTGTAAACGTTTCAGATCCGAAAACTTTTCCAAAATGTATTTATAGGGAAAGTGCTACGATGACTGGTTTTTTCTATATCAATCCCTAGCATCGCAAGTGCAACATGTGTCATACATGCCATACCATGCCTTCTTTCAAGCTAGCTCTGATACCATGTTAGTTTTTCAGAATTTACTTCAATATGATCTAGGATCTTAACTGAGATAAAAACATGTATAGCATATCTACAGCATATCAATCATGGACACAATAATGCAAGCACACAAGAGACACAGAGTTTATGGTATGTTTGTCTTCATATTATTACGTTTAGTACAATCTTGATTAAATTACTAGACTTGTCGTATCACCTTAATAAAATTATGAATACATGATAGAAGATATTCATTGATTAAGGTTTTGACACTTATGATTGCACTAATGCATTGTGATGTTGTATGAGGTTTATGTTGTTCGCTAACATGAAAGGTACACCAAGAAAGACAAATCATGTTCTACTTCAAGAACATATGATCATGGTGACATGAAGACAAAGATTCATCCATTGTCATGGATCACATAGAAGATCTACTTACGAGGTATGTATAACTTAGTTCTACAATGGTTAACTTATGAGACATGCAGGTTACTAGCACAAGTCATTGAAGAGAACCAGAAGACATCATGCGGGTATGTTAGACATAACTAGCTAACATAGTAATCCAGGTATGTTTTTCCTATATCAAGTTAGAATCTTACCTTGTGTTAGGATCCCTTATATAAGTATACTTGGTATTATTGGTTATGTTTATTCATAAAGTTAGAAATGTAATTAATCAAGGGTTTATGCATATTATGTCTCTTATCTTGATTGATGATTTGACTAGGAGGCCCCGGATGCGGGTGGTGAGGTGGGAAGAGTGGATGAGGAGGGGGAGCATAGTGTCTCCAATAGACGGACACGTGATGACTAACACAAGTCATTGAAGAGAACCAGAAGACATCATGAGGGTATGTTAGACTTAACTAGCTAACATAGTAATCCAGGTATGTTTTTCCTATATCAAGTTAGAATCTTACCTTGTAACTTCGGAATGTATTTCATATATATATTTATGGTACTCCTATAGAGATGTATTATTCCTCTATACAGAAGTGTCGTCATTTGTATTGACAAGTGTCACAAGTGTGTTAACTTGCCGATGGGTTATTAGACCACCTTGTAAGGGGTTGGCTTGAATTAATGTAACATGAGGTTATTGTGCTAAGCTAGACAAGTTGCCCCATAAGTTTATTGGGCAATCAGGACAAGTATAAATCGAGATCTCCCAATCTCTATTTGGATCACTTCAGAACTCACACTTCCATCACTTGGAAAGTGGCGCACATGAGAGGAGGAGGATCAGCTGCTAGGAGGAGTCTATCTCTGTGTACTTTGGTTGTACTTTGGTTGTATCATTGCTCTATCTATCTCTGAGGAAGTTGTGGGGTTTTTCACCTTAGGGTTTTCCCCACAGAAACTTTGTGTGTCTATTGTCTCTTATGTTTGCATCTTGTGATGATTGACATGCTTGATATGATTGATATGCATTGATATACTGTACATGTTATTCTCTCAGTAAAGATCCTAGAGTATATTGAATTAATGCTAAAAAAAATTAACATGGTATCAGAGCTAACCTGAGAAGAAGACACTGTGCAGTGGCGGAAACCAGGGTTTCTTGTTTATTGGGTTTCTCTCCACAGATTTTGGAAAAGTAATATTATAGATTGACTCTCCTCGGCAAGGTGAATCTATCGGTCCAATCAGAATTCAATTCTGAGCACTTTCAGTTTTGGCCCTAAAAATTAGGGTTTCCTCAAAAATAGGAATTTCTGAAATCTGAAGACACAACTGGAAGCTCCTTGGAAAAATCGAAGTTTAGAGATTTGGATCGAGATTTTTGGCTGGGTAAAAATCCGGGAAACTCAAACCCTAATTCAGGGTCCTCCTTAGTGAATCTGGAAAGACTAAAAGGCATTTCTAAAGGGTGAGACTTTGCAGAATTCAAATTTTGAGTATACCAGGTTGACCATCTCATCAAGGCGCATCTTTCAATCCTTTCAGAAAGTTGAAATTCACACTTTGAATTTTTAGGGTTTCTCTGACAAACCCTAATCCGAGACCAGATCCAGTTTTCAACAAATCAAGTGGTAAGACCTAAATCTTTTCTATTTCCATTTGAAGTACTTTTTTAAGATGTCTCACCACACCAAGCTTGAAGACAAGCTTGAAGGGGCTGATAACTTCTGAGCCTGGAAGTATAGGATTGGGTTAATCCTGGAAGAGAATGAGTTGGACTCATACATAAAAGAAGAGGTCCCTATCCCAGAGGATGAAGAGGCTAAGGTATTGCATAAGAAGAACTTGGTCAAGACAAAGAGAATCATTGCTGATTCTATTAAAGACCATCTCATTCCACATGTGTCATCTCTAAAGACACCCAAGGCTATGTTTGACTCCATGACCAAGTTATTTGAAGGAAAGAACATAAATTGGAAGATGACTCTGCGGAATCAATTGAAAGGGGTCAAGATGTTGAATGGAGAGACCATTCAATCTTATTTATCCAAAGTCTCTCAGATCAAGGAACAACTTGAAGCTGTAGATGAAATGGTGGAGAATGGAAAAATTGTGATGACCACTCTGAATGGCCTACCTAGGTCATGGGATTCCTTTATTCAAGGGATCTGTTCAAGAAGAAATTTGATCTCCTTCAGTAAACTATGGGAGGAATGTTCACAAGAAGAGGCCAGGCTTGTATCCCGAGAAGAAAAGATGGCAAGTGAAGACCAAGCTCTCGCAACTCATACCAAAAGAAGCAAGCCTAAGAAGGAGCACTCTCAACAGAAGAGATCCACTCACTATCACCAAAAGAACAAGAAGATCTAAGGTGCTTCACATGCAATGAGAAGATTCACTTTGCTTCAGAATGTCCCAAGAACAAAATGGACAATAACAACAACAACTTCAACAAGAAGAAGAAGAATAACAAAAGGAAATATCATGCTCATGCTGCCAAGGATGATGAATCCCCCAGGAAGAAGGCTAGAGCAGAAAGTGATGACTCGTCAAGCGAAGATGAATATGTTCTAATCTCTGCTCTCACAAGTACTATTTCTCATGGATGTAATGATTGGCTTATTGATAGGGGGGCTTCCAAACACATGACTGGGTTTAAAGAATCTTTTGTAAATCTATCCGAACATGAGTCACGCCATAAGGTGAAACTTGGGGATGACTATCAATACCCTATCAAGGGAAGTGGTGAAGCCTCCTATAACCTAGACTCTGGGAAATCTTTGAAGATGAAAGAGGTTCTATATGTACCTGGGCTCAAGAAAAACTTACTCTCCATATCTGCATTAGATGCAAAAGGCATGAGGGTTGCATTTGTAGATGGCCAAGTTCTAATGTGGCCAAAAGGTAAAACTATTGATGATGTAGTAGTGATTGGAGAGCAAGAGGGAGGATTGTATAAATTGAAGGAACAACCTGAACATGCCATGGTACATGAATCCATGGATCCAAGTGAACTTTGGCATAGAAGACTTGCTCATATCATAGTAGCATAATTCGAGTACGAATACGGATTCGAATACGATTCGATACGGAAAAAATACGTAATGAAAATATCTAGTACGGTTAAAATACGGAAGTAGATTGCTTATATATAATATTTTTAATCAAATATTTACAAATATACCATAAATATACATAGACATTTATATAATAAAATTTAATCTATATTTAAAAAACAAAAATATGAAATCTCAACAACTTCGGATATGGATGTGTAAGAGTCGGCAACTACTTATTCATAGTTATTTTAATAAGAAAGCATGAAATTGAATGGTATTTCTATTTTAAAGTGTTTAAATAATTAAAAGAAAATTATTTTGTTTTTAAATTGGTTTTCAAAATTTAATTGTTTACTAACAATCCGTATCTGTATTACACCTACACCGAATAGTCGACGAATTCGAATTTGTTCCGAATTTCCGTACAGGAAGTACCAATACGGTCGAATTATGCTACTATGGCTCATATGCACTATAGAGCACTTCCAATTGCAAGTAAAGTTGTAGAAGGTCTTCCTGGAATCACGACCATGCATGAAGGTGTTTGCAAAGGATGTGCAAAAGGAAAGAACATAAAGAAAGCATTTCCAAGCAGTGAAAGCAAGGGTAAAGGTATCTTGGAAATCATCCACTCTGATGTATGCGGTCCGATGTCATCCAGTTCTCTGAGTGGGTATGTTTACTATGTCTCTTTCATTGATGACTTCTCCAGGAAGACTTGGGTTTACTTCTTGAAGAACAAAGATGAAGTATTTGATAAATTCAAGGAATTCAAAACCATGATGGAGAACCAAACTGACAAGAAGATCAAAACATTCAGATCCGACAATGGTGGAGAATTCACTTCAGGTGACTTCAAGAAGTTATGCAGTGATTCAGGGATTAAGAGGGAGTTGACTGCTCCTTACAATCCACAACAGAATGGAGTTGCAGAAAGAAAGAATAGAACAATCATGGAAGCAGCACGGGAAATGCTGCATGACCAGGATCTGCCTATGCATCTATGGGCAGAAGCAACTAAGACAGTTGTACATGTGCAGAACAGAACACCCCACAAGATATTGGACAACAAGACACCAGAAGAGGTCTTCTCTGGTAAGAAACCTGAGGTCAACCATCTCAGAATATTTGGTTGTCCAGTATATACACATGTCCCAAAGGAAAAGAGGACCAAGCTGGATCCTTCAGGAAAGAAGGGTATCTTTATGGGTTATAGTGAAAGCTTGAAGGCTTACAGAATATACTTTCCAGGGTCCAAGAAGAATGATGTCAGCAGGGATGTGACATTTGATGAAAACTCAACATTTATCAAATCAAGGAAGACACTTGTTGAAGATTATGAAGAACCTAAGGAAACTAGATTTCAAGACACTACCATGACTGAAGCAATTCCAAATGTTGATCGTGAAATTTAAGATCCGCAAGAACCTGTAGATCCACCTCGTGAGAAGGACTCTCACAAGAGGAAACCTGCATGGGCTAGAGAGATCATTCAAGATGTAGAAAGATATGGCATTCTAGAAGAAGAACACAGAGCAAAGAAGAGAACTAGATCACATGCCACCTATGTTGCTTTGCTCTGTGATAGCATGAACAAAGAACCTTCCAATTATGAAGAAGCAGCAGAAAAGAAAGAATGGAAGGATGCCATGATCGAGGAATACCAATCAATAATGAAGAATGATGTTTGATATGTTGTCCCAAGACCTAAAGGAAATTCTATTGTGACTTCCAAATGGATCTACAAGATCAAGCATGCTGCAGATGGTAGCATAGAAAAATACAAGGCAAGATTCATAGCTCGTGGCTTCCCTCAGAAAGAGGGAATAGATTATGAAGAAATTTATGCTCCTGTAGCCAAGTACACTTCCATCAGATCAGTACTTGCTCTGGTTGCAGTGATGAAATGGAAAATACACCAAATGGATGTCAAGACTGATTTCTTGAATGGTGTAGTTGAAGAGGAAGTGTATGTGGAGCAGCCACTCGGTTTTGAAACACATGACAGAGAGTCATATGTGTGCAGATTGAAGAAAGCATTGTATGGCGTGAAGAAAGCTCCTAGAACTTGGTATGGTAGGATGGACAGTTTCCTATCCAGTTTGGGCTTTACCAAGAGTAAAGCGGATTCCAACCTCTACTACAAGGTTGAGGAAGGTAGTCCTGTGATACTACTCTTATATGTAGATGACCTATTTGTAATAGGTGAAGATAGACTGATAGTCGATACGAAGAGGAAACTTGCTGCCGAGTTCAAGATGAAGGACTTGGGGATGATGCACTATTTTCTAGGTATTTAGGTGTGGCAGAGTGCAAATGGGATCTTCCTTGGACAAGGGAAGTATGCAGTAGAGATCCTGAAGAGGTTAGGGATGATGGAATGGAAGGCCATGGCCACACCTATGGCATCGAACCTTAAGCTTCTATGTGATGCTTCATCTGAGCCGGTTGATGTCACTATGTATCGTCAGATGATTGGTTCCTTGATGTACTTAACGAACACGAGACCAGATATTTGCTTTGCAGTGAACACATTGATCCAGTTCCTGACGGATCCGAGGAGTGTTCACTTGGTTGTTGTAAAGCATATTCTGAGGTTCCTGAAGGGTACAGTTGACTATGGGCTCAAGTATGATGTGAATCAAAAGTTTAACCCACAAGGTTATGTTGATTCATATTGGGAAGGCAGTGCTGCAGATAGGAAGAGCACTTCTGGGTGCTGCTTCAGTATGGGATCAGGTGTGATCTCTTGGATTAGCAGGAAGCAGTCCTGCGTAGCACTGAGTACATCTGAAGCAAAGTATGTTGCAGCTTGTTCGGCTAGTTGTGAGGAAGTATGGCTTCAGAAGCTACTGTCTGAGTTATTTAATCTACCACTAGAGGCTACTGGTATATTTTGTGACAACCAAAGTTGCGTGAATCTGTCTGAGAACCCGGTGTTCCACGACAGGTCGAAACACATAGAGATCAAATACCACTATATCAGGGATATGGTGCAGAGAGGAGCAGTGAAGCTCTTGTATGTTGCGATGGATGAGCAGATTGCAGATGTGCCGACGAAGCCACTAGCCAGAGTGAAGTTCGAGTACTTCGGAGAGAGGCTTGGTGTTCTTCAGATCGACAACACTTTGAGGAAGAAGTGATGGAGACATTTTGCTGAATCCATTCCAAGCATGGTGGAAGGAGGATCCTTCACATGGCTATGGATGTAAGCACTGGATGATGAACATCAAGATGATGTTCTAGTTTCTGCTCTGTATGATCAGTTGGATAATTTATGTATGTATGCATCATGTTGGATGTTGGATATGATCAGTTGGATCATTTATATATGTATGCATCATGTTGGATGTTGTATATGATTAGTTGGATCATTTATGTATGTATGCATCATGTTGGATGCTGGATATGATCAGTTGGATCATTTGTATGCATTTGTAAATGCATCATGTTGGATGCTTGGACCATGTATCTGTATATGTATTAGGTGGATACGTTGTATGATCAGGTAGATCATGTATGTTGATATGTATCAGGTAGATACATTGTGTGATCAGGTGGATCATGTATCTATGTATGTATCAGGTGGATACATTGTATGATCAGGTGGATCATGTATGATAATATGTATCAGGTAGATACTTGGTATGCATCAGGTAGATGCATTGTATGATCAGGATGGTCATGGATGACGAGCTTCAGGATGTTGCTCTAAATGACATGCATCAGGACGATGCAGTGATGATGATCAGGATGATCATGTGTACATCAGGATGATGTATGGTGAGTATCAGGATGATACTCTATGTCTGTGTAACAGGTTTTGTCCTATGGAATATAATAGCGCCCTGGGAGATCCTATAGGCTGGAGTTGTGTACCCATAACTTCCTGGGATGCTCTTTCGAGGTTTTGCCATGACCACATGTAATAGCGCCCTGAGAGATCCTACAGGTCGGAGTTGTGTACCTGTAACATCCTGGGATGATATTTTGAGGTTTTTTGGTGGGGTCACATGTAATAGCACCCTAGGAGATCCTACAGGTTGGATTTGTGTACCCATAACATACTGGGATGCTCTTTCGAGGTTTTGTGATGCACATAATAAGTCCTAAGGATTCCACACTATAGCCAATGATGATGAAGACCTACAAGTGGTGGGCCTACATCCAGTATGAAAAAGGATTGGCTCTGTAGAACTTCCTATGACGAGTAGATTCAGAGATTGATTGAGATAGCAGTAGCAGTGACGATGATGATGATTCAAGGATGATGCATCGATGACAATGATCTAGAGAAGAAGCCTTGTGCTAGATGATCTGTGTTGAGAAATACCTTCCTAGTTAAGAGGGAGTGTTGATGTATATGTAACTTCGGAATGTATTTCATATATATATTTATTGTACTCCTATAGAGATGTATTATTCCTCTATACGGAAGTGTCATCATTTGTATTGACAAGTGTCGCAAGTGTGTTAACTTGCCAATGGGTTATTAGACCACCTTGTAAGGGGCCGGCCCGAATTAATGTAACATGAGGTTATTGTGCTAAGCTAGACAACTCGGCCCCATAAGTTTATTGGGCAGTCAGGACAAGTATAAATAGAGATCTCCCGATCTCTATTTGGATCACTTCGGAACTCACACTTCCATCACTCAGAAAGTGGTGCACATGTGAGGAGGAGGATCAGCTATTAGGAGGAGTCTATCCCTGTGTACTTTGGTTGTACTTTGGTTGTATCATTGCTCTATCTATCTCTGAGGAAGTTGTGGGGTTTTTCACCTTAGGGTTTTCCCCACGGAAACTCTGTGTGTCTATTGTCTCTTATGTTTGCATCTTGTGATGATTGATATGCTCGATATGATTGATATGCATTGATATACTGTACATTTATTCTCTCAGTAAAGATCCTAGAGTATATTGAATTAATGCTCAAAAAAATTAACACCTCATCCACTCTTCCCACCTCCCCACCCGCATCTGGGGCCTCCTAGTCCCTCATAACCAAAGGCATCAATTGGTGTTTCAAGTCCCTATCACCCAATCTGTCTAGATCCCTCTCCCATAATCCGGTGTGTCTTTGGACGCTTGTATTGGCTAGGAAATCAACCACCTTTTCCCAGATCATTTCACGTGGCTGAGGGAAACTCCAAGGCATTGGGATATCTTGGCCTCCAGTTTCTCCATTCTAAAATCTAATCTCCAGTTCTTTGATACCTTCAAAATATGCTATCCATTTAGAATGTGCTCAAACATTCTCAAGATCACTTATGAGTCTTCTTCCACCATGATCGGAGAGAGGCCTTTATTCATAACGCTAGAAATACCTTGGAGGAGTGCCTCTAATTCAGCCACATTATTCGTTTATGATCAAACATACCCCCAATACATCCACACAATATCCCCCTAGTGGTTTCGGATGACCCCCCCGAAACTAGCAGGTCCTAGAGTTCCTTTTGAAGCTCCATCGAAGTTAAGATTGAAGATCCCCACCGACAAGGGAGACCAAAAACCACGGTTGTCCCTCCTTGTCTTGGATGAGGGAGGCTTACCAATGAGAGGTGGGATGGAATAAATACCCCAAGCCTAAAGAATTCTGACTTCTCTCCCATCAGATTGCAAATTGTGCTCCAACTAGGAAGATAACCTTAATGTTTCCCGAATGTGTGAGATAGGTACATCCCAAAATTCCTCCACTGATTTTTGTTTGTCTCTGGAGATTCTTTCATTTCACTCCTTCCACACTTCCCAAAGGGAAAATCCTGTGAAAAGATCCCAAAGTCTATTCAATATGGTGTTTTGAAATGGGTTCTCCATCCATTCCATAATTAAAAGATCCAGCCATCCCCTGAACCTTGCCAATTATCTCAATATATCCGCTCCTTTATCCCAGATGGTCGATGCAAATGGGAATTGTTCAAGAAGACGATTCATCGATTCTTCATTCAAGTGACACACGCAGCGCCACGTTGGTACCATCATTCCCCTTTTCTACAGGTTTTCCCCTATTAGAATTCGTTGTTTAAGGACAAGCCACAAGAATGTCGCCACCTTCATCCATAGGTTGGCCCACCAAATCTTCTTCCATTCTGGAGGATCCGGCTGGCCCCACAATCCAACACTGATACTATAAGCCTCATTTATGGAGAAAGTTCCTTTTTCCTTGTATCCCAACCAAAACTTGTCTTACCCCTCTTGAATTCTAATGAGTCTCTCTTGAAGGTCCTCCCATAGACTTTGGAGATATCCCCCCCCTTGAACTGCAATCCACTCCTCCTCTGGTCACCATTGACTAAAATATTGGTCTCTCTAGTTAGTATTCCAATAATATTTTACCTTCATTCCCCAATTCAGTTTCCCAATGCGCATTGTTTCTAGGATATCCCCTCTCCTCAAGAGAGGGGGAGTTGTTGCCAATAATATTTCCAGAAGTCTGGTGATTCCCCATTCATTATATCCTAAAAGTTGTGATCCTGGACCAGTTTTAGACCCCCCTGGGATGAATTCCAAATATGGGATCTAGTCCAAGATTCATTAAATCTAATTAGATCCTTCTTATACCAACCTCTAGCATACTTATCATGCCACAGTTGTGCCTACGATTCTTTTTCATATGAAACCTATCTGCACCATATTTTTGCTCCCAGAACAAAGATGCATTTATCTAGGTCCAGAAGGCCTGACCCCCCCTAGGATTTGGCATGACACCAAGTCTGCCAATCATCAAAATCCCATTTTTTCTTATCCTCAGATACTCCCCATAAGAATTTTCTTTGGATCTGTTGGATTTCCTTAAGAATGGATTTAAGGGTAGCCATAACTAAGAATAAATAAGTGGGCATGGATTAAAGGATTGATTTCAGCAAAACCAACCTATTGGGAAAATTGAAAACCCAACAAACCCGACTAGCCAACCTTTGTCTCATCTTGTCCACCAACTCTCTCCACGATGCCTGCTTCACAACCGATTCTAATAGGGGGGGACAAGGTATTTGGATGGAAGGGAGATCCTATGGAAACAAAGGATGCTCATAATATTTTTTTGAGTAACCCTGGAGGTGTTGAAGAAGAAGATTTGTGATTTATCCTCATTGAACGCCAACCCAAAGGATTTGAAGAACATCTTTAATCCTCTCTTGGTATATTTATCTTCTTGAAACGAGTCATGCCCCATTAGCATTGTATCTTCTTCGAACTGTTGGTGGGTTTTCTTAGGGGTATTGGGGTGAAGTGAGAGACCCTTCATTTCATGATTCTACAACATAGCTTTAAACGTATGACCAATACCTTCCACCATTATTATGAATAAGAATAGGGAAAGGGCATCCCCTTTCCTAATACCTCGAGAAGGATGAAATGGTTGAGAAGGGATGACATTAACCAGGATCAAGAAGAACATTGAGGATAGGTTTTGAATCCAATTAATCCAATCCTCATTGAAACCAAAGGCCGATAGAATGCCTCACATGAATTGCCAACTAAGCTTTGCATAGGCTTTCACCAGGTCAATTTTAATCATCATGCCTCGATTTTTAGTCACCCTAAGAGAATGGAAAACCTCATGAGCCAAAATTATACCATCCAAAAATTTCCTTCCTTCCACAAAGTCGGATTGCTCCAGCAAAGTCAAGAGAGAGAGAAATGGTTTAAGTATGTTTGCAATCACTTTTGAAATGATTTTATAAATCACATTATAGAGCGAAATGGGTCTGAACTTACCAAGAATATTTTATCCTTCACTATTCAGGATAAGCAATAGGAAGGTGGCATTAAATGATGAAAGAAAACCCCCCATCAGGAAAGAGTATTCCACAATTTGGAGCACCTCTTCCTTAATGAGGTCTCATAAATGGTGAAAGAAGTTGACTGTGAATCCATCAGGACCTGGGGCCTTTCCATCTTCCATTTTATTAACCACCTCCTTGACCTCGCTTAAATAGACTGGTCGCATGAGCATGTCATTCCATGTAGGGGTGACCAGAGAAGGTATGTGTTGGGAAATCCTAGCTATATATTCTGATATATCCCAAACAGGCTCCTCCATAATGATTTTGAAATGTCTTACAAGTTCCTTCTCGATATCTTTCCTTTCTTCTACCTGAGATCTACTCTCAGCTTTAAGATAGGATATTTTATTTCTCTACATGTATTGAATTGTAGAGCAATGGAAGAAGGTCATATTCTATTCTCCCTCCTTTAACCATCTATTCCTAGACTTTTGTTTCCATAAAATCTCCTCTTGGGTTTCTCTTACTGCCACTTGTTCCATTATTTTTTCTCTTCCACACACAACCCCTCGTCAAATCCTTCTATCGTTCCCTTTATCTGTATTTACTCTAATCTTTGTTCCAGGAAGTGCTTGTCTTGGAAAATATTACCAAAAACCTCCTTATTACATACCCTCAGTTTCACCTTAATAGCCTTGGGTTTCTGTTCGAATTGGTACATATAGGAACTGCTCCCCACCTCAATCTCCTCCCACCAAAGCTTGACCATCTCCTTAAAATCCAGGTCGGATAACCAAAATTGTTCAAACTGGAAGGGATGCCTCCAAAAAATCCCCCTCCCAAACCAAATATAAGCTAATTGGCCAGTGGTATGATCCTAGAACCACAAGGACCACTGTTGAAACCTCCGCTCCATTGGTAAGAATATACTCCGACGCCATAAAATGGTTTAGGCGAGAGGCGATGTGCCTCACCCCACCCTATATATTATTCCATGTAAATAACTGATTTCCATTACCTGTGTCCACTAATTCCATTTTTTCAATTACATTCCTAAATTCCTGAATAGAGGGATCAAGGGATTGCCTTTCCCCTTTCTTCTCCTCCAAACCAATGATCATATTGAAGTCCTCCCTGATAATCCAATGTTTTATGCCGACCCAACCCCTCAAATCCACCAATGAGATTAAGAAACTTAATTTTTTGGGAAAGGATCTGGGGACCATAATGATTAGTTATAACCCCCAAAGTAGCAGATCCTAAAAGATGGGGCCTTTGCTGAGACGGATCTTTGTGTTGCCACAAAATTAAACAACCTAATAGCCTATGGATCCCACAGGGTATCAATACCTCTTGCCTCTCCCCATGCATCCACTGCCATTTTTTTTTCTTGCCACACTTTGCTCGCTATATCTTGTATAGTCTCACTAGTGCACTTCGTTTCATAAAGAAAAACAACCAAGGGTTTCACCCTCTTGATCTTATTTCTTAGAATCCTTATCTTTTGTAGGCTATTCACACCCTTGATATTCCATGATATTATCTTCATTGGGACAACTTTTGGAGGGAATCCTTAATCGTTGGGTATTGTCCCAAATCCAAAAGAAAGGCTCCAACTTCCACAATACATTGTATGTTATTCCTCCTTCCTCTTTTCTCTGAACCTTCTTTGAATTTCTTCTTGTTTTCATTTTTCTTCCCACCAACTATCCCCAGATATTTTTATTTTGCATACTTCATGATGGATTCATGGAGCAACTACACTTGTTGAAAGGGGACATATCCCTTCTTCTTATTCGAGCATGCCTTCTCTATCTAATCCAGATTTAGGTCCCCTAGTTCTACATCCTCCTCTTCCTCCATAATTTTGCCATCCTCCTTTTATTCCTCTATCCCCTCCTCCCAAGTATTTATATTTAGTTGTTCATTCTTCAAGATGCATGAGATCTCTCCCCTTGACTCTGCACCTACTGCAGCTTGCAGGTCCTGCTTATTTTCTAGGATCTGATTCAGAATATCGAATTTATTTGAGGAAAGGGGTTTATATGGATGAGACCCCCCAGATCCCTTCCTCCCATGATTTACTCTATGATGGACCTTGGAAAAACCCTTTTTTTATGTTTCCTCCTTCTTCTTTTCTTGGGGTGGAGGGTGGGCCTGCGAATAGTCCCTGAACAAGTGCCCATGCTCATGAAAAAGCCTGCAATGGAAGGTAATATGCTCATAGTCCAAGGGTTGGATTCAATCTTCATCATCCCATGTTAAGTTAATAGCTTCTGGAATTTCCTTTGACACATCCATATACAGATAGATTTGAGCATAAGAGGTATATCTAACTAGCTTGGTTTTCTTAGAAATCTTTAAAAACTCCCATGGGGCGTTCCCAATATCCTTCAAAATTTCCAGATCCCAATACTCGCTTGGAAACTAGTACAGGAGAATCCAAATTGAAGCTCTCTTCATATCTTCCCAGTCAAGATTAAACCTTTCACTCCATGGTTTAAGGAAGAGCCTTGACGAATAGAAGAAGTACATCCCCCCTTCAAAAACCCTATCTCGGTCCTCCAAATTAAAAAATATGATGATAAAGAAACCCTTGGAATTGAGCTGTAGGTCATAATGACCTTTTGGTTTCTAGACGTCCTAGATCCATTTAACCAAGTCCTTTTCATATGGACAAGTTCCCAGAAACTTACCGATCAGAGCATGCTCCCTCATGTATTCAATCTTGTTGCAAATCGTCTTTGATCTAACCTGAATGGAGGGGATCAAATTGGACTTTAGGATACAACGTACCTAACCCAAACTACTTCCACTGCTACTGATTCTTCTCCCATCTGGGTCTGGGCTCGATCCCCTTCCTTCCATAACCAAACCGGAAGTGTTATCATTACCTTTACCATTCACCAAAGGCTCCATCCTCAAGGAGGGAGCCCCCCCCCCCTCGCCACCTTCATCTACCTAAGCCCCTCGCTCATCAATTGAAGCCGATGAGCTGATAGAGATCTCCAGGCTCATCAATGCTTGGAAAAACCCTAGCCTCCTCGTGAAAACCCTCGGCTATATCTCAAAGAAGTTCCTCTTGTTACTTATGTCTATAAAATAAAATTCTTTAGTATACAATCTAAGTATTTTTTAATATTTTATTCATTCGATTAGATATTATAATCGAGTATAATTTTTAAAATGAGAATATAATTGATTTTATACCTTATACTTAATTTATTATAAGCTCATTTGGATCAAATGCTAGGAAGGGTGTAATGTCCCGTTTTGACTTTATCACTTGAACTGTCATTACCTATTTGTATTTGCTTATTATCGTGGAACTTCATCATTTTGATGGCGTTGTGGACATATGGATATATTATTTTGCGGAATTTATATGTGTGTGTGTGTGATGTTAATATTATGAATGATGTTCGCGTTTTGATTATGTCTCTAGCATGAAAATTTAATAGATGATGGGTATGTGGATACCAAGTTAAAGTTATATGTTGAATGGATGGATATGATACCAGGTGCACAGTGCATAGAAAAATGATTTTCATTATTGTTCATTAGTAATGAAATATGTATACATGTCAATGATTGCACGATATTTCTCGATCTTGTGTTTGGAGACTAACCTACAGGTTAAAAGAGCTACATGGTAGTTGGGTCCTACCAAGTGGAAGTACATCGGGGACATGAATTCCAAAAGAGAAATGGTATGCAAATGATGAATTATTGTTTAGCATAAGTGTTGGTTTATTATCATGATGTATGTGTAGATATAGGGTTTCAGGAAACTCAACCGCCCAAATTGGTTATTTGATGACAAAACCTGAGTACCACAGTCGCAACGCAATCACTATGTCGATGTAGACAGTCCCTTGCTCCATTAGGAGGGGTGGATGCATTACCCACCATTTATCCTCCAAAACCAGGAGTCATGGGAGGGTTGTGCTACGGCATGCTCCCCAAGGTGTGTGATGATGACTAGTGGGTTCCTGCTGGGGAAGCTTAGTCGATGTAGTCAACACTTCTGCTTAAGGGTTCTAACTGTAATTAGGTCATATTATAGTTGACACTCTAGGGTAGTCCAACAGAGGAAGGATAGGATGCGGAAGCTAGTTGTGAATTAGATAGAAGGAAGTAGGTAGATAGGAATGTCGTGGACATTTTAGAGGGAAACATAATTAACTGTGTGTGTTGAAACCTTTGTTTGATTCTTGTGTTGTAACTCAAGATATTATGTTTGTGTCATATATTATTATGATTTGAGTTAGTAGCTAGACATTTCCAATTCATGTTTAAGTATGCGTCGACAGATAGTAACTTGTGTGATTATGTGTGATATGTGGTTGAGTACAATTGGTGTACCTACACGATGTATGTAAGCATTAGCTACGCTTACATAACTCATCTACATATGTTGTATGAATTATCTATTATACTATTAAAATAGGGCTTGGATGCATGGTGGTTGTGAATGATCATGTTATAATTACTATTACCTATTTAGTTATGAAATGATACTATTACATCAAGTTATTAATGAATAGTTAATTAATTGTGATTAGGGTTAATTATTAATTATGGTCAATAAGGGTGAAATAATGTTAATGATGTTAGTTAGTGGTTAATAGGACTGTTAATAACTTGGTCGATAAATTTTAATGATTTTATTATTGTTAATGAGATTATTATTAACTCGATTAACTAACATTAACCGAGTGTTAATGATGTTAATTAGTGTTGCCAATATTATTACTAACTTGATTAATAATTGTTAATTAGTTTTAATTATAACTAAGGTGTAATCATTGAACAAGGTACTAGGTGAATAAATTATGTTTTACTCTTAAAATAATATTATTTAATTAATATAAATATCTATTCATCAAATTTTGATTATAATTATTTATAATTGTGCCGAAAGGAATGTTGGTTGAATTGAATGGATGATGATTTGAACTATGTTGTTGAATGTTTTATTTAAGTATGATCCAGTCGTATTATTATTAATAAACAATTGTGATGTGAAAGCTTTGGTTGAATCATATTATTAGCTGATAATATGTTGAGTTGTATATTAGTATTAAATACAGATTTAATAACTTAATTGTAATTTATGTTGAATCATACTTGTGGTTGTTTGTAATTCATTATAATTTAATTATAATTCAATATGTTGAATTGTGTATTAGTATTAAATAAGGATTTAATAACTTAATTATAATTTATGTTTTGTATTATTAAAACAAAATCAGGTTGGAATTTGTGTAGGATAAATCTTATTCAATGAAATTATTAACTTTACAGGTGACCCTAAATACGAAGGTATTAAATAAATATTATTTATTTATTTATAAGACATGCGACCTATTTGATTATTTATTTATTTATTGATAAGACATGTGACATGTTCGAATCTAAGGAATATGTCAGGAAAGTGGTTGTGGCATTTATAAATAGATAGGGGTAGTAAAGGCCCATGGGATGGAGTCGGAGGGAGAAAGGAGATAGATAGGGGAAGATGGATTTTGGAGGGGAATCATTGGGGCACTTGAGAAATCTAGTAGAGGAGGATGGAATTTTTGTTAAGGGATAAATTTAAACTGGTTGGGATGGTTGTACTCGGGTTTTTGCTCAGGGGTCCAAGAAATTGCATTTCTTGGAGCTAGGAAACTGGTGAGGCTTTCCTAGTTGGAAGGGTTGCAAAACCTATTTGGGCAGTTGATTTTTATGGTTATGCGAGCATGGACAAACTGGTGTACCTTGTTACCTTACAGGTATTTTTATTTGTTACTTCAATTTTATATTCAGAAAGTTAAATTATGTACATGTGATAAGAAAATTTTATTGTACATACTTCCAACTATTATCTTGCATCTCTTACCTTAGTTGCTCAAAAGAATTAGAATTTTTTTATTTGCACATGTACTTAAAAAAAAACAGTAACACAGTAGATATGCACATAAGTAAATTAGAGTATATTCAAATTGATCCATACCTGCACAAAATCATAGAAATACTAAATAGAACAAGGGTAACGCGGCGGAAGTGAAGACATGACAAAATGATAAATTGTTATCAATAATATGATTTAAGGACCTAGACAGATCCCTACAAAGGGATCCTTGACATGAATTGGGTTAACATTAGGGAAACATGGGAGAAGGAGGAGGCCCAAGGAAAACCCTTCACAACCTAGATTCATTGCAGATGGTGGGAGAAAGTTTGGAAAATGGATATGAAAGTGAGTTTGTTCTAGTAGTCTATGTGTGGGTACAACTCCATTACTCCAAGTAATGAGAGCTCTCTTATAACACCATGTTTTTTACCCTAGAATGTAATTATGTAAATATGGTTGATATGGATGGAACTCCAACATGAACCATGTCATTAAGTACATTTTATATTTAATATAGCACATGACTACTGCAAACCAAGAAGGACGAAGAAGAGATGGGGGATATCCTTCCACAAGGGGGAGAGTGATCATCCTAAGTTTAGGATTGGAGGGGGGGAATATTTCCAAATCCCAAGTATGCCACTTGTCCAACTTTCCTTAGAAAAAAGGAAAAAGTGTCCAATCGCATGGAAGGCAAGTGGCTAATTCCTATCAACCTTCGTGCCACTTGGATAGTCTCACCCATGCTTATAAAAAGAGGGAGATAACCCATCAGGGGGGGATTCCCAGAGGTCAGAGACATCCATTTTGGGGGGAGACCATTTTTCCATCATTCTTCCATGTCTAAAACTTCAATGCTATCAAACTTATACTACCATCACCAGAATGGGGAATTGGAGCTAGACTGAGAATAGAGGATTGGGTAGTTGTTGTAGAAGCTCGGTACCTTATTGTGGATGGGTAGCCCCAGCTCGGGGGTGGCTCTGTCAAAGAAATATGTGGCTTGACAGAGCCTATGGCTAGGAGGAACGTCCTTGGTTTGTAGTCAGTTGGCCATATTTAAGATAAGTTCAATATGTGAATAAATGTATGGTATGTATTTCTGATTATGTTACTCGCTGCCATCATATGAATTATGGAAACAATTGGTAGAGTTTTCATATTTTTTTATGAATAATTATACACATAATTATTTTTCTTTACATGTATAATTGAAATCATTAGAAGAATCAAATTACATATTAGAGGAAAATTCAGCTAGCATATTTCAATACCCATGACCCTAGAGTCATTATGAGGTCACCAGGTATGTGAAAATTTGGTATCAGAGCTCCAGGTTGAAAGATTGGAGTTGTATGGGCCATAAATCCATATTTACAGGAATAAATCAGAAATGGTTCTAGGGAAATCAGTTTTGGTTAAGTGACATAGAAGGGGTCAGGAATAATTTAAAAATCAATTTTGAAATTTCCCCTTATTGCCCGATTAAATTTTTTGCATAATTACGAAATTTCAAAAAAAATATTGGAAAATTTCAGTCGGGCCCCACTCATGCCACGTGGACGAGTGCCCCACTCATGCCACATGGACGGGTGACGTGGAGGAGCCATGTGGGAAAGAGGTCCGACGTGGACAGGCCATGTGGGAAGAATGTGTGATGTGAACCAGCCACATCAGATCCATGTGCACAGGTGACCACAAGTGATGGAGAATGAATGAGGAATAGATCTGACCATTGGATGGTGGATATCAAGATCAACAGCTAATAGTGCTTCAGGCTCATGAAGGCGCATGAAGTATAACTTATCAACACAACCCTGAAGTGGTAAAATGCTCTATGACATCTCGCCCTCTCATGCACTCAGGCTCGTGAAAGAAGGTTCGGGAAACCACTTTGTCTGAATCCTAAAACCACTTTCGGTCTAGCAGGAAGTGATGTGACATGGGGATATATGACGCATAGTATTATCAAGAAAGGTGGGACCCTCATCAGTCATGTCAGTTGTGGAAGATCATGAAGATTTAATTGACGACCAACATTGCTTTTGGCCCACAAAATTGCACAACATATAACCAAATGGAATGATCCTGAGATGGAAACCACCTCACAACGTGTCACCCCCTCATGTATCCAGGCTCGTAAAATCAGTTTCAAGAAACCACTCTTTTTAGAGCCTGAAATCGCTTATGACTGAGAACTGGTAAGGTGATATGGGTGGAATCTGAAGGGTGTTGATCAGAAAGAGCAGGTTTTCGCAACTGATTTTTGGTTGGCCGAGATCGAAAAACAATATTGGTCTCATGCGCCAGATTGCATGAAAATGAAAGATTTACAAAAGTTAAAAAAAAACAAGTCTGGAGCCAAAATATTGTTTTGTCCATAACATGAGCATATTATATTATGAAGTAATGAGACTTGTTCCATTTCGACGCTATTAACGGAGGCTACAAAATCACCAGTAAGGGTCAAGGACCCATTCTGCTCAGATGGGATAGAAATTGGAATTTAATGGGTTTTGGAGATACATATCTCGAGGATGGACGGGAGCTCGAATAGAGCCCAAATTTTTGTGGTGCAATTGTGATTCGGGAACACAGATAAATATAGATCCTTGAGTATGAATTCAAAAATATGTGAAGCCAGGAGATGAAAGAAGGCCAAAATCCACTATTTGGGTGTAGGTACATGCAATTTTTGAAAACTTGGAGGAAAAAGTGGACCAAGAACTCATAACCAATAAATTTATTGATTTCAACATTTGTTATAATCATCAATATGAACAACTTTTCTTAGAGTAAAAGTTTACAGAAATGCTTAGTTTGGGAGATAGCAGTTTTCAAAGAAAATTCCAAGTCTGGAAAAAGTGCAAAAATTAAAAGTTGTTGATTCTAAAATGTTATCAAATTTGATAGGAGCATCAAAATCGAATAATGAAAGTATATGGATAATCAACATCATATCAGCTATCAATACCTAATATTAAAAAAATTACAGTTCCTTACTGATTTTCTTCTATAGATCTCAGAAATTGGTCTTTCGGAATAATTGCAATTACTGAAACAGTGTAAAATAAGGAAAATTTGTTCAATTTGGAGGGATGTAACTTTCATCTCTGAATTCATAAGAAATAGGAGATATCATTGGAAACATTATTATAAGGAGAATAAATATGAAATAAGCCTCCATAATTAAGCAGTACAAATCTTTTCAGGAAAAGACAAGAAATGGACTTGTAGACCCTATTTGACAAAACAATCAAATGATGTTTTCCAAAATTTAAAATATATGGAGATTTTTATTGAATTTTTAGAATTAAAGTATACCTAGTAGATCTAATGACATACAAAATTGCAGATTACATGTTAGTATTAGCCTCGATTACAGGATAGGTTTCCATAAAAAAAAATACAGAAGAGTAAAAGGGAAGAAGGGGAGTATCCATTCAGTCCTAAAGAAGACATCCAAGGACCATATATCAGTGTGGGAGATGCAAAAATATAAACAAGTGAATATAGAGAAAAATGTAAATCCACTAGAATTGTGGAGATCATGAGAAGTCTAAGAATGGAAATACAAAGATATAGGGGAACAATGGAATGAGCCAAGTGTGGTTTAGTTGTTTGTTATATTGAAATGTGGATGATTGCCAAAGATTCTTACGCCTAAGAAAATAGTTCTATGGTTGTATATAAACATGCCAAATGTAAATTGAGTTGGGATGAGTGTGGTTACATTCATGATGAATTTGGCATGGTTAGGTGTAGGTTCAATGGAAGAATGCAATGCTTGGTAAAGGTTGCATGCCATGCATTTATCATATTCAAAATGTGCAAAAAGGAAATGCAAGAAGAGACATAAGGGCTCTTAGCTATTGAAACTGAAGTGATATGAATCACAATATTGTGGTGTGGTGTAAATTCTACAAATGAAGCATAAATAGGATTGAAAAGGATCGTATATCCTATGTAAAGGATGGCTTATTAAGTGATTAATCATGTTATGGCATTGTCAAAGAATTCATATATTGCATTGAAATAAATTGGGAGAAAAGATGTGAATTTTCTTGGTTGGTGTAGTTGACATTTGATACAACAACATAAATATTTTATATTAGTAAAGGTATGAGAAATGCTAGTTGCAAAAAATGGTATTCCTATGCATAAAAGAACGATGTAAATCATATCCCTTTGGGATAGAGAAAGAAACCATGTAATAAAGGTTGCAGATAATGGGATACAAATGTATTCACAAGAACAGGACCATTAAAAGTCTTGGATGGTAGAGGTAATCTACCCGGATGAAGAGTGCATGTACCCCATGGATTAGATGGGTGAACCAACATAACAGAAAATTTTTATGCACGATAAATAGAGTTGCACGATATCAACCAACAACTTATGTGTAAATAATGTGGAATAAATGACGAACTTCAATTCACCTGGAAATAAATATCATGGGAGTAAGGCACTCCATGGTGTAGAATTGGCTTGTGAGACAGAGATTGTGGCACAGTAAAGTTGGACAAGAAAATTTCCAAGCAATGCAAAGAAAAAATCTAGAATTGGACAAGGTTAGAAGCAATTTTGGATAAGAAGATGACAAGTTGGGCTAGACTACAATTGATTAAGAGAATTGGAACAATGGACCTTGAGAAACGAGTATGATGCCAAGGTGACCCAAATCATCAAATAAGTTGCAAGGATGTAAAGAATTGGGTACAACAGTAAAGAGTGCATGTGGGAAACAAGGCAAGAATATGAAAAAGGGAGATTTCCTCACTATAAACCTCTACTTTGTCTCTAAAATAGAATTGTATATTTTTTAAATAATAAGTATAAATTAATTATTACTACTTGGGTGAGAATATTACATCTAATGGACTATTATGTAATCGGCGGAGAGACCATGGAAAAGGTCAAATAAGTTGTGGAATCCTATGCCATGAAGAGGAATTGAGAGGGAGAAATTCCTTGGCTCTCCTTTTACATTGTTTATGTTTCTCTCTGTTAAGAACTAAGCTATGTGTAGATAGATTTATGGTATAAGAATGCAAGAGTGTAACATAATAGGAAAGCATATGCATTAATAATCATATTGAGAAATAATATGTGATTGAAATGCATTTATGTGAAATTTCATATGGGATAAGAGTGATATGTTGATATATACCATGAGTGCGACATGATAATTAAGTATGATTTTTTATGTGTTTATAACCAGGAAAGGTTGAGAACCTGGTTGAAGATGTTGACGATGCAACTGCTTGTGGAGATGAATCTCACATTTGAAAGAGAACAAGGAAAGAACCGTTTTTTAAAAGGTTCATGGAGGGAATGGTGTGAGCTCCCATGAAAACACCAGCTGAACAGGTAACATATAAGGTGTGGATGGAAACCATACATGTATGAAAATGATCAAGACTATGTTGCATGAGTGTTGAAGGGAATTGGGTAAGAATTCCTTCAATCATGCTTGATATCTTCATTGATATGTTAATGATGACATTTCAATGCACGTATGTCATTGATACATAATTAAGATAAAGGCATAAAATATTGGGTTAAAAATATCTTAGAATATTTTGATGCATTTAGGAGTTAGTGTGTCATGATGGGAATGGTTAAGAGTTAATGACCATTGCAAATAAGTTTTACACTCATGCTTGGGGAGATAGATTCAATATGAAATAACCTTGTGTGAGGCCATGTGTTGTTGAAATTGGGAAGGCTATAGCACCACATAAATATCAAAAATATCATTGTTGGTAATCAATGTCTTGGACTGCAACCTCTTTGCCAAAACTAAAGAGCACTAAATAATAATAATCTTGGTGTGGTGTTTGGAATGAAGAGGAGGGAATCTAGATGATCAAACAAGTAATTGTGAGGTGAATGTATGATATGTCAAAGTGTTGTTTGAATCCCTCAACATATCTCGGAAGATCATAAGAGTTTGCATTATGGCATTTTTTAATTAATGCAAGAATGCATTGAGGGAATATGCATAAGTAGAAAATATGAATTTGTGTGTTGGCACATGTGTTGATTTCATTGTGAAATACTTGATGTGCTCATAATACATATGTGGAGAGTGGTATTTTGTTGTAATTAGTATGTTGGCAGTTGAAAATGATTGAGGTGTTGGGATTATAATTTTGGTTTTATTTTATGTGTTATTATGAATGTTGCAATGAAATGAGTATATGAATGAATACTCATTGTTGTTGGTTAATTTGAAAATTTTGTTAGGATAACAGATTGCAAGTAAAGTTGTCTTGGACATGGAAACTAACATAATAATATAATGAAGACTGAGTGAAGGAAAAAGGACAAAACACTATGTGAAGGACCTCATAGCTAATTAAATAAATATATGGTATTTATTTCTGATTATGTTACTTTCCGCCATCATATGAATTATGGAAACAGTTGGTAGAGTTTTCATATATGTTTTATGAATAATTACACACCTAATTATTTTGCTTTAAATGTATAATTGAAATCATTAGAAGAATAAAATTACATATCAGAGGCAAATTCAGCTGGCATATTTTAGTACCCATGACCCTAGAGTCATTGTGAGGTCACCGCGTATGTAACATCTCTCGGGAACTCTAACCCAAACATGTGAGTATTGGACTAGCCTATAGGAAAATGAGACTGTAAATCATGCATTTGGATGGTCTTCCTCACTTAAATATGACGAATAATCATCATTTCAATGCCTAGAAATTAGATTTGTTTTTAATATGGTTTCCCATTTTAACAGGCCTACAACCCCTTCATCAAAGATAGGTGGAGGCCATTCTTGTTTAGGTGTTATTCTCTACACAACCTAGTGTCATATCTTGGAGAGACCAAGCATTGCTCCATTGTGAATAAGGACATTATGACACTTCGTTCTTGCACTTGACGATCAGAACATCTTTGCAGTTGCAAAGATAATATTTTATTGTCCCTACAAATTCATGGTGAAGTGAATAGTCTCGGTCTCCGGTGATAGGATCTTGTTTCGTTGTTGGTAGCGAGGGTCAGTGGGTATCATGACAAGGAAATATGCTTCCCTCCCGATGGATAAGAAAAGAAAATAATAGTTTCTCAAGGGATATGAAGTTTGTTATAGATAGACCAAGCATAAATGACTCTAGAACATTAGCATTCCCATCAAGCAAGAGTATAATAAGCTTTCAAAATCTCAATAGGAGGCAATTGTAGGTGTGAATAGATACTTCTAGAAGCATTATGATGTTTTCAAAGAAGAGATTAGCAAGATAGAGAGGAAGGATATAGTGAAATGAGGTATGACACCCTCTGAATTGGTAGATATGGAAGCTCTTCGTTGGAGCTCTAAAATAGGTTTCTTAAGGAGTGGAGACACCAAAGTCTCTAAGATGTATGAAATCTATTGTTTGGTCAAACCTCTAATTTCCCAAGCCATGGAAGAGAGAGAGTCTCAGCAACATCCAAAAATTATGAGTAAACTTGAATTCATGGAGGCAAAGTATGACACTTTGATTAGATTTTATTGGGGTCTTAGAGTTAAGGTGGTTGAGGAGAACATACAGCCTCCAATAAAAGGAGCTATTGAGTAGCTTGTAGAGGACAATCAACAACTCTTTCATCCCAAATTCATCATCCTCAAATCATATTCTAACAATGAACAATAACTTAGAACTATAAGCTTTCGTGTGCTTTTGTTCTTCAATTTTTTTCTTGCTAATGACAAGGGTCTCTTTAGATCCTTGAATGCTACATACTTTAGGTAGAAGGTCAAAGTTGATCCTCACCCCCTCAATTTTGTAATTATGTTATGTTCATACTTAGTACAACTAGAAAGAATATTAGATATAGTCTCTTTTTTTATTTTTTTTGTAAAAGGTAGCTTCTAATTTGCTCTCATCATGATATCAATATGTAAATTCTATTTTCTATTTACTCAAGAACAATCACAAAATTCCCTCTCTATTTTCTATTTACTCGGGAACAATCACAAAATTCCCTCCTCGAGAAGAAGAACAGGTGTGTAAGGATGTAAAAAAAAATGTGTAGTAATATAATAGAGTAACATAAATTTTAAAAAAAATATGATTATAAGCTTTATCAACTTTGATGGTTGGTTCAATTAATTTATTGAATAAAAAGAAAGAAGAAGAATAGTAATAAAGAATAAAAAAATATATATAATTTATTATATCATATTTACAATATATAAAGTGATTTAATTGGATTTGATATTATTAATTTTAGTATTATAATAATAATGTTTAATGAAATTTATATAATAAGTATTGGAAATAAATGGATAAAAAAAAGTGTTTAAAACATTTAAAAAAATTAAAGATATAAAATTGAATTCAATTAAAAATTTATAAGAAAATATAAAAAAAATAGTGGTATGTGTTGGAGGTGATTAATATGATGATGTAAACATATATTTAGAGTGTAAAATAAACTTTATATTATTTTTAAGAGTCAATATGATCTAAACTATTTTTAAAGTATGATGAGTGGGTTTAATAGTTAAGAACATGTGTTTCTTCCTAGGAAGTCAGAGGTCCAAATCCGGAGGGGGTAGGGTATGTACACTTCAAAGACTTTAAAAGTCAAATCGTTGCACAAAGGGGGATACCTTATCCCACAAACAAGGGTGTCATACACCAAATCAATGTTTGTCTTGGTTGTGACCTTAAAATTATATTATTATGATGTATATGTGTTTTAAAATGTAATGTTAAGAGTTGATAACTAGGTCAAATCTTGGGGTGTTCACTATATCACCAACCACTTTTGTGTAATCAATCCACCTTTCATCAAGAAAGGTAGAGAAAGAAGGTAGAATGCTCCATGAATTAAAATATTATTGACCTTTACGAGGAAAATAACTAAGGGATAAGTATGAGTCTTCAATACGTAATAGATCTCAAATCTAGATTCCATGTTATTTAATTCCATCACAACAGACTCTCCAAGTAGGTTGCAATAAGTTTATAGATTCTCTTCTAGTTTTAATGTATCAAGATATGACATCCTCTCTCTATGAATGATAGTTATATTCCTTCGTTAAAGATTGATTGAATATTGTTTATCTATTGTATTTTTGTTTTGTGAACATTAAAGTTTGTACCGTTCATCAGTGATCAAAATTGAATCCTTCCTAGCCATTCCGAGGGGCCTATCCTTTCCTAGAAGTATATTTTATAAATTACATTTCAAATAAAATTCAGAGTTCCAAATTTACCCATCATTCTGAAAGGAAAATATTTTTTTATAAATTTAAAAAAAAAAACTAGTTTCTAAATAATCCTTCAATATTATATTAATTTTTCAATATGCATAGCTCATAGACTCATATGGCATGTTGAAATGCTAAGCATACCCTTTATTTATTTAATTAAGTATTTAATTTTTCAAATGCGCATAGCTTATTGGGTCTGTTGAAAAGCTAAGCATACCATTTATTTATTTAACTAAGCATTTGTTGTTTATTTATTTACTTAAATGGAAACTACAGTCATTGCTTAAATGGAAAGTGTGGTATATAATTCAAGTTAATTAGGATGTTATGCCATAATCAAAAGGAGGCCATTGTTTAAATAGAAATTGAAATCAATAGTATGAGTTAGCCAACTTTGCATGCCATAATCAAATGGAAGATCCATGGGTTACTGAGTTTATAATGGCATGTAGATGTCTTTCTTTATTATTGCATAAGGCATGTGTGAGGAGGGTTTTGTGAGTTGTAGGCGATTAAAAGGTTATCATCGTCAAATTTGGGTTGTCTGACTGGTGGAAAATCAATTTTATTTTCGATTTGATTTTGTTTGTGTATCTTATCCAATGCACTCCATATCATATTTTTTTGTGCAAGAAAGAGAGGAGGTAGTGATGAGGATCTGGAACCATTCCTACAACACCTTATTATTCTCGTGGGTGTCATGTGAAAAGAAGGCATGGAATTGTACATTCGCGGATGACATAGAGGATGAAGAGAATCGTTTTCTTCCTCTTGTTGCAGCTTCCATGGACGTCAAGCAAGCTGGGGATGGTGATCTACAGTTCTACACATAACAACTGATACATTTCATGGGATGGGGACAAGGTATGTTTGGCATCGTGTCCACATATGGAGAGATCTGTTGCTCATATGAAGCATGGGAGATAAGCCTTGAAGGTAAGTGTTTGACCAATCTCCATGTGTGTACACTTATATACTAACAAAGCTTCCATCTAATAGTTCCAACATATGTGGAGCCATTGGTGCGTCCAACACTGGATAAGAGCTTTCCTATGGTGGTATTTACAAGCCATTGGTGCGTCCAACACTGGATAAGAGCTTTCCTATGGTGGTATTTGCAAATTGTAGTCTTTAGAGTATTGATTCATTGTCCCTTCTGTCATGTTCCATGTGTGTTCTAGCCTTCGGCGTCCATTTTTTTGGGTGTTGGCCTCATCCATGATACATATGTGAGATTTTTCTAATTTGGTTGCATTTTGATTTAGGAAAAGAAGGGAACCATCAAAGTGGTGAGACTCAACTTGCATCTACCCACAATGTTTTTTTACATATAGACATGCACCAACAATCCCATGATGTAAAATTTGATAATTTTGAATAATATGAAATGAATGGAAGCAAGTTCCTTGATTAATATTTTTTGAATTGTATCCATTTGTGTAAAATTATAGTTTTGTAGAAAATTTTGATTTGAAAAAACTGTGTTAATTTATGGTTTTATTGAAACTACAAGTTCTTTATTAAATAGTTGGTCATTTTTTAACATTGTTAAAATTTGAAAGTACAATATTTTATTAATCTTTTTTTATTAAGTGTGTAATTGATTCCCTCTTCTCAATTAAAGTACAATTTTTTTCAATGTTTCAACATTGAAAGGTTTATTGAGTATATGTCTTTAAGTAAGAAATAAAAACCAGCCCCTTCAAATTTGACCACTACCTTTAATCACTAATTTTTATATTGTTTATTTATTTATTTTAAGTAATGAGAAAAGCTCTAACTTATATATATATATATATATATATATATATATATATATTTCAATATGTCCCGTATAAATATTTCTCTTCCTTAATTAATAATTGCGCCAAGAGGCGCTCTAGAGCCCAGTATGAGGGAGATCTTGTTAGTCGAGTGTTTGTCGAGTTTGTCGAGTAACAAAATGATACAAAGTAAACAAAAAAGAATAGTACAAAGTAAAAAGTAATAAATATTATGTCGGCCATAAACAAAAAAGAATAATACAAAGTAAAAGGTAAATATGAGGGAGATCTTGTAATGTTTGTCCAGTGTTTGTCAAGTAACAAAATAATACAAAGAAAACAAAAAAGAATAATACAAAGTAAAAAATAATAAATATTATGCCAGCCATAAACAAAAAAGAATAATACAAAGTAAAAAGTAAATATGAGGGAGATCTTGTAACGTTTGTTCTAGTGTTTGTCAAGTAACAAAATAATACAAAGTAAACAAAAAAGAATAATACAAAGTAAAAAGTAATAAATATTATGTCGACCATAAACAAAAAACAATAATACAAAGTAAAAAGTAAATATGAGGGAGATCATGTAATTTCTATTTCAAGAGATTTGATCCCTCTCGATGCTTAATAGAGCCTAGGATTTGGATCTAAGCTGGTAGAATACAATTATAATGGAGGTAGGAGGAGTTGATTTGAAAGAATATTCGAATGTGTGGACATCACTTATATCTTTTCTTTGCCATTGCTTTTACGTGATGGCCAAAGTTTGACAATTGTGTTTACTGTTAACATAATTGGACTCAAAGACTAGAATATTATGATTTTACGTTGTTGCTCTACAATGTACGCAATGTACCAAGGATTAATTGGTTTGTAGTGAATTTTAATTGCGTTGTTGTCACATTTATCACGCTGACGTAGTACATGTCGGCTCCAAAAATTAAATATCTATAAAAATTTATAAAACCAAATACATGTTGACTTAAATTAAAATTGGTTAGATTGTAAAATACATTTATATAAATCTACATTGAATTGTTGAATATTAAGATACATGTATTTTAGGTGAAAAATATACATCCAATTTCAATTTCAATTTCCATTCACACATCCTCACATTTTAAATAAATATTCTCATAAATAGTTACAAGAAAACTAAATCTTTGTGTATTAGTTAGTCTTACCTTGACTTGATCTATAAGCGATATATATTAACAACAGAGCACTCCTTATGGATTAAGAATAACTATTTTACTTTATAATCAATCAATGAATGCAATTTTTTCCTATTTGTAGGATTTATAGTAGGCAAGTGGATGATTCTATGGAAGAATATATTGATTATGTATTATTAAATTAATAATAGAACAATAAGTTAGATATTAGTTTTATGATAATTGCAAATTACTAATAATTGGGTAAATTGCAAGTATTTTACTTCATAATTAGTTAATGAATGCAAATTTTGCTTATTTGTAGGATTTGTGCATTATAGTTTACAACCTGAAATAGTTGGCACTTAGGCAATTATATTTGGGTAAATAATTATTTTACTTCATAATTAGTTCATGCAAATTTTGCATATTTGTAAGATTATGTGTTAGCATTTACAACATTTTCAACATGAAACATGATTCCAAATTAGAATAGTTGATGCCTGGACAATTATAATGGATGCAAGCCTTTTCTCAAATTTAGGACCCTAAAATGGGTTTGCACGTGAAGGGTTTTGATCCCTCTCAATGCTTGATAGAGCCAGAGTTAAGATGGATCTATGCTCGTTTAATTTTAATTAATATGCAGTGAGTAATATATTTTTCAAGTTTTCAAAAGTCTTATAATATATTAAATTAAATATTATAAAAATAAAATAAAAATTTAAAATTTTTGAAATATATTTTTTTAATATTTGAACAAAGTTTTGATATAACTAATTTTATCTAGTTTTCATTTTAATATATATATATATATATATATATATATATATATATATATATATATATATTCAGCCCACATGAGTGTGGCTCATTGGCGATTCGCTTGATATGAAGTCACATGTTGTAAATAGAGGTCACGAATTCAAATCACACCCGGGCTTACCCGTGTCCCATGCTTGCAGGCAGTTGTGGGGCACCTAGGTGTATAGTGGTAGCAGGATTGGATCCCTGGACCCCGTGTCACGCGAGTACGAGCCTAGTCCCCAGTTGCCAATTCCCCTAGTACAAATATATATATATATATATATTCACCTTGGTTTTAATTGTTCTTAGATTTTCCTTGAGGCTAACCATTCGTATGGTATTGACAATAAGTATTAATTAGGGTGTAAGTTGATTTAATTAAGAGGTTTGGTTTCAATTCACAAAGAACCCTTTAATGGTTTCAATTCACAACATGGCATTAGCTAACGAACGTGAATTAGTTAGCAAACGTGAAGGATTTTAATACAACTATGTTCACTTTTTTCCTACTT
The DNA here is from genome assembly GCA_027924585.1 of Larix kaempferi. NCBI lineage: Eukaryota > Viridiplantae > Streptophyta > Pinopsida > Pinales > Pinaceae > Larix > Larix kaempferi. Next base: position 8,839,183 of record BSBM01000806.1, read on the forward strand.
GCTCAGTATGTAAAGTAGCTTTCATATTATGGATGGTATCATAATAAGGAGTTGTGTGGAAGTTGAGAGAATGTATTTGTTGGAACACACAATGATACTTAGAGGGCTGATGAATCAGTATCTTACAAGTTTACCAATTTTTAACAACTTTATAGTGTCATTAACATTCTTCAATTATCATTATACCTCATCACATTGTACATGAGATGTTTATATGAAACTTTGATAGATAAAGTCATGAACTGTTGCAATCTTTGGAGGATACACCAATCTCCTTTTCACAAGCATCAACTTGAAGGAGGCACCAACCTTCTGGTTTACCAACACCAACTGGAGGGGAGCACCAACTCCCTAATTTATTAACACCAACTCAAAGGAGATACCAATCCCCTGGTTTACCAACACCAATTGGAAGGAGGATTCAACCCCCATATTTACCAGCTTCAACTAGAAGGAGGCTCCAACCTCCTAGTTCACAGGCTCCAATATGTGGGAGACACCAATCTCCTAATTTGTCTTCATCACTTCTAGTCTTCTTCAAACTCTTCTTCAAATATGTTACTCAACTATACACAATGTTGTTCACAATACTCTACCTCATACATAGATCCAAATCTGTCCTTGACTTTCATTAAGACCTTAACTAATGTTGTTCTTTTTCAACAAGCTTGGGACTATCTGTTAAACTACAAAAGTCCCAAATATGTCTTCTAGTTACCCCTTAAGCATGCCCTTATCAATCCTTAAAACTATGCTAGCTACACTATCAAAAGATTTGTCCACTTATTTGTCAAAAAACATTTTGTCTAAGGGGAGTAATCCCTTATGCCCAAAATTTAGTCTTCTACCTACAGCAAATACTCTTCAACAATCCTTTAAAAACAATAGAGAATAGTATCAACTAACCCAAATCAGTAACCAAGGAGTATGCCACTTATGCCAAATCTTGTAAACAAAAAGAGTGCCAACTAGACCGAATATGTAGCTAACAAAAAATAGTCATATATCTTCCTTCAACCTGCTGCAATATTCACAAACAATCCTTCAAAAAATTAGCCCCTATCAGTTCTTTAACCTGTAATCAAACTTGCTGACAACCCTCCACGGACTTCTTACTTGACTTGTTTTTAGGACCGCTCCTTCGCTATTTAGACTTGCTACTTCTTCGCTACCTCGGATATCCATCTCGTCACTTGTCAAATATTAGATAGAGGGCACACTTAATGCATATCTATACACTTTCTAGATTCCAAATAGGGTCGACCTGATATTACTAGTATTATTCTTATTATGCATTGGGGAGAGGGCCGACTTGATTCTTGTGAAAGCATTATCACTTTATTCTTTTATTGAGATATAACATTTGCTACTTGAACGTTGTTTCATGCTATCAATTCTTCATGGCTCCTCATTGCTACATCAAGTTATCATCATGACACCTTAACCCTTTGCTTCACAAGGACGTTGCTAAGGATGTCATCCTCAACCCACTTTAACAAAGCACTCTATCATGGCTTCAATATGCTTCAACATTTTCTCTTCAACATGACACTCTATTGGCCTCTATCAGCAACAACCATTCCATTTTTATTAGAAAATGAATGGGTCCCCACTTTACAATGGCTCAATAGATTTTAATTCCTTAAAAAGGTGTTAGGTACCATTTGCAGGTGTTAAGCTGATTTATCTTCTAAGTTTTTCAATTTCATGATTGGTATATTTTCGGTTTGATTTCCAATTACTTGTTTGTTTTTCAAGAAAGAAGGGTCCATGAAATATTGAATCATTGATACCTATAACATGATGCATTATCGTTATTCATCTTAGGATTCCATGATTGAAAGCATGGAATCCAAAGAACGAACAATAGCTCAGTTATCCTAATTACAGTTGATTTTGCATCCTTCTATGAGAATTCTGCAACTTGTCCAGAATAACTTAATTTCCACATAAATGAATGATAAGGTAACATCGTTATCATTTTTATCTGAGGGAACAACAACTAATTTTCATTCAATATATTTTTTCATTCGTGGTTAAATTCATACTTCCTTCACTTCTTAAATTTCAATATGTTTTATGGCAGATATTTTGATTGTGACTTAACTTATTGTTAAGTCCACTTCACCTGGTGAAAGTTGATGTTTAATATCATGAAATATGTTTAGGTATATTGGATCTTTCATAATTCATGAAAAATATTTGGGAAAACTATGGGGTATGTGGATGATTTGATCTTTTCTTATTGGTACCTTGGTATTATTTAAACAACGTTATTTTATTGTTTAAAACTTTCATATGTTGTTAGTTTTACTATCACCAAGGGAATTGTATGATAAATTTATTCAATAAATTATGGTTGAAGCGACCTTTGACATAGTCGAATCCGATGTCATATTGATATTCAATTTTTAGCCTATACCCCAGATTTCAGGCGGTTGGTCATTTTTCCTTTTTTCCATGAAAGGGCATAAAAATCCATTTAATTAGTGAACCCATTAATTGCACTCGAATTATGTGCCATCATGGTAACTTTATCATTCATTTAATCTGGTGACTTTTTAATTAAGTATGATTTGAATTGAGTTTGCATTTATCCTAGGTCAGGACTATGATCGTGTATCAAACCTTGATGCATTGAGATGAATAATTTCGAGTGATGAGTTGTACTCTCCCGTTTTAAAGTCAAATCCATGTGTCCTTCCGAACGCAGCCCTTTTCGCCACCTCAGCATTGATTAAACATAGGTATTTGGCGTGATATTGGTTTTGGCATCTGGATGGAATGATGACTGTTTTTTTTTTCTTTTTGTTTGTATATAGTCTTATCGAGTAAATCGTTTTATTTTTATAAAGTAATGTTATTTTCATTAAAAATTTCTGTTAATAAGAAATAGCTGTTGAATTAAAATTCTGCAACCATTTCATTTCATTTTTTTGTTTTGTTATTAATATTGATTATTTTTTCTATTTGTTTTGACCTAGGATGGTATTTATGTCTTGTTGTGGGAAGGAAGTATATATGATTCATCAATGGAAGATTAAAAGGTGAAAGATCAATAAGAATTTAAACAACCCCTTGGTTATCGTCCAAGTTGAGAGATGGATGTTGTTCTATATCAATGTGATTGAAATGGATTTTGATATGATTGTCATGTCTATTTTCGGTTAAAATGTATGGACAGTTTTTATATGGATTTTGTAGATCCTATCTTCATGATCATTCTCCCATACCTTTGGGGATTGTAAATCATCTCTCTAAACTATAAAGAGGTTGATGAAAATTAAGATAGGGGGACTTCTTTTCGAAACTTGATGTCTACCACTTCTTTTTGAGAAATATTAACACGGGTTTTATCTTGCATATATATTATTGGGTTTGAGTGTATGAGAATTTCTTAAATACAGATACATCTTAAATATATTATTATTTTTCCTGATTTTGTAACTAAATGTTGTGACTAAGTTTCCTATTCGGCTACAAAGTTAAACTATCACTTTCCATTTGAATTGTCATTCAAGTTGAAAGTACAAATTTTGTAAAGTCTTTACACCAATTCATTATTTTTATCTTGATTTACATTCTGCATCACGTAGGAAAACTTACGCATTTTCTGAAATGTTTGTAATCTACAGGAAATCAAAATAAGTTTTTTATTTTTTCTTAGTTTTAAACTTTGTAATTTTACACTTAATCAATTTGATTGTACTCTATTGATTAGAAGTTGTTACATGTATCCTTTAGGTAGAATTTGAATCCAAAAGAAAAATATAACCTGCATTAGTCACAAATCAAGATCTAAGTTTTGACTAAGATTCTGCTTGCTCGAGGGTAGATCTGAAGTTTGTTTGATCTCATTTAATTTGTCTCATTATTGGTGAATGTCTTTAACTGAGATTTGGGAAATTATGAGATGTTAACTTTCATGTTATAATCTTCAAAATAAACACTTGGCCAAGTAATAGGGTGATATATATATATATATATATATATATATATATATATATATAACAGCTCTATGGGTGGTACTTAGAACTGCACAAAGGAAAAATGTGAAGCAAATTCAACTGTTTGGAGATTCTAAGATGGTCATAGACTCAGCAAATGGTAAATCACATATACACACCCCTCAATTACAACACCTCCTGAAAGAGATTCAACATGTGTTGGTATTCTTTGACTCGGTCTCCTTCAACCATATATACAGAGAAATTAATGCTGAAGCAGATCTACCTTCTAAATTATCCTTGGCTATCCATCCAGGAATAATCGAGGTGGAGGAATTCAACAAGGATCAGAGGCTGAACCACTTCACCACCCTGTTTTATGTCTACAACTATAAGCCGATTTTTGCAGGAAGAATGAAGATGAGACTAAGGCGTGCCAGAATATACATTACAGGTTGAACAAAACAAACAATGGATCCGCTGCCATGCGCGATTGAAAGAGAAGCAATTTTGAAAAACAAACCCATGGAATCAGGATTTGACACTTAATGCATGAAGAACAGAGGAACGACTTACAGTGTCGATCGAATCTATTTTTGAAATGTAAAATTATTGTATATGCAACAATATAATGACAATTGTGGCTATGAAGTTTTGATGTAAGTCCTTGAAGGACAGTTCATGATCACTCTTTATTTAGAGTGATGGATATTTTCCATTTGGAAGATATATATATATATATATATATATATATATATAAATCAAATTACATACTGTATAAGAACTTCTAGGAGACTTTTCTGTAAGTAAGCTTTTCAGCTTCAAGTATCAAAAAATAATAGTAGTGCCATCAAAAAAATAGAGTTTTCGAGCTTTCAAGGGAAAGCTCAATATCTAATCATATTTACATAGAAGGTATCCATAAGACTGCTATAAATGTGAGGTCGATAGTTCCAGCAGAAGAAAAAAGAAAAAGAAAAAAAAAGAGACATAGTAGCAATAAGATCATGTGTTTTGAGTTTCAAGCTCTTCAATAAACGGTATGTGGTAATAGGGTGTGATATATATTAAATATTACGTTGATTTCTTTTAGTTGTCCTCAAATTTTTGGAGTTTGTCTCTTTGTTGCAGTTAGAAATATAAATAAATAAATAAAACAAAAAGTTCATATCTTTTGTTTAAAGTTTTCGTTTAGTATTTTCTATTTAAACACTAGTCATTCCTCGGGACTTGTCGAGAACTCCTTCTTGTAGATTTGTATAAATTGTACTTATTTGTAAGTAGTTTCATTTATTTTTCTTTTTATTTATTAGTTAGATTAGTATTATTTTTAGATCGGCTAACAAAGCTGTTAAACCCACTGGGTCCATCTATTTAAACAACTGAGAGTTGCTAAACACCCTTAGATCGGGCTATAACCCCTTTTGTTGACCATTAGGACATAAATTCCGGTCAACACACTCCAAGAGATTTTTTGACATCAATGACAACAAAAACTTCCAATAGTCTTATTACATCGAAGGTGGCTTTTCAAAGGGTGTGGCACTTATAGAAATTTAGTTGTTTGTGAACACCTCTATAGAACCATGCCATCTAATCCTTATATAACTTAGAGCCCTGCCTTGCCATTGACAAGTGTCCTTTAACCTTATTGTCTTCCCTTTATTTGAGAGAAGAGGTGGTCATGTTTATTCCACGCTCTCTCTCTCCCTCTCTCCTTGTCTTATGCTTCAGTGACTTTGTTTTTCCAAAGAAAAAAGATCGTAGTTTATATTAAAAAACAAGCCACATTTTACATAGCTTGAGGCACATCATGCTATACATCTTCACAGCTTACTAGTGTAAAAAACATCAACAAAATGTATTTTCCATCCAGACTGTTTACCGCTAAAAAGATATCCACTACCAATTCCAAAAAAAGAAACTAATTCTTTTTAAACTCGCCCAGAACATTTTGTATAGCTTTGAATAAATGTTCAGGGAATTCAAAGCCATAAAAAATTTATCGATCCAAGATCACCCTCCTTGATAGTGCCATTATCACACTCCCATTTCTTCCAAACCCCTTCGCCCAATAAGAGACCCTTCTTGAAAAGTTGATCCACTAATCTATTCCTTTCTCTGAAGACATGACAAAAACTAATCTTTTGAAAGAGGGCTGCAAAAGGATGTACCTCCTCATATAGAGGCCTCAAGAAAAAACAATTAGGGGTTATGTTCATCCTCAACCAATTAATAACAATCTGCAAATCCCCAAAGACTTGCAATCTAGAAATATGATTTGATAAAGAAAGTTGTAAACCCATCTTTAAATCCAACAGCTCTGATTGGTTGTTTGAACACTGATCCATACCTATAGCAAATTTTGTCCAAACAACATCAAAATAAAATATTATTCCCCATGCTCCACCTACAGTTGGATCCCCTTGAGATACTCCATCAAAGAAGCACCAATGATCAAATTTTTCAACTACCACCTTTGATACAATTATGAACTTAGGCTACTTCTTCAATTGAGGAAAAGCATAAAAAATTGCTAGAATTTTAAGTGCATACACTTGAGGAGGAATGCTTTTATCCTCAAAAGTTATCATATTTCGAGCCAACTAGTTGCCCCAAATAACCATTATCAGTAAAGACTTTAATCATGTAGATGAAGGATCATTGAGCCAATTCTTCAGAGAATCATCAAAGGTAAACCCTCGGACCTGGGAAATAGTCATCCACATACTCTAAAAAAAAAGAACAAAGCACAGATAAGTGGGAGATAGACTCTTCATCATTTCTACACAAGGGGCATCTCCTAGGCCCCGTATAAAACTTTTTTACGATGAAATCCCAAACATGAATCCTTTTGCTAAAGCTAACCATAAAAACAACTTAATCTTCAAAGGGAGTTATAGCTTCCAAACAATAGAGTGCCACCACATATGTTGTGGCGAATCCTCCTCTTCTCTTGTAACCCGATATCCCAGTCTATGTAGTTAGATACCACCTTTGGGATTCCTACTCTGAAAAATATCATCAGCTCTGTCAACTCGCCTAATGTGGAAATCCTAGAGAGACTTAACATAATTGTCCCAAAGAACCTTTTCATTATTATCAAAACCAAAACAATCTGCCTAAAGCCAAACATGTTTTTTCTTATCTGTAAGTTGCCCATCACCAATCTGATAAAGGAAGAAAAATCCCAAGTCCTATAAAGAGGTCACCATATGTCCAGGAAGCACATAGGCCTCACAACAACCTTCCCATGGATCAATTCCTAGTCTAAGACTCCTACCATCACCTACACACCAAACAATCCAATCCGCTATAAGATCAAAAGCCTGCAGGGAAGCTTTCCACATGGTAGAAACATTTATGTAAACCTTGATCCTGCATCGAAACCATTCTTCAATGGATAGGGGGGAAACATACTTTTGATAAACAACTCTTGTCCAAAGACTGCCCACCTTAAGGATCTTCCAAATGCTTTTTTTTCCGAGAGTGCCCTTTCGAAACATAAAGGATGTTTGAAACCCCGACCCCCTAGGGTAGGTTAACTTGTTCCAAGCTATCCAATGAAAGGAATTTTCCTGCCTTTTACTATTCCACGGAAAATTAAAACACAACTTCCTTGTTCTATCCATAATACCACTTGGCACATGCACCATGGAAAACCAGAACACCATAATAGCTTCCAGAATTGATTTCAAGAGGATCATTCTTCCTCCTCTCGAAAGCCAAAGATTGCACCATAAATGAATTATTTTCTCAACCTTACCTACCAACCAATACCATTCCTTTTTATTGTAATCATTTAGATTAATAATATAACCAAGATATTTGGTCCCCACCTGAAAATCGACTACAGGAAAATCAAATTGAGATTTGATCCATTGAACTCACTAAATCTAGATTCAAGAAAGAAACTGAGGATTTGAGATGATTAATAGACATACTAGAAGCTCCTGTAAAAGAGTCCAACAAACCTTCGATCTTGCAGATATCTCGTCTGGAACCATCAGTAAAGAGTAATATATCATCGACAAAAAACAAGTGGGTAATTCTTAGATTACCCCCGATCAACAAACCTTTGAGGGATCCCGCAGATCTTTCCTTTTGAATGGATCGACTGAAACCTTCCACTACCGGAATGAACAATAAGGGTGACAAGGGAAACCCTTGATGAAGACCCCTTCTAGGTCTAAAGAAAGATGAGGCATCAACATTAATTAGGACCGCAAAGGAAACTAATTGAACACAATACATAATCCAATTGACAGAGCTCAGGTGAAGACTAATCTGCAACAAGACCAAATGAAGATAGAGCTAATTAACATGATCATAAACTCTTTTTAGATCTACTTTGATGATGGCAACAAACAAATCTTTTATTTTAGTCGAATTAAGCACTTCATGAGTCATACCAATGGCATCATGGATTTGCCTACCCTCTAGTAAAGCAAATTGCTCTTGAAGAACCCCTTGAAAGTTGAGAAAGGATACCTCATGTTTCAGTGACTTTTACTTAAATTTAGATCACTTTTAAGAAATCTCATTTTAATTATGTTAAGGTTTTCCTTTCACTTTTTTTCCTTATTATAAGGTTTGTCTCTTGTAGCATTGGAGAGGATAATATTTATGCTCGCATCTATGTGTATGTGTACTAGTGTGGTGGAATTGTTTTAAAGATAGAAATAAACAACTTTACTATCAATTAACTTTTCTATTTTACAAAGAAATTTTGTAAAAAAATAAACTTTTTTGGTAATAGAGAATCGGGAATTCTCAAAATTCATTAGTATTGTTCTAGAACCACGACAAAATTCAAATATTTCCTGTAACAATCATATCAAAAAAATAAATTTTAAACTCCAAGTGAAGTTCATAAAATATTCTTCTCAATTAAAAATATTAATTTTGTTTTTAATGTGATAAGCTCAGAATTGCAAGTTGATGAAATCTAAAGATCGACTTTTGCTGAATCCTTGGTAGTGATCACACAATAATCATTTTCAATATAAAAGGAGAAGAAACACAAATTTCCCACCTCACATAATGACAAAAACGACAATAAATAAATAAACAAAATGACAAAAACGACAATAAATAAATAAACATAATGATTGAAATAAGAAGGTGAAGTGCAATGAACGGGCTTCACCTCTATCTTCACAACTCGGAGGTCCGTCCTTCCATATCTTCCCATGATTTCGTGTCTGCCACTAAACGAGCATACCCTTACCTTTCGCTGCCAATTGTGGAGGGGTAAATAATATAATAATATCTAATGGAACAACACCCACACACAAACTTCAAATGTACCAACATTGAATCTATTCTGAGACAAGGATGAAATATTTAATTCAAGTAGATATTAATGTCCATATCAACTGAAAGTGACTTGACTTTGAATAGAACGAGTTAGTATATTATTATTATTTTACAAATTAGCTGAAAAATGTGAGAACAAGAAATATAAAATATTAATATTAAGTTTCTGAATCCCCTAGTAAAAAAAATTATAAATTTATAATAAAGTAAATAGAATTTAAATAATAAATAGTATTGAATATAAATTTATAAGGGTGGCAAGTGCATGGAGGTTGTTCTTGATCTCAAAAGAACCAAGAAATTAGTTATGAATGGGGGTTGGAGGAAGCAAATTATAACAATTAGGTCAAGACTTTAGCCCTTTTCTAAGGACTTAAAATCTTAGACTTCAACTACATCAAGAATCTTTTGAGTATTGGTGATTCAACTATAGTAATAAGACTTATGAGTAACTCTTATATCTCGACAAATGGTAGACTAATTAGGCTCATATTAAGAATACAAAAGGATGCTAATTGCTTTGAAACTCTCTTAGGATTATTGTCCTAAGAGAGCACAATCATCATACTAACTGTTTAGCCAATGCAACCTCTTGATTTGGATGGCGGAATTTTAAAGATTAAAGTGGGGCATCTTTCTTCTCCATCCCTGAAATTATTAAATATGAATATTCTAAATATTGCATACCTTCCACAATCCAAGGTTTATGGAAATGAAGCATTAATATCGGAGAGCAAATAACTATGGTCATCATTCTCCTCGTATCATCACACATTTACTTCTTTAATGATGTCCATCGAGAACTTCAAGTGAACTTGGGTATGATGTCAATTATGGGTGGGATAATGGGGATGCTTCTCTTTGATTGTGGCTCTAGTTTGAGAAAGGCTTCCTTGGCTCGGGAATTTGTTGGTTCACCACCTTAAAACTTGCAAGCACTTCCCTTTGTTGTGGAATCCACACTTTGACTCGTCAAGATGGTAAGCTATGTTGCATCTGGGGATATCTTTGATATTCACAAGGTTTTGTGAAGGCAAGAGGATCTCACTATAAATAATAGGACATCCATATTCCCAGTCATAGCTAAAGTGCACACACAAGAAGAAAGTCACAATAATGGGTATGCAATGATAATGGATAACCTGCTTCCACAAAAAAGGTAAATCCAAGCCTTAGAAGCTAAGTGCAATTTGCTTTGCCACTTGGTTACCAATTTAAAATGGAGTTCACAATATGCCACATATAACTATATAATGTTAGTAGGATCAATGCTTGGGGAACTTGGAAGATATTATCCATCAACTTCATAAAGATGTGGACATGGACGATTGAAATCAAGAATTTCAATTACACTTATCAATCAAAAAGAAGCTCACAATAAACATGTTTTTTCTTTAAAATGAAGTTACTCTATGTTTTGTAAAGTAAATATTGTTTTATGTGTTTTATAATATCCTTACTTCTAGAAACTCTTTAACATCCTCTATGAAGGATAACATAGGTGTTTTTATAAAATCCTTACTTCTAGAAACTCTTTAACATCCTCTATGTAACATCCTCTATGAAGGATAGCCCTAGGCTTTTTTTATTGCAAATTCTCAAGCTTCTCGATAAATCTTGAACTATAAATTGTGAGAAAATCCTTTCTTTTTGTATTATTATTAACCGCAACAACTTTCAAATACAAAATTTTTTTTTTTTTTTAATATAAATTTATAATAAAACAAATATTTAAAAATAAAATATTTTTGTTATTCATTCTCATGAAAATATATAAAAATCCATCTTCATCTTTTATTAATAAAAAAACCTTTTAAAGTACCCTTAAAAATATTCCTTCTCCACCTAAATATCTCTAGTGGAGATGAATTATAATTTTTGTGTAGATCTTTAATAAAAGATGAATTATGATTTTTTCCCCTTTGTGGGTAGGAAAGAGTCTCGAGAGTGTTGTTTTTATTAAATTTTAAATAAAAGACCAGAGTAAGTAGAAGATTAAACTTACCAAGTAAGATGAAATTTTAACATGCATGTTTGGTTTTTGGTATTTTTTTATTGAGTTAATTTGGTTTTGTATGGTTTGAAGGGTGACATTTAGCAACTAAGATTATATATTTTAATATTTTGTGGAATTTTTATTTTTAAATTTATTTATTTTAACTTGATAAGAGATTATATTATTAAAACAAATAGAAAGTATATGTGGTTGGTTTGTTACTTGGAAAACTAAAATAACCACAAAATATTAGTTTGGCATTGGTGTTCCATAATAGATAATAAGCAAAGCATAAAACTAGGTTACATGAGTTATTGTCCCAAAATTTGGGATATTTTCCTATATAACTAATACTTTGATAAAGATATAAATAACAACTATTAAGAGTCTGAAAATTCTTAATGGAAAGAGAATAAGATACAATACTATCTAGTAAGCTAGTCATCATAAATTGAAATGGTAGGAACCCTGTAAGTAGGAGGACTAGTGTTGGGCTAGCTAGAGGAGTGCGTCGAAGCAAGAGGAACTGAATTGGGATGCCTTGGATCCCTCTCTTTGAAGACCATGCATGCAGTGGCTTTGTCCAAAACATTGAGTTTAGCTCCCAGACCTGTGATTACTCTGGTCATCAATTGTTTTGGTCCTCCATTTTTCCCACATCAACCTCCAATTTTTCCAAGTGCGCCTTGATTTCTTGCTTCTATGTTATGTTTTCCGCCAAAGTTTCCCCCGTCAAGGTTTTGAGGTGTTAGTACAACACAACAGTTTTTATATACTTCATCTCCCGCGTATGAGTGGCCCCTATGTCCGGGATGACCTTCAACTAAACAGGCTCCCCCAGAATGGGTTGTTGTTTCCTCTCATGCATAGAAAGAACAATGAGGGTGTCAACAAGTCTTCCCCCTGATCCTCCTTTTTCCCCAATCCGTCATTGCGCTAATATTCCAATTTTTGCTAGGTGTGATCATGACCAACAGTGGAGCAAACCAAGCTCAATGAGGAAATATCTTCCACGTTTCCCAAATACGGCTCAAATGATTGAGAGCTCATGCGCAAGAGGAAGGCATTAGATTACATAATGATTGACTGCATGGGAATGCAACAGCTTGTACAATGCCCCCGTACATAATTTCGTATCGCCGGGGGAAATCACTATGCACCACAGCCTCATGGTTGTCAGGACTAGGCTCATGTTGATCCACCTCACACGTTCTTGTCACCCAATATGGGTGTTGGAGATCCTTTAGGGCCAAATCTGAACAAACCTCATGCATTGGCAATGAGAGGATATCTACCCATGTCAAGTCTAAATCGGTTTCTCAACCAACCCCTTCATTTGCTAATTTATTAGCTACCTTATTTGCTTCTCGTCAAACATGAGAGGGGATGATGGCATTGGTGTGATGATAGAGAGATTTTAACCATTCCAACTTCGCAACTAATCTCCAGCTGTGGGAAAGTTTACTTTTGGTAGTCCCATTTTGGATAAGGTGAAGAATGTTGATCATGAGAAGGGAGCCACCTTCGATGATGAGCTTATTGAGGTCTTCTCTTAATGCAATTTGCATGCTAAATGCCAAGGCATGGAGTTCATCTGCATTGTTGGTATCTTTGCCAATGGTGCTTACATAGATCCTCATAATGTCACCATTGTTGTTTCGAGAAACACCTCCAAAGCCAATGGGACCTGGATTATCTTTTGAGACCTCATCGACATTCAGTTTGAGGAAGCCTTCCGAAGGGGGGGGCATGGAGGGGACTAGAGATATGGTGGACGTTTGGGTGGAGGGATTTAAGTTGGATAAACCTTGGGCTTGGAATATGGCAGATTCGTGAGTTAGGGGCTTCCAATCTTCTTCATTCCAAGAATGGAATTGAATGGTTTCTCTTATGTTAGAATGAATCATTTTTTGTGCTCCTACTTGCCTTTATGAATATTTTGCGATTCCTCTCCTTCCAGGTTTCCCACATAAGAAAACCAGGGAAAAATTACCGTATTCTATTTAGAATGGCATTGTGGAAGACCATTTTTCTCCAACGAGCAATAGTGTCTCGTATTCTATCCCGTTTGAGATTTATTTGTTGGAACTTTTATGTGTCTTCATCTCATAACATTAAGGTGAATTGGCGATGGTTCAGAATATGTTCCAACATTTCTGAATTTTTCGGAACAAAGGAAGTAGATTCATGGTCCTTCAAATCCTCGACGAGTGAGTTGATCCCAAGTAAGATTTTTTTTCCTTGCGACCAGCCAAAGGAAGGTGGCTACTTTAGGCTAGAGGTTATATCACCATATCTTATCCCAAATAACTTCTTCAACATGATCATTAGTCTGGGTGAGAATGGAACACTTTTATTTGTGAGAGAAATCCCCCCCTTTCCATGTCCTCCCATCTCAGTTTGTCTGGTCATGAGTGTTTTTGAACTTTTCTCATATGAAGTTCCTACCAAAACTAGTCCCAATTGAAGTTGTTTCAGAAGTTGGGCCAGCTCGCTCTTCCTAACCATTTTCTCCATTTCTCGTATGGGTTGTTGTCAGGCTAGTGTTCATATACATAAGTTTGGTTGGTTAATAGGAGGATTTCACAAAGACCCTGGATATTGGGAAAGGTTGTTAATTTCAGGTTTTGCTTCCAAGCATTTCCCCAAAAGAAGGAAAGACAACCATCTTGAATCTCCCAAAAATTGTGCTCTTGGATTAATTTCTTGTTCTTCTAGACGGTGTTCTAGATGAGGGATCCATTGAGTTGACCATTAAGTCTGATTAGGTCATGTGTATACACCTTAGGGGCATATTTTTGTTTCCAAAATTTTCTCCAAGGAGTTGTGGTATTATAGAGCCATCTCCACCAGTTTTTGGCCCCTATGACAACATTTTCCAGTTCCGAAGCTTGAATCCCAAATCCTTCAAGTTTCTTTGGTTGGAAAACAATGTCTCAAGCAATGTTTTCCCATTTATGCTTGGATTGGGTGCCACTCCAAATAAAATTTCATTGGAAGGTTATGATGGCTTTGATGATTTTTTTTAGGCAGCAAGCACAGAGAAAATATATGTGGGCATAACATGTAGGACTAATTTGAGCAAGGCCAAACATCTTTCTAGGTTTAAAGATCGAAACGTCCAGTTGGAGAGCATTTTCTTTATTCTGGATTGTAAATCTTCCTAAGACAAGCTTTAATATGCATTGGCTATAAGTAGTGCACCCAAGTATTTGGAGGAAAATGATATCCTTTGAAAACCTATGAGTTTGGAGATTCTAACTTGAACATCTAAAGGAGTATTAAAGAAGATGATCTAAGACTTAATATGATTGATATTGGTTCCCAAAGCTACCAAGAATTCTGAGAGGATGACCATTAAGGATTTAGCTTCACGGGTTGTTGATTCGCCCGCCGACATCACGTCATCCATTAACTGGAGGTGGATTGAGGATAAATACTCACCATGCACTTAAATTCCTTTAACCAATTTCCTTGGCTATCCTCAAGGAGCAACCTAGACCTTTGACCACCAAAACAAACAAGAAGAGTGAGAGAGGATCACCTTGGCTTATGCCTTGGGATGGAATGAACATTTATTATGGAAATCCATTGACAAGAATGGAGAATAAGGTGGATGAAATCGGGGAGAGAACCTAAGAGATCCATTTAGAAGAGAAACCAAAAGCAAAAAGGACTTGTTGGAGTTATCTCCAGTTGACGTTATCAAAGGCTTTGGAGAAATTTGGCTTCATCATCATCCCTACTTATTCGGTAATCTTGAGAGAGTGAATGGTTTCGTGGGATAGGATAATTCCATCTAGGATCTAACACCTTTCCACATAGCCTGATTTTTCCTCAGAGATTAGAGAATGTGGTAGGGATTTTAATCTGTTGGCAATGACTTTTGTTATGATCTTATAGATGACATTGTATAAAGCTATGGGTCTGAATTTTTCGGGGGTATTGGAACTATATTCTTTGGGAATAAGAGTGAGGATGGTGGAAATGAGAGTTGGAAGAACGTTCAAGTGATGCCTAGACTCCTTTACAACCTCATAATGATCTTGCTTGATGATCTGCCGACAAGAGTGAAAAAAGGTCAGTATTAAAGTTATCGAGACCTAGATATTTACCTGGGGCCATATCCAGCACTACTTGTTCCACTTATTTTGGAGTAAGGATTATGAGGAGGCTAGCATTCTTCTCCAATGTTACCAGACTGGGGATTTTACTT
This sequence comes from Larix kaempferi, assembly GCA_027924585.1. Lineage (NCBI taxonomy): Eukaryota > Viridiplantae > Streptophyta > Pinopsida > Pinales > Pinaceae > Larix > Larix kaempferi. The sequence goes on from BSBM01000806.1 coordinate 8,854,661, forward strand.
GAGATTCTGTCGATGGCATCATTCCTATTGTCAAGAGGTTCTGTGAGGATTTGCTCCTAGAAAATGGTGAGCTCATTTTCCATGTCTCCATTTTTTTATAGTGTTTCCTTGAGAATCTTTAATATAGGTGATGTGAATCTGATTCCTATGCAGAATCTTAGAATTATGGAAGAATTTTGCATTTTTTCACCTTCCTTAAGCCATTTTATTGTAGATTTATGCTTCCAATAATTTATGCTTGTCGATTCTGGAGATCAAGTTGACTTTGAAGGGATCTTTATTCCTCACTAGATTGTTTCATATTCCCTTCAAAATTTATTCTTTGTTGGAGGTGCTCCATCTTATCCTATAGGGATCTTTTCTCTTGGAAGATATTGCCAAAAAATTCCTTGTTCCAAACTTGATTTTAGTTTTCAGTTTTTTCAACTTTTGTTGAAATCAATACAATTTTTATCCATAGTTAATTGGTGCATCATTCCACCAATTGAGAACATTATTGTGAAATTCTAGGTGCCCGAGCTAGAACTTTTCAAATATGAATGGTTTATTTTTTGGTCTATCATCCAATTCAAAGTCTAGACATGCCGACCAATGGTTTGATCCCGCAAAAGATTGACGAATGGAAGCATCGATGATAAATCCCCATGTGACCAAGTCTTCAATGAGTATAAATTGATCCAGGCAAGAAGCAATATGGTAGGAACCTTCCCACCTCCCTGCTTGTTGTTCCAGGTGTAGATTCCATTTCTGGCTTCTATGTCCACCAACTGGATATTGTGGACATGAGGGTGTTCCCATGAAGATAGGTAACATGTTTTGGAAAGAGGAGGGCACGATTATGTTAAAAAATAACTCAATCATGCTCTTTTCAAGCCCTCAGTCGAGCTTTAAAAAACTTGATCGAGGGCTTAAATAAGCGTTGGATCGAGTTATTTTAAAATGCTCGATCAAGGGTTAATAAAAACCTCAATTGAGCTCCATAGCTCGATTGATGGTTTTCCTAATCCTCGATTGAGACATTTAATTTTAGAAGCTTGATCAAGGGTTTTAGAAATCTCAATCGAGCATCTGCAACAGTTATATATATAAAAGAGCAACAACCCACGATTTATTTCACCACATCTATTGCATAGATATTCAATCTAGGAATAGAAATTCAATTGGTGTTTATAGATGTGGCTAAAATAATGGAAAATGTGGAGAAGGGTCTCTTATACTTATTTTTCATAACTTTAGTCACATCTGTAACTTCAATTACTTCACAATCCATATCCATGTGTATAAAATCTAGAGGAATTGGATGTCTTAATGCTTTTACTTGGTTCTTCTTCAAGGTATCATTATTACCTACAAGGTATTTACTTTTTATTATTATTGGTTTTTAAAAACTTCAACTAAATTTTTTTTGGGTGCCCATATTCATGTGAATATGGGCATCCGAAATTTTTTTAATTGAAATTTTTAAAATCTCGGTCGAGCTTCTTCCTAACTGCACATAAACCCTCTCAAACTATTTAAAAACGCACATAGAAGCTAGATAAAGGGTTTTAAAACCCTTGATCGAGATAATAGCTCAATTGAGGGCTTTAAAACAAGATTTTAGCCCCCTTTTTTAAAACATTATTTTTTCTGCTCTTTTTTCCAGACCTAAACCCTGCCCTGGGATGCACTCTATATGTAGGACTTCATACCAATGGATTCATCAATGAATCGTCTATCCATTGGCATATAATTTACGAGTTTCTAAGTTCATATGATAATTTTTTTATTTTCTTTTGAAACTTACACTTACAAAACCATGTCAACAACTTCGAATAAACGGAAAGAAAAATCAACAACATAAAAAGTACACAATAAAAAAATTTCAAAAGCTATAGACACCCCAGACCAATGCATGCTCTTCTGATCCGAAAATGACATGATCTACTAACGTGTGAATTGCATATTTTTTCTTTAAATCGTTTAACTTGTAAAAAGGTTATAAATAACAAGCTTATAGAAGGCTTAAAGAAGTGAAAACATGAATAATACAATAAATGTAAACCATATTAATGTAGACACCATATGATAACAGATTTCATCCATAAAGCACTACGTCTCCAGGTCCAACTCCAATGAGGACCAATCTAATTAGACTTCAAAAAGTAAAACTGTCTTCAAGCTGCTACAAATGAGCCTTCAAAAAGTACAACTGCCTTCAAGTTGCTACAAATGAGACTTAGGCTCCCAATCATGATGCCTCTCACTCTCAACCTCTCAAGAGTGGATAAAAAGCCTCTTTACAAAAATGAGTAAGCTTACAAGCCTTCAAAAGTCACTTTGATATCATATTAATTCTGTCATAAAACTTGTTCTCACTTGAGAAAATACCCTTGATTTAAATACCCATGTTTCCATAACTCCAACCCAAATTGAATGGGATATGATCCAATTTTAATGAGATAAAATATTTGGTAGAACCACCATATAATGTATTTTGGGAATAAAATATATGGTGAATACCAAAAATATATATTTTATATATATATGTGGTGGAATATTATATAGTTTAAAAATATAATATGGTCAGGATCTTTGGGTCGTCGTTGGTTTTATTGGCTAAATACATATATAATATATGTCTTGGGGACAAGGTCTTAGCCCTTGACCCACCCTTTTTTTCAAACTTACAACCAATTCAACCATAAATAGAAGATTTGTCACTATGTTTAGCAAGCAACACCAAAAACATAGTGGTAGGGAACTTAATGTTAGGACGAGCCCTCAACCCACCCTTTTTTCCAAACTTACAACCAATTCAAATTCAACCTTAAATAGAAGCTATGTCGCTATGTTTAGCAAGCAACACCAACGACATAGTGGTAGGGCATGTAATGTTAGGACGTTGGGTTGCGGAAGGTCGGGGGCTTGATCCTCCATACTAGCTATAAATTTTGGTGAACTGAACCATAAGGTGGCCAACTGGACTTCCATGTGGTAGCCTCTGATTGGTCCACTTGGCTTCCAACTGTGCAACAAACCTGCCACATGTTAGATAATGATTGGACCACATCACTGCCACTGGGATGCCAAATTGGACTGCAAACTCAGAATTTGCACCTGCCTCATCATATGAAACTTTCCATGTGGCACTCTGTGGGTGTGCCACGTCAGTGCCGTACAGGCCATGTGTCACCCTTCCAGTGGTTCTGCATAGCACCCCTTTTCCACTTTTACCTGTCTTGCCAAAATTTTAGAATGTGATATCTTTCACATCTAAAGTCCATTTGGGAAAAACGAACGTCGCCAAAAAGGTCTCGACGATCCCTACGCAATGGTGTCGTTCTACTTGATTCCATATATTCCTTCTAATTTATTCCAAATGAATGGCTTGCACACTAACCTCGTCAAATTTAGTTGGATTAAAAATAAGAATGGTATGTTTCAGAAAATCATATAATCCACCTATGTATTTCAACAAGGTATCTTGTGTATATAAAGAAACACCCAAATTCATTTCTCTTTTCCTAAACTCTTATGTATACTCTTGTACACTCTAGCCCTTACCTTGAATGAAACTTTTCCAATCCATAACTACATGTTGCATGTAACCCAATGGATACAATTGTTTCTTCAATGCATATGTAAATTCAAACCATGAAGTAATTACTTCACCTTTAGTACGAAGATCATCCTGGGTCTTACTCTCCCACCATATCAAGGTTGTTCCATCCATACAGAAAGTCGCAAGCTAGAATTTTGTGGACTCGTCCACAATGTTTTGAATCCTACAGTAAACTTCAATCTGCTTAATCCAGTTATATAGCTTCTCTACATCTAATTCACCATTATACATCGACGGATCAAATTTGACATTGAGTTTTAATAAAGGAAATGTAGCTTTATCTTTCATAGACTATTTCTTCTTTGAAGTAGAAATTGAGCTTGAACTGGAAGAAGAAGAAGATGAAGAGGATGAAGGGCTTTCAGGAGGGTCACCACCACCTCCTTCTCCTTTGCCTTTACCTTTTTCTTCTGATGTGCCTTCTTCTTTAACTTTCTTTTGATCCACATACAATTCTTCCACCATAGCTTTCATTGCCATAAAAGCTTTACGAAATTCTTCATCAGTTGATGGAGGATCACCTCGTGCACCTTTTGGATTGAATTCTCAATTTGTCCTTGACCTTGCTTAAGCCTGGGCCTTGTTGACATTCACATTTTGTGCAATTTTTTGGTTAGCCTGCACTGATACCAAACATGATCCAAAAATGACAGGATATACTAACGCTTGAATTGCATATTATTTCTTTAAATCAGTTAACTTGTAAAAAGGATATAAATAACAAGCTTATAGAAGGCATAAAGAACTGAAAACATGAATAATACAAGAAATGCAAACCATAAGAATTTAGACACCATATGATAATGGAGTCCGTCCATAAAGGACTACGTCTCTGGGTCCAGCTTCAATGATGACCGATCTTATTAGTCTTCAAAAACTACAACTGCCTTCAAGCTGCTACAAAAGAGACTTAGGATCCCAATCATGATGCTTATCACTCTCAACCTCTCAAGAGTGGATACAAAGCCTCTTTACAAAAATGAGCAAGCTTACAATCCTTCAAAAGGAACTTTGGCATCATATTAATTCTCTCATAAAACTTGTTCTCACTTGAGAAAATACCCTTGATTTAAATACCCTAGGTTCCATAACTCCAACCCAAATTGTATGGGATATGATCCACTTTTAATGAGATAAAATATTTGGTAGAACCACCATATAATGTATTTGGGAATAAAATATATGGTGAATACCAAAAAATATTATATATATATATATGTGTGTGTGTGTGTGTGTGTGTGTGTGTGTGTGGTGGCATATTATATAGTTTATAAATATAATATGGTCGGGATCTTTGAGTTGTCGTTGGTTTTATTGGCTAAATACATATATAATATATGGCTTGGGGCCAATGGATTATCCCTCAACCCACCGTATTTTTTCAAACTTACAACCAATTCAACCTTAAATAGAAGATATGTTGCTATGTTTAACAAGCAACCAACGATATAGAGGTAGGGAGCGTAATGTTAGGACATTGGGCTACGGAAGGCCAAGGGTTTGATCCTCCATGCCTGCTATAAATTTTGGTGAAATGAACCATAAGGTGGCCAATCGGGCTGCCACTTGGCAACATCCCATTGGTCCACTTGGCTTCCAATTGTGTAACAAACCTACCACACATCAGATAATGATTGGACCACATTACTACCACTGGGATGCCAACTTGAACTACGAACTCAACACTTGCACTTGCCACTTCATCTGCAACCTACCACATGGTGCTTTGTGGGTAACCACATTAGCGTTGTGCATGCCACATGTCACCCTTCCAATGGTGCCACGTGGCACCCCTTTTGCCACTTTTACCAGTCTTGTTGAAAATTCAGAACACAATATCTTTCATGTCTGGATTCTGTTTGGGACGAAACGAACATCGTCGGAAAGGTCTTGGCGATCCCTACGCAACAATGTGGTTTTTTTTCAGGATTTGAAGACTTTCATTTTGATCGGTTGGGAAGATCCTCCTGGATCATCTTCAAAAGGTTTGATTTTTTTATTTTTGTAACTAATAAAAAAAGTTTGCGTGCACACACATGTGTGCGAAATGCTATTAAAATTTTCAACGGACAATTTTGAAATTAAAAAAATATATAATTTTCCATCATAAATTAATAAACAAATATGTGTGCTCGAGTGCATTTTGTGTAGATTATGTTCATATATATATTTTTGAAATATTATGCATTTATCACTAAATTGTTTTGCATGCACACAAGCCACTTGTAAACTTTTGATGAAATTTACAAGAACACACCTATCATTAAATGCAATTTTAGCATATTAATTATTTTTATTATTTTAAAAAAAAATATAGGTGGAAAGACAACATAATTCCCTACAATTTTTTTTTTGTTGTGTGTTGAAATTCACAAGGCATATATGAGTTTTGAGGACTTCCATTTAATGAATGAATAAAAAATTGAATTTTCATTGTCACTTTTGGCCAAAAAGTGTTACCCATCTTCATGGATTCACCCATGTTCTTTGAATGCTTCAAATGCAATGTCCAATAATCTTATGCCCCCCTTTTTTTTTCTCGAGGGAGGTTACCATGTTAAAGTCTCCCCCTATGATCCCTGGTTGGCTTGATAACATATTGTTGGCTTGATGAAGGGATTGTATGAACTTGATTTTGTATTCATTGATTACTGGACCGTAGACATTAGTGATAAATATGGTATCAGTTGCACCTATTAAATGAAATTTAGCTAAAAGAGTACAAGCAGTAGAGAATAATTCTATTAGGGTTATCATCTTAGGCTCCCAAATGGTTTCCAATCTCCCTAACTCTCCTATAGCGACGTCTGCTGCAATGCTTGGCAATCTTTCCAACACAATTTCGCAATGTTTGTGAGAAAATACCTTGAGCATTTTATCTCATGTATCATCAAAATTGTGGGTTTTTCCTTACTGACTTTGTTTCGAAGATTTATTTCATTTAATCCTCTTACACTCCAGGATATTATTTTCATGATTAGTAAGTTGAGAAGGTGGAAAAAATCAGTTCAAAATGGGAATGTATTTACCTGAACCAATGAGCTTTTCCCCTAGATCTCCAAGGATTTGTCAGTTGCTTTTTCTCCCTCGCTATCTTCGCGCAAAGGTTTGGCGTGATCCTTTGGAATGTGGGTTTTGATTCCAAGTGGATCTTGAGAGTGCTCCTCTTTCCCCTACAATTTTTCTTGATTGGGATTGGGATTCTTTTACCACTTCTTGCAAAAATTATTTTTGAATTCATTTGAAATATTAACAATATCAATTTTAATGGATTTTCAAGGGTTTAATTTAAATATATCTTACTAAATTCTAATAAAGCCTTTTAAAAAAAGGTGTGTCTCATATATTAGTAATAGTATTTCATGCTTTGATGCTAAACCATAATATAATGAAAAAATGGCATGTTTTAACATTTGAGGTGATGGAAAGATTAATAGTACATCATAATGAACAAGTTCTCTAAGTGGAATATATGTTGTGGATTATAGAAGATATTTTGTATCAAGTTCTTCTTTAAATTTTGACAAGAATCATATTTCTTTTTCTAACTATTTGAATAGCAAAGTGAGAGGTTTCAAATAAAATCAAATTTAGGATGTGTAATAACTTCTCAAGTAAACTTTGAAATTAAAATTCAACACATTTCACCCAAACGATCAAAGTGTGAGGGTCTTTAAATAAGGAATAAAATCTACAAATCCAAATGGACGAAAATGGTATGTTCTTCCACTTGAAAATCCATGTACATATCTTATATATACATGTAGACAATGATATATAGGATAATCAATATCTTTCCTTAACTGGTCAGGATAAACCTTAAAATATCCCATGTAAAACTAAATGTCATGTGAGAGTTTATCTCTATGAAAAGTGATGATAGTAATCCTTCGATTTGGAGATTGAATTGCAGTTTGTTTTTCGGTTTTTTGGGGGATAAGTGAACATTTTTAGTTGGTAAAAGAAATTTGAAATCTTAAGACCTATTGTTTTGGAAAATTTCAAATAAAATTTCTTAAAAATGTTGAATATAAATTTGTAAAGAATTAAAGTTGTACTTGTTGTTATAAACTCTTATTGAGACATAACTCAACCAAAATAAGATTTCTTTGAAGTTACGATGAAGTCAATATAAAGTGGAAACTCTATCATGCATACACACTCACACACATGTAGCGCCTAGTAAGTTAACTCAACCAATTGAAAATACTATTACAAAGCATGTTTGTGATGAGGTCTCTAATTCCAATTCCATTGAGGTTCATGTATATATAGAGAGAGAGAGATCCCAATGGATTAACTTGAGTGGTTGAGTGTTTTGAATTACAAATAAGAAGTGTTGAGGTCAAGTTCCTAGGTTAACTACCTACATGATATGTTAATACTCAATGTCCGTATCGGTAAGGCATAGTATAGTCTACATCAATTGTTTACCCTTTTACCATATGTTAACATTAGTGAAGTCTCCAAGTTTCCTTTGTGGTTATGTTTCAAGTGATTGTTTCAAGGTGTATTGCAAAAAGGAAATAGAGCCAAATCTTGGGGAGTGTTGTTGGGTTACTACCCACTTTTGTGGCTAGTGATTGATCCACCTTCCATTAGGTAATATGAGGAAGAATGGGAAGTGCTTTGAGAGGTAAGAGAATACCAGCCTCTACCAACCTCTAGGCCATTGATATGCTTGGGGCTAACCAAATTCGGTAGTTTCATGTATATATGTATATATTCCTTGGAAGTATATCCTAAGGAAACCGCTAGGCACCTCCCCTCATTCTAAGGACGGTACCCAATGTGAAACAAACGACATACACTAAGTGTGCCTAATGGCATGAGAATAAAACTAGGAACATGCACAACATGCCAGATGATTGATGGTGTCATGGAAATCATGCCAACTAGTTGTCATTGACAAAAAGATGCCAAGTCTTGGCTAAATCATTAAGGAGTCGAGGAAGAGGTCACTTTGTAAAATAGTGATAATATTAAAAATATTATTACATCTACATTTAAGGAGAAGTCGTGGTGTGATAAAAAATTAGAGGATAATAGAAAATTAAGATACTATAAGGAGGTGGTTATCCATAATCTAGAAGACCAAAAGTATCTCTCTATTTTAACTAGCATAAATGAGAAAATCAACATCGTTAAAATAAGAACAAACTCTCATGAGCTCTGTAGTGAAATAGGGTGTTAGACAGTTCCTAAAACATCATGGGATGAAAGAATTTGTCATCTTTTGACTCTAAGAGGGTTGATTATTAAAATAACTTTCTCTTAGAATGTCTTGGATACACCCACATTAAATCACAATTTCAAAATATTTGCTATAAGTCATTCCTGCAGTGACTGCTCTGGTGGTTGACTTATCATTTTTAACTCTAGAAGTTAAGGATGGGGGTTTTCCTTATGGTCTTGTTTTCAATGATCCCTTCTTGCAGCCTTCTCAGTTGAGTGATTCGTTGGGAGGGGAAGGGGCAGTATTACTGTTGGACAATTCATGTTGCTACAAAATTTCTATGAATTGTGGGGAGGGGACAAATACCCGAAGCAAAATTCTAGCTCTTTGGCTATTACTTTTCTTTGACAATTCTAAAAACACATTATCTATTCAGGTGGCTAGTGAATCTAAAACTATAATTGATTGGGCCTCCAAGAAGTGCAATCTGTAAGCTACTATTCTAAATCCTTGGATGAAGAAAGTTCGGGACTTAATGGCTCCTTTTTTGGGGTCACTAGTTTCCTTCATGTCTTTAGGGAATATAATTAAGATGCGGATGCACTTTCCAAAGTCGTGTTACATGCATGCAAAGCTAAAATATTTTATCAAAGGATCCAAGATGGGGAGGTGGTCGAGGAAGGAGATTTACAAATTTACTAACTGGTCTTTGGATACTTTCCTGGGTGATATTTCTTCCTAGCACCCCCAAAGGCCTAGGAAAATCAGGCACAAGATCGAGCATTCTAGTATAATTGGCTGGTGCAGAAGAAGAACCGGTGATAGGTTTAGTCCCGCCCAATATTCGACTTGAGAAATCCAGAATAGGTATATATTCCATTTCATTATCAATAAAAGAACTGAAAAGTGCAGGTTCCACTAATTTGAGCTTACCGATAATGAGTGGAACATCAAGTGAGCCATCACTAGCTTGGGGGGAGGATACCGAATGAAGACTAGTCGATGAGCCACCCAACTCTTTTGGATCATTGCAATATTCAGAGGACCATTCACCGAGACTATCCAAGGGTTCATCTCTATCATATGTAGAACTAGACGATTTACATGTCTTCCACAAATGACTCACAACCCTACACCGTGAGCACCTAAAGGGAATACCCCAATAGTCTAGTGGCTAGTATTAATTCCGACCCCTCCACTCAATCTCCACCCCATCCAAAATTCCCTTAGATATGTCAATCTCCACCAGCAATTTCCCAATACGCTTAACCATACCTTAGAGAATATCTTCTTTGACATGAATAAATTTTCCAAGATGATTTCCAACATCCTTAAAGGAATCTCAATGCCACATTTCAAGAGGAAATCCACGAAGTAATACCCAAAGGTGGTGGAACCTAATATTCTATGTGCATGAGTCGAAAGAGAATGCGATATCTTAAGCATGAGGTTTACATGATCCTTTTGGCCAGGTTTGATGTAAGATAAGAGAGGCATGCTCCTCCTTCTGAAAGGTGAACCCTTATCATCCCATTGAAAAAATAGATATTTCCATACTATAACCCACAAGGGGCTTCCAAGAAGCCTCCACCCACTCTGTGATGTCACTGCGCTCATGGATTTATAGCTTAAATTTCCAACTAGACTGGTGAGAGGGAGTCCAACCACATGTTCCAACCCCGACTCTCTTCAAAGAACCATTTTGCTCTCGTCTGATTTGAGGATGTTCCACTTCCCAGGTTTTTTTTAATGTCCACGGCCAAGGCCAAAGCTAGAAGGGTTTATCTTCTTGCCATTTTCAATCGATAAACCACCAAACATCGAGACACCCACATCCCCACCAACATGAATATGAAACACATCTCCACGAACTAGGCCACCCCTGCTACCACCAAATCCGACATCTTGAATCGAGTTAACCTCCCCCTTTTCACTAAACCCAGGGCCATATGAAATATGACGAGAAGAAACCCCCAAAGTTGGAGAGCCCCCACAGAATGAACCAAGACATCGTTCAGGATGCTTCTTATAGTAGGGATGTTCCCAATAAACATTATCCAGTTGGAAAACCCCATATTTCTCCCACCTCTGATTCAATTCCATGTCCTCCTTGTTAATAACAACCCTGTTGAGCTGTCCAGCCATGTCCTTCATACATCCCAGAGCCAGATATACACCCCGTCAGCAATGAATCGTCCCACCGGCTACCAAATCCAAAAAATCACAACTCAACACAAAAAAAACCAACAGGAAAAACAATATAGGGGAATACCTCTAGGAAGCAAAAACCACAAAATGGTAAAATCCCCCACCCGGAAAAGAGCACTAGTCAATGATTCACGGACTGGAACAAACCAAACCACCTGACAAATAACAAATGGATAGTCCTGGGAGAGTAAAAAACCAAAGAAAGGACCATTATCAAAAGAGGAAACATGAAGTGGACATAAAACACTCACCAAACCTAAAAGAAACCGTCGGATAACCCCTGCAGATGCCATAGAAACACCAAACCCTAGCTTCGCCCTCCCCTATTACAAAATGTATATCATATTTAAAATAATTAAGTAATTAAATGATTGTGGAATGGTCTCTTATTTTATTTTATAAATAAAACAATTTAATATATTAATTTAACATTTGGTTAGTTTATAATTTTAAATTATATTATTAATATTAATATTTAAAAATTTACAACATTAATCAACTTAAGTATTAATTGCGAAAGAGTCGATACATATTAGTATTTATGATAATAAAAGAAAATGTTAAAGTTTTAAAAATAATTATGATTTTTAATTTAATTTGTAAAAGAAAATAAAAATTGTATTTTTTTAATATTTGAATATCAGTTAGCTTTAAATTGTAGTAGAAATTTGATGTAAAGTATTTTTTCGAAGTTAATAAGATCCAAGTACCATTTCTTATATATCTTAATAATAGAATAGTAAGACAAAATGTATAAACAAACCATTAAATTTGAAAATACATAACATATTTCTCCTAATGTGTAAGTTATGTAAGTTATGTTGTGAAAATAGCAATGGGTGTTTGTTTGGTTAATAAAATGAGGATGCTACTATTTGTTTTACAAAGTTTAAATCACTTTAAATTATGTTAATTTAAAAATATAGCAGCATAGATCCATCTTAAACCCGTATCTATCAAGTATCGAAAGGGATCCAATTTCTTAAGGTGTATTTATTTTTTAAAATTTAAACTCAAGAAATTTAATCTCTTTTGATTGATAGATCCAGGTTTAAGTTTTAAGTTTTTATTTTATAAATGAACATCTATTTTTTAATTACTTTTCATAATATTTTATTTTATGAGCCGACATGGATTTTTTAAAATACTTTCCATAATTTTTTATTTTATTAGCCGACATCAGTTTTTTTAATTATGTTTTAATTAAAAAAAACATTTTTACTTTTTAACTGATAATAAGGACAAACGTGTAACGTTACAACATCTCCCCCATACTGGGCTATAAAGCACCTCATTTCACTCGGTGCAAAAATAGTTTTCAATAAATTAAAAAAATAACCTCAAATTCATATATATGTTGGAATCGATTTAATACTGAGATGGGGGATGAATTAGTATTAGTGTAGTTATTAGCATATTTTACCTTCTTTAACAAATTAACCTTTACTTCACCTTTATTTCACCTTCTTGAACAGATTAATATTTATCTTTTGTTATGCATCAGTAAATAATCATTCACACATATATGCACCACATTAATAACACATAACACACAAGATTTTTACGTAGAAATCCAAACGGGAAAAACCACATGATGCTTCTTTATAGCGAAAAATAATACATTCAAGGAAGCACCAACTTCCTGTGTTTATCAACACCAACTGGGAGGAGGTACCAACCCCCTAGTTTTACAGGCACTGACCTGAAGGAAGCTTCCACTCTATGTGTTTTCTCCAGCACCAACTAGAAGGAGGCACCAACCCCCTATTGATTTGTTTTACAGGAACCAACCTGAAGGAAGCTACGACTCCCTATCCTTGCCCCGTCCGACTGCTCTGATGTCCAATATATCTTACTTCCTTACTGAACTTCAACTCTGTGCACTTCTTCAAATCTTCTGATGATGATTCTATTGTGCGCCACTTCATATGCAGAGTACACTCTGTCACTACGCTGCATACACCACTTGACTTCTAGAACTTCTCAACTCACACTTCTGCTGATGACTCACTTCATATATTGTGTGCTCTGCTAATTTTGTAGCCTTTGCTTCTGGTTCAACATTCTCCTCTACGTGACTGCAATGAACAACTGATACTGTGCTTTCAATTGATAGTTTGTTGTTCTGAAATGAAGCACTAGTAACAAAAGTAACTGCGCACTTTTTGATGTGTTTGTTCTGTTTAAGTGCTACAGTCTCTCAGATAATCTGCGATGTCCTATGCATCAAATAATTGGTCCGTTCAGTTTAACACACTTGTCTCAGATCATCTATATCTCGATGCGCCTATCATATTTTGTTGTTGTTATGTTGTTGCGCATCAGATGTAGTTCTCAACTTCGCACACTTTCACTTATGTTCTTATGTATTAGCTAGACATCTACGCAATATCTGAACACCTTCGGTTTTGTCTCTGTGCTTCTGTCTCTACAACATCTGTGACTATTGATGTGTTGATTGTGGTACTTCCCTTTGAAACATTAAGCACTTGTGCATTCGTCAATATTTATTCCTTTCAGTATTTGTGCAACCATCACAGGCCTACAACATCATTATGTGCACCATCAAAGCTTTGTTCTACTGCATGTGTGCATTCGACTCTTCGCTAGATCATTTTGTTATGTCGACAAGCTCTTCGAGGCCCCAAAAAACAAACTGAAACTTACTTGAAGCTCACTTCCAAGCTATCTACGAATCTTACTTCAACTCACCAACTTGCATGTCTATTTATACATGTCCTCCACAAATTGTATGTTCACAAGTTGGTCATGGCATCCTTCTTCCATACTTCATGGATTGTGCATATGCCACGTGTCTTCATATGCGTTATTGATGTATCATCTCTAATGTATCAAGCGCCTTCAAGGTCCTCAACCTAGTGGGACTACATACCTTGGTGGTGTATCATTGCGTTCTTGATGTACCATTGCCTTGTTGTATGTGTGCAATCTTCTACTTCATCTTGATATGTTCATGACCTTTGTTGTACCAACCCTTGTGGGTAATGTGCCCTTGTGATATCAATACTTTGTGTAACCCGCACATTCTTCAACTTCTACATGGTGGGATTATGACCTGTGCCTCATCATTGCATTTGGGTGATGCGCCCTTGATGTATTGATACTCTATGGATTCTGCGCATACTTCGGCTTCTACTTGGTGGGACTTTGACTTCTGCTTGGTCATCACTTGTGGGACTTGTGCACCTATTGTACCGTTGGTTGTGGAATTTGCTCATAGATAGTCTTCAACCGTTGTATCATTCTAGGAACTTGTGTGTGTTCCACTTACTGAAAGCATTTTATTATTGGCTATGCTTGCTTGCTTTCAAGATTGTGCAACCAATAACTACTTGCACACTTCCAACCATTAACCAAGCAATGCTCATCCTTGCTTGCACACTTGTACCGTTTGTTCAACCAACTCCTTGGTTGTTTGAGCACCTGTACCATTGTCCAACCAACTCCTTCAATTTGCTGGCATGAGAGAGTATGACTTGGTGGACTTAAGTTCTTTGCAAGGATGACATGATGTAGGATACATTATGTGTGTTCCTTCTTGAACTAGATCTTCATGAAGTATCTTCTTATGTACATTTTAAAAACTTGATCTGCATGATGTATCATCTTATGCACTTCTTCAAACTAAATGTACTCTTAGCTATACTCCAAAGTTGCTTGAGTGTTGTATCCTTGATATACATCTTCAAACAAAATGCACTCTTAGATATATTACTTGAAAGTTACATACATATCTGTCACATTCACCACTTGCGCATATACTCCTGATGTTCGTGTGCTTCTTCTTCTTGTGCATATATTGCTTTACAATGGCTTTCATATACTTCTTTTGTATCCACTTTGACTTTGACTGATATCAATAACTTACACTAAATCAATTGACATCCTCTTTGACATTAGATAATAGTCAAACACTTAATATCATCTTTAGTTGACATCAATAACAACTAATGCTTAACAACAGACAAAAAAAAATTAAAAAAATAACCATAAATAATAAATAAATATCACAATGATTTGGGAAAGCACTCCTTACACTATAACAAGAATAATTAATGAAATAACAATGAACGAACCTCACCTTATCTTCATGACGTGGAGGTCCCATTTTTATACACCGTCCCACTTTTATACAAGCTTCCTTGCATCTTTCCTCATGACTTATTGTCTGCCACTCAACTACAACTTGCATAACCGAGTCACCTTCAAACCTTGAAAGTTTAAACAAAAAATATTTTTTTTTTTCAACAAACACCCAAAGGCAAACTTCAAATAGTATCCAAAGTGCAACTTCATATCTACCAATAATGACTCTATTGTTGGACAAGGATGAGATATTTAATTTGACTCTATTCCAATATTTTAAGACGAGGATGAGATATTTAATTTAAGTTAGTATTAATGTCCATATAAAGTGGACGTGACATTAAATATAAGCAATTAGTATTTCAACGTAGGGTTGGGAAGCAATGGAAATATAAGTGATAATATTAAATATGGAATTTGGTTAAAAGTTTATAATGAAAGATGGGAAAAATGGTCAATTTTAACATTAAAAGTCAATTTTCCAAATTTGTACTTTGAGTCGAGTTTGAACTTTGAATTGAAAAACTATTCAACTCTAAATGCTTATTTGAAAGTTGACATACTTATTTGAAAGTAATTATAATGTTTATCATTAATGTTATTTTTATCATATTTGAAGTTTATCTAAAATATCAATTGAATTAACAATTAAATTATTAATTAAGGTGTGTCTATATGAATATATGTGTATGTGTGGGTTTTTCTTTATAATTTGGTTAAAAGTTTATAATGAAAGATGGGAAAAATGGTCAATTTTAACATTAAAAGTTTATTTTTCAAATTTGTACTTTGAGTCGAGTTTGAACTTTGAATTGAAAAACTATTCAACTCTAAATGCTTATTTGAAAGTTGACATACTTATTTGAAAGTAATTATAATGCTTATCATTAATGTTATTTTTATCATATTTAAAGTTTATCTAAAATATCAATTGAATTAACAATTAAATTATTAATTAAGGTGTGTCTATGAATATATGTGTATGTGTGGGTTTTTCTTTATATTTGGTTTAGCTTTGTGGGTAGAGTTTGACAATGGGTTTATAGTAACCCTAAATCCTAAGGAAAATCTAGACCGATTCGAGGTCATAGGATAACTAATGGACTTAGGGGGGACCTTTGACTTATGAGGTGAAAGAGGTGTTATGGTTTTCGAGGGCTCAAAAGGGTTTTGAGGAGGTAGAATCATGGCCTTTGACTAGGGTTTTGACTTTTTTCAACCAAGGAGGAACACTTTAGCCTGAACATTTTTCTATGGTTATTACCATAGAAAGATCTAGAGGTGACAGGATGGGTCTCAGGCTTGAGGAAGTCATAAATCCAGATCCGGCATATGCGAAAGGATGGGAGAATAATGAAGATCAAGTGATCGTTTCCAATATGTCCAGACTATAGTTGGGAAGTATTAATGATACATAGGTAGTACTCCCATTGACATTCAATGCGAATGATTTGTTGGATTGAAAACCCAAGCCTGTGTTGATTCTCCTCTCATTTTGGTAGGTCCAAATATATCATTTGTCCCTAAACTAGTTTTGTTAGAACCAAACTTTTAAGGGGCATCTTATGAGGAAGAACAATCAAAAGGTGAAGAAGGTTTCATGGGGAGGCACCTAGACTTGGCTTCTTTGGCTAGTTCTAGAGACATTGTCCAAGAATTTGTAGGTGAAAAAGGGACCCTGAAAAGGCTCAAGAGAAAGAAGAAAGTGATCAGGGACAATATTGAGAGACCTAGGATTATGGCAGGAGATGGTATATGGGGGGACTAAGTATTTGAGCTATTGGGTAAGACTCTAAGAGGATTTTTTTTTTTAGGTCTATCTCTCAAAAGCCTCTTTTGGGGAATGAATTCAAAGAAATTGGATGGAAAGGTTGGGTTATTGTCCAATCTTTAATAATTTTAAAAAGGGTTGGATTTGTATTAAGTTCCATTAGGAAGAGGATGCGGTGAGAATACTGAACGGGCACTGGTTTTGGGGTTCTTGTATTCTTAGTCTCAAGTTTTGGAAACCTTGCTTCATCCTCAATACGAAGTAATCAAGGTGGTTTTAGTGTGGGTAAAGCTACTGGGGTTTTCGGTGGATTTTTGGAATGATAATTTCTTGTGTGACCTAGGGAATCATTTGGGAAAAAATGTGATGGTTGATCCATCATATAAATATTGTGTCCATAGATTGGTCAACAAAATCATGGTGAACCTTGATTTCTCCAAGGGTCTAGCTAAAAGTATGAATGTTGTATTCAGTGATCAGGTGCACACACAAATATTAGATTATTGTAATGTCCCCTTCCGATGTGTGTGATGTCAAATTTTTGGAAATGTAGTGGAGAATTGGACGAAACC
Organism: Larix kaempferi; assembly: GCA_027924585.1. Taxonomy (NCBI): domain Eukaryota; kingdom Viridiplantae; phylum Streptophyta; class Pinopsida; order Pinales; family Pinaceae; genus Larix; species Larix kaempferi. The sequence goes on from BSBM01000806.1 coordinate 8,872,099, forward strand.
CTTTGTCAACGTGTGAAGAAAATATGGAAGGAAAAGTGAAGTTCCTTGCAAAGGACTAAAAATCCTAGAATTTAGATTTATGGGGTTAATGGACAAGGGAACTTAGAAGGGGACTTGTTGATTTATGAAGGAGTAGCACAATATTTGCAAGGGAGGCACAAAGTGTAGTAAACAAAGAAATGTATGGGAAATTGACAAGACAAGAATTTGCACCTAAGCACTCATACTTAGGTCAAGGTGGTGAAGGGATGGATAAATATATTAACTTTTTGGTGGCCATAGAACTTAATGAAATACTAGACTCAGATAATTGGGCAAGGATTACATGAATTGTTTGGATTGGGAGGGTTCTGTGGGAGATAAAAGGGTTTCTTATCGGTTGGAAAAACCCATGAATAATATGAAATTAATGCAGGGTTCGCATATTGCAGTAATCCACTCAAGATATTCCTCCATAAAAATACACCCAGTGACTCCTCCAACTCAAAATTACACATTTGGAGGCTCAAGGGAGCATATCAAATACTTAGGATTACATCAAGACACATATTTCATTAAATTTGCAATCAAACTATGGATCTAGAATTCAAAAATAACCAAAAAAACTCAATTTTGGTTATGTATTTGTAATAAAAAAGTTTCCAATTTTAATCAAATATGGTATGATTACATCTCAAAAGGGATCTCCCTTAATGTATTTAGATGGGAACTCGAACCTAGATTATTGCATGTCTGGAGGGAGTTATATTTGAGCTTTAGAACCAAAACCTATTAGGATCTCTCCCTTAAGAATCACTTCCTCAAAAGGAACTAGGGATGCCATCCATTGTGAAACCTATAATAGCACTACCTATTGGTAGTGGGTCTTTGGAGATGGTATCTACACTAATTTAAAGGAAGCCCCATAGCACAAAGATTCCACAAAAAACACTTACAACCTTAGGTCAAAAGGACATCTTGTCCCTATAGATGATTAAATGTCTAAGGGGTTAGGGGTTGGCACCAAGAGAGAGGTAGGGAAAGCAGGTGCAAGGAGAAAAATATCATCTCTTCCATGCTCAAAATAAAGTTGCAATATAAATCACACAAGGAAGGAAAATGAAGTTGGAGTAGGTTCTTAGAGAATCACAGCTCGTGACAGGGGTTAAAAAATGAAAATTCTTTCACTAGATATAAGGGGTTTGGGCAGTGCCACAAAAATGTTATCCCTCTTTAGATTGGTAGATCAGAAGGATTGACCTGACATTCTCCTTGTACAAGGGACAATGTGTAAGGGAGAACTAATTAGAGGACAAATTAGGAACTTGTTCAAAGACTAGGATTATTAGTTGGTCGATACATTTGGTTTGTATGAGGGACTCTTGATAGGTTGGAGAACATATCTTATTCTTATTAGTTGTTTCCTTGTTCTTCATATCTATGCACGAATTTTAAGAGTGAGAGCTTGGACCATCAAGTTTCAATTTTGAATGTGTACAGGCCATATGATCATAAGCACAGGATTTGGGACATTTTTTTCACTTTCAATTTTTAAGGAGAAAATTTGATAATAGGAGGAAATCTTAATTTTACCTTGAATAGATAAAAAAAATATAGGGTACTTTGGCTCATATGGATGTCTTGGAAAGGTGTTTTCTTCAATAGATTAGTAATGCAGAGTTGGTAGATGTGGATTTGGTTAAAATAAAACCAACTTGGAGGAACAAAGGGTCAAGAGCTATTGGTGTCTATAAGAGGCTAGACAGGTTCTTGGTTGGGGGGGAAGTTGTTGCAAATCATGGACATATTTAGAATTTGGGTGGGTATAGGAGGAGGATTGGATCAAAAACTAATATTCCACCAATTTTTGAGAATAGAAAATACGCCCTCTTCTCCATTTAAGTTGAATATGATATAGTTGGACAATGTGGAATTCCAAAACCACGTGAAGGTGAAATGGTGGTCTTTTGTTCAAAACTCAAATTTTCCAACCAACAAATAGTTTGTGGACTCCCTTCTAGTAGTCAAAGCCAAATTAGTATGATGGGAAACAACAAGGTACACGAATAGAGATTCAAATATCATTAAGGTGGAAGAGGCAATATCTACTCTTTTTAATAAAAATCCAGAGCTGGGGGTTTTCTCGGAAGAGGAACTTCAAACATTAGTAGAACTTGAGATGAAGAAATAAAATTTCTTAGAGAGTGAGAGGTTGACTGGAGGATGAAGAGTCAAGTGACTTCATTGGAACTTGGGGATGAAAATAAAAAATTCTTTCGTTGATTTCCCAATCACAGAAGAAGTAGTAATACAATTTAGGAGATGCAAAATGAAGTTGGTCATAAAATCTAGGGGTTCAAGGATCTAGTAGAATTGGGTGTTCAACATTTTTCCAAAATGTACAAGGAACTCAAGACAACAATTATAACAGAAATAGTAAATATTTATTCTTACTTTCCTAGTACGGTCACACCAAAAGAAAATGAAAACATGTTTGGGGAATTGAGCAAGAAAGAATTATTGGAAACCCTGTCATCATTCCAAAAAGGAAAAAGCTCGGGTCCCGACAATTAGATGGTAGAATTATTCACTGGCTTGATTGGTATTTTAGGAGAAGAGCTGATTTGAGTGGTGGAAGAGGCGAGGGTCTCTAGCGGAATTCTACCAAAATTCAATGCAATATTTATTGTTTTGATTCCGAAGACTGATAAACTACTAACTCTAGGTTTTTGGTAGACTAGGCAATATGTTGTATGCCAAACTCAATTCTTGAATTTGGATATTGTTGGAGTAATTAAACTTTGAGTGCGGATTTAAACCTATGTATCCCACTCTTTATGATTTCAAACTACCACTAGCAAACTAGTCTACAAATCCCTCAATATTTGCTATTGTACTTGACAAGAGTTGAGAAATAAATAAATAAAAACTTACAAGTATGGGTTTATGTTTAGACAAGATTTTAGGATTGATGATGATATTAAGTTTTGATTTCTAGGGATTGTGTGGATCATCAAGTTAAAATAGTTTCAAATATACATTTTTTTTAAATCTTAGGGATAATCTATTTGAGTTTTTGTTGTTTGTGAAATACCAATAATTTATGAGATCCCCAAAACCCTATAACGATTTAGTTTTATTGCCTCATTTCATTTATGTAAAGATAAAAAGCAATGTTTGTACAATTTCTCTCTATAGTGATTCTTAACGCTTAGACTTGAATCACAAACCAGGTATTCAAAGAATATAACTGCATAAAATATATATAAAAGAGACAAATAACATGAATTATGGGAAATATACCGTTGTAATAATGATCATCAGAAGAAATAAATCAATATTCACTTGGATTTTAAGGTAGGACGACCTCTCTTTAAGTAGAGTTCGAATTACAACAATATTCAACAAAAACATTACATGGCCTCCTAGCTCTATAAATATATACTCTATAGTAAAACCTAAGTACTTGTGGTCCCATCATTAATCAATACCAACTACCTAGTGGACTTTAAATGATAAAGAGAAGAATAAATAATGATAAATAGAGTATTTATGTGGTTGATTTTGTACAACAAAGTTCTAACCTAGAAATTCTACAAAAACGACATACCTAGGGCCCAAGCATATGTATTTTGTGTAAGAAAGATAAAGAGACAACTACTCGTAATTTTTGTTTAGTGGATCCCTTTTCCGGGCAAACCTAGAAAGATATAAGTTAAATAAAACACAAGCATATCTAAGTTGAGAATTATTATTTTTTAATTATTTAATCACAATATAAATACAAATAAAAAGTGTTCATTAAATTGAAACATGACATGAGTAAGGCCTTAAGCAAAAGTTTCATTATGCAAAATTGTAGAGTTCAGTTCAAGCAAGAATATTAGTTTCCACTAGCCAACAAGAACCAATATATTATACTATAGAACAACTAAATATTTTACAATGTCCATAAAATTAAAATATAATATTAAAATGCATTAAAATCACCATAAATTAAAATCTTTCTAGATCCTCTCCTTTGTCAATAGCAATCAAACACCATCGATCCTTGCACTCATGATTATGGTATTTTTTAAGGATTCTAATATTATACTTAAGTATAGTATTATAGGCAATTATTTTGGATTGAGAAAAACATATATATAGATAGGTAGGCGGATATTAAATATGAAACATACAATTTACTACTTAAACTTGTAAATTTTGGTGAATATTATGATAAAAAAACATATTTTATGTAAATATAGGCGATATTAGAGACTACAAAACACCAAATAACGAATTTATTTTTTGAAAAAAAACCCAAAAAATAGCCAATTGGCGAAATTTCGCCCTTAAAATTTCCCTGCTCATGACTAATCATGTCCAACTCTATAACCTTTTCAAGTGGATCTTCAATATCATAATATAGCATCTGAAATAGAAGATACAATATATAAGCAAGAGAATGAACTAACTAGTTTTAAGACATGTTAATATCATTTTTATTACAAGATAAACAACTTAGTTAGAAATAATGGACGGCCCAAGCATACACCTCAATCAATATAATATTTACCTTAACTCTAGACACTCGATGTGAGCTGCAATGAGGTGACTAGTTATTTTGTTTTTAAGTGTATAATTAGATTCTTTAGTGTTGCTCGACCTAGCTTTGATGACCATATTGTTAGATTCTTGGTGATTGTAGTGGAAGTGTTGTGGATAGGGTCTCACCATCAAGGATGTCTCAGCATAACATGACCTTCCCTAACCACTCTTTATGTAAAATCCAACTTATTTTATTCAATGAACACTAACTCTTCATATGGCAAATAATGATGACCCTTATTTTAATAAATAAAAAAAATTTGTAGCAAGGGAGTCTAATTCTAGAGATAATCTATCACCACATCACAACTCAAATAGAATTAGTAACAATCGTATCACACGATAATAAAAATAATTTATGGTCCATAATTTTTTTATAGAAAACAAGATGGGAGAGGAAGGTCAAACTAGCGAGTATACTCACCCAATAACCAATTAACCAATTTCTTAGTAGTAGACATCACTTCCTTGTAAGCCTCTCCATTAAGCATAAATATCATGGAATATTGGGACTTGTATGTTGTTGCAAACCAACTCTCACAACCAACGTGGTTCTAGATAACACAAAAGAGGAGAAGACAATTTTATAAATGTAAAAAATATTCCAAGATGTCACAATATAGGTGTATTTGATTGTTGTTTCACACACAACACATCCAACATATGAAGATGGGAAAGTCAACATGGAAGCAAACATTCTCACCCTACAACCAATCAACTATTAAGTTAGTAGGAGACACCACTCCCGTATGGTTTTCCCTATTGGTATAAGGATCATAGTAGGTCGTAACATGCATGCTAGAATAAAGTAAACTTACAAATAAACATTCGTGATTCTATTAAATACGAGGGATGAGATTATGAATTTATTTCAAGATAGTATTGTTTATAAGAACTTAAATTTGAACAATGAGAATTGGGGAATAAGATGTAAGAAAAGAGAAAGAAGTGTTGGAAACAACTTTAAAATGAGAGAAATAAGTAACCTTTTAGTTTGAGTAAAACTAAATCTCCAATTTATAGAAAAGATTGAATGTTGTGTGATATTTTGAAAGTTGAGATTAACTGTGTCTTTTCCTATCTATCTATATAATAGAGTAGTAAGACAAGTTATATTGGATGGCGTTGAATTTGGGTTTATGTCAACACATTTTATAAATGTGTAAGCTACATAATGAAAATGACAATACAAGTAATGGTTGGTTGATAGAGTAAAGGCATTGTTATTCCCCACTAAGGTTCAATTCATGCTAAAGACATGTTCACCCTTCATGGGTTGTCCCACTTGCAAAAACATATCGTTTAATATACCCATTTATGTTTCTTACATAATTCACACATATATAAATCACTTGCTAATTAACCTGCATTTTTCATTTACTGCTGAAATTTGATGTTGCATTTCCCCGTCAAATTAAAAAACATGACTTTCCAATATTTGTATTATCCTTCAATTTAACTTCACATAAATTAATATCCAGTCAATTTTAACTTCACAATATGTATAGATTGTGAATTTTTTTTATGATTGTTTTAAAAGATTCAAAATAATAGAATCAAGAAATAAAAAACATGCTTTTAATATAAATACAAATAAAAAGTAAATTAAAGCTTATTAAAATCTAATTATTAAGATAATAGAAATAGGTAATGTTCACCATTTACTTTAACTTTTAACAATTCAAATATTTATTACTTGTTAATATGAACCTAGAATTTCAATTTATGGTTTAGAATCTTCCTATATCACAGTTGTTTTATTTGTACTTTTGTGTTAAACACTTATCTATTAAATTCTATATTTTTACATTAATAATTTTCATGGGATTGGTGAACTAATGAGAATGAAAAAGTAACCAACATGATCTTGACATAATGACCTTACTTGAAATTCATCATAAATGACCTTAATTGCAATTCATCACACTCAACCACTTGAGTTAACCCACTCACTTAAATTTTAATTTTATGTGTGTGTGTGTATTTCATGCATATATTTACAAGGAGAAATGATAGGTAGGTAGTTTTCAAAAACATTATAGATTGACAATTTTATTTCACCTCAGTATCGATGGTTTCCTTTCCACAAGCACAAATAAAAAATGTTCAAAATAGATAAAAACTATTGTAAAATTTAATGATTAACCATCCTTTTCACTTTAAAACTTTTTAATATAAAAAGTATTTGTAATTTGTTTATTTAAATTATTATTTTTTGGGGGTAAATAAGAGTTAAATTTTCAAAGGATTTTTTTTTTTTAATTATAAATCAAAATCAAACTTTACAAATCATCAAACCATGATCCAAAAATAATAATAATAAATTCAAAGGTCATTAAAGTCAATATAAGGTAAGGACATGAATGTCAATAAAGTGTAGATTAGGTGATTGGGAGGATAGGTTGTGTTCTTCATGCTATTGTATTACCATAACATCAACTAAGTGACATGCTATTGTATTACCCTGACATCAACTAAGTGTCAATGCTCTTCAAATACAAATAAATAAATAAAGATAAAAATAAAAATAAAGCAAGTTGGTAAAGTAAGTGTCCAACCTTCTTAGTCAATAATAACAATGATGAAAGAAAGCAAATGGGTGAAAACAAAAATGTCAATGCTCTTCAAATACAAATAAATAAATAACGATATGAATAAAAATAAAGCAAGTTGGTAAAGTACGTGTCCAACCTTCTTAGTCAATAATAACAATGATGAAAGAAAGCAAATGGGTGAAAACAAAAAAGTCTATGTTGAGGGAGCCAACTCATATGTTATGCCTATTGGCTATTTTGATGGAGCTGCACAGGGAGGGAAATGTGTCATAGGGGGTTATCTGGTAATTTTAGATAAAAATTATTATGAACTCTCTCGTGGCAGGGGTTTGGGTAGCAATACAAGAGCAAAACTCTTGGCTTTATGGACTCTTATATCTTTTGCCCGAACTAAGGACTTAACCACACTTCAGATTCTCGGTGACTCCACAATGATTATTGGTTGGGCTTTGGGCAAGCGTCTCTTGAATGTGACTTCTCTTCAGCACTGGAAACAGTGAATTACCATCTTGTTGGATCAATTTCACAACTACTCTATACAACATATCTCTCAATCTTTCAATCATAGAGTTGATTTAATGTCAAAGAAGGGATTACTCTTGGCGGATGGTATTCTTCAGGTTACCCCTTTCATTGATCACCATCCGGGCGAAACGTTTTATGTTCGCCTTTATTAATTAGGCTATCCTTCATGATTCTTTTTGTAAAATCGATGCTCTTGCTTTTGGGGGTTTTTGGTTAAGTTTCTCTCTGTTTCTGTGTTAAATTCCAAGATGTTATCAGCTGCTATGGTTATGAAGTATATTACTGAATAGTGGTATTCATTATCGGACTTATTGTAAAAGACTGCATAGTCTGTTATTTCAAAGATTCTATCATTGGGATAGGTATTATTGTAAGTTTCTTTGATTCATTTAATGAATAACAATGAACTTTTTTTCTTGTTGAAATATATATATATATATAGATATAGATATAGATATATATATATATATATAATTTTATTTGATAGGACTAATTTTAACATTTTTTTTGTTTGCTAGAATCTATCTATCTGACTTGCGTGAATGGCCTTTGGTCTGAGAAACTATGACCTTGGGGTATCTAAGTCGTTAAAATCACTCGGGGATCGCACCCAGCCTAGGCCATACTAACCCTCAACTGGTTGTATTTTAGGTGTCTCCTCCCAACTAGCTCATCCCTAAGGAGAATTGAACCCAAATCTCCTTGTTAACAAGACCCACACCTTAACCGAATGAACTAGCATATATTAAATTTAATATTATAATAATGATGTTTAATTAAATTTATATAATAAAAATTAAAAAAAAATAGATAAAAAAAAATATTAAAAACATTAAAAAAATAAAGATATAAAAAATTAAATTTAATTAAAAAATTGTAAGAAAATATAAAGAGAGTGGTGTGCATGGGAAACATATACTTTAAACATAAACTAAACACTATATTCCTTTTTAATAGTCAACATCATCTAAACTATTTTATATGTATATGTATGTGTTTTAAGGTTTAATGCTAAGAGGTTATAATTAGGTCAAATCTTGGGGAGTTAGTTATGTCACCAATCATCAAAGTTAACCACCTTCCATCAGGGAAATTAGGAAAATAAGGTAGAATGCTCTATGAAATAAACTATTATGACCTTTAGGAGGAAAGGAGTTAAGTAGGACTCTTTAGTATGTAATAAATTCAAATTCTATCACAATAGACTCTCCAAAGAAGGTTGCAACATGTTTATAGGTTCTCTTCTAGTTTCAAGGCCTCAAGATGAGATATATTCCCTTTGTGTATGATAGCTATATATTCCTTCGTTAGGGATTGATTGCATATTGTATATGTGCTTTATGAACATTAAAGTTGATACCTTTCACCACTAGTTTCTATGTTGCTTTTTTATTTAAGTAATGTGGGAAAATCTATGACTTTCTGTATATAAGTTCAATGTATCCCAAAACAATTGTTTATAAATATTTTTCGATCTAAATATAATACTTAGTTAGGGTTGAGGATTTATTGTAGTTTGTTTACATATATCTTTTCTTGAAAACGCCATGGAGATAGTGGTAGTTGTTTTGAAAGAAAATTCAAATATGTGGATTTGCCAGGATCATTCTTACTAAGTGAGCTTATATAAGTGATGGCCATTATTTCGACAATTTTGTTTAGTGTCAACATAATTCATCTCAAAGACATATGATTTCATATAGTTGACCCACATTTATTTTTATTTATAAATGCAACTTCTCTTAGTTGAAGAAAATTTGAAGAGTCTTAAAGTAAAACCTTTTGGTAATAAAGAATCGAATTCTCGAGATTCAATGGTATTGTTCTAGAACCACATTGAAATTCAAATATAGACCATAATAACAATCATATAAAAAAACAAATTTTAAACTCTAAGTGAATTTCAGAAAAAATTCTTCTCAATTAAAAATATTCCTTTTGTTTTTAATGTGATAAACTCAGAATTGCAAGTTGATGAAATATAAAAATTGACTTTTGTTGAATCCCGGGTAGGAATTACATAATAATAATTAAAAAAAAACACAGATTCCCCACCTCACATTATAACTAAAGAGACAATTAAAAAAATGATTGAGAAAAGGTGGTCAAGTGCCATGAACTAGCTTCACCTCAATCTTTTCAACTTTGGAGGTCCGTCCTTGCATATCTCCTCATGATTTCTTGTCTTGTCTGCCACTAGTTTAGAATATCCACTTAGCTTTCGCTGCCAACTGTGGAAGGTTAGGTTAAATAATATAATAATATCCAATGCAACAACGCCGACAGACAAACTTCAAATGTACCGACCATGAAACTATTCTACTTTAAGTTGAAACTAATGTCCATATAAAGTGAAAGTGACTTTGAAAAGAAGGGACTAGTATAATAATATTATTTTAAAAATTGGCTGAAAAATGTGAGAATAAGAAATTTAAAATACTAATATTAAGTTTTAAGAAATTTAAAATACTAACATTAAGTTTTTAAAAGATAGGAAGATTTATTTCTTTTAAGATGTGGATAAATTTGAATATTAAATAATAAAATAAGAGTTGTATGCGGCAATGTTCACCATAGAGTATGAAAATAGAGTTTGCAAATGCAGGAGCTAGAAAGTGATGTTTTGGAGGAGTTATTATTTGTATTTATATCTATTTGCAATTACCCATGTAAAGAAAAGATTGAGATTTTAAGACGTGGTTTTAATATGTTATATTCAAAGTTGGCATTTGAATAGAAATGTGGTTTGACTCTGCATGGAGGAATGCAGGTGTAGAGTTATGTTGAGACTTTGGTTTTAAATTTTTTAATAATTTAGTTAATAAATTTTAATATATAATTTAAAAAATTTGTAACTTGAATGTTAGGAACCCGTGTCAACGCTTCTCTTTATTTTGTTAGTATATTGTTGTTGGACGCATATGCTTTGTAAGTCGTCCCGTAGTATTTGTTGATCCATAGTTTGTATTAGCCCATGGTATTGACCCATAGTATTGGACGCATATGCTTTGTAAGTCGTCCCATAGTATTATATGTTCCATGGTATTGACCCATAGGGCATAGACTTAGTATATAAGTGTGTGTTGAGATCACTTATAAGAAGGGTAAGGACAATCTGGTGGCGGATGCTCCTTCTCGCATATTTGATAACATGGTTTCTCTTTCAGTTATTTCTATGCTTGTTCCAAATTGCTTGCAATCTATTCAACAAGGCTATGTCTTCTATGAACTCCATGCTTCTCCATCGGCAAGGCACTCTGGGTTCCTCAAAACGTATGACCAGGAACAGTGTAACTTCTTTTGGCAAGGACTGAAAATGACAATTCAACAGATGGTGGCTGAATGTGCTACTTTCCAGGTCAACAAAGGTGAAACGACACTCCTTCCGGGATTGCTCAAACCCTTTCCCATCCGTGCACGGATTTGGACAAATATTTCTATGGAATTTCTTGAAGCACTCCAGTGATACAATACCACATCTAAAATGACACCATATGAAGCAATCTTTTGACAGTGTCAACACCCAAAAAGTGTTGACTACCTCATCTACCCCATTACATGACTCATTTGTCCATATTTCCTACCATATTTGCCTCCAGAACCCCAAAAAACCATTAAAAAGTCTCCAAAAGGCCAAAAACCATTAAAAAAGCCTCCAAAAGGCCAAAACCCCCCTTTTTCTCCCAAAATAAGTTAAATTTCTCCAAAAATAGCAAAAACCCTCTAAAAAGGGAATAAAAAATATAAAAAAGAGGAAAAAGAGGGAAAAAATGAAGCAAAAACCCTATACAGCTGACCTAAACCATATGGTGCCCAAAACCATGGGTCAACACTCCACCACTAAAAAACCTATAAATAGGTGATGGAGGCTCCCCATTTCATATCCATAATCATCCATATTCTCACTCCGCCAAATATTCTCACGAAACCCTAGCTCTCCCTTTGGAGCTACTTTCCACTTGAAAACCCCATTTGGCCCCATTTCCAAAACATCTTTGGAAGAAGGAGAAGGAACAACACTGGAGCTTGGAAGCAACCCTCCTGGACTGCTGCAAGAGCTTCACCAACCTCACATTGGAGGTATAATCAATACAAAAACATTTTATTATCTTGTTTTTTTTGTTTATGCACATGCTAGTTTAAAGTTATTGTTTTCATTTATTGTATTGCTTTCACTGTTTTTACTGAACTACTACTAAGGAGTCCTTTCTCCTTAGTAGGTGCCCATTTGCACAAGCTAGGGTGAAAACCTTAGCTACAGTTTTTGGTGACTCCCCTAGTGTTCCTTTGAATTTATGGTTATAGTTTTTAAAAGTTTTTAGTTTTCTGCAATATTTTTCTATTTTCCCCTTTCGGCTGTCACTTTTGGCAGTCAGGTTTGCTGCCGTAACCGCATTTTTTTCCTCCATAGTTGCGCTCCCACTGCAGCTTCCAGACTGTTACCTACGATCCGACTGTGGCTCTCAGATTGTTTCCTGCGATCTCCCCGCAGCTTGCAGTCTGTTTCCTGCGATCTGACCGCAGCTCTCAGCCTGTTTCTTGCGCTCCGACTGCGGTTGTTACCCTTTTTCCTGCGATCCGCTCGAGGCCTTCAGCCATTTTCCTGCGGTCCGCCTGCGGCGTTCATCCATTTTCCTGTAATTCGCCTACGGCTTTCAGCCATTTTCTTGCGACCCGCCTATGGCTTTCAGCCATTTTCCTGCAATCCGCATGCGGCTTTCAGCCATTTCCCTGCAGTCCGCCCGCGACTGTAGACCTGTTTTCCTCGATCCGACCGCGCAGTTTTGCTGCAAACCAGCGATTTATTTTTTACACTTTTTCCCTGTTTGAACCCAACACTTTGCTACAATATTTTTTGCACTTGCACAGCCACCTGTCCTATCTGCAGCCATACTTCCCTATAGCCTTTTTCTGCAGTATTATTTATGTGCCATTTACATAATTTTTTAAAATTTCAGCATTTTAATTGAAAAAAGAAAATTTTACATTTCAAAGTTTAATTTCTGCATTGTTAATTTTAGTTAGAAAGTTGCCCACCCCGTGGCACTTTTACTTGGATTCATTACCGCACACACACACACTCTATCACCTAATTCAAGTGAGCCCTAAAACACTACTTAACACAACCAACATTCTAACCCCACTTGGGGAACACATAAGAATCTTGTAGTTAGGTAGGATCGGGGGGATAGGCATCCAAATAACACCCCTCGGTCACTTACACTTGAGACATAGTTATTGTCCATTAGGGAACCAAAATCCCATAGTATTTTTTGGCACGGTCACAACCAGTTTATCAGAGGGCCTCTCCCCTAGGAGAGTTGAAGTAGCCAGACTGGTTCCGAAGGCCCAAGTGGAATACCGCAATCCATTCAGTCACCGAAGGATAGCTTTCGTAGTTCTCGGTGTATTACTCGTATGGGGATACGGCAGTGATAGAACCAAACTGCAGATTCACCTTTTCTAGACGTGTCATGAATGGGGTATCTTAGTTGCCTTTCTTCCAGGATTGACTACTCGATGTCCCTCCCGGTAGGGGGATATCTTTAGCCACTTGGCTCTACTATCCATATTGTCTGACTTGGATTTCATCACCTTGTAGAGGATATGTCTGGTTGAGTCATAATACTATTTAGTTAGGTGTTTGCATGCTCCCTTACCTCCTTTTGGTCTAGTGAGTCCACTATTTTTATTTTTTAGGAAACCTGCTGCTTATTGGTATTCTGATCATTTATGTTGATACTCCGCTTATTGTAGCACAGTTGTTACAGTCAGTGTTTTGAGTTGGTTGTTAGCCTGAGTGCCATATTTTTTGCGCTCTCCTTTTGCACACTCGGTTGCATTAGGGTTTTTGAGCTGTTTTTCACTCGACACAACCCCCAAAGACTTGACACCATCTGTCACCATTGAGTCCCCGAGACATTCTCGGTGCCTCCGAGGCCAGCCCCCGCAGCACAGTTCACTTGACACCACCTATCATAGACGTAGAGCTTCGTCACTCGACTCCACTCGTCGCAGACACAGAGCTCCGTCCCCTAGCACTGACGCCCCTTATTTTACCTTTGATTCTGAGGCAGAGTCCAAGAACCCCACTTACACTGCACCAACCAGCCCTATGGCTGGCATGACTTCCAACCCTTTCTTTGTAGGGACCCTTGGTGGAGCATCCACCACCACTCCAGCTACCAAACCCGCTTTGGGTATGCCCTCGATGGGGCCCACATCCACCATTCTGATCACTGCACCCATCCCAATGGCTAGCATACCCATCCCAACTCCACCAGTGGCTCACACTACCCTTGGCAGTGTAGGACCATCCCATACCACCTTCGTTCCTCCACCTGGGGGAAACGTCCCCAACCCAACCCCAGCCCCTTCACTTGGGGGCATTGGCCCCAATGTGGTCACAACCACCAGTATGTCACATCCTTCTACTAGTTTGCCATTCATGGTTGGTCTCAACCTTCCTGACCTAGCCAGACTGACTAACGATCCCATCAGACACGACCCTGCGTGGCCTCACATGCCCACCAAGCTCCCATCCAACATCCCTAAGTTTGAGGGCAAGGCAGGTGAAGACCCCCAGAACCATATTATGTCCTTCCATCTATGGTGTTCCTCCAACTCCATAATGAAAGACTCTGTCCGCCTCCGTCTATTACAGCGCACCCTCATTGGCTCTGCAGCTAAGTGGTACATCGAGCAGCCCCATGGGAGCCATGCCACCTTTATCTCCCTCACCTCGACCTTCCTGTAGTTCTTTCAGTTACCTGTCCACTATGATGCAGGAGTTGAGATCCTACTATCTTGCATATAGAACATGACCACCCACATCACTGACCACATTCATGAGTGGCATCGATGCCGCAGCCTCTGCAAAATCAAGTTAGATGACCGTATCTTCTTAGATTGGTTTCTAAAATCTCTCATTCCTGTCATTGCTAAGGATGTGGCATCCAAGCGACCCCAGTCCGAAGAATAGGCCATCCTCAAAGCTCAGCAATTTGACCTTATTTACGCCCAGTCTAGTTATCTATATTCCATCATCCCTGACGCCTCCCGCGGTGATTCCTCTCGACACGATGTGCTGGGGGAATCCCATGCCACATACGGCATCATTGGCTGTATAGCCTCACATAACCAGCCCTTTTCCATAGCACATCCTAGCCCTGGCCCTGAACTTTCGCGGGATACATCCCATTCTGGAGCAACCAATTCATATGCTCCCATGGCATATCATCACCATTCCCACGGACCCTCATGTCCACCTCAGTGCTTTAGTCATGCATCCCCCGCTTACGCCCCCCGATCGCACCTCAGCCATATTAACACCCGCAGGCCGCTCTAGCTCCTGTATCCTCTCAAGCCCCACCTGCTTATTACCTGCCATAGGCAGCCCCTACGGCAAACCCACAACCCATCGCACAAGCATATCAGCAACCCCCACAAGGCTCAGCACCTGCGCCGCCTCCACCTACTTATTATCCACCACAGCTTGCTCTCGCACCTGCACAACCCCAGAACCCACCTGCTGCCCAAGGGCAAATATATGCCCATCAAAATCCACAGCCAAACCAAAACAACCAGCGCCAACAGGGCCAGCAAAACCGCGACAAAGGTCGTAACCATGGGAACAACCCCCTTCCAGACCAAGGCGGTCCACCTTCCAATCCCCCAAACAATAATAACACGGCACCTTCTAACCAGAACCCCGATCGACTGCCCAAGCAGGCCAAAAATCCTAATTTGCGAACAAACCATCCTTGTTCTATTTGCAGGGTGTATGGACATTACACACACACTTGCCCACATTTGGAACGAGCTCGGCAACTTTGGACCGATGATGCCCACCAACAAGGGCACGTGGCTCCTCAGGTGCCACCCAACCCCCCACCACCTCAGAATCAACCCTTGGTGTTACAAAACCCTTTACCCACCCAAGGCATAGTGAACACTTAACCATTGGCTCCCCCTCAAGGAAACGCGCCACCACAACAACAAATCACTTATGCCGCTCGTGATCAACCCATGTTAGACTCAAGTACCCATCACTTGTTAATAATGTCATCCGCTGATGTCAACCTTCAAACCCGCCGAAACCAATATGGCGCCACCCCTGGAAGCCCCTCCCACCGAAAAAAACACCACTGCTCATCCCATTGATCAATCATTACACATTCCTCTGGCTCCACTAGATGGCGCCTCCAAATCCCCTCGCTTCCCACTCCACCACATCAACAATAACCACAATGCTCGTGCTGCGTCTAATTACAACATTGTAGATGACTTAGCCCAGTCCCCCGCATCCATGTTTGCATTAGAGGTCTTAAAAAATTGTCCTTCACAGTGCAAGACTTTGCTCTCCACCATTGCTGCTATTGACCCAAATGATTCGCGAATGATGGCCTTCGATTTGGACCAATCAGAACCATGCCTGCCTTCCACATTAGCATTCCAAGTTTCTGTATCCGTTCGAAATCTTGTCATCCATCAGTGCATCATCGATGAAGGTGCCTCTACATGCGTTATGTCCACTTTCATTTGGCAGAAGTTGGGATCCCCTACTCTCCAGTAGTCTACCACTGCATTGCGAGCCTACGATGGCCATTCGGCTCAACCCCAAGGTCTCTTAGCTAATGTCCCCGTCCAGTTGGCTGGTAAAACCGTGTTCATTGACATAGAGGTCATCAACGCCCAACTTTATTGTAACCTCTTACTTGGTCGTAGTTACATGTACGCCATGCGGGTGGTTGCCTCATCCATTTTTCATACCATGATGTTCCCCCATGACGGACGCGTGGTCAAGGTTGACCAACTCACCTATTATGATCCCAATGCTCCCGTTGCACCCGAAAATGTTTCCCCCCTGGTCGAACAACCTGCTTGCGGTGCAACTACCTCATTGGTTTCCTCAGTGGGACCCGGAGTCTACTCAGATACGACCATGACCTCAACATTCCAGGCCATTCTACCCCCATCACCCATGACCAAAGTATCTGACTTATGTACCCTTCCCCACAATACACCAACACCCAACCATCAACCGCCCTTGCTACCCCAACCACTATTGGTACCTAGTCATGTTGGTGTTACACCCATCCATACAATCTCCTTCATATTTCCCCCTTCGGGAGTAGTAAGCACCCAGGTTATGGCTACCCTCAGCCTCCTCGGTTTGACCTTAGGATTACCCGTATGGTACATTACGCCTCCCGTTACCCCTCCGACACCAAATGTCGTCCTACAACCGGTGCAACCCATCGCCACTACTAGTCAACCACCTCCCGGTGTCACTACCCCTTCACCATCTACTACTCCACCCCCTCTTATCAAGCACACTGGGGGTAGAGGCCCACAACCATACACTGCTATACCCCTGCCCATAACAGTTAAAACCCCCCTCGTGTTTCGTGCTCCTCCCAAATGCTCGTTGTGTGATGAGTTAGGCCATCCTACCCATCAATGTCCACAATTACCCGCATTACAAGAGCACATGCAAATGCTTGACGATGACCCCAACATCCCAGTTATCGAACTCGACCCAGCCCCCAAGCCTCGTGATAAATCACTGCGTACTAACCACCCTTGTGCAATATGCAGTATTTATGACCATTACTCACATCACTGTCCTGATCTCCCAGATTACAGAGCAACTCTCTACGAGATGAATAATTTAGACCTTGAGATGGCGCCCCCCACCATTGAGGATATCCACCCCCCAGTACCCCCCTCATCCAGAGAGATTAATACCATCTATATGATCTCTTCTACTACCACTCCTTCGTCAACCGATTTGACAACTCAAAGTTTCCACAATGATGAGGAGATTCTAGAGGCTCTTACTGTCCCGGATTACCCCTGGGAGGATATTCACCATTGTTCGTATTTCCTCCCGGAGGACCCCTCCTCCACCACAGCCACCCAACTTTCGGTTGAGTCCAAAGATTTCCTCCCCACCAAAGTCGACTGGTTTAAAGAGCCCATTCCCACTCCCGATGCCTTCGAGGAAGGTAACATGGCCAATATCTCACCCACAATCCACATTGATATCTCTACCCCAGCTGGTGCTCCTGAACTCATTACGTTAGGAGCCTCCTGCACTGAGTATGAGATCGGAGAGTACACAAGACTTTTCCAGGAGTTCCGTGATGTCTTTGCCTGGTCCTACACTGAAATGCCTGGTCTTGACCCCGCTATCATCGAGCACCACATTGACACCTCTGAGTTAGGGGGCATAATAGATTACCTCAACCCTGGGATAGGGGGCATGATCAATCATTTTGAACCCTCCCCATCACATCTATCTCAGCATTTCAATGATCCCATTATTCAAACCAACACATATGTGATCCACAATCATATACCCCATGCGCATAGCATAGGGGCAGGTCATTAACCCTGCTCACTTTTTCACATGTGCGATCTCAACCATTTTTGAGGTCACATGTCACTTGTATATATGATTTGATTCGATACACCTAGTATTTTGCCCCCGCAGGTCATTATTTCTCCCCACCACTGCATCCTTGTTTTGGTGGACTCAACTTTATTTATAGTCATTTTTAACCTCGTTTTTTCCTTTGCCATTTCAGATCCATATGAACTCCGTTTTTCACACCATTTGTACCATCGGATTCAGTTTTCCGAGCCCGTGATGATGCTTGAGATCATTTCTCGCTCTCACCCTCAGTTTTTTTGGGTATTTTTTTCAAAATGCCCCCGTCGCCTCGGTCCACGTGCCAGCTCGACCATCGTCCGTTCTGACATTCCTTATATCGCCGGATTCATATTTCCGTGCTTGTGATGATGCTTGACATCATTTCTCGCTCTCATTAGGAACAGTTTCAACATTGTGTCCCGACACCTTGTCCCCTCGGCTTGCGTGCCACATCAGTCATAGCCCATTTTTGATATACTTTATATCATCGGATTCATTTTTTCGAGCCCATGATGATGCTTGAGATCATTTCTCACTCTCACCCTCATATTTTTTGGGTATTTTTTCCAAAACGCCCCCCGTCACCTCAGTTTGTGTGCCACATCGACCGTAGCCCATTTTTGATATACTTTATATCATCGGATTCATTTTTTCAAGCCCGTGATGATGCTTGAGGTCATTTCTCGCTCTCACCCCCATATTTTTCAGGTATTTTTCCCAAAACGCCCCCCGTCGCCTCGATTTGCATGCCACCTCGGTCGTTCTCCGTTTTTGACACTTTTTATATCGCCAGATTCAGTTTTCTGAGCTCGTGATGATGCTTGAGATCATTTCTCGCTCTCACCAAGTACAATTTCAACATTGTGTCTCGACACTTGCTGCCTCGATTTACGTGCCACATCGGCCGCCATCGGATTGTTACACATTTTTACATGAGCCAGTCACTCCACTCATACTGCAATTATTTCGTTATTTTGCCACCATTCATCATCCCGCAAGGACGCCCACCAGTGTTCCCCCCCACCCTCGTTCTTGGTTCTCATCGATGTTCCTTGATTGAGCACTTCTTCCTTGCCTAGCCATTCCTGTTGTTCGGTATAATATTATCCCTTTTTTGGGCCGGACAAGTCCTTTATGAAAAAGGCACTTAGGGAGTTTCTGTTAAGCTCTTTTCTGACTCCTAACACAATGAAAAGATCGCTGAGCAATCTTGCTTCCTTTCATGCTCGTTAAAGTACCTGAAAGGGCGTCTATTTGGTATAAGTTTAACCCTTTTCTGGACCTGGTAGACTAATTACGAAAAAGGAATATTCTAGTCACACCGGCTAGAAGAGTTCTTCATTGCATCCTTTTATGCTTCTTCAGGCATTGGAGACTAACACACAAAAAATCACCCCCCTGGAGTCTTCTTATTGCTTTCATACTCTCTAAAATTGAAAGCAACCACGAGCAGGCACCGTCCTGGGCTCGTACAAATCCCCATGATGGTACCATTCTATTATTTTAGAGTCTTCTTATCACTTTTAGACTCCTTAAAATTGAAATCAATCACGAGCATGAACTGTCCTGGGCTCGTATAAATCCACACGACAATACCGTTTTGAACACACTTCTTCTAGTTCCTTAACCCATGCAGAATTCCCCCCAGTGCCCTTTAGCACCATGATCGATCATGTCTGCAGCACCCCCAATAAGGTCGCCTTTGTTCAGAGTATTCTGCAGTCTCCTGCCATCTTACACCACCTTGAGTATCACTCATCCCAATCACTATCCTTGATCCATTATAGCTATGATCCATTTCCCACCAGTGAGTTTCATATGCTGCCCGGTCATCCCCACATCATACTCTGAACAAAGGAAGATTGAGTCCACCCACTCTACTTGCCCAGTTACCCTCCACCCCCACAATATGTCAGTCCTACCATCAGTACTCTCACACTTCGGTTTTCCACCTCGTGCTCCTATCAAGGAAACATTATTGCCTTGCTAGTTGCAGGTCTCCCTCTGTCGACGACAGCCCATCTATTCTGGAGGATAGACCCAGAGGTCCCTGCACCTTGGACTCATCACCATTTGTGGTGAGTGCCTACAGACCATTTTGAGAGGAGTCATTAGTGCCTCTCCGAGTGGTTGTTTCTCACATGCTCAACTTCAACACCTTGATCGCATCGTTGAGAATCGCGCAGCGTATTTATCCCTTTAGTTATTTGTCGAAGACCCCGGATTTCCTCGGGCTCTAGCACATTGGTTAGTCACTTTGAAACGCCCAGTTATATGTTCTCGTGAATGTCTAGGTTACATTGGCGATTGTATTTGGAAGCCATCCAGTTATATGCTTCCTTGAGTACTCAGTTTAGTTCCAGTTCAGTGTACCATTGAGGGCATGACTCCCCGTCACTATGATCCAGTAGTTCATCAGTTCCTTTGGTATCACACTCAGCAGCACTAGTGTTATTCCAGTGTATCAGTTCTTTAGCTCAGACATGGTCAGCCGAGCAGTACGTCCCAGATTCTGTGTCCCCTCTAGACCCTTATGATGTACACAGTGGTTCTCCATGTATCCTTCAAGCCCCCAATTTTGGGTTTCCTTGTTATGTTTTATATATCTTGATACGAGCATGGGTATGCCCGCCTCGTCCATATATTTAGATTCTTCCTCATTCATTATTTGAGGCCATGTATATTTCAGGTCCCCATTTTTTGGACCCCATTGTTATTATTATAGATCTTGATATGAGCATGGAAATGCCCGCCTCGTCCATATGTTGAGATTATTCCTCATTCACTTTTGAGGTCATGTACTTTCAGTTTTTGCAGTTTGTTCGGGACCGTTGTTCCGGGCTCTAGTTCGTTTCTTCTCCTCTCCACATCCTAGGAAAACCATCAAAGACTTATGATTTCTATCGGCCATACGATGAGCTCCTACCCTCACACATCAGGGGGCAATCTGTTAACACCCAAAAAGTGCTCACTACCTCATCTACCCCATTACATGACTCATTTGTCCATATTTCCTACCATATTTGCCTCCAGAACCCCAAAAAACCATTAAAAAGCCTCCAAAAGGCCAAAAAAACCATTTAAAAAGCCTCCACAAGGCCAAAAACCCCCTTTTTCCCCCAAAATAAGTTAAATTCCTCCAAAAATAGCAAAAACCCTCTAAAAAGGGAATAAAAAGGAGAAAAAAGAGGAAAAAAATGAAGCAAAAACCCTATACAGCTGACCTAAACCATATGGTTCCCAAAACCATGGGTCAACACTCCACCACTAAAAAACCTATAAATAGGTGATGGAGGCTCCCCATTTCATATCCACAATCATCCCTATCCTCACTCTACCAAAAATTCTCACGAAACCCTAGCTCTCCCTTTGGAGCTACTTTCCACTTGAGAACCCCATTTGGCCCCATTTCCAAAACATCTTTAGAAGAAGGAGAAGGAACAACACTGGAGCTTGGAAGAAACCCTCCTGGATTGCTGCAAGAGCTTCACCAACCTCACATTAGAGGTATAATCAATACAAAATCATTTTATTATCTTTTTTTTTTCTTCTGTTTATGCACATGTTAGTTTAAAGTTACTGTTTTCATTACTGTATTGCTTTTACTGTTTTTACTGAACTGCTACTAAGGAGTCCCTTCTCCTATTCTTCTTCCATACACCCTCAACAGTTCCCAGTTCAGGCAATTGACTCGGTTCTTTGAAACCGCGATCAAATTCTTCTCATTTTGCAGGACAATCTTCACATGGCAAGAATTTGAATGAAACAACAAGCCGATTAGCACCGTTCTGAGCGCACTTTTCATGTAGGTGATATGGTTCATCTTCGTCTACAGCCTTCCAAGCAATCCTCCCTAAAACTCAACAGGCATCAGCTTCTCTCTCAATCTATCACAGAGGTATTAATTCAGTGGCACGGAATGCAACCCGAGGATGCTACAAGGGAATCACTCCTTCAGATTCCGGATCAATTTCCACATCTAAAGCTTTGAGGACAAATCTTTTTCTAAGGGAGAGGGGATGTTAGGAACCCGTGTTAACCCTTCTCTAAACTTTGTTAGTATATTGTTGTTGGATGCATATGATTTGTAAGACGTCCCGTAGTATTTGTTGATCCATAGTTTGTAATAGCTCATGGTATTGACCCGTAGTATTGGACGCATATGCTTTGTAAGTCGTCCTATAGTATTATATGTTCCATGGTATTGACCCATAGTATTGGGCATAGATTTAGTATATAAGTGTGTGTTGAGGCCAATGAAGGCACCATGAAGTTATTTGTATTGAGCTTGCTCAAAGAACGTTTTCCCCTCGAAGTGGCCCGCGATCAATAAAAATATTCTGTGATCTAATATATCATGCATTTTATCAATTATTTGTTCCAGGTTCCTCACATTGAAACATGTTTAGATTTAAATTAATTAAATATAGAGCATTATCAATTAGCAATGGTTATCCGATAGATATTTCCATCTTAAAACACACTAATAAAAAAAAATTCATAATTAATAAAAATGAATCTTACTCGACAATTAAGGTTAAAGCCTTTGGGATGCTCAAAAAAATTAATTCAAAATACATTCAACGCGTCATACTAATGGACATGTAGCCTTTGATGCTTTGAATTAATTTAGAATGCATTAAATGTGTCATACTACATGACACATCAGATTGAACTATGAAAATTTCACTCTTTTCAGTTGTTCAACGCCAAGGTTGGAAGGTCTTCAAGCTCACAGCACCCACTTATCCCTAGCTATTTAAGGTTTTCCATATTGGAAACCCTTGATAAGTTTTTATCACTCCTATCGCATCCATTCTGTTGTAGCAGGAAGAGCAATTCTTCGTTGCAACCGAGCTATCATCACCATTGTGTTTTGTGTTCAGATTTGTGGGTGGTGTTTCAATCATGTTTGACACCGCGCCCGAGAGCCAAAGGCTATGCCGAACTCCACTTACGTCCAGGACTACAAACACAGCTTCAATGGTGAATAAATGGACATGTTTGGTCATTTCCCACTATTGGGTAAAACCCTAGCACAAGAAGAAGCAACTTCCAGTGAGGATTTTGTAAGTGGATTCATGCAAAGCCTGGAGGAAGAGAACAACACAAGTTCACTTCCTATTCTCTCTCTGATGCTCTAGGCCAAACAACAATTAATTTTGGTGTACATGGAAATCTCTAGATGAAACACTGACATATAAGGGGACACATGTTGAGTGAAAACCATGCTCCAAATTTCGAGGTAATTTACTAAAAGTTTAACTTGGTAAAACATTGCAAATTGGAAAATTAAATTAGTACATATGAACTAATAGGTGAAAAATGGTTACAATATGTCACTGACATAATAATTTAATTTTATATGTTTCTTTAAAATTCAACATCATTTATGTTTTTTTAATAATAAAATAGTAATATAAAATGTTTAGAGATATATAATATATTTATTTATAATTAAATTTGTATTTTAATGAAGGGTAAAATATTATCAATTTTCATAATAAATATGGGTAAGAGGTTTAGTTGGATATAAAGATATGTAATAATTCCATAGCTTTTTAATATAAAGAATATACATTTTTAATTTTATGTAATAATATTTATAATAAATTGAATGAAAGAAAAAAAATCAAATCTAAAATTCCATCAAATTTAGAATCCCTATTAAATAGCTTTTTTTTTTTCTTTTTTTCCTAATCCAAGAAGTCCCCCACGTTCGAAGGATGGGTATATAACCTAGGCCCAAGCAACCCTTAATGTTGGAAAGATCACCCCACGGGAAAGTGACGACACCTATCCTCAACCCTCACCATGAGGTTTGAACCAGTGATTTGATGGAGACTAAACCCCACACAAACTGGTTGATCTACACTTTGCTATTACATAGTTTATATATACATTGATCACAAAATATGTAATAATTGGTCCACCTTTAATTAAGGGTTTTCAGTAGACATGGAGTCTAGGGTATTCCACAGCCATGGCATCTAGGTTCTTGTTAGAGGTGAATTTGGCGAGGAAGGAAGGACTTGGCCCCATAGACTTTAAGAGTCTCCTTAACCTTTTGGTTTTGATATAGTCATTTGGGGTTTTCTTTGGATATTGCTGCTAATATTGATTCTTGTTTCGGCTTTTGTGTTCTCTAGTTTTTTTGTCAAGATTCAGCTTTCATTTAGTTTTGTCTTATTGTTCCTTTATTATGTGTGGTTTGGAAGAGTCTACTCATCTCATAAGTTTAATGATTCATTTGTCCTTGCGCTTAGAACATTTATTCACGGAGGCAATTTTCCTGAAGGTCATGGCATCCTAAAGCTCCTTCTTGAGTACACCTGGCCTCGTATATATTACCACATGGATCAGTCGTATGGGGATGGACTCCCGATACTTTCTCCTCGACAATTGAAAAAACACCCCTTCTCGACGGGAAAGAAGAATGCATCTGAGCTAGTTTCCTATATCCTCCAGGAGGTTTTATCGCTGAATAATTTTAGAGATAATATTTTTGTCGAGGGGAGTCATGGAAGTGTAGTAGATAAGAGGTTCCTATAGAACTTGTGTGGTTTTCTATTAGAGGACTTTGAAACTAGTCCACCTCAGGGTTTTTTCGAAGTAGCAACTGAGGTGATCAGTAAGTGGCTTTGTAGGAAGAATTATTTCTTGGTAATATCAACTTCAAAGGAGCCTCCACAGTCTAGAGTTAGAGACAAACTGGTGCCGGGGAAGGTGCCATTAGAGACTGTTTTTTCTGAAACTGCTCTAGTTGGTAGATTTGGAAGATGTTGTTTGGGTATTAAGACTTTCGTTGATTGAGTAAACATGACTTGGGTTCCTATGTTGGGATACTCCCCCAAATGTTTCTCTATGGCTAGGGGTTGGCTCAGCGTCATCCTCAGAACTCAGGACGATGTCACCACGCTAATGGAGGGTGTCTAGCATTGGTAGATGACTGCTTTAAATTTAAAAAGATGGACACCATTTTTCGATGCGCCAAAGGAGAATACCTACAAGCACCCTATCTGGGTGAAACTCCCAAGACTATTAGTAGAGCTGTGGATGTCGAATATGTTTAGCAGAATTGGCGTAGTCCTGGGTGGATTTTGTGTAGTGGATTTCAGTTACATGACTTCTGGAAACATATTATTGTCGAATATTTTAATGGATATAGACCTCAGAGAGAGTCTATCAAAGGCCATTACCATTTCTTTGGGTTCTACCTCACATGTGCAGGTGTTAGACTAAACTGGAATCCCCTTTAGGTGCAATAGATTTCATTCATATGGTCACCTGGTGAGGGATAGCACTTTGAAGTTGTCCAGGTCCAAGTGGCGATTGAAAGAGCAAGAATTTTTTTTCTCTATACCTGAGCTTGAAGTTGTGGATTCTAGGGCCCTAAGGACAAAGGATATGAGAAATGTAGGTATTAAGGAGGTGCGTATTACCTTGCTTACCAATCCAGTGATGGTTACAAGTGATTCTTTTGATCCTGGAATCCCATAAGAACAGTCGGAGGCATCTTTCACAGGAAGGCTCGTGAAACAAGACCCTATATCTCTGGAAAGCACTAAAGGTGTGGGTAATGATGTAGGAGAATAAGGACCATCAACCATGGCAGCAGAAAAGATGAGGAGTCACTAGGAAGAGTTGAATCCTTTCACAGCATGAGTAGGGGCAGTCGAGCACAAAAGGTCAGGAAGGAGACCAAACGTCAACTTGAGTCAAGCTGACCAAGTCGGAGCCAATATTGGAAGCTATTCAAATGACTAAAAGAGTAGGTCGAAGAAGTCGACAATGAGTCCTCGAGATGATAATTTGGGAAACATGCAAAGAATAAAATGACTGGAGAAAATGAAATGGAATACGAGTTTGAATCCGGTGTGGGAATGGTCGAGTTGTAGGAAGGTCGATGGAATGGGTCAACGCAATTGAAGAAGCGGTCGTGGACTAGGAATTTGGGAGAGATCGATGGATAGTAGAAACCAATAGAGGATAGAGGTATAGTTGGGGAAGACCAACTAGAAGATGACAAAGAGTTGGATTAACAATGACTCTAGAACAGAGATAGGCCGGAAGGATTTGGTCGAAAAATAAAGGGAGCCAACAAGGATCAGTTGGAACATGAGGAAAATTAATATGAAGAAATTTGGGCAGTGCTCCATTGGATATTTGGACATCCAGAGTGTCACACTAGGCCACCCATGAGGAAACAAACTAGTACCGATTGAGTCACGATCGAGTAAAGAGCTGAATCACAGACATGGTCACGGAGGTAGTTGCAACATTAAATGTTGTAGTAATGAGGGTAGTTGAGGACGTCAGTTGACATTGCGTGCCATGGATATTTAAGAAGAAGCAAGAGGCTTCTAGAAGAATCAAGAGGGGTAAACTAAGGCGGTGGAAGAAAATATAAATAAAGATGGAGGCAAAGAAAGAGGAGCTCTTTTTTGGGGGGGTTCCTGAAATGATCTCCAATGATATTTTTTTTTAGCCATTGGGATAAACTTTCACTTGTAGTAGAATAGGCCGATTGATCCCATGAGGGTCTTCACCCTTATTGTAATCAATATTTGTAAATTGACCTCTAATAATTAATAAAATATATGGTTGGTGTCATTTAGATATGTTGTGTGATTGTGTGGGTGTCCATTTGTGTTTTCTATGTGTGTGATTTCGTTTGTGCACTTTGATCAACGAGTTGTGCCAACCGTGCTTACGTCTGTTGGTATTAGAGTGAGAGTATCTCGTGTGAAGGGAAAGCAAATCAAGGTGTGGTTGGGTAGATATTTGAAAGAAAGGATACCTTCCACATAGAGGTGGGGTGGATTTATCCAATCTAAGTGGCGGAGAGAGTGTTCTACAAAAGGTTTGAGAAGCACTACAACAAAAAAGGTCATTGGTGAGGGTTGAAAAAGGTCACCATAAGCTCAATGGTGAGGGTCAAAAGAGTGTTTGTCACCAAAAATTGAATGTCACCAAAAGTATAGGTGATGTGGTGACATTCAAGGTCCATCACGAATAATGATTATAATGATGGATAGGGACCGTCACCATTTCATATGAACAACAATCACTTTTGGTGATGGACCTTTCATGGACCTCACTATTGTTATCGTAACGTTCGTTGGCCATCACCATTGCATATTTTGGTGAGGGTTGAAAATTGTCACCATAAGCTCATTGGTGATGGTCAAAAGAGTCTTTGTCACCAAAAACTGAACGTCTCCAAAGGCCACATCACCAAAAGTATAGGTGATGTGGTGACATTCAAGGTCTGTCATGAATAATGATTATAATGACAGATAGTGACTGTCACTGTTTATGAACAACAGTGATTTATGGTGATGGACCTTTCATGGCCCTCACTATTGATGCATATATATGGCAGCGTTCATTGACCGTCACCATTTCATATATAAAAAATTACTTTTGATGATGTATTTTTAACAACCCTCACTATTGATACATATTTAGAAACAGAAAGCGATCATCACCATTCCCTATGAATATTAGGACGTGATGGAATCGAACCACCAACCTCCTGCTTGTAAAGCTGGTGCTATTCCATTGAACTAGCACCCTTTAAAGAATTAGAGCTTGAAACTTTGTAAATTCTAAATTCTAAAACTTTCATTAAATTATAAAATTTTGTAAAGTATTGGCAAACCTTTTACTAAAAAGGTTGGATAAGTATCATAGTTACTTAGTACCTACCTCTTATGTCTATAAACAATGTAAAAAAACAACTATTTCTTTAAAAAAAATCAACTATTTTTACAGTCATAGTAGAAAGGGGCTAAGGCACATGGACATCTTCATATATAATTCTTCCAAGTTGAAATCCCTTTTCGATAAAGTGACTGCTTTTTTGTCTAGTTGATAACTGCTCCCTAAGAGTATACTTAAAAGCCTATATAAGAGAATCCCAAGTGAGATTTATTAATCCTATCAAATCCAGATATTTCCTTGTAAAGTCAGAAAAATTTCCAAACAAAAAATGTTTGGTGCTCAAATAAGGGATATAAAGATTCCAGTAATCTGATTCAACACCTAGTTCGTTGCCATAGCAAAACACAATGCAAAATCATCATGTTTTGGATAGATAACCCCAATATGATTGAGAATGGAGTAATTGACAATATGCTTTAAATTTTTGTTAGACTGGTTGGTCTTGTAACAAAGTCAATATAGTGTTAGGATCCAATGGTAAATCCAACAGTAGAGCCTTGAGGCACAACTGTATTCTATACATGTATTTTATGTCTAGAGTATTGTTTTTTTAGGTTCTTTTTATATCTAGATCAAGATTACACTATCGAGGGTGATGGAGCTTGCTCGTATCATCTTTGACTTGATCAACAAACTTGTGTGTAAGTCATAACAGTTCCAATAGATGATTCCAGGTTAACAACACCTGCTCGATTCCCAAGACGATGGTGTTGCAATTTCTTCGCAACTATGCAACAACCTACACTTATGTATTAGAACAAACCTCTGTGCCAATAGTTTCATCAAACCCTGCAAGCTCAACAATTCTGCACACGGATTTTTCATTATCATTTCTAACATTCCCCAACTAGAAGGACAACTGTTGGGGTTCAACAACTCCTAAAAGAATAATCAAAGATTAGTCAATTTTATGACTAATGGAGTCACGCTGAAGACAAGTTCAACACAAAAAATTGTCAAGGATGGGCACACAAATTCAATCATTTTTTTAAACATGCAAGATAACGCAGAATCATCAACAACGAATGCACATTGCAATGGACAACTTTGACAAAGATCAAAGTGGCCAATTGGCATTGTTTTGCAAAAACAATAATATTCTTAATCTCACAATTCTGACACTACAACCTAGTCTTCACAGTTTTAGAGTTCAATCATGTTAATACATTGCCACATTGACCTTTGTCACATGAACCATGTCCAAATCAACAGACTCATACTAGAGTGGATGGACACAACAACAAATTGTTAAGCAGGGATCTTATCTTTTGATTCCAACTATGGATTGAGTTGGACAAGTAATTATATTCATTGTCTCTCAATCGGGATAATAAGCACTGATATTTATTTTTCTTAATTACAAAAAATTGAAATGATAGTTTAATTTTTATAAATACCTTATTTAATATAAAAATAAAAGGATGATGTATTATTTATCTTACTTCGCATATTTAAATATCATAAACTCAAGTTAACACTGAAAAGATAAGAATCAAGTCTCAATGTTTAAATTCCTCACGAGATTAATATGGAGAGGTATACAAATCTTGGAAGAGCACCGTCATGGACCATTTAGTTAGCACACTAGGGATGGTGCACATCTAGGGTTTTTATAGCTCTAAGAGTGATAAATAATTTCATCATGGCATGCATGGAATTAACCAAGTTTGGATTTTCAAAAATATCCCAATAGTATTTGATATGGGATTTGCGTTAGAAATTATTTTTTGAATAATACATTTTGTTCAATGCTCTTGGTAGGTAGACTGGTTTGGACAAGGTTTGGATTTTAAAAATAGCCCAATGGTATTTGATATGGGGTTTGTTTTAGAAATTATCTTTGGAATAATTTTGTTCAATGCACTTGACAGGTACACTGGTTTCTTGACATTGATAATTGCACCTGGTGTTGAACTCTTCTTATCCCTCTTCTTGTGATCAATTTATACTAATATATTTTCACATAGCATACATCTCAGGTTGATTTACTTGATTGCACCTAGAGAGTTTTTTTACAGTTTAGTATGGGGGAGGTGTTGTAAAATTGCTAAGCTTACGTTAACTTTACCAAACTAAAAAGTAAAAAAAGTAATTGAAAGAATTCATGTCAACTCACAAGTTACGGAAAATAAAAAGTAATTTAAAAAATTCATGTTGGCTCATAAGTTACCAAAAATAAAAAGTAATTAAAAAAAACTGCTTTTGCTCATAAAATAAAAAATTTAAAACTAGTATAGATCTGTCGTAAACCTGGATCTATGAAGAATCGATACTCATAAAATATTTTGAGGTGTAATTTTTTTCTTTAGCGTATAAAAAATTTTACACCTCTAGAAATTGAATCCCTCTCCATGCTTATCCCGATTTAAGATGGAACTAAGCTGGTAAATAGACTATTTCAAGAAGTTTGAAAGTTGTATTTATATATTCTTCATACGACATACATCTCATGCTAATTTCCGTAACAAAAAGACCATTTCAAAAGGGTCATAGGTTTTTTAAGTTGCACATATATTTTACTAGGAGCCTTAAGCAACCCCTAGTTTTGATTAAAATATCTACATATGCAAGGGCTATATGATGATGCTCAAGATGTACCAGTGAATCATTTGGAGCTTTGAGCTATGTTTTTTTAATCAAGTAGGTTTAGTGTCAACGGACACTCTATGTGGATTAGTCATGTTTTGGCAATGAGTTATGGATTTGAGGGTTTTGTTATCTGATTCGATGTGGGTTTTAGAGCTCTATTATAAAGCTTTGTAGTATGTTTGTCACTAATTATCCTCACCCGAAAGGCAATGGGTTTAACATGAAGAAAACCCTATAAAACCACATGCCGGTGTTTATTCATGAGTAGATATAAGAAGATTCTTACAATTTAGAGAGATTTTGTAGGTCTCTGATATTGGACGAAACTGTACCACTTAAAGAGTTTCTGTTAAGCCTACCATATCCATACATAACAAACAAAGTAAGACAAAAATTGTTTCACATTTAAATTGGTTTACTTGGACTTTAAAGCAATAGATAATCTAAAAAACAATGCATCAGTACAAGGTGTGATGGAAAATTTGATACTCACAAGGTCGTCAAGGTTTGTACAAGTCCAAGGGTAGAGAGTATCTCTCCAGTGAATTTATTGCTATGAAACAGTCTTGTGTATCAAAAAAATATGAACAATCATTGATTTGTAACCCATGTTCATCATTCCAAACTTAGAAAGATACGAATCTCTTTCACTTACATGTGAATTAGTATCATACTCGAGTTGAAAATATTGGGTGGAATGGAACCTGTAAGGATGTTTTGGTTGAAATGGCTTGAATATTGGAAAACAATAAGAAATTCATCAGTAATTTCTCCATTCATGGGAACCAAATAAACCATTAGCATTCCATCTTTCTTACAAGCCTTCTATGCAACAAGAAGTCCATCTAATCCAGGGTGGCTTGCATCCGATATCGGGAGAGTACTAGTAAGATGGTTTTCCACAAGGTTTAGTCAATTGACCTTAACTAAATTATCCAGTGATGTAGGAATTGGACCGCTAAAGTTATTGGAATTCAAATACTTGACATAACAAAACATATTTAGAGTTTGCAATTACACCCATGATGTTTAACTACTATAAAATCCAGAACATGAAGAATTATTATGGTAAAGTGATAATCTTACAAAATTTTAAGATTAACCAGGTTCGCCAATTCATATGGGATGTTCCCACTGAAATTACACTTGATAAAAAGCCTAAGTATGTCAAAAAATTACTAACCAATTGCAGTCCCAACATGATATATATCAATATTAGACAGAATTTCAACCTAATTTTGTGCCAGTGCTTCAAAACTTGATGATGAGTTAGGGTTAGTGTTAGCACTGAAATTTACACATCAAAAGTTTCAGTTTCCTACAGCACATTAATTAAAAAGTCCAAAGGAGACGTTGTCGGAATTTCAAAAACCCAGCAATATTTTGCCAAATCCCAAGTATTTGTGTCAGCTCAATCAATTCTCTTCATCTTAAAACCGAGTTCACTAGTGCCATATTTTTTCTAAAATCCATTTTCATCAGGTAAAAATCCTCCCATTTTCAAAGCCAAAAATATATAACGTAATAATAAATTATATTATTTAAAAAAAACTATTTTATATAGTTTATTTAAAATAATATTTTTTATTTACTTTATGTTAGATTTTGTTAATGAGTTTGGTTCTGTAAAGGTTACTTTGGTCTTCATCCATTTCACGTTGTCAAGACCAAACTCAAGTTCAAATTCCAAGTGTGTTATCCAAGTGTCAAAATTCCTTGTGATCTCATTATCGTTGTTTTGTTTGGTCCCAAATAAAAAAAAATATCATTTTGGGTCAAGCCTAATCTTTACCAAGCATCAATGCATTCAAATAACCCTCATCACAAAATTCAAGGCATCGACTGAGCAGATATACATGAGCACCTACAAGGAGCCATAAGTCATTGCACTACATGTCAAGAGCTTAGGGAAACATTGGTCTACATATAGACATGGAATATGATAATGTTTATGTGTGTGGGATAATTCCCATTTCTCCAGAACAAAACCAAATTCAACCATTAATTACTGATATGTGTGCAGATGTTTAGACAGGTGCCCAGGTATATGCAATGCTCATCCAAAACCAAATGTCAATCATCCAAGATGCGCTTTCCATCATTTGAGTGCATCAATAGGATCCCCAGGTGCTCGAAAGAGTTCACAATATATTGTTGTGCACAACGCATCAATGATCATGGTAGATGGTATATGGTTTATTATAAGTGCCAAGATTAAATGGAAAAGAATAAAAAATGACACTCATGTGGAAGTAAAGGAAGCTGCAAAATTATTCAAAGGCAAAATTGTTTTTGTGTATATTTATTTTGACATTGATGATGGAGTTCTTTGGCATAAGTGAAGAAGAACTCGAAGTTTTTCGAGAGAAAATTCTTGAAGACATGATAGCTCATATCTACATGTGACAAGGCATATTTTTGGTCTAAAGGATTTGGGTTGTTCTAGATTTTCTGGCTACTATGTCAACATTCGAATTTGACAAGCGGCAGCCCCAAACTTTATAATCAATTCCAGATTTAACAACGCAAGCCCAGTCTTCTATCAAATCATATTTATATCTCTGACAAGCAACTAAATTCAGTTGAGATTGAAGATAGAAGGAAATAAATAGACAGAGGATTCTTTCCAATGTTTAAAGAGCATTTTTGTATTCAATAGAGAAAAATTGAGATCAATTTGGAATCCCACAAAATTAGGGGCAGTCCATATTTCCAAGCTCCTTCGACACATAATTATCTTCTTCAACAATTTTTAGCATATTTATCTTGAATGCCTCTCAGTTATGGCTAATATTTGGATCCAACAGCAGGCATCATTAGAATTCAAGTCAAAGACGGTTTCTATAAAATAGGGGGATTAAATCATTTCCATATTTTGGGTTGTGACTCAGCTTTTTGTTAGACTATTTTGGGTAAAGGAGTATCTTCGATCCTACTTGATGTAACTCACTTGTAATGTTTGAATCTATTATAAGTATGAGAGAACAATGATGTTAAAAAGGGGGTTCTTCCAGTGACTTGATCTGAGGGGAATGTTGAGGAGAGTTGTATGAGTCTAATTATAATCCTGAGGGAATTCATGCTATGTATTCATTTATGCCATTAAATACTCATGAGAGTTGTTTTATCAAATTATTAATTTTCTTTGTCATTCATTCATTTTTTCTTCTTGCTTGAATAAACCACAGACTTTGAGGATCATGGTTTCCTTTGATTGATGGATTCTTGAGCAACAAAGAATCCGGTGTAGCTTGCATGTTAATCATTGTTTATTGTTCAAGTATATTGCATTCATTTGCAAAGAGGATCTTTGTTTGATGGATGTTCTGCTTTTTTTCATCTTATATATTCTTCCATCCATCATCATACAAGCTCATTGTATGGTATACAACTTGATTTCCTTTGATTTGTAGGTTGTTTATAACTCCATGCCCAATGGTGGCATATCATTGATTTACGGTCAATATGTTGTTGTCTCCCTTTTCCATTTAGTCTTGTTGATCCACCATTTTATCTAAACAATCAAACACACATTCGAGATGCGCTAAGCTTGGTTCTCTTGTGTTAGGAACCTGTGTCAACCCTTCTCTTTACTTTGTTAGTATATTGTTGTTGGACACATATGCTTTGTAAGTTGTCCTGTAGTATTATATGTTCCATGGTATTGATCTTTAATTTGTATTAGCCCATAGTATTATTTGTTACATGATATTGATCCATAGTATTGGACGCATATGCTTTGTAAGTCGTCCCGTAGTATTATATGTTCCATGGTATTGATCCATAGTATTGGAGCATAGACTTAATATATAAGTACGTGTTGAGGCCAATGAAGGTACCGAGAAGTTATTTGTATTGAGCTTGCTCAAAGGAGGTTTCCCCCTTGAAGTGGCCCATGATCAATAAATCTATTCTGTGTTCTGTTATTTCTAATATATTGTGCATTTTCATTAATTAATTGTTGGAGGTTCCTCACATCTGGTATCGGAGCACTTTCTTGGGCTCGTTGGGTGGAATTTCTGCCATTTTTTTTTCGCATCTGTATTTGTTCCTATCAATTGCAGGTTCGGATCCAGGAATAATCCCTATCCGCTTAACTGTGGGAAGTACTTAGGCATAACCCCTAAAACGCATTGTGAGGAGTACCACAAGAACCCCAAAGTAGCTGGCACATTGAGAGGACCTACCAATGAAAAGGGAAACGACCCCTACCTGATTGACTAGTTCCCACTCGTGAGGTAAACCAAGAGCTGTCGTTTGTGTCAAAGAGGTTATTAGTTTTACTTGAGCTGTGGAGTGAGGGGTACTGCCCCAATACGCAAGTCGTTAGACAACATTGGTGGCCGAGTGAATCCCCTGAACCTTTAGGAAGCCGCACATACAGGGGGTCCATATCTATTTCCAATAGATAAATCGCAAATTACATCTGTACAAAACTATTGTCGATCACATTTGCGCCGTTGGAGATCCATTCCGGAAAAAATCACTTCTGCATTGTTGCAGACCCCTGTATTCTTTGTTTTAACTCTGTTTTCCTTGAAACTTCATTGACACCCCTTCAATCCCATTCTACATATTTCATTCCTGACGACCCTATCCCAAATTCCACTTCCCGAAGCCAGAAATCCCACATTTGTCTATTTTTAGGGTTTGCCATAACTTCTTCGATTTTCACCCAATCGCCTTCAAATTTT
The DNA here is from genome assembly GCA_027924585.1 of Larix kaempferi. NCBI lineage: Eukaryota > Viridiplantae > Streptophyta > Pinopsida > Pinales > Pinaceae > Larix > Larix kaempferi. Next base: position 8,907,198 of record BSBM01000806.1, read on the forward strand.
TCTACAGTGTTCATTCCTATTTCTGCTTCTATGTCCCTCTTTGACAAATTTTCTCATTCTTTCACCTTGCTTCTGAAATCCCCATTTTATGCTTCCTTGTCCATTAGAAAGTGTCCAAAACCTAGTCAAACCCTAATTAACCATCAAATTTTTTCCCAAATCCAAATTTCCCTTTACTAAAGAAGCTTTTGGTTTTGTTTTTATACCCATTAACAAAAAATAAAAACTCCCGATTATGGTTGTCACCCACGCAGGAGCACAAATCATGGAGGAAGAACTTGCAACCCTCAAAACCAAACTCCAAGATCTGGATGAAAAATTTCTCAGCCTCCATTTTCAGCATTCAGCCATGAACAATAAACCACAGCCAGAATCTTTTACAGACACTGGGTTCTCTTCTTCCAACAATTTTCGTGGGCCGAAGCTTGATTTTCCTCGCTTCAATGGTAATGATCCTACTGGATGGATATACTGGGAAGAATAATATTTCAGTCTACACAATACTTTTGATGTCCACAAAGTTCCACTTGCATCCTTTCATTTGGAACAGGAAGCCATTCAATGGTACCGTAGGTACATCAAGACTCGTGACGAGCCAAAATGGACAGATTTTTTCCAACTCCTTTTGCAACGATTTGGTCCTAGTGCTTTTGATGACTTCACAAGAGCACTCACTAAACTTTGCCAAACTGGCACTATGAGAGAGTATCAGACAAAATTTGAGAAACTGGCCAATCACACAGAAGGATTATCTGATGAATTCTACAGGATTTTCTTTATCAATGGTCTCAAGGATGAAATCCGCTCAGAGGTTAAAACGTTCCATCCCAACACAATGATGGAAGTCCTAGGTTTGGATAAGTTCGCGGAGGACAAGATCACAGCCCAACAACGCTCCAAATCCACTTTTGTTCCATTCAGAAATATGGTTTCCCAACGACCTCCCATCACACCTGCTCCTAGACCAACTCCTATCAAGCATTTTTTCTGAAACATAGATGCGAGCACGTAGAGAAAAAGGGCTTTGTTATAATTGTGATGAGAAATTCACTTGGGGACATAGATGTGTTTAGCAACAACTCTATCTCTTGGATGTGGATTCTTCGCCTACCTTTGAACTTGGTGAAGAAGCTCCAGATACAATAGATGATTAGGTCGACATTCAACAGCCGCCTGTTGACCCTCCATTTCCGGACGACCACCCAGAGATATCTCACCATGCTTTAGCTGGAGTCACCACCCCACAAACAATGTGGGTCAGGGGTTACTTCAAGAAGCTCCCTCTTACAATACTCATTGATTCTGGTAGCACCCATAACTTCATTGACCCTCGGATCTCCAAGCAGGATGACTTTTTTGTCCATCTTTGCTCCAACTTTGAAGTCATGATTGCCAATGGGGTCGCCTTACCTTGCAAGGGGAAGTGTCGCAATGTGCGTATCTCTATGGAATATTATAACCTACGCTCTAACATGTTTTCCTTGTCCTTAGGAGGATGTGATGTGGTTTTGGGCGATCAATGGTTACGTACATTTGGCCCCATATTATGGGATTTTGCTGAACTTTGGATGCAGTTTTTAGTCAATGGGAAAAACACACGTTTGCGAGCTTACAACCAGGATGTCTCTGCATCATCAGTTCACATCGCTTGGAAAATATCCGTAAGAAGAATTCACATGGTGTCGTCGCTCAGCTCCATTCCATTCAGATGCACCCCTCAACGGTCTCCACTACTCTCTTAGATCTACGACACATTTTGGATAGATATGCAGGTGTCTTTGCTGAACTAGTGGGATTGTCGCCTTCAAGAGACCTTTCCGATAAGAATTTAGCTGCCTCTACATCTGAGAAGGAAATGATGGCTATTTTGCATGCAATATAGAAGTGGTTTCCATACCTATTAGGGAATTATTTATGAATCAAGACTAATCACCAGAGTTTGAAAATTTTCCTGGAACAACGAGTCTCCTCCCCAAAACAACTGAAATGGGTTAGCAAACTCATGGGTTATGCCTATGAGATCACTTACAAGAAGTGTAAGGATAATCTGGTGGCAAATGATCTTTCTCGCACATTTGATGACCAAGTTTCTCTTTTAGCTATTTCTATGCTTGTTACAAATTGGTTGCAATCTGTTCAACAAGGCCATGTCTTCTATGAACTCCATGCTTCTCCATCGGCAGGGCACTCTGGGTTCCTCCAAACGTATGAGCGGGAAGTGTACCTTCTTTTGGAAGGGAATGAAAAGGAAAATTAAACAGATGGTGGTTGAATGTGATACTTTCTAGGTCAACAAGGGTGAAACAACACTCCTTTAGGGATTGATCGAACCCTTTCCCATCCCTACACAGATTTTGATAGATATTTCTATGGATTTCATTGAAGGGCTGAGGTGGTACCATACTGCATCTAAAATGACTCCATATGAAGCAATCTATGGTCAAGCACCACCAGTTCTTATTCCATACACCCTTAGCAGTTCACCAGTTCAGGAAATTGACTCAGTTCTTCGAAACCACGATAAGATTCTTCGCATTTTGCAGAACAATCTTCACATGGAAAGAATTTGAATGCAACAAAAAACCGATCAGCACCGTATTGAGCGCACTTTTCAAGTAGGTGATACGGTTTTTCTTCATCTATAGCCTTCCAAGCAATCCTCCCTGAAAATCAAAGGGCGTCATAAGCTTTCTCCAAAGTTCTATGGGCCCTATAAGGTTCTTCAGAATATTGGGTCTGTTGCTTATAAATTGGTACTTCCTCCTTATTCCCGCATTCATCCAGTATTTCATGTCTCTTGTTTGACGAAAGTTCTTGGCACCAACATCAGAGGACCAACTATTTTACCAGAACTGGATAATGAAGGTTCCATCCTTTTGGATCTAGAGGCCATCCTCAATAGGCACACTTTCCATCTTCACTCACGATCTATCACAAGGGTATCAATTCAGTGGCACAGAATGCAACTAGAGGATGCTACATGGGAACCACTCCTTCAGATTCAGCATCAATTTCCACATCTAAAGCTTTGAGGACAAATCTTTTTCTAAGGGGGAGGGGATGTTAGGAACCTGTGTCAACCCTTCTCTTTACTTTGTTAGTATATTGTTGTTGGACGCATATGCTGTGCAAGTCGTCCTGTAGTATTATATGTTCCATGGTATTGATCCATAGTATTGGACGCATATGCTTTGTAATTTGTCCTGTAGTATTATATGTTCCATGGTATTGATCCATAGTATTGGCGCATAGACTTAGTATATAAGTACGTGTTGAGGCCAATGAAGGCACCGAGAAGTTATTTGTATTGAGCTTTCTCAAAGGCGGTTTCCTCCTCGAAGTGGCTCGCGATCAATAAATATATTATGTATTCTGTTATTTCTGATATATCGTGAATTTTCATTAATTAATTGTTGGAGGTTCCTCACAGTTAGTATACTTGCAAGTTTTTTAGTTTGGTCAAGCTTCCCAAGGTCTGGTGGAAGTGTTCCAATCAACTATTGATTTGTTAGATTGTTAATTGTGTTGTTGTGGTTAGTAGCTTATAGGTAATATATAGTGAGTCTGTGGAATGCATATAGCATTAGGAGCTGAGATGTACCCCTATAGTGCCCTGAATATTTTTGGGCTGATGTAATGATGGTTTTGATCTTGTTAGAAATGAGTAGAATGGAGTCCCCTATGAAAATTTATTCATCATTGATAAGCAATAACGAATAATTCCACATTCACTGCTTCAATGTTGGATTGTTTACTATTAAACAAAATTTGTTCCAATAGCTCACAAATTATTGAATTTACCATGATATGGAGAGCGTGAAAAATGTGATGCCATCCACCAATGAAGGTACGTCATTTACCACTCATCGGACGAATATTTTCATTCATGAAGGATTTACTATATATTATTTACCTACCCAACCTCGGGGAAGTGGGTGGCCATACTGCAACAGGGGCCAAAAAACCTGGGTGGGAAAGGAGAACAAATCTAACCTATCATGCGTTGTGTCATAGCTCCTATATTGGGAGTTGAACCAAGGATTCACAATAGCAATACACTGACTTACCAATAAATTAGTCGGTTCTGATATGGTGAGCATGAACAATGTGATGATATCCACAAAATTTTACTGAAGGTGCATCATTGCGTCGAGAGGCGCTCTACAGCCTAGTATGAGGGAGATCTTGTAATGTGTGTCCATGTAACGTTACACATGAGTATGAGAGAGATGTTGTAATGTTTGTCCAGTAACGTTACACGAGTAAAAAAAGAGTAAAAAGTAATAAATTATATCATGTCAGCCAATAATAAAACAATAATAAAAAGACGTGTATTTTCGTTTGGAATACACGTTTGAAATCAATTGTTATATAAACACCAATGGTAATACACAAAACAAATAAAAAATTATAAAACAAGAATCTGGGGAAAAGATAAGAGAAATAACGGAGAGCAAATCTGATCCGTCTCGGCGCTTGATAGAGCCTAGGATTTGGATCTAGGCTGGTTTACCACTCATTGGAGTAATCCCATTTTGAAAAATCAATTAAATTTTTTTAAGGTCTCGTTCGTTGATCATGTCTGTCGTTTGTTTATGATGTCTACATTTTTTTTTCTCCAAAAGAAGTATTTATTAAATACTAGTAAGAATTTTATATGGATTTCGGAATTGCAGGACAGAATAGTTGTTATGGAGCCTGATAACCATGTTAACATGCATAATAAAATAAGATAAATACAAAAACTTAGTGTTTGAGGCTATTATACCTTTGATGGGCATGGCACAAATATCTTAATAGTTTACTTTATACCATGCGATTGTTGACAAAAACAAAACCAAGATAAACTGATAATTGTATTTTTAGTTTTACTCACATCCTTGGCTGTCTTCTTGAGGCAGTTCTTCAATGTGATATGCTGGTGGAATTTTATCTTCGAGTAACCAATTGAATTTTAGGTCCCATCTCGTCATTGCCTTGTTGAATTTAGTTCTGTCCTTGAAGTCTCATACTCAACCCTCTATAAATAGGGTTATTGTTGTCCATTTCGATGAGTTTTTAATTGATGCTTTCTAATTCTTCTCTGAATTGGATCATATTTTTCAATGTGCAACTTTGTTTTGCCTCCATGAAGTTTATCCCAGGTCTTGCTAATACTTCATATGTTTTTTGTTTCAACTGCATTTCCAGAGCATAGACATTTTCTCTCGATATGGGGTGATATTTTGCACAAAAATTCCTCCATAATGACGAGAGACCCATTAATAAAGGTGGCAGTATAATAAATTCAATGCAATGTAAGGGGAGGAGGCATATGAGAGGGGGTCAAAAATTTTAAGATATATTTCCCTACCCTTTTCCTCTTAGATTGCAAGATTTTATTGTTATATGACTACTTGGACATCCAAACCGATGATTCTAGACGTAAGTCTGGAAATTTCCACACCCTCTGGAAAGTGGTGATCCCGATGTTGTTTGGAGCAATTAATGTCTCTGAGAATGGGGACTATTTGAAATGCCTCTTCTTGATTCTTGCTAATTGAAATGTAACTTAAAAAATTATTATTGGAATCAAATTTTCTCCTAACGTCTCAATTATTTCTGCCTATTAACACCGCCTTTTAGTTGTTTCCCAAAAAGGCATTTGAGGTTGAAGTCCATTTTGACTGTCTCCTACATATTTAAGACTAAAAATTTCCTTCGTTGCAAAAAAACACAAATAAAGTTGGAAACTAGAATCCTCTCTAATATAAATTAAGTTAGAAAAGAAATCTCGTGCCCAATACATTCGTCAATCACCTATCTAGCATAAAATTAACAATGCATTGCAGTTCTCAACGAGCGATAAGTATACATTTCATGAATGCAGAATTGCATTGCTTGTTTATTTTTACCAAAATATATAGTGTCTATGAAACCTAGGAAGTATCTGTCGTGATTGAATAGTTATGACGAGTCATCCAAATGGCTACAATTAAAATTGTTTGTAGGATGTTTTGAATTCTTTTGAAACAATCCCTGTAGATCTCTGTACCTGAAGAGTCCCTATTTTGCAATGACCTTAGTTGTGAAGGTAGTAATAGTATGCATTAATAGAAGTGATTTTGAAATGCAAATAGCTTTGGTAAGGATGCAACAACCTTGTCTAAAGCTTCCGTAATATAAGTTGTGTTCTAAACTTCTAGGACACTTTTTGAGCATGTTCAAAGAAATTAGGAACTTTCTTCATTGTAGCTTATCCAACAGGAACCAACTTCCACTAACTGCTCAATCATTGCTAAGGCAATTAATTAAATATGATACCAGTGGAGAGCTTATCAAGAAATGATTGATTTAAGAGGTGTTCCCATGCTAACCTTATGACAATCAAAATCCTAATAGACTAGTTGCTTTGTCAATTAAACCACGAGTCATGTTATCAACATGTTAGAGGGTATCAACTACTGCCAACAGACTATCCTTCGAGATGAAGTAGAATAAGATACAGAATTATTGTCTGGTAAAAATGATGCAGAATCCATTAATACTACTACAACACTGTCATTATAATAGTTCATTTTACATTTTATGTAATGATGATGGGATACTAGCATGTGGTAGTAGGACCAAGTATTGTGCCTTCTCAAAAGAAGACATGATCCCCTTTATTTCCAAATTTGTATAATTTATGACTAGTTTAAAATTTGCTACATTTACTGCATACTCCATAGTTTTTTTATCAAGTCTCCTTATCAGGGAAGCAACTTTTACATGATCTATTTTTGCATATCTCCAACGAAGAGTTGATCAATTTCTATATACATTTCCTTTTAAGCATTGGAACTTATTTATATACATTGCCTTTTAAGCTCTGGAACTGATTCTAAGGAGCTATAGTGTAAGGAAAATGGAATGAATACTATTGGAATCCATTTTAAATATTTTCATGTCCTCGGCCTTGGAGAAGGACACAACTGGAATATGTATGATAACGCCCTATTTTTAAAGAATATTTGCTTTGAGCGAGCCCTCTTTCCCACTATTATTCCTACTCTTATGCTCAGACTTGCCTCATGAATCTATCTATATTGCCTTCCTTCTGACCATCTGTGGGATTCTGCGAGTGGGTGGAATGGGAAGTGTTAAGAGGCAATTGAATCACTATGGTCCTAATTATTTCAGTTATTATCTACAAGCATCATTAATATTTGCAACTGTCAAATGGTAGATTTGTTATATACATTTCCATTTTAAGCTCTACAACTGTTGATTCTATTATTGAACAAAACCCAAACAATAAAACCAACATTGATCCATCTTTGCAACTGTTGATTCTATTATTGCATAAAACCCAAACAATAAAACCAGCATAGGTCCATCAAACACAAAGCATCAAATTTTTATGTGTATTTTTTTTGGATATGCAAAATTTAAGATAAAAAAGTTATATTAAAAAAAAATGATCTTTCCTACACCTTATAGATCTGGGTTTAACATAAATCTATACTGATTATTTACAAACATTATTAATCTGAACACAATGAAAAAATGATATATTTTACATACCTGGTTTTGTACATCGAAACTGACCTGAAAGCCCCAAACAACCGTCAAGTGAAGGTGATGTAGACAGAAAGGTGGAACAATGTGAACCATGAAGCATCGAGAGCATGCAGGAGCTGAAAGCCACCTCAAACTACTTTTTTATTACAACTATTTCTTAGAATCAATAATCTATTGAATTGAATATTCCAAGAAAAGGAGCACACTCGACAGATTAACCAGTTGAACAGGGTTAGATAACACTTTTTAGTAGACGATCCTACAATTCATATTGGTCTGTTAGGACAACTAGATCAAATGGTGGGCGTACCCTAGGAAGAATAGGGTTATTGAAGGAAGAATAAGGATATTGGGACGGAAATATTTGGTTCGATATGCTTAGGGAAGTGAGGATCTTAGATGAAGAGGAATGACCCTGACCCATCTCTCATGTTTCCCATAAAAGTTTGACCTCCTTCAAATTCCATCATCTTACGGATTAGGACTTGCACTCCCGAGATACAGAGGTTTTTTATTCCCCTTTTCTCTTAACCTCCAAGCTATAAGAGCGATGCCAAGAATTTCCATAACTAGATGCTCCGCCCTTGACCTCGGGGCTGAGGAATAAGAAAAAAAACCACGCCACACTACTTAGGGGAGAGTATCTTTTACGGTTTAGAACCTTTGGAATTTTGGAACTAAAGTCCATCATCAATGTTTTGGAATTGGGGGCGCGAGAAGACTTTCATATTTTTTTTTAAATTCAATATAGCAGGTTATGAGTTAAATATAATTTTGATATATTTTTCATAAATATTTTTTATATGTTTTTAATATATATATATATATATATATATATATATATATATAATGTTTAACATAATTTTTAAATTACTAGTTAAGTTTTAATATTTTTGATTTTGTTTTATTTAGGTTTTTAACATATTTTTAGTTTTTATTTTATGTGTTTTAACATTGACTATAATGATGAGGAAGACAAAGATGATGATTATGATGTCAATGGTGATGATTACAATAATGATGATGATGATGAGCTTTGGTTCAAAATCTCATGGGAGTCTTGTTGTGTGGGCCATTCTATTAGGCACCAAATAAATCCAAGTCAAAGTGAACAACGAGAGAGATGCCATACAATGAAATAGTAAAGATAGACAGGAATGAGAAACCCTCCACCTTTTAAACTACGTCATGCAATGCCCCAAGAACTGACCATATGCTAAGCCGTGACCTTAAAAATACAATTTTGGCTTGCCACCTACGGCCTTATGAAGAAAAAAAGTGAGGGCCTTCCAACTCAAACCTATTTCCACCCATCCTTGCAATATTTTGGGCACCAATACTTATTCACTAAGGAAAGTGGGTGGATATAATTGGGGTTAGACTGCAATGAAAAACCCTCCTCCTTTTAAATGATGTAGTACAATTCCCTAGGAACCTAGCATAGGCTATACAGTGACTTCCATAAGGTAATGTATCCTTGCCTCTTGAGGACTTTCCAAGAAAAAAGGTGATCCTTGTCACATGTGAGGTTGCTATATAGAGGCAATTGTTTCCCTAGCCCAAGTGCCTCAACTATAGATCTCTAATGGGATATGGTGTTGAATTATGAATGTAGACCCTTCCTAAAGCCACAGTAGCTTGTGCACGCTTAACTCCAATGTTTTGTTGAGATGCATTGTTGAACCCATGTGACACACCTAACCCACATACATAAATGACACACCTAACCCACACACATTGAATTATCCACCACATCCACACACGTAAATGATGCATTGATGGGTCTCGAATGACTTAACCATGGTTAGGGAGGAAATCCATGCTTTAGGCCCTAAAGGACTCTTCGAGGGCTTGACAATAATGAACGACACCTCAAACCACTATAATCGACCTCCCTTGTGAATCTTTGGTGACAATGTGGGGACACAAACACCATTAAGAGCTTTTGAGCACCAAGGTTGGGCCCAGCAACCTTGACCATGTTAAGGGGAGGAAACATCAACCTATTGTTATCATTACCCTGTGAGCATGCTATGGTTTCTATTTTAAGATTTGTAACAACATGGATGGTCATTGGAAGTTAGTCCATGGTTTGAGGTTGAAAACTATGGTATAAGGACATACACTTTTCTTTAGGGATCATGGGCCATGCATGATGTCCTAAAGCACCATATAGGCCTGACATAGGGTATATTTATCATATGAGTTAGATGTCTTATCCATTTACAAGATTGAGCCACTAGGGATAGTTCCTAGATCCATTCCATGTAAATGGGGCGCTAATTTCATGGTTTGGCACTCCAAAGATGGTTATGATGGCCTAAGCCATTGTCCAACTTTAAAATATAGATTCTTACAACATAGAAATTTCCTATAACACATGGGATATGTAAAAGGCCTTAGGGCAATAGATAGTCCCCAAATAGGCAATCCTTGTTGTGTAAGCAGGATATTTTCCATGTGCAATCCTCAAACCACCACACATACCCTCCATAGGGAATATTTAACCCATGAGTAGGATGTGATTGATGTTTTTAGGTTTCAATTACTAGGGTTAGCTATCAATGAATAGGCCCCACATTTTTATGCTAAAAATTGAGGGTCTTATACCATAATATTTTGATTGGCACTAAAAATGAAATCTTTGTAATGTAAATGGGATAACTTGGTGATTTCAAGTTTGGCATGTAATATTTTTTTCTTATAGATTAGTCCAAGGTAAAAGGATTGGAGTTTTAGTCCATAACATTTTCCTATAGTTCTTATGGTCTATATGTATTGCATCAAGTTAGGGTCTAGTGGATGTTTGGCTTGCAAGTAGGATATGATTCCCATTTTAATATCATTAAGTACACTATGGATTGTTTGCATAGTATTTACCAAGTTTTATGGCCAAAAATTACATTCTAAGGTGATACCAATGACCTAATGGATTCATGGGATGTACATGACTCTTGAGGTCCATTCCTTGTTACAGGGCCAAAAGTTGGGATCTTAAAACATACAAAAAATTCTATGGGACTTATGGGTCATATGTGGTGCCCAATTCCTACACAAAAGCCCTAAATAAGGAACATTTAGTATACAAGTAATATATCTTAGTCATGTTGAGGTTTAACACAGCACGAATAGTTTTCAAGGCCTAAGCCATGTTGTAGGGACAAAAGGGGGGGGGTATTGAGTGATAATATTTGTGTACATGGTTGATGGGATATGCATAAGGACATAGGACTTGACACAAGCTCAACATAGTAAAAAATTTCCATGTGAGCAAGATATCATGGCCATTTTGAGGTTTAGTATACCATGGATGGTTCTTTAAACATAGGCCATGGTACATGGCCAAAATTCCGAGTCTTAGATCATAACATAGTGGAATCATCCTGCAATTGATAAGCACATGAGAAATCTCATAATTATAGGTTAGTTATGAGAATATGTATTGAATGATTTCCTATATCTCAAAAACTAAGGATTAGCTTAAAAAGTGGAAGAAGGGTAAACCTCATTGGTGAAAGGGTCCCATATCAAATTGTAATTAAGTGGACTATTGATCTTGCAGATGACCACGAATCCCTAAAAGAGGGTTTTAGGAACAATAATAGAAAGGTGATTCAGAAAAGAACCCAAAAAACTACCCAACTTCCACGATGGCATCTTGAGGGGGTGATAGGGATGACTAGGGTGTCCAACCCAATGCATTGCATAGCGTTTTTACCAATCCACTAAACACTCCTCGACGATTATGCATCGTGGAATAAAGGGGCCTGTGAGAGCTTGTATTGGAGAGTTGATTTCCCGTGATCCATGATTAAGGAAACAACATAGTGCAAATGAAATGACAAGGCACCACTGCCCTCAATGAAGCCAATCACATGGGTAGTAGTCATCTCCCACCCCACATCTTAGTGGGATCCAACCTCCTACACCCACTGACTGAGGTAGTCATATTTTGTGGATGGAATGGCAAGGCACCACCGCCGATAACAAAGTTGTCTGCATGGGTCGTGCAACTGTCCCCCATCCCACAAAGGGGTATCGTTTGATACTCACTTGTTAATTATCCTATTGTAGGTTCACCTATGGACATAATCTTGTTATGAATTCTCCTTCCTCTAAATGATAAGGTTCATTAAAATTCTCATGATGTCAAAGGCAGCGATCCACCTTCATTGACATGATCCAAACAATTCACCAGATTATTCAATCAGTGGGAGAAATGAGCGGTGTGTACAAAGGGTAGGGACATAGTCAGCACACGCAGATGACACATGCTTACTAGGAATTCCTTATTGAAGACCAATAATTGCAATGGTATAAGAAAATTTCCCAATCCTCTCAAACCAAGGAGAAAAACCCATTGGTTGCATCAGTGTAGCACATGTGCAACCCATAACATCTAAGGGAATCACAAACCTATTATTGTCTCAAACTTTCATGGCCTAAATGGACATAGTCCCTCTAAGAATTTATCCATGAAGGGGAACCTTCGCGTAGCCAGTTAGAAAGTTAGTCTCATTCATTATTGGAATTAACCAACTTGATTATGTCTTAAATAATATGGTTCCTACACAATAATATGGTTCCTACACATACTAGTGGAACTTCATCTAAAGGGAAATTGCTAGTGATAAACCTAAGAAGCTTAAGTCATGTGTTGACTCAAAGGCCAACTAAGTAATTCTCATTACTAGAGGGAAATGATACCCCTCATGCCACTGATAAAATTGAAGAAACAAAGCAAAGAATTGAATACACAATAGGTAAACATCATTTTGAACCACATATACTATGAAACGATAACTTTATACTATGAACAAGAACTCTAGCCATAAAAATGATGATTTTTCCCAAAAAAACACCAAAAACACCCCCCAAATAGAAAAGTGTTGATACCAGTATACACGTTTTTTTTTCAAGGTAAAAAACGAAGTCATGGCCTAAACATCCCATATTGTTGTTTACAAAAACTTTAAAATCAACCCCTAAATTGGAAAAAGTTTTTTTCTTCAAGAGATAAATTACAACTTTTTTGAAACTTGTATATTAAACAAAACAAAAAATTCATAAATAATTTTACTACTCTAACCATATAAAAACAAAGAAATTATGATGTGATTCATAATGAAATAATATATTAGACCATACAAGAACAAATGATTCATATAAACATTCAAAAACTCCTTTGGAATTTCAATTACAAACAACATAGTAATAAAAAACATCAAAAATGCTTCATGTGAAATTATTCAAATTCATCCACGGATTCTGACACCCCATCAGAATCTACATTTTCTGCAGATGAAGGACTAGAAGAATATGTAGACAACCCATATTCTTCTCTATTATAAATGGGTGCACCATCTGAGTCTACATCTATGCCCATCATTTCAGATGTCATATTCCTTGGGGTTCTACGGCTTGGTTTAACAGACTCCCATCTTGCAACTTCTTGTTTTGGAAGCAACCTCTTGATAATCTCTATAGTCTTGGAGTGAAGAGTGTATTTCTTTGTCAACTTGAAATCATAAAAGAGTATATCAACTTCCTCTAATTTCAAGATGCCAATGCGGTGGCAATTTATTTTTTGACCCTTTATTTTTCTCTTTCTGCAAACCTTTTTCTCAACCACCATCTCTGCCTTGTACACACCATCAAATGGGTGTGTATATGTTGCATACAAATGTACTTCTACTGATACTACTTATTCATTTTCTTTATTGACCTTCATAGCTTTTGAAATCTAGACAGAAGGGGAGGAGGGACAAGGTAGGGTAGGGGTAAAAATAGTTTTTAATTTTCTTGAACGTTTTTCAAATATAGTTTATAGTGAATATTGATGTTGATTTTTTTTAGATTGATGTTAAATTTGACAATTTTTTGATAAGATATATTAGTAATGTTTTGACTTTTAAACTTTATTCTAGAAATAAAATTTCTATATATAATGTTTTTAATATGTTTTTTACAAATATATGGTATAGTTTTTCTTGAATTTATGTGAATCGTCACTTTTCGTAAAATAATATGAAATAGTATCATTTTTATACAAAAAATCTCTGAAAATTCATTGAAAATGTTTTTAAATGTCTTTATTTTCTGGAATTTTTTACAATTTTGTCAATAAAAATGTCTTATTCTGTCCATAAAAATGTATTATTTTATAGAAACAATTGCAAAATGTATATGTTTTTCATTATATATTGCTTAAAAAAATGTATGTTATTTTGTTAAATTTCTAAAAACACACTTGAAAATAGAAATTAAAGTATTTTACGACAAAGATAATTCGAAGGCCCAAAAAAATGCCTCAAAATGAAAATGTGTGATACTGGTATCAACCCTTTTTGAAACGGAGGTAAAAATAGCTACTAAAATTAGGAGAGAGAAAAATGAGAACTGTGTCGAGTTCTCGTTTCATAGTATAAGTGGTTTTTGATGGAAATTATTATGTTTATCAAAATGGAAGGCATTTACTTGTTAACATAAGTGATAAAGAAACTAATAAAAGTATAGTGTCTAATGAACAAAGAATGGATAGCGTCACGTGTAGTGAAGCTGTCAAAAACCCCAACCTTGACATCATTTTTGACAAAGTAAGTGAGATTAATTTTGAGCCAATTGTCAAGTGACAAGGAAAATAAGTAGGAGACGGACTTAGAAGCTTCAGATTCTCGGGAAATCCTAACAAACAATTCAAAATTTATTGGCATTTGTTCTCATGAGAATAGATTGGATGGTGCAAACATGGCAGCTAAATTGCAGAAAAATATTGAATGTAAAAGTAGTGGAAGCAATAAGTGATATTCATAAATGTCACACTTAACCCATGGACATAAGTGATACTCATAACTATCATACTTAACCCCCAAAAAAAGTGATATTGCACCTAATACCATTGACACACTAACTTATTAAGAAATTGATTAACTCTAACCACTATGATCGTGGACACATAATGACAAAGACTCCATAGCAGTGGTCTTAAACCACTATGTTTTGTCAAAAACTATAGACACGGTCACATAACGTCATCAAAAACTCATTAGAATGATCAATGGTGACAAAAAAATTTCTACAGTCACCAAAAGTAACGAAAAAGAGTATTGGTGAGGGCCAATAAAATATCGTCACTAGAAGTGTCACCAAAGAGAGAATTAGCAACAGGCCTTTAACAACCCTCACCAAAAGTGTCACTGAAAAAGGGATTTGGTGACGAACCTTAAAAGACCATCTCAAAAGGAACTTATAACGACGATGTTTTAAGGACCGTCATCATATGCAACATTGGTGACGACCCTTAAAGGTTCATTACAAACATGACCCTCACCAATGACATTTTTCCTTGTAGTGTATAGATTATGAATTTTTTAAAATAAGATATTGATTATTGTTTTAAAAGATTCAAAATAATAGAATTAAGAAATAAAAAAAATGCTTTCAATATAAATACAAATAAAAATAAGCTAAAGCTCATTAAAATCTAATTATTAAGATAATAGCGTAACTTCAATTAGAATAGGTAATATTCACCTTTAATTTAACTTTTAACAATTCAAATATTCATTAATTGTTAATATGAGCCTAAAATTTCAACTTATGATTTAGAATTTTTATTTGTACTTTTGTGTTACACTTATTTATTAAACTCTATATTTTTACATTAATAATTTTCATGGGATTGTTGAACTAATGAGGATGAAAAAGTAACTACTGTGATCTTGACACAATAATCTTACTTGTAATGCATCACACTTAACCACTTGAGTTAACCTACTCATCTAAATTATATATATATAGAGAGAGAGAAATATTAGGTAAGTAGTTTTCAAAAAATTTATGGATTGAAAATTTATTTTCTTTTAATATTGATGGTTTCATTTTCACAACTACACTAAAAAATGTTCAAAATATATAAAAACTATTGTAAATTTTCAAAGAAAATAATTAATAATTATCTTTACTTTAGAAAGTTTTAATATAATTTAAAATTGTAATTTATTTATTTTATAATTAATTCTTTTTGGATAAGGAAGGGTTGAATTTTGAAAAGAAATTGTTTTTTTAATTAAAAATAAAAATCAAGCTTTATCATTAAATCATGATCAAAAATAATAATAATAAATTCAAAGATCATCAAAGTCAATATAAGGTAAGGATATGAATGCTAATGGAGTATAGATTGAATGGTTAAGAGGATAGGTTGTGATCCTTGCGCTATTGTATTACCATGACATCAGCGGGATGTCATTGTTCTTCAAATGAAAAAAATTAAAATTAAAAAATAAGAAATAAAACAAGTTGATAAAATGAGTAAGAAAGTTATAAGTATACAACCTTCTTAGTTAATAAAAAAAAAATGACAAAAGCAAGCAAATGGGTGAAAACAAAAATTCTATATTGAGGAAACCCTTTTTGTCTTAGGAAAGTAATGTTGACCATCTTCCTACGAAAGTGATAACGAGCATATTCCTTACACGGGAGAACGAAATCTAAGGATGACCATATTCCCTTCAAAGGAGGACGCAATCTAAGGGTTGCGTAAGGTCATAAATAGAATGGAATCTAAATATTAATATGAGAAGAGAACTCATTTATAATGTAAATTAATATTAATTAAATTAAAAATAAATTTATTTGTTTTTGAATTTATTTGTATTAAATTTAAATTAAAAAGTCAATTTTTATATTTTATTAATTAAAAATGTTTAACCACAAGTTTTATAGTGAAATAGGATGGTGGATAATTCCTAAAATGTTTTGGAATAAGGTAATTTTTCATTTGTGTAACACTAAGAGGGTTGAAGATGAAAATCATTTTCTCTTAAAATATCTAACATACATCTACTTTACATCGTAATTTCAAAATTGTTGTTACAACATTGACTTTCTTAACCTTTTAACTCACCACAACTATGGTGATTTAGGAATACTTCTCTTAAAGCATTTCGAGCACATAAATAAAATTCTAAAGCAAACCAAGTGAGTCCTCACATTTTTTAAGGTCTGATAAACCGAAATTGATCTCAAGTGATGTTAATAACTACCATCATCATCATAATAAAAATATTATTTAATCAATCAAATGTCTATATAATGAAGTTATTTAACATACAATGTAAGATTTTTTTTAATATTTTATTTGTTCTATTAGTTATTCTAATCGAATATAATTTTAAATTGAGAATATAATTGATTTTATACCTTATACTTAATATTGATTATAAGCTCACTTGGATCAAGGGCTAAAGAATGGATCTTTGACATGATTGGAGTCGACATCAAGCCCACGTGGGAGGAGGAGGCAGCCCAATGCAGGCCCTTCACAACTTAGATTCATTGCATATGGTGTGAGAAGGTTTGGCAAATGGATACTACAGTGAGTTTGGTCTGGCAGTCTATGTGCAATTACAACTCCATTACTCCAAGTAGTGAGATATCTCTCAAGCACAAGTATGGACTACATGGAAATGGGACTGTGAATCATGCATTTGGTTGGTTTAACTCACTTAAATATGATGACTCAAGAATCATCGTTTCAATGCCTAAAAAATAGAATTTTTTTTTACATGGTTTCTCAGTGTAACAAGCCTACAACCCCTTCATAAAAGCTAGGTGGAGGTCATTCTTATTCAGGTGCTAGTCTCCGGATGACCTAGTGTCGTCTCTTCAAGACCAAGCACTGATCCATTGTGTCTAAGTACATCACATCACTCCATTCTTGCATTTGTCAAGCAGAACATCATTGCAGCTACAAAGAGCATACTTTAATGCGCCTACAAAGTCACAGTGAAGTGGACAATCTTGGTCTCAAGTGTAGGAGTCAGTTTCGGTGTTGGTAGTAAGGGTTAGTGGGTATCATGACAAGGAAAAATGCTTCCCTCCCTACATATAAGAAAAGAAAACAACATTTTTTTTAAGGAGGATGAAGGTTGTTACTGACAGAGTTGGCACAAATGACCCTATAACATTAGCATTCCCATCAAGTAAGAGCAAAAGAAGCTATCCAAAGCTCAATAGGAGGCAATGATAGTTATGAATAGATACTTCCAAAATCATTATGATGTTGTCAAAGGGGCTATTATCAAGCTAGAGAGGGAGGCTATAGTAAAATGAGGTATGACATCATCTGAATTGGTAGATATGGAAACCCTTCAATGGACATCTAATATATGTTTCTTAAGGAGAAGAGACACCAAAGTCTCTAAGATGAATGAAATCTATTGGTTGGTCAAATCACTAATTACCCAAGCCATGGAAGAGAGAGAATCGCAACATCAATTAGACATTATGAGTGAACTTGAATTCATGGAGACAAAGTATGACACTTTGCTTGGAGTTCTTTAGGGTATTAGAGCTAAGGTGGTTGAGGATGACTTAGAGCCTCAAGGGAAAGGAGACAATGAGTAGCCTGTAGAGGAAAATCATGAACAACTCTTCCATCCCAACTTCATTATCCTCAATACGATTTTGACAGTGAACAATAACTCAAAACTCCAAGCTTTCATGTGCTTTTGGTCTTCAATTTTTTTCTTGCTAATGACAAGGGTCTCTTCATATCCTTTAATGTTAAAGACTTTAGGTAGAGGGTCAAAGCCAATCCCCACACCCTCAATTTTGTGATTAAGCTATGTCCATACTTAGTAAAGCTAGATCAACGGTTAAGGACAATCTCTTTTTTTTTTACATAAAAAAATAGCTTATTTTCTCTTGGTAAGTTTTCAATATGTAAATTCTATTTTATATTTACTAAATAACAATCACAAATTTCCCTCCTTTAGAGGAACAACATGTGTGCAAAGATCTAAAAAAAATTGTGTACTAATATAATATAGTAACCTAAATTACAAAAAAAATGGTTATAAGCTTAATCAGCTTTGAAGTTATAATTTTTTTAAAAAAAAAATTAATATATTAATTATTATAATAAAAAACAATGTTTCATGCGGAATTTGGTTAACCAAGAATAAGATTATTTTTTAAGGCAGAGAGTCTTTTTTAGGAAACCTAACCATCATATTACACTTCCTTTTGGAAAAGGTAGGAAGCTTTTTAAAGAAAAAATTCCAAGAATCTTACAAGTGCCTAATATTGATTTCACTAGGTCGTGGGGATTTTTTTGATGGATCTTGTTAGGGAACTCCAGGAGTTTGTTGAGTAGGGGCGATCACTTTTTAGGACCCTGGTCATTTTTTTATTTTAAACTATGCAATTGGGCTTGGAAGCAATAATATAGCTGAATTCTAAGCCCTATGGACCTTGCTAAAAGAGGTTGTGCACATGCATGTGAGAAGGTTGTAAATATTGGAAGATTCTAAACTTGTGATTGATTGGGAAAATGGGAAATGTTATATCTCAAATTTAGAATTGGGGCTTATTTTGGGAAGGATCTTGGAGCTAAAGATACAATTTGAAGATATATCATTTGCTCATATATAGAGAGACTTTTGTTAAAAAGTTGATCATTTATCAAAGGAGGCTCTAATCATGAAAGAAGAATATTTGCAGGTTCAAGAAACCAGGGATAACATTTATTTCAATGTTCTTTTATATATCACTTTTCTAATGATATTATACAGGTTTATTTTTATGTAACAAACTTGTGTTGGAATTTAGTAGCTTATGCTAAGGTATAGTATTGTGATAGTTTTCGATGTACTGGAAAAAACATTGATGGATATGGATGGTTGGAGGTCTATATAAGTCATTTGTAAGGGATAATGTTAGTCTAGTAATACCAAAGGTAGATGTTAATTTTGACATTAATTGGTCACGAGACAGAAGGCTAATTTTAAAGTGTATTTTATTTTTTCCATAAAAATATCAAATATATAATTTTTTCTTTGAAAAAAAATAATAAAATAAAACAAATCTTTTATATTATTATAATATGATGAGAATGGTACTCTGTCTTTATATCATATATAAAGTACCTACGGGGATTCGAACATGTGACCTTCCATTTACAACTTCTCATCTCAATTGCGAATTGCGAATTGCTCTATCCCGTGGGTATATATATATATATATATATATATATATAATCATTTTTATAATATATAATATCATTAATATGTATAGTTATATTTTAGCCCCATGGGTTAGCTTAAGTGGTTGAGAGTTATTTCTTGCAAGTAGGAGGTCTTAAAGTCAAATCCATGGGTGGCTATGTATAGATTGTAATATGGCCTCACTTGATGCCCCCACTGAATTAGGCTCCATAATTAGAGCCAATGGTTTACTTCGTAGAAAGGATTGGCTTCTCTATGTTCTTCAGATTTTGGGGGATTTTCCATGGAGGTAGCGAACACCGATATCCGGCGTTGTAAACCACATGAAAAAAAATATATATTTATATTTGAGATGATTGATTTTTAATCAATTTAATAAGGAAATGGAAAGAAGAAGAATGATAAAGAATAAAAACAAAATATAATTTACTATATATCGTATTTATAATATAAAATTATTTTATAATATTATAATAATAATGTTTAATCAAATTTATATAATAATAAATTGAATTATATATATATATATATATATATATATATATATATATAAATTAATTTTAATATTATAATAATAATGTTTCATTAAATTTATATAATAAGAATTGGAAAAAATAGATTAAAAAAATAAGTATTCGAAACATTTTAAAAAATAAACATATAATTTTTATTTTTATTTTTATTTTTTTAATATACACAGAATTATAAAAGTTTGTTTTCAAATAGCTTTGTCTTATAGGAAGCTAGAATTGAGATCGTGAGTCTGCGTTCTAAACATCATAATTAATACACATTAGAAAGTATCCAACCAATTAGAGGATGACCTGATATCATCAGTTGTTTCCATACAACATGGAGTACTGCCCTGAGGGGAACCAATAATCTCTAGGCTAATAGATTAAAGGTTCAAACTTAACAAAATGTAGAACAAAAAGAACCACATAATTCTTATGACTAGTAACTTTGAAGAGACAAGTAGCATAAACAGGAACTAAACACAATAATAGATCATAGTAACAATATTAATAAAGGAAGTAGTAACAACATCAGAACCCAGTTAGCTGGCATGATCGAGGTTGGACAAGGTCACCTTGGCCTTGGTCACCTACTTTTCCTTCTCGTCCTTGTCCAGGTCAATAACATTGGGATTGGTCTTAGGAGGAGTTTCGTTGATGCTGCAAACCCTAAATCTAACTCCCACATAGTTGGCCAAGAGATTCAACTTGGCTTCAATAACTCTAAGATGGTAATGGAGTGAGCATAGAGGAGCCAATTCAGTTTTTGTTCCTTCCAGTTGGATTTTCATCTCTTCTCGTTCAATGATTGCCTTTCCCATTAGTACCTTCATTTTCCAGTATAGGTCCAGAGTTCCCTTAAAGAGGGACATCCGGGTTTGAGTGTTGTTAGGATCAATTATCCATTCCTCAAACTCTTCTAGATGTTGTGTATTTTCCATAGTTTCTTTCTCCTCCCAAATATCTTGTTCCATCTCATCAAATTCCTTCTTAACCTCTTATGGAAAGCACCTATTGAAATAGCGAGTTGTTTTGCAAGCTCGTTTCAAGTATTTAGGTTTCTCATTGATCCATCCTTCATCCTCCTCCTCCCCTTCTCTATAAGGTCTCACCATTTTAATTTCCTTAAAACCTTTTACCCCCCTTCGTAATTACTTCTACCCATGTTCTGCTTTCTCACCGCCAAGGAGGATATGAGATTAGTGGCCCGCATATGCAATGAAACATAAACAGGTTCGAAGGATGCCATCCACTACTCATATTCCTTGGTCGAGTCTCCTCCACTTTTAACCAAATCATTGTCATCATGTTTGCACAAGACAGATTGTTCCTACAGTACCAAACATGTTCATTGTTGTTGTCCATCATCTTCATTAACTACATTGCAGTTGGTGTGAGAAAACTCATCATTCATGGTGTTATGTGGGGGATATCTTCTCCATCCCTTACCCAATCTGCATGGTGGCCAACTAGCTCATCTCTTCCACCACTTGGCATGGTAGTGAGACCCATGTCCCATCCTACCTCATTGCTGGAGTGCAGCACACTAAGTGGGGGTTGGAAGTCCTAGTCTGCAATTCTCTAACATTCCATCTTTAAAGGTTGGAAATGGAATATGAAGTTTTGAGATGGTAGGCTAAAATCCACATTCTCGTCACTGACTCTAGCATTAGCTAGTCGATCAACTAGTTGGTTTCCTTTTCTTTTGATATTAGAAGGGAGGAGAACATTTATCTGTGATATTAGAGAACTGAATTCCTCCAATCCATAGGTTAGTCTCCAACTTACTGAGATCTTGATGGATTTTGTTCCAACTTGAGCTTCTAAATCCCTTGGATGAGAATCTAGGAATCTCCTTCTACTATTAGCTTGGAAAATCCATGTTGTATAGCGATGCGGATTCCTTTTGTTAAGCCCTACAGCTCAACAACGTTATTGTATTTCGTCCCTATCAAGCAACATAGATCCATATGATTTGACCTTGATTGTTTATGAAGAATCCCCAATAGCCTATCAAGCTTGGTTTTGTGATGAACCTACAATAATTAATTAATGCAAATACACAAGATATCAGAAATAATAGAACTCAGAATCACTTTTATATTGATCACGGGCCACTTCGAGGGGGCAACCTCCTTTGAGCAAGCTCAATACAATTAACTTCATGGTGCCTTCAATGACCTCAACACACACTTATATACTAAGTCTATGCCCAATACTACGAGTCAAAACCATGGGACATATAATACTACAGGACGACTTACAAAGCATATGCGTCCAATACTATGGGTCAATACTATGGGCTAATATAAACTACGGATCAACAAATACTACAGGACGACTTACAAAGCATATGCGTCCAACAACAATATACTAACATAGTAAAGAGAAGGGTTGAAATAGGTTCCTAACAGGTTTACCTTTTGAGGCAATAAAAATATAACATTGAATTCAACTAAAAATTTATAAGAAAATATAAAAAGAATAGCATGCATTGGAGGTGACTAATGTGATGATGTAAACATATACTTTAAACATAAACTAAACTCTTTTATATTTATATGTGTTTTAAGTTGTAAATCCCTCAAAAATATTGGGGATTTCATTATGTATCCAACCACTTTTGTGGTAATCAATCCACCTTGCATGAAGAAAATTAGAAAAATAAAGTAGAATGCTCCATGAAGTAAAATATTATTGACCTTTAAAAGAAAGGATTTAAGGGATAAGTAGGAGCCGTAAATATGTAATAGATTTCAAATCTAAATTCCATGCTATTTAATTGCAACAAGTTTATAGGTTCTCTTCTAATTGCAACATCTCAAGATGGGATATCCTACCTCTCTAAATGATAACTATATATTCCTTCATGAAGGGTTGATTGCATATTGTTTATAAGTGCTTTATGAACATTTTTTTTCAGAGGAAGAAAACATACTTTTGGCATTCATTAGAATAAAAAAGTATTACACTTGATCGATATCAGTCAGATAATTTGATTTTTTGAAAACAAAAAAACTAGACAAGAGTCCAGGAAAGAGTGCCAACCAAAAATATAGGGGCAATCATAGTCTAAAACCATATATTACAACATAAAACAAAATAGATAATAGCTAATCATCAAAGAGTGGATAGCTCCCCATATCTGATAGATTATCCTCTCAAACTTTTTCCCAGAGTAGAGTCCCTTATGTACCATTCATGGCCTCCTTTGAGAGGAAGTCAACCAACCTATTTTGTTCTCTATAAATATGGCTGAGTTCTAAATACATAAAGTTTTTTAGATCTTCGTTTATTCAGTTGCACCAAGGATATAGATTGAGTACCTGTAGTTTGTATGAACCTTCTGCCCATTTAATGGTAACTCTAGAGTCACCATAAATAGTCAAGGACACAATACCAAAGATGGATGCCAATCTGCAAAGTACCCATAAGGCTACCAACTCAGCCTTCATGTTGGTGCCCATATCACAAAATAGCTTGAAACAATATTTGTGTTTATCGTTGATAAAGAGAACCGCACCTGTTGCACACCTTCCACCCTACACAGCGCCATAAAAAAAACCCAGAGCACCTTTTTGGAAATAGATCAATTTTGGATTTTGTATCTTGCATAAATTAGATTTTTCACTAATGAAATATTTCACCCAAAGAAAAATCTTCCTATCAATAATTTACTGTTGATCCAATTCATTTTCAAAGATAGATTTGTTTCTTGTTTTACAGATTCTCCAAGAGACAATAGCTAGAAGGAAATCCAAAACTTTTCATGGTTTCTGCCAGTCTTTACAAGTTTTATCAAATGTCACGTCCCCTTCCATCAATCCGATGCAAAGAAGGAAACATGACCAAACTTACCGGGCTTATTTGATGGACTCAGCCCCATACATTACTACGAAATTCATGAATAAATAAAACTTGTGTATACATATTCATACACAACAAACACAGTGGAATTAAACACTATATATCTACACACAGTTTCATCATGCATATAACAGTCATCAATTATCACGATGCATAAAACATGATGCCTTTTATTTCATCAACAAGAACAATTATCATTCAGAATTAACACAATACAAAACACAGAATGCATATAATGTAAAACACAGATAACACTTATCTTTGAGATGAAGCCATCCAAACAATTGGCTATGTGACAGCATCGTTCCACCCAACCATAGATCTCTGTCCAGCCTGTATTCTTTCAACTGAGAGATCACCCCTGAGCTAGGTTTTATATCCATTAAGGAGGAACTAAACAGGCTCACTCACAACCATGGTTTCACTCAACAGTTATGTTAAGCCAACACACAGTTGGGTTTATCAAGCATACAAAAGACAAAGGAGGGAAATGCTAAGCTAGTGAGCTCAACCACAGAGCTACAGGCATCTCAAATGAATTCAACAGTATGGCACCCATAATACCTACCTCACCCAACACAAGGAAAGTCCCCTTCTCTGCTACACAGTACCTCAGGCGTCCCTTCCCTCTAGTGCTATTCAGGGTGGGAATAGAAAGGTCCAGTTGCTAATTCCTTGAGATTTCATCCTTCACCAGGTTTATCAAGCAAACCC
Source organism: Larix kaempferi (assembly GCA_027924585.1). Classification (NCBI taxonomy): domain Eukaryota; kingdom Viridiplantae; phylum Streptophyta; class Pinopsida; order Pinales; family Pinaceae; genus Larix; species Larix kaempferi. The sequence goes on from BSBM01000806.1 coordinate 8,931,847, forward strand.
AGCCTCTGTTCAATCTTTCACACTTGAAATTTCTCAATTCGGTGATCAAATAACTCAATCCCATCATTGGACTTATGGGCTATAAAACTGGGTTTTTCTATGGATTTCAGGGTATCTAATGCTCTCAAATTCACTCCAAGGTTTATACCTATGGATCCCCCATTGGATTTTACTATCAATACCAAATTATGGGAGTTTATGGCTCTTCAAAACATGGGTTCTTGCAAAGTTGCGATTTTTTGTTTTTCTCACTGCTGGGCATTCGTAATGGATGAAAACTGATGCTGGGATGTTCAACAATGGAATGGGAATGAGGAAGAACTCCTCCCCATGAGGTAGAGTGACTTGCGGTACAAGAAAACAGAGCCCATACTCTACCATACGAATTTCTGGACTACTCATGCTCCATTGAAGCCATGGACTGAATTCTTCAACAACTTCCTTACAACATAATTAAATGTCAGCAAGGAAAGTCAAATGGGTTCACAAGATAACATTTGGCATTATAGGGTCCATTCCCACAACCCCCTCATCACTCCCTAGTGGATACACATGGCCCCTTCTCATTCGTTGCTTCCATAGCCAGTTCTGGTATTTTATTGCAATATCAAATATTTACATTAGTTACAATATTCCATGGCTTAATAGCACATGGGTATCAAAATATCAAATACTTGCCCATTTAAATAAAATCCGAGCATACACTAGCGGGGTCTTGGCCTTGAGATCCATGTTAGGGAAACATACACCGCTTGTATACAATATTTACATTAAAATCCAATATATCACAAGGGTCAAAATTGGGGTATTACATCAAATTGGACTCCTTGCCAAACCTATGATATATTGAGTAGAGTACAGATCGTATTCCAAACCAAAGTTGTGTAACTATAGGTAATCAAAAGATGATTGACAGATTCTTCATCTTTTTTGCAAAGGTGACATATGTTTGGACCCTGCCAACCTTTCTTCTGTAGATTATCCCAAGTCTTGAGGCTATTTTGAAGTGCAAACCACATAAAGCATTTAAATTTTAGTGGAATATTCCAGTTCCAGAGAGCATGAAACCAGCAGTTCTGTACAATGCAAAGATTTTCTTTGACAATAGCTAAATATATTGATCTAGCAGTAATGGTGCCAGACTCAAGACTTGAGGTCCAGATTAAAATATTAGAGCTGTCATTTAATTTGCAGCTGGTAGTATTGAGGCGAAAGATAATTTTTCCCAAATAGTACAACAAACACCACCTAAACCAAGCTCTTTTGCATTGTACCAATAATTCTTCTCCTTATTAATCCATCTAGGATTTCTTATGTCTGCTAAAGTAGTACATCCAATTTATGAAAGATGATTAATGATACCTGTTGGAAAATTGAAATCTTCCCCCATACCAATAATTGGATCAACACCAACAATAACATTTCTTCCATTTCCTACCTTCCAAGCAAAGTCTTTTCCAATCCAACTATAAATTTTTAGGAGGCCTTGCCAAATTGGAGAGGCATTCCTACCACTTTTCTTTCCATTTCTAATCCAATCTAGGCTATTTTTCCTGATATATTTTATTTTCAAAACATAAGACCAAATATTGTTACCAAACAGTCCATGCCAAAAGCTTTTCATCCTTAATGCCATGCTAAACTAGCATAAATTCTTTATACCCCAACCTCCTAATTTTTTGGGAATGGAAAGTCTGTTCCAACTTGCCATTACCAATTTTCTTTTATCCAAGCCACCAGACCATAAGTATTTAAAGATGAGCTTCCTCAGAGAGTTTATAATGGTACTCAGTACCTGTAGAAGCAAAAACCAATATACAGGAATGTTGGTTAAGACCGCTTTTATAAGGGTAAGTCTGTGGCCAATAGAGAGTAGCCTGAAAGTCCAATTTTTAATTTTGATTTCAAATTTTTGAAGTAGCCATAGCTAGTCTTTTGATTTATAACCATTTGGTTTCAAAAAATATCCTAGATATTTGAAACCGTCCACCAAAATATGTGCAGAATAAGGAAGGATTCTTCTAATAGTAACCAAAGAGTCATCACTCAAATTATGTGAATAAAGTGTGGATTTTTTCACACTAACCTTCATGCCTGAATCTAGACAAAAATGATGAATAATACTTTGATATGTATCCCATTAATCAAAATACTCTAAACCAAATATTAATACATTTCCAGCAAAAAACAGATGAGTGATAAAAACAGATGAAGAGATTTTTACACCTGTAATTTTTCCTTTTTGTTTGGCATCCAGGATAAGTCTACTGAGACCTTCAATTATGAGAAGAAAGATCAGTGGTGAGAGAGGACACCCTTGACGTATTCCAATGTTGCTTTTGAAGAAGTCAGATGGTGCACCATTAATTAACACCGCATATTGAGTTGAGGAGACACAAGCTAGAATCATGTTAATGACAAGTAAAGGAAGCCCAATTTGGATTAGGATCAATCTTAAAAAGACCCAATTTACATGGTCAAATTCTTTTTCCAGATCCATTTTTAAAAGTAAAGCCTTCATCTTCTTCTTTTTAATGGAATGGATTACCTCTTGTGAAATTCCAATTGCATCAAGTATCTGATGATCATGGAGGAATCCAAATTGCTCAACTGATAGATATTTTGAAAGATATGGATAAATTTTGATGGAGATAATCTTTGTGATTAGTTTATATGCCATATTACAAAGTGATATAGGCCTGAAATCAGAGTAGTTGTTTGGTTTATTACACTTAGGAATCAATGTAAGAGAAGTGGAATTTAGAGCACTTGAGACAAAACCTTCAATCCCGAAATACTCAACCATGTCTAACAAATCCTTGCCCGTGATATCAAAGAAATGGATAAATAGATCCACAGTCCAGTCGTCCGGGCTAGGGATTTTTTCTTTAGCAAAGAGATGTATTGTTGATTCAATTTCGTCCATAGTAACCTCCCTTCGAACTTCATTACACTCCTCCTCAAAACAATTGGGAAACAACTTAATAATTTGAAGTTGTGCTTCAAGAGAGCTCCAGTCCTTCTCCATATAAATGTTTTTGTAATGTCTGACTGCATGGCTTTGAAGTTTGGATTGTCCTTTAATAAGAGCACCATCCCCTTTGCATGCAGTCATTCTTTCTACGTGCAGCCCAGCCTCTTTCACGCAACCTCTCCATTGTTCTTCCCCTTGGGCGTAGGCCAGCTCCCTCCCTGGATCTTACGCAGCTTTCCTAGAGTCAGATCCTAGCTGAGTCATCCTTCCAGCCCCTGACATCTCAGTCTAACCCTGCCATCATGGCTTCACTCGATGATCCTGGACATTCTCCCCCCTCCGATCTCTCTAATTTATTGAAACTTATCGTAGTGCAGGGCAAGAAGCCTCTTTCCATTGCTCAACAAAAATTTGTGAAAAGGATTTATGAGATCCCCATGGTAGCCCTACTTGTAGAACAACCCTGCAAACCGCTCTCAATCTGTCCGAAATAGGTTTGATAGGCCAATTCACGGGACTATGGCCCTCACCTAAAACCACTAAGACCTGGGTCCAAAGAAATGGGAATCCCTTGATCACTGGCGAAGTGAAATCCTACTTCCTAGGAAAGGGCTTCTTTGCATTTGTTTTTGAAACCAAACAAGATCGTGAGCTGATCTTCAGGAACGGACCATACTTCATGGGGCCACAAGGACTCTACATAAACAAATGGAACCCTGACTTCAACCCAACCCAAGATATCCCCTCTGTCGTCCCTGTATGGGTGAGATTGCCCCATCTGCCCCTTCATTGTTGGAATCCCGTATCTCGATAAGCCATCGGAAACTCCCTCGGAAAGTATATTGACAAAGTAGATCGTAAAGATCAATACTCATGCGCAAAAAATTTGCGTCGAAGTAGATCCGGAATGCGGACTCCCAGAAACAACAAAGCTCACAGGAGCATATTGGATCCATATCCAAGAACTCGACTATGAACAAACTCCCATCAAATGCAGGTATTGCCACAAATACGGGTACTTCGCTCGATCCTGCAAAAAGAAGCCCGCAGATCCGGAAGCAGGAGGAATAAATGAGCAATGGACAGTGGCACAAAAGAACCCTGCTCCCACATCAAGACCAAAAATTCCATCGAAAGGATAACACTCAAGAAAAGGAGATCAACAACACCAAAAATCAGCGACCATCAACAACGACAACAGATACAAAGTCTTGGAAATTACTGAAACTCAAGATGATGTAGAATCACCTGAAGAAGGAGAAATACCAGAGCAATTCGACCATCAAAGAGCTTCACAAACCCTTGAATATTCAGAAGAAATCCAACCCCAAATCACTCCAAGTCCCAAAAGGACCAACTCAAATAAAGGTACGCCTTCTCCCTCTTATGCTGAAATTGCAAAAACCAAACCGATGGTTACACCTCCCTCTCTAGAGGATCTAATAGACATATCATCCAAAAAACTAGGGTGGAAAACAAGCAAATACATAAGCGAAGAAGAAGTGGAACACGAGAAAACTCAAGGATCACAAGCGACAATAGACATGGCATTCAGCAGGAACACCAGAGCCAGATTAGCAAGGAAAAAAATAGGAGATCAAGTAGGGGGAGGCCCCTCCTCCACCTACAACAACATAATGAAATTGGTCTCTTGGAACATTAGAGGATTGGGTAATCCAAAATAGAAGCTGTAAAAGAACTCCAAAAAATAGAAACCTTAGACATCCTCATACTTCAAGAGACCAAACTCAGCGATCATGACATCTTGTCCATTGGAAAATACAATTGGAAGAAAAATACAGGCATGGAAGTCAGTGCTAGAGGGGCATATGGAGGCCGAGCCACCCTCTAGGCTTCTTACAATTTTTCAGTTATGCAAATCCTTTGCCACTCAACATTGGATTTATATTGAACTTCTCCACATCCGCAGCAAAACTAACATTGCTCTCATCAATTTGTACGTACCAAAATTGTATTATGAAAAGAAGGATTGCTGGGGATTTCTCGAAGACTTCCTCGATGCTTACAATCTGCACAACCTTATCCTTGTTGGTGATCTAAACACAACCCTTTCCAATGATGAAAGTAAAGGATGTCTTATTCGTAAAGACAGTTTCAGATCTCAGATTGACACTCTCATGCAGAAATGGGACCTTTTGGACATAAAGCCAAAGAAAGGTAAATTCACTTGGTCAAACAAGCGGACAGGGCATGGGAACATCATGGCTCGCCTTGACATATTTCTCATTCAAAGCATCCTACTCTCTGGTAATCAGATTGTTACTTCAAAAAATTTGGTTAATATAGCCTCAGATCATAAACCGATCCTCATCCATATGCATGATAATGAAGACTACGGTCCTATACCCTTTTGATTCAGCCCCCAATGGCTTGAATCGAGCATCTTTTGGAACGTCATAACAAACGCATGGAAGATCCCTGTCATTGGATCCCCGAGATATGTCTGGGAACATAAGTTAATTATTACTAAGAAAGAGCTATTAAAATGGGCCAAAAGCAACCGCCCCCCCTCCCAACCCCACTAAGACGGCTGTCAACGATCTTGAAGTCATCCAAAACTCAATGGATGAATTCCCTATTGACAGCAGAATTCTTCAAGAAGAAGTTAATCTCCAAGCAAAAATGCACCAAGCTTTCCGAAGAGATGAATAATTTTGGCGTCTTAAATCTTGCAACACATGGTTCAGAGCAGGAGACAAAAATACGGCCTACTTCCATAGGAAGACTAAAGCCCATCTCTCCATCAATCACATCGTTGAGATTATGTCTGGCGATGGATCAACCATCAAAGGTTATGAAGAAATTCAAAACGAAGCATACAATCATTTCTCGAATGTCTTCAAAGAGGAAAACAACGATGAAGAAGATGGAAGCCAAACTCTCCTTGACCACATTCCGAAGCTGCTCACTGATGAAAACAATGCGGATCTCCTCAAGCCATTTTTTGAGAAGGAGATAACCAACATAATTTGGTCATTCGACCCAGATAAAGCACCTGGGCCCGATGGGTATTCCATCCACTTTCATAAAGCTTGCTGGCATCTGATCAGAAATGACTTCGTGATAATGATCAGATATTTCCACCGAAAATCCAAGATAGGCGGATGCACAAAATCTACCTTCCTCGCACTTATCCCAAAAGAAACTAACCCCAACTCTTTCAAAATATTTCGTCCAATTTCCTTATGCAATGCCTCCTACAAGATCATCTCCAAGCTGCTAGCCAACAGAACGAAGCCCGTCCTTGCCAAAATCATTTCTGACAATCAAGGTGGATTCCTTCAAGGAAGACAAATTCTCGACAACGCAATATTGGTACAAGAAGCCATCCACTCCATCAAATCTCGCAAAGAAAAAGGTATGCTGATCAAACTTGATATGGCTAACACCTTTGACCGGGTCAAGCACTCTTTTCTTCTTAAAATTATGAAAAACTTTGGTTTCGATAACTCCTTCCTTAATTGGATCTTTGCCTACTTCATTCGACCTTGGATTGCCCCTCTAGTGAATGGTCGCCCCACCAATTTCTTCCAAGCATCCCGTGGAATCAGACAAGGGTGCCCCATGCCCTCCTTTCTTTATATCATATTGGATGAATCCTTTAGCCGCAAGTTAAATTTCGATCTCAGTATTGGCCTTTTACCTGGCCTTAACCTAGCCTTCAACTCCATGCCTCTAAACCACACTCTTTTCGCAAATGATTCCCTCTTAATGGGAGGAGGCTCCCTCATAATTGCTCGAAATTTAAAAAAAAACATGGTTAACTACTGCAAAGCCTCGGGGGGCAAGATTAATCTACACAAAAGTGCAGTTTATGGATGGAATCTCAACAAAACTGCTGCTATCAATAGTGCCTGCATTCTAGGAATCAAAGTTCATCAGCACTGGGACAACTTCAAATATTTGGGTCTCCCAATTACCCATGGACACTAAAAGTCAAAGAATTGGGATGATATTATTCACAAAATCAAATCCAAAATCATGAGATGGGTTGGACAATGGCTCAACAAAGCGGGAAAATTGATTCTCTTGAAATCAGTCCTCTCAACACTTCCAATCTACAAATCTTCACTCTTGCTAGCACCCAAAGGAGTTACTGAACACATAAGAAAACTTATGAGAGACTTCCTTTGGACGAGAGGAAACAATAATGAGCACAAAATCCATCTTGTCAATTGGAAAATTACCATTCATCCAAAACATGTTGGTGGACTTCAAATTCGAGATCCATTTAAGGCAAATAAGGCTTTAGGCGCCAAGATTCTCTGGCGAATTTTGAATGACAAACACCACAGAGTCAATATTCTATTAAAGAAGAAATACCTAACTGGAAGCACACTAAGATGCCTCGATAGCAAACCGGATTCTAAGGGATCCTCAATTTGGTCTCTTTGCAAAGTAGCCTGGGACTTCTTCTCCCAAGAGTTATACTGGATACCTGGGAACAGGAAAGATATCAACATTTTCTCTGACAAAATCATGGGAAAAGACCAACTCCAGAACAACCACGAACGATATCAATCATTGGCTCAATCATCAAGGAATCAAAACTCTTAGTGATCTCAGCAACTGGGACCCCTCTGGCACTTGGCACAGCTAGAAAAAGTTAACAACCCCTGCAAATCTAGAAAATTCCATAATTCTTCTTTATGAAAACTTGACAGGATGTGCCCCCACCCATATTCAAGACAAGGACGGTCGAGGCTGGGGATCTGCCGGAAAGTACACCACTACCTTGGGATTCAAAGCCCTCCAAAATCGTGCCATATCCAGAAAAAACATCTGGGGAATGGTCTGGAATTCATTCGGAATTCCCAAAGTAAATTTCTTTATCTGGACTCTCGCGCACAGAAAAATACTTACTAGTGACAACCTCATCAAAAGAGGCTTTATCGGACCTCATTGGTGCCCTCTTTGTCATAAAAATGCAGAGACTCTCGACCACCTCTTCTTGAACTATGCATTCTCAAAAGATGTTTGGAACTACATGTTACAGGATCTTGATATCGCAGTACCGAACTTTGACACCACTACTCACCTCCTTTCAGAATGGAAATCTATTTATCCAACCCCTCTTTCGAAAAGGAAACTATGGTCTAACATTTGGACAACAATTCCCAAGCTTACGTGCTGGAAGATATGGATCGCCAGAAATAATGGAATTTTTCAAGATATTCGCCCAACGCCCCTACAAGTTGTTGGACAAGCAAAATGACTCTTAATTGAATGCATAAATCACTCTAAATTCAGAACAGATACGAATCTCTCCATCACTAAATCAAAATGGATTGGACCCCTCCATCCGATCCCTAGATATATTGTATCAAATAATCATAAGCTCCCACATTGGCAGATCAGAATCCCTGACATTGACTTTCAAGCATGGAGAAGCAATCAACCCATGGACAGTCTTCATTTCGAAGGTGCTTTAGAAAATAACCCCGGTCAGGCTAGAGCTGGAGTAATCCTACTATTCGACGGAGGAAAAATGAAAATCAACTACAAATGGGGTTTGGGGGTTTGCTCAAACAATCTAGCTGAAGCGCTAGCACTTTTACAGGGATGTCAAATTGCTAAGCAACAGAACATCGAAAATCTTCAAGTCTTTGGTGACTCTCTAGTCATTATCAAAGCCTTCAACATGCCCACTCAATACAACAATCTGGCAATCGACGGGATCATAAGGCGCATTCAGCAAATAGCAATCACCTTCAAGAATTTTAAAGCTTATCACATCACAAGAAACTTAAATTATGAAGTTGATGAGGAAGCGAAGAAAGCAACCTCCCTCGCACTTGGCATGACAGAATATACACATGGGGAAACTAAATACTGTCATACCCCTTAATATCTCCTTCGATGGCAAGCTTTCTTGGCTAGTTCAAGAACATTGCAGATTTCTTCAATTTTGCAATTTTTTCTTCTTAGGCACTTTCCATGGACACCTACAGAGCTTATTCTTCTACGATCTACACACAGCACAGCATCTCTTCTTAGGAATCTCAAGCACAACATCTCTTCTTCGGCATCTCAAAGTTATCTAGCCTCCAACAGCCACTCAAAGTTCAATAGCTACTCCAGACAACTCATGGACCTCTCCTGAGTTCTAGATTCACTTCTTGGTTGCGCCCATATTCTCTCATCTATTTCATCGGACAACAATTAATCTTTGTACTGAGTTTCATGAATCATCACCAGCTCGAATCCAACAGCACTTCGGTCACAATTCTGTCCTTTGAGACCTTCTTTCACACCGACTGAAGAATACCCTAGGACAACCACAGAGCTATCCAAGCTCTAATTACATGCAGTCCACATCAATTTTGGACATCTCAAAAATCTTCCAGCACTCTATTTCCACATTACCTGCACGCGGTTTACCAGCAATCCTGATTTTTTCAAGGATAATTTTAGAGATCATATTTAATCTCTCAACAGCCTCCATATTCAAATTTGTTGACATCTTCAGTATTCAATGGACAGCAATCTTACCTTGTTCCATATTCAATGAACATCAATCTTCAGTACTCAACGGACATCATTTTTTCCCTCGGTATTCAAATTCTTTTAACTCCTATGATATTGTATTCAGTTGAATCGGTGTCAACCATGACTCATTCAACTCTTTTCTTGTTTTTAATATATTTTAATCGTTTTTGTTTAAAAAAATAAAAAAATAAAAAATAAGAGCACCAGATTCATCATGTAGTTCCCAGATAGCATTGGAATTCCTCCTCTGGGAAGCATAAGAGTGAAAAAAAATTGTATTATTATCACCCAGCTTTATCCCAAGCACCCTGCTTTTGAGGCGCCAATCCATCTCCTCCTGCTTGAGTATCTGGTCTTTTTTATCCTCAAGGACCTGAATCAATATTTTGTCTTCTACAAAAATAGAGTATTGCAAATTCTTTGTATAGATTTGTCAAATTTGGATCTACAAGAGTAGAACTTCATGAACATTAAAGTTGATACCTTTCATCAATAATTTCTTTGTTGCTTTTTTATTTAAGCAATGTTAAAAATTGTGATTTTTTTTTCTTTCTAATTAATTAATTAATATATATATATATATATATATATATAATTTCAATGTCACTGTCCCTTATAAATATTTTTCCTAGTTAGAGGAAGGAAATATTGTAGTTTATTTAAGTATATGTTTTCTTGAAAACGTGAGCTTTAAGCCCATGGAGGTCGTGGTAGTTGTTGTGAAAAAGGAAGTGACAGTTGTTTTGAAATAAAATACAAATATGTGGATTTGCCATAATCTTGGATCATTTTCACTGAGCTGGCAAGTGATGGCCAAATTTTGGTAAGTGATGGCCAATTTTGTTGAGTGTCAACATAATGTAATAAGCTAAGAATTGCAAGTTGATGAAATCTAAAGATTGACTTTTGCTGAATCCTTGGTAGGGGTCACACAATAATAATAATTTTCAATATAAAAAGAGAAGAAACACAAATTGTCACACAATAATAATAATTTTCAATATAAAAAGAGAAGAAACACAAATTGTCCACCTCACATGATGGAAAAAGCGACAATAAATCAATATAGAATATAATTGAGATAAGAAGGTGGAGTGCGATGAACGAGCTTCACCCCTATACATCCGTCCTTGCATTTATCCCCATGATTTCTTGTCTGCCAGTAAACTATCATACCAACTGTAAAGGGTTAAATCATAAAATAATATCCAATGCAACAACACCAACAAACAAACTTCAAATGTACCAACAATGAATCTATTGTGAGACAAGGATGAGATATTTAATTTCAGTTGATAGTAATAAAATGACTTTGAAAAGAAGGGATTGGTATACTAATTATTTTACAATAGCATAAAAATGTGAGAAGAAGAAATATAAAATACTAATAATATTAAGTATTTTAAAAGCTAAGAAGATTGATCTCAAAAAGTTTTAATTTAAAATTATAAAATAATTAGTTTTAAATGTTTATTTAAAAATCAGCATGATTTAAGTTATTTATTTCAATAATAATAAAATAGTAATATAAAATGTTTAGAGATATGTAATCCCTTTATTTATAATGAAGTTTGTTTTTTAATGAAAAAAAAAAATTATGAATTTTCATAATAAATAAGGAATGGATGAAATACTAGAGCGGGAGGAACAGGAGTGGAGGCTTAAAAGCCGTGCTATTTGGATAGAACATGGGGATAAGATTTTTAAGTTTTTTCATTCATTTGCCTTTCATAGGAGAAATCTTAATTTTATTTGGAGCATAGATGATGGATCGGGTACTATGATCTCTGGGAAACAAGTGATACTAGAGGCAGCTAAAAATCATTTCTGCAATATCTATACTGATCAAAAGGAATGTGATCTTTTTTATCAACTCAAGGTGGCAAGACTTTTTCCTAGGTATTGTAATGTTGAAAATTCGATGGACTTGGTGAAGGAGATCTCTATAGAAGAGGTGGAGGAGATTTTAAAACTTTTTGCCAAAGATAAGAGTCCTGGGCCCGATGGGTGGACTGTGGAGCTGTTTCTTCAATTTTTTGATATTATGGGAGCGGAAATTCTGAGTATGGTGGAATTTTCAAGGAAATATGGATACATTTCTAGTGGCCTTAATGCTACCTTCTAGCCATTAATTCCGAAAAGTAATGATCCTAAACATTTTGGGGATTATAGGCCCATTGCATTATGTAATCTTGCCTATAAAATTGTATCAAAAATTATTGCAATGCGGTTGAAGCCTATATTGTCCAGGTATATAACAAAGGAGCAGTTTGGTTTTTTGGAGGACAGGCAGATATTGGTTGCAGTTGGTATTGCTCAGGAGCTTCTTCATACTATAAAGGTAAAAAAAAGGAAAGTTATTATTCTTAAGATGGATCTAGAGAAAGCGTATGACCGTGTTAATTGGGATTTTCTGCGGATAATCCTCATACAAATAGGTATTCCGCCGTTGGCAATCAAATGGATTATGGCATGTGTGAAATCTGTGAATATAGCAGTATTGGTGAATGGGGATCCAATAGAGTTTTTTAGTTGCTCCAGAGGTATTCATCAAGGGTGTTCATTATCCCCTTTATTGTTTCTTTTGGTTATTGATGGTCTGAGCCATCTAATCTCACAAGCTAAGAAAGATGGTTTAATTCAAGGTTTGAAAGTGGCTAAAAATATCTCCCTGTCTCATATACAATTTGTGGATGATGTTCTTCTGGCTAGATCGAATTATGTTGAAGAATGGAAGGTTTTTCAGAATATTATCAAGCTATTCTGTAGTGCATCCGGTATGAAGGTGCGTTTATCCAAATCCTGCTTTTGCTATAATCTTTTGGATGATTCTGAGTTGTTGAACATTCAAAGTGTGTTGCCATATAAAGCTTGTAAACTGATGGAAGGTTTTAAGTACCTGGGTTACTATTTAAAGCAGAATGGTTATTTGATTAAAGACTGGTAGTGGCTAATTAGAAAGATGGAAGCCTGTATTTCCCATTGGTCATATAGATTTCTTTCCATTGGAGGGAAACTTATTTTGGTGAAGGCAGTTTTGACTGGAATCCCAGTTTATTGGTTTTCTTTACTTCCTATTCCTAGTGCCATCATTAAAGCTTTGCAGAAGTTGATCTTCAATTTTCTATGGTCTAGAGGATTGACTAAGGCCTCTATTGTGATGATTGGATGGGATAAAGTATCCATCCCAGAAAGTTCTGGAGGTTGGGGTATAAAAGATCTTTTTTCCTTTAGTGAGGTTCTGAGACTCAAATCATTCTGGAGAGGGTTGTTCAGTAAGACACTCTGGTCTGAAGTGTTACATTTGAAATACATCAATATGAAAATTAGTCATTGGTTTAGATTTGTTGATAAAAAGACCAAAGGGGTTTCGCCTATTTGGAATGGTTTTTTAAAAGTTTACAAGTGGTTAGCTTTGGACCTGTGTTGGAGAATGGGTGATGGTAAAGATATATCCATTGGTGTGGATCCCATTGTGGGTTTGGAGGAATCTTACAGATTGCCTTCGGAGGTTTTAATGCATATCAGAAGATTTGGTTGTCATACTTTGGACAGTATCATTAACAATAACGATTTTGGTTACTGGTACAAAGCAAAAGACTTGGGTATGGCTGGAAATATTGCAAATGAATGAGATAAATATATTAGGTCTTTAAATGAGGCTGGTTGCAGAGCTACAGGTGACAGGGACAAATTAATATGGCTTGGGGATGAAAAGGTAGGATCGGTGACTGCAAAGGCGGCTTACAGGTCTATCATTCGACACAAATGTATTTTTCCTAGACACTCGTGGTATAAGATCCTATGGCAATGGAAGATTCCTATCAAAATGAAATGTTTTATGTGGTTTGTATTTATGAATAGACTGAAAACTTGGGATAATCTTATCTTGAAGGGTTGGATTGGACCTAATATTTGCATTCTGTGCAAAGCTAAAGCTAAGAGTATTACACATTTGTTTCTAGAATGTGAGTTTTCCAGGAAGATTTGGGATAGATTTTTTCATACATTAAGGATTGATAATGATTGGGGAAATGCAGATATCATTACTAGTATGTTTAATTGGATCAAATCCTTTAAAACTTACGATATACTTCCGGTGATTATTTGTTGGAGTATTTGGCATTTGAGAAATCGTGTGATGTTTGATAATTTGTCCCCAAACATATTGATGGTTTGTAATTTCAGCTTGAAACAATTTTCCATTTATCAAAACAAGCAAGTGGTTTGTAAGCAAAGGAAGGTGGTTTGATAATTGATCTCCCTCTTTAATATTGAATCACTCAAACTATAAGAAAAAAAAAATCTATAGCAATACTCACTCACCTCTAAGATAAGAATGATAAAAACCCCCTTATTAGGAAGAACTTAAATATATAATGATTTGATAAAAATTTTTGGAGATAAGTGAATCCTTATAGTTTGGAAGATAAATATTGTATAATATGATCTTTTTGTTATATAATTACGTTTATTCTGGATAAATATTGAAGAATATGATCTTTTTGTTATATAATTACGTTATTCTGGATGCTCTACAATAGGGTTGGTATATGATGTAGCTTCTTAGTTATTATCTTCCTTTTTAGCAGAGTTTTTGTAGTGCTTTTGCACATGTAAACCTTTGGGTTCTGAAAAATATGTTATGTTATCTTTAATAGAATGCGATCTTTTTCTGTGGAAAAAAATACCATTTCACAAATATATTTTTTTCAAAAGAAAAAACCATAACTTGGTATTTTCTTTTTGAAAATCAAAATTACAAAATTGTTCAATGCAAATGACCAAAAACAGATCATATCATCTGGCAGAAGCTACATATACCAATAATTACAATATATCATATGATCAAATTAGACATTAAATCGAATAACTCCTCCAAAAAGTATCTCAGCAAAAAAATGCCATACTGTCTATCAGGTGGACTTAACAAATGTCTGGACCAGAAGACTTACACATTACCATTATCCACAATGGTGTATTCAACCCATTCTTCAAAAAACATGTAACCATCCATGGGTCCTATTGCCTCCTTTGATAACCTGTCAGCTTCCTTGTTGATCTCCCGATAAATGTGAAGGAAGGAGATATCATCAAAAGATTTAATAAGTTGTTCTGATTTTTATTATCTGCCTTTTTTAGCAGAGTTTTTTTAGTGCTTTTGCACATGTAAACCTTTGGGTTCTGAAAAATATGTTATGTTGTCTTTAATAGAATGCGATATTTTTCCTGTGAAAAAAAATGCCATTTCACAAATATTTTTATTCAGAAGAAAAAACCATAACTTGGTATTTTCCTTTTGAAAATCAAAGTTACAAAATTGTTCAATGCAGATGACCAAAAACAGATCATATCATCTGGCAGAAGCTGCATATACCAATCATTACAATATATGATCAAATTAGACATTAAAGCGAATAAATCCTACAAAAAGTATCTTAGCAAAAAAATGCCATACTGTCTATCAGGTGGACTTAACAAATGTCTAGACTAGAATACATACACATTACCATTATCCACAATGGTGTATTCAACCCATTCTTCAAAAAACATGTAACCATCCATGGGTCCTATTGCCTCCTTTGACAACCTGTCAAATTCCTTGTTGATCTCCCGATAAATGTGAAGGAAGGAGATATCATCAAAAGATTTAATAAGTTGTTCTGATTTTTGTAGTCGGGGGAGAAAAGGAAGAGTATGTATTTCAAACTTGTCGGCAGCCCAGTCAATAATAGCTTGTGAGTCCCCAAAAATTTTGATTCAAGTAATCCCTATTTTTAATGTGAACCATAATAATCCTCGGAGAGCAAATAGTTCATCCTTCGGGTTGCTACCATTCCCCACGCCCATCTTGATAAGGATCCTATGATCCTTTTTAATACATAAGACCATACCAGCACCACAAATTCCATTCTTAGTTGCCCCATCAAAGCAGCCAAAGGAGACATTGTTACTCACATCAGGATGTACAATACTTCTATTTAGTTGTTTCTTTTCAGTAATAGGAAAGTCATTCAAATAAATTAAGACTCTTCTGTAGATGTAATAAATAGAGGGTTCAACAGACTCAAAAATCACTCTCTTTCTGCACTTCTAGGTCTCCCATATAGCAAATAAAGGAAGAGTTTTATACTTCACTTTCTTCTTAAACCATCTAAGTAAGAAATCATTAAATGATAAACCAAACCAATCATTCGTCATCCTTAGCAATCTTTGTAGTTCACACCATACCTTTCCAAATAAATGACAATGTATAAATAGATGTGAAATATCCTTCGCATCAGATTTGCAAAGCATACAAATGTTTGGCCCATTAAAGCCCCTCTTCAATAGGTTAGGCCAAGTAAGTATTTTATTTTCAAAAAATAGCCATAAGAACCATTTCAGCCTCATGAGGATTTTCCATATCCATATCCTTTTATGCAACCATTTGGCTTCTGGTGGTTTTTGTTTATTAATAATAGCAACATAAACCTTTTTAACTGAAAGACAACCATTAGCACCATGCCAATCCTACACTAATTTGTCATGTTCATTAGAGAGAGTAATACCTGAGAAAGTGAGGTTCCTAATGTATGAGTCCCATTTCGATGCAGAATCATCAGTTAGACCCAATTCTTCAGCAGTTAACCAATGTGGATTGCTATGATTGTCCCCTGCATGAAACATTTGTGAGAGCGCAATAATGTGCTTTGAATGTAGTTGTGCCAAAACCTACATTGATAACTTGTAGTTGTCACCCGTTCCCACATAGGGATCAAAACCAACATGTACCTTAGTACCTCTTCCAATACACCAACTCAAATGCTTGCCAATGTGTGGGAACGTTGAGATGATACCTCTCCAAATCAGGGATGCATTCCTGTAATATGTGACCGAATGTCTTATCCAATGAAGTGCTGAGAAATTTTTAAGGTATTTAGTCCTAATAACCTAGCTCCACAACCCATCTTCTGATAAAGCTCTCCACAGACATTTAATTCTAAGAGCTTGGCTAAACCAATATAGGTTCAATAGACCCCAACCACCTAGACTCTTAGGCCATGACAGACTTTCCTAGATGGAAAGGTGGAATTTGTCTTCATGTGGCTTACCCGCCCATTTAAAATGAAAAATATTTTTGCAATTAGAATTTAAAATAGACACATGAACCTTCATTAATCCAAGCCAATATACCAGAATACTCATCAAAACAGATTGTGCCAGCACCATTCTGCCACCAATCGATAGCCAACGGAATACACAGTTATTTATCCTTCTATCAATTTTCTGCAGAAGCCACCCCCAGTCACCGGTCTTGTAATTATTGGGTTTGAGAAAGTACCCAACGTACTTGAAACCCAGTTCCAAACTTTCCATTTTGTAGGGAAGTAAAGTCGTAATATGAGCTAAACACTCTGTGTCAGAGAACTTGTATGGAAATCCAGACTTTTGTATGTTGATTTCATCCTCGATGCTTTACAAAAGACATCAAAAATATATTTAAAGGCTTTCCATTCATTTACAGATGCCTCCCCAAAGATCAAAACATCGTCAACAAAGAGTAAATGAGTTATGGAAAAGGTTTTGGAGATTTTAATACCTTTGATTTTGTTAGAATTCTTCGCTTCCCCAATGAGCTTGCTTAATCCTTCAATAGAAAGTATGAACAACAAAGGAGATAATGGTCATCCCTGACAAATTCCATGACTGCTAGAGAAAAAATTTGTAGGAGAGTCGTTAATCAATATTGCAAAGGTAGAAGAAGAAACGCTAGCCATTGTCCAATTTCAAAACTCGATTGGAAGACCATTCTGTATTAATTTCAATCTCAGAAAAGACCAATCAACGTGGTCATATGCCTTAATGAGATCCATCTTCAGAATTAATGCTTGTAAATACCTAGTTTTGATAGAGTGCACGCTCTCTTGAGCCACACCGACAACATCTAGAATTTTCTTGTTAAAAAGAAACCCAAACTGCTCCATTGAAATTGACTTATCTAGAACCAGTTTGAATCTATTAGAGATCATTTGGGTAATGACTTTATACAAAAGATTGCACAAGGAGATAGGACAAAAGTCATTAAAATCCATCGGTTTATCCTTCTTTGGAATAAGAGTATTGTAGGTAGTATTGAGCTTATCAGGAATATATGCCTTCTATCTAGATTCTTCAACTGCCTTTAATATATCTTGCCCAAATAGATCAAAAAAGTGAAGGAAGAATTCCACGGTCCAACCGTCTAGACCGGGACTTTTCTCCTTAACAAATTTCTTCAATACTTCTATGATTTTGTCCAAGGTGACCTCACTTCCAATCTTGGCCCCTTCTTCCCCAGAAAAAAAATTAGGAAATAGTTTGATCATTTTTAATTGCTCTTCTAGATTATTTACATGCTTCTGTTTGTAAATATATTTAAAATATGAAACACCAGAGCTCATGATAGATACCTTATCCTTCATAAAATTACCATCCACGCTTTTAATTTCCCAAATTGAATTGGTATTCCTCCGCTAAGAAGCATATCTATGGAAGAATTTGGTGTTTTGATCGCCTTGAGCGACCCAAATTGCCCTGCTTTTGAGGCACCAAGTATTTTCCTGTTGTCTCAAAATTAATGCTTTCTACTTTTCAAGATGAAGTCATTTCTCCTTCCTATTCACTGAAAATATTTTATCTTCAATGTTACATAAGTCCTCATTCATTGAGTGTTTTTTTTGCTTATCCCACTTAATGACATATGTGTGAAGGTTGTTGAGCTTATTCATAAGAATATGTAAAGGAGAATGATGCTCCATATTTGACAGATGTGACCAATGCTCCTTGACATAATCACAAAAGAATGCATCTTCAAGCCATGTGCTATTAAATTTAAAAGGATAGAAATTTTGGCTTACCTCAAAATCAATCTGAAGACCAATGGCCTTATGGTCTGAAACACCCATTGGAATACTCCAAGAATGATATCTCCCCAGTAAAGAAGCCAGATTCTCATTTATCATAAAATGATCTAAATGCTTTGCAACACCAGATCTACTTACACGACCATTAGACCATGTTGGAACTAGGGATGCAAGTATAATTTCAATTAGCCCAACATCTTCGAAAATGTCCTTGAAGTATAATGCCAAAGGGTCAGAGACTCTGCTAGAGCCCCAAACTTCCATCTCTGACAATGTCAAGTTAAGATCACCACCAAGAATTAGGTTGGGATCCTTAAGATTACCGTGAGAGCATACCCGGTCCCAAAATAACTTCCTATTACAATATGGACCATCAATATTAAGAAAATTGAAGTTGAGATCCACACCCTTGATTTCACCTTCAATTTTGATGCCTGCACATGTTTCAAATGGAAATACATTAGAGACCAAAGGATTCCAGGCTACAAGTAATCCTCCAGAGAGTCCATTGGCATCCATCCCATAGAATTTCCACCCCGGTCTCAACTTGAGAAAAAAATTCACAAGCATTGACCCCAAAGTTCATTGTTTCCTATAGCATAACTATATTGGGTCGAGTTTGATCTAATAACCTCCTAATGGCATCCCTTTTGGGATGAATGCCAAGCCCATGGATGTTAAAGGATAGAAGGATCATTGAGAACCATTCTCTTGGCCCACATTCTCTCTAAGAGGCCTCATAGGAGAAACGTAATCCAACACAGAAGAAAGAGTAGTGAGATTTGAAAACTTAGGGTTAACCCATTTCTTATCATCACCATTTCTTTTCGCTCCATCCTTCTTTGATCTACCCAGTTTTTTCCTAATAGTAACATTAGACTGTTTGATAGAACCAATTGGGATAACATTTTCATAACCCCCAACATTTAAACCATTAACTAGAAGAGGGTTTTTTTCCACAGAAGCTTTTGTTACATGTAAGTCAAGACCCAAGATCCTATCATCAAAAACCCTAATTGAACCCACATTGAAGGAGGTAGGGTTACAAATAGTTTTATCTGCTACAAGAGTCTCTGAATCGACAACGGGGTCATCAATAAGAGAGGGAGAGATTATAATTCCAAGTTCATTAGGAAAATCCAACGGGTTTCCATTACCCCCGCCTCCAAGCTCCCAAGAAGGGCAATTACTAATAGGGGTTGCATAACCATTAATCTTCCTATTAGAGTCCACCAAATTCTAAATAGAGTGATCCACAATGAAAGGAAATAGACATATTTGGGTAGAAAAATAATGAGTAAATGGTAGACCCAGAGAATCCCTTTCAAATAATTTCATAGACTCAAATATTTCATCTACAGAAAGAGATTTAAGCATAAGAGGTAAGAAAAAGCGAAACTTACCCATAAATTTTTTGGTTGAGATGTCGTCTAATGTAAGTGGAAAGGAAATATTTTGTTTTGTGTCTTCCTATTCATCGTTGGATGATGAAACCTCAACCGAGCCATATGTATTCTCCTTAAATTCCATATCACAATCTTGACGCAAGTGACCCGTCTTATGGCATCTGAAGCATCTAAATGGGATTTTCCAATAATCCAGTTGTTGTATAAAAAACTCATCTGCCCATCTCACTTCAACTTCCTCCAGGAGCCCTTCAAAGGAGTCAATTTTGACCATAACCTTAGGACACAATCGGTCTGTAGCCATCAATGTAGATTCCTCAATCAAAATAAAGTGGCCGATAGACTTTGCCATGTCCATAAAAACTTGAAAACACCAACAATACAATGGAAAACCTGGAAGCATAACCCATAAGTGTCTCATCCGCAATTTTTCCTTCCACGGGTTAAATGTTGTGTCCCACCTACTCAGAACCAGTGACCATGAACCTAAAACCCAAAACCTGGAAAGGATCAATTGTAGTGATTCTTATGGAAGAAAGTGAAAATACACCCTCCCATTAACAAGCATAATGACCCCAGGAACGTAGTGTATCAAGGGTTTCCAAACCTTGGTGATCCAATCAATTATTTCTATCCTATTCAGTTTTATATATTCAAATTTCCCGAGAAGGGCCCTCAAGGATAAGGTATGTACCATGTCCATAGAGACATCCTTTTCGAGTACACAGAGAGCTCTTCATTTCCTTGCCTTCTCTATTTTAACATGTCTACGAGCCCTAGCCTTATCTCTTTTGAGCTTGTAACTACCCTAGGTTACACCATGAATATCAGAGCCTTTCTAACAACTATCACCTCAAATATCAGCTCGAGAGACTTCATTCAAGGCAGAAAGGGACACCAACTTGTTATTGAACAGCTCTTTTTTCACCAAGGAAGAATAAACAACATTTGTGTTAGGGTTAACACAAAAACATGCCGCAGAAAAAATAGGGGAGGTAGGGTTAGGCTCCATCAATGCAGCCACCTCACCTTTTCCAGCCTCCGGATGAGACGAACACGTGGTTATGGACAATTGCATCTGCAAAATTAATAATCCTTCCAACAACAAACCCGAACTAAACCACACACTAAGAACAATTGCCATGTCGTACGATCCAAATTAACCACAATCTGACAAATCTAACAAAACCCTAACCTCGGTTTTGAAAACCTAGACCAAGGAAAACTAAAAAATAAAACTGTGAAAAAAAAAATTCCCACTTTTCAACTTGGTTGGTACTAAACCATCCTTGTTGGATGACAAACTCTAAGTCTACAATATAACATTTTCAGATTTTTTATCTTAGTTTTCAGAAATTCCAAACCCTAGTGTTTCATAACATTGACATCATATATGGAGTACAATTGTATAGGTTATCGATGTTAATTTTCGATAATTTCATTCCATTATCATTAGGATCCCTAAGAGAATAACATTTACATCATATCTACAGCATATCTACAGCATATCAATCATAAACATAATCATGCAAGCACACAAGAGACACAGAGTTTCACCGGGGAAAACCAAGAAGGTGAAAAAACCCACAATTTCCTCATAGATAGAATAAGCCCCAATACAAGATCACAAGGATCAAACCCAATAAGATGTCTCTAGCATATGCTCCTCCTCCTCCACAAGTGCGCCACTTTCTCTCTTAGCTATGCGAGCTTGAGAAGTGAGTGAATGAATCAAATGAGAGACACAACCTCTCTATTTATACACTGACTTGACCTGCCAATAAATCATTGGGGCCGACTTGCTACTCAAGTCTAATAACCCATCCACATGACCTAACTAGGGCCGACCCCACACTGGTGGTCTAATAACCCATCAATACAAATGACGACACTTACAATGTAACTTGTGACACTTGCAAATGCAAATGACAACACTTCCAATCAAAGGAATAATACATCTCTGTTTGATATACAATAAAGTACAAATGTAATACATAGAAGAATACCTTCCAATGTTACAAATACATCAACACTCCCTCTTAACTCGGAAGGTATTCTGAACATAGGTCCTTAATACATATTGGCACAAGTCTTCAATTCTGGAGCTAGCTCATCATCACTGGATCACGGAGCATCATCATCATCACTTTTGTTGTACTCAACATCTCGATCACTGGGCTATCTCTGAATTCTTCTCGTCATAGGAGTTTCTACAGAGCCATCCCTTTTTCATGCTGGATGTAGACCCACCACCTGTAGGTCTTCATCATCATTGGCCATACTGTGGAATCCTCGGGACTTATTATGTGCGT
Source organism: Larix kaempferi (assembly GCA_027924585.1). Taxonomy (NCBI): domain Eukaryota; kingdom Viridiplantae; phylum Streptophyta; class Pinopsida; order Pinales; family Pinaceae; genus Larix; species Larix kaempferi. The sequence goes on from BSBM01000806.1 coordinate 8,953,934, forward strand.
CAAAAAAACCTCAAAGGAGTATCCCAGGATCCTTTATGTGCCTAAGCACGACTGACAAGATCTCCCAGGGCGCTATTACATTTTGACTGTCACAAAACCTTAAAAGAGTGTCTTGACTAGCAAGAACTCTAAAGAGCATCCGAGGCCTTTTACGTGACTAGCACAACCTGTCTGGATCTCCAGGATGTATTACATGTGACCCCCACCACAAAACCTTAAAAGAGTGTCTTGACTAGCAAGAACTCTAAAGAGCATCTGAGGCCTTTTACGTGACTAGCACAACCTGTTCGGATCTCCATGACGTATTATATGTGGTTATGGAAAAACGTCGAAAGAGCATCCCAGGACTGATTATGAGCATATTGCTCAACCTATCAGATCTCCTAGGGCACTATTATATGCCATAGGACAAAACCTCGAAAGAGCATTTTCCAGATATCCCAGGGTGCTATTATATTCCATGGGAAAAACCTCGAATGAGTATCTACAAACCTCCCAGGGCACTAATATATGTCCTCCCAAGCAAAAACTCGAAAGAGCATTTTCCCGATATCCCAGGGTGTTATTATATGCCATAGGAAAAACCTCGAAAGAGTATCTGCAAACCTCCCAGGGTGCTATTATATGCTTATCTGCACAACCTATCCACGGCCACATAGTATCAACCTGATACTCACCATACATCATCCTGATGTACATGATCACCCTGATCATCGTCACTGCATCGTCCTGATGCACGTCATACAAAGCATCATCCTGATACTCATTACACATGATCATCCTGATCATCGTCACTACATCATGCTGATGCATGTCATCCAGAGCATCGTCCTGATACTCATCACACATGATCATCGTCACTGCATTGTGCTGATGCATGTCATCCAGAGCATCATCCTGATACTCATCACACATGATCATCCTGATCATTGTCACTGCATTGTCCTAATGCATGTCATCATACATGATCCTACTGATCATACAAAGCATCCAACTGATGCATATACAAATACATGATCCAACTGATCATACAAAGCATCCAACTGATGCATATACAAATACATGATCCAACTAATCATACAAAGCATCCAACTGATGCATATACAAAGCAGTAACCTGAGCATCGTCTTGATGCTCATCACATAGCGCTTACATCCACAGCCATGGGAAGGATCCTCCTCTCGCCATGCTTGGAATGGCTCCTGCAAAATGTGTCCCATCACTTCTTCCTCGAAGTATCTTCTATCTGAAGAACACCAAGCCTCTCACTGAAGTACTCGAACTTCACTCTGGCTACCGGTTTCGTCAACACATCTGCAACCTACTCATCCGTTGCAACATACAGGAGCTTCACTGCTCCTCTCTACACCATATCCCTGATATAGTGATATTTGATCTCGATGTGCTTCGACCTGTCATGAAACACCGGGTTCTCAGACAGATTCACGCAACTCTGGTTGTCACAAAAGATACTAGTAGCATCCAACAGGAGATCAAATAACTCAGACAGTATTTTCCTAAGCCATATTGCCTCACAACTGGCCGAACAAGCTACAACATCCTCTGCTTCGGCTAAACTCAGTGTTACACAGGTGTTAGCTCTTACATTTTATTCCGGTTGTAAAAGAATAACACCTAAGGTAACTTATTTCAAACCAAACTTTAGGTAGAAATCTTAGCCATTTTTTCCACCAGAGAGGGCTCTTTCACAAGATATATGTAAAGGCCAAAAATATATAGAAATACGCTCAAAATTTCTCAGAAAGAATTTACTTGGTTGAAAAGGAAACAAGAAACATTGGGCATGGAGTCAACTTTCAAATATTTAACGTGCCAGCAAGAGATTTATACCAAACAGATTTCCACAGAGGCAAGATAGCAACCATATCACAGTCAATTTGATTTTGCAGGTGGTATAGAAAGAAATAATGACAGTCCATCAACAACAGGCATCTAACTAGGATGAATCCATTGTCAACTTTGGAGAAATAGTGGATATTTAAATGCGATAAAACGAGGCATAACCAGTATGAATCCCGATTTATTTCAAACGTTCATTTAAATATAGAAGAAGAACATAATGGAAGATATAACAAAGAAAGTGGACATGCACATATAAAGATAAGGGAAAAACAGGCTATAAAACTGATCAACACATGAATCTCTGGTCTCAAAAGATAGGTATTTCCACTGTACGACCTTTTATTTATCAAAAATTTGACTTCAAAACATCTCGTCTCTCAAAGAGTTTCCAACACTTTCAAAAATGAATCTCATTGTCTTTTATACAAAATTCGGAAGAAGCTTAACATAACTGCTTCTTTTAACTAGTAACTGAAAATGTCTTAACTCAAAAGATAACTGTCTTTAAACAATAAATAACTGTCTTCAAGCAATATTACAAATTTGAAATAAAAACATCCTTTAGCCACTTGGAAAAATTCTAAAAGTATCTATGAATGGACAGAATATCTTGTCTTTCCATATTTGTCCACATAGTTCCATTGGTCGGCCGTGGGTAAATCATAGCTGGTCATTTCTTTCACCAGGACTCGCATTTCAACGTGACCTGCATAAGAAACAAGAGGAAGATTCTCACAGGTTGAGCTCAACATATTTAAAATTTCAAAGTCTTCCGCAATTTTCTCCATTAGAATCTTTCTTGTAAGCATATGATCCAACTGCTGAAACTTTTTGTGATCCATTCTTATGTCAAACAATAATCTTTTATATTTATTAGGAGGAATCAATTCATTCTTTTCATTCCAAAAAGCAGGGAATCCTTTGTTTATTAATTTTCCAAATCGCTTCTTAAACTTTATTACTTCCTCCCGTATATCTCCAACTTTAGCTTCAATATTTTCAACATGTGAGTATTTTCCCAAGATTCTTCTGGCCCAAGTAATGACTGAAATCCTGTTCATTATATTCATTGCTGTCAAGTCTGCTTCAGTTAAATTGTTTAAGAAAGTTATTGCTCTCTGCGCTGTTTATTTTGGCTTTTTGTTTAAATTTTCTCTGACTGCTCTACAACTCTCAAATGCGTCTTTGGCTACTTTTTCTTTGACTCTTATATAATCAAGATAAAGTCTTAATTTTTCAACTTCCTTTATAATTTGATCCCATACCATATTTTTGCAATCTTGCATTGCAGCCTGTCCTGTCACATGAGCTGCCAAACCTTTATTATTATTAGTTAACTCCTGATTCCTTATTTGCAAGGTTTTAATTTCCTTATCTTTAGTCTCATTTTCTTCTTTGAGCTTCTGTAATCCCATCTTCAATTCTTTAATTTCAACCTCTTTCAAACTCACTTGGGACATGGCTTGTAAGAGACCATCTAATCCAGTTTTATCCTCATCTGTATCCACCTGTACCTGTTGCTGACTTATTTCTGCTAATTTTTTCTTTATTTCTTCCAATTGCTCTTCCAAACCAATTTTTTCTTTTTCCCAATGATCTTTTTCCTCGGTGAGCTTCAAAATTTTTGCAGTAACATCCTTTACTTCATTTGACAGCTCTTCTTTTTCTTTTTCCAGTACTGTTAGTTCAGCCCCTTGGATAAGCACAGTGTCTGGGATTTTTAGCTTCCGCCTTAACATTAGAATTGTATCATCCTTTGCTTTGAGCAATTTTGCTGCAGCATCTCCCTCTTTGTTTATCAAATCTATTTGCAATCTTTTTATTTGTTGTTGTCAAGACTGTCAAGCACTCTATATGCAGATAATTTGTTACCAAACACACAGAGCATATGAAATTTATTGTCAACCCGAGAAAGTCTTTTTATTTCAAAGGATAAGTACACAATATATGCTTAAACACCAAACCATTAGAAGTGAATACTTTTATCTTCTATCGTCCATGTTCATCCCACGAATCTATGCAATCCCAATTGCCTTCTAACTACTGTGCTTCAATTCTTCTCTATCATGCATCAATAAGAAATGGTATCAGATCTAATCAACAATTGCAGAAAAGAAATCTCATTCGTATTCTAGAACAATCATTTGTCTAATCTAATCAATCTGGAAATCATAAAACATAAACTGAACATTAATCTAGAAATCCAATTGCAAAAGATTGAGTCAACTGTTCTAAGAAATTGAATTGCAGAATGGAAATCAAGCAACACACAACAGGAAAGATAAATTGTAAAGACTCATGGGATCATGACTTAGCTGTAAGATGAACACGGCTGCATATAACAACAATTGAAATGCATAGAGAAAACCTTACTCAGTCGACTGTTATTCTACACCATTCACCAATCTCACAGAAATATAATCTTTTACTGAAAAATCCACACAATAAATATTGCTGCTGCGTACAAAAGGAAAGAACAAAACATCACACAACAAGAAAGATAAAATCCTAATTTAACTCAGCAATCTCTGTGGAAGACGGGCCCAGTCTTCACACAGAGACGCTGGTTGAAAAACACAACTCTTTAGCTCAGAAGTAACCCCTTATATTAACAAAAGAATCGGTACACAGTTTTGCTCATCTGCTAATATAACAAATTAATTGTCTGCTATCCAACCCCCAGGGTCGAGGAAACTCCCCATCTTTATACATGCAAATCGTAACATCTAATCCTATAATTGGGCAGCCATGAAGATCTCTGATCTTCAGGCACCTTAAACAACTAGCTGTTACAATGCGTGGCAGAACAGAAACATCCAAATATGAGAGAGTCATTAATTGACCCGAGAGTGGCAGTCCTTCCAGCTCACAGCTAGACTCGAGCAGCAACATTCTTAAGATAGCGAATTCTGTTACAGCTTCTCTGTCACCGTTGTGCTTTGATTGATGATTCGAGCCCCAAGGATCCTTCTACAAGCAACGAACATCCTTTTCTTCATGACTCATTCAGCCCCGATCTTCCTGCAATCCATTTGTCTCAACTACCTTCATAAATCGCAACATGTTAGCACAATTTGAGAGATGCACAGCTTTAATTATCACAATCATAAGCATTAATAAAATAAAACAATGATCAGCCATACCTTGGTAATTTGGGAAATAAGGTAAGGACAATAGGTCTAATTGCCATGATAAATAGTGTAGGACAGGGGCAGGAAAGATGATTAATGATGATTAAAAAGGGCCAATTCTGGGCTCAACATATCCCCCCAACTACCCTATTGCATGTCCTCATGCAACAACCTGCATCTGAATCGTGTACTGAGCTCTATCTAAGGAGAGAGGAAGAAGTGTAGGAAACTTAGGCACCTTATCTATCTTTTGAAAGGCCTCTGTGAGTAATCCAGTAACTTCCAACCTCACTGTTTCCCTTCCACTGCTACTTGCTGATCTCTGGGAATGCAATTGGTGTAGTGGGAATCTTCCTGCAGTCTCATTATGTTGTGCCTGGAGGAGTTGAAAGGACACCCTCAATCTGAATCCAACTCAATGAAATCTCTAGGAGGTGGAAGCACTGATTCTTGTGGGACAGTGTCTTCCAGCGCCTCTAGTTCTGACAAGAGAGTTGTTGGTTCTTGTGTAACAGCAACATCCTTTAAACCTTCTTCAACAGTTACCTTTATTGATTTTGGAGACACTGGTTCTTGTGTAACAGCGTCTTCTTTGTCCTTCTGCTGCTGACATAGGATATCCTTTTCATCGTGCAACCCTTCCTCCAATATTTCAGTGTCACCTGAGCATGGTGTCTATACCTGTTCATCTTCACTCCACTGTATATCGGGAATGATATCCACTCCAGGGTTATCTTCTAACTGCAATTCAGGAGTTCCTGCTGCAGCTTCCAAGAGTGTTGGTTCTTGTGTAGCAACATCCTGGCTTACCTCTTCATCCTTCTTTTGCTGCAACTCTTCTCCTATGAGTTCTGTGTCATGGGAATCTTCTGGGGTTACAACCCAAAGTTCATCATTGAATTTCAGAGTGTCCTCTGTTCCGGGTTCTTCTCCCACCTGTTCGGCTGATTGGACAAGTAAATTCAGGGTTGCTGGTTCTTGTGTTACAGCATCCTGTTCCAGTTTATCACTGTCCTGCCTTTGAACTTCTTCTTCCAAAATTTCTGTGTCCTGGGAGCATTCTGGTGTCACAGTATGGAATTCTTCTTTGGCCTCCAGAGTGACCTCCATTCCAAGTTCTTCTCCCATCTGATCTATGATCTCTGTATCGTGGGAACACTCTGGGGTTTCACTATATTCCTTTATAAGCTCCAGAGCATCCCCTATTCCCTGTTCTTCTCCTACCTTTCCATAATTTCTGCATCGTGGGAAGTAACAGCTTCAGCAAGGATTTTTAAAAGTGCTAGTTCTTGTGTGGCACCACCTTCTCTTTCCACTGCTTCCCCCACTGTCGCCACAGGCTGTTGTGCTGAATAAGTGTTAAGTCGAATTTTATGGCCTGCTTCCTTAAAGATTTCTCCACAGGTGGGGCAGAGTATTCGTTCATCCTCCTCCCTAGCTCCATCAGCATCCGATTCCTCCACTTGGTCTGCAGCCTTTATTAGTGTGTACATTTTTCTTTCGCCCTGTTTTCTGCAGGTTTCCTTCCAAGTTTCCAACTCCCTTCTAAGTAATTGGAGGTCCTCTTTCAGCATTGCATTCTCATACAGAAGTCCTTCAATTCCAGGTTCTTCCTCCACTAGCCTTTGTGGAACATCCATCGGCCTTAGAGTAAGGATTGGGGGCTCAACCTGTGTCTCTGAGGTTGCCCATGTTTTCCTAGCTGCCTCCGCTGCTGTGGCGGATCGAGTTCGTTTCCTTCTGATTGGTGCTATTAGGTCAAATTCATTGGTGGCTCTCTTCCTCTTTTGTGGCATTTTCTTTTGTGATTTTTCTTTTTGCGGGGGTTCCTTCTGTGATTTTTCCTTTTGTAGTGTTTCCCCCTGTGGAGATGGAATATAGGGGCAAAACTAAGGTCAAAGGAATATTTCTTTGACCCTCATGCTGTTCTTCTTCAATCACAGCTCCTCCTCCTACCCACTCATGTGAAGACTCAATTGTTACCAATTCAATGTCTTCTTCCATTTCCCTAGCTCCGTCATCTTCAGGTTCCATTGTCGCGGCATTTGATGCTGCTCCAATTTCACCTTCTGTTGTCGGAGCTGTCCTGTTATCTAGGTTTTTTGCAAGGGTTTCGTTTATACTGTCGCCTAATGGCTCTGTTTGTACTTCCCCTTGATCTCCTTCAAATACAGTGTCATTCCCCATTGGTTCTGCCTGTGCTGGAGATTCATCTCCCCTGAATGGCTCTGATTGTTCCCCTGGTTGTTCCTCCTCTGATATAGTTTCCCCCCCAGATGGCCCAGCTTGTGCCCCTGGTTGTTGTTCTTCTACTGTGGTTTCACCCACCCCGGATGGTCCTACCTGTGCCCCCGATTGCTGTTCTTCTCCCATTTCATCCCTCCCCCCAACTTCACTGGAGGAACTCCGGTCCTCCTGTTGTGGTGGAACTGGTAACTGGTGTAATGGGATGACCCTCAAGGGAACAGGTTGCTGTGGTCGGGTTATAAATTGTTCCCAAGTTATATTATGTTGGGCAATGGTTCTTACAATGATTAGTTTGATAAGGCCATGGTGGGTGAGAGAGAAAAGTGGGTGCTTCGCAGACTGAACAAATGTCGCCATATGACGCAAGTCGTGCAATAAATAAAATGGAATGTTCAATAAAATGCCATGGTGGAGATGAGAAAGCAAAGGAAGTTCAGATTTGTACACAGTTTGATATCTACCTTCACAGGTAATGTATTTCTTGAGGAAGACAGCAACCTGGTCCCATGGCCGCGACAGTGAGTTCAGTGCAATCCCACTCCTGGATGCTTCAACTTGCTCCCCCGGAAGTAAAAATTCTTCCCGTGCAACCATTGCAAGGACTCGTCGGTTAAACCATGGTTTTCCCACCATCGGGATGGTGGTAACCTCGGATATAATGATCTTGGAGGCGTCTATACACAGCCCCCACACCGTGGAGTTAGTTTTAGTAAGATTCAAGGCGAATTGCAGGGCCGCGTCCTGATCGAATCCGTCCAATCACTCAAAGAATTCGAGCCAACCAGCAACTTGAAAGATGGCAAGAACTTGAGGATTTCACCTGAGTTCCCGAGTATTGAAAGGTTCATGGCGAACTGGAATCCCCATGGTGCTGGCTGCAAGATGATACTGCTAGTCCACAGATTACAGGATCCCAGAATGGAAGTTGCAGCATAGAGGGTGCACGAATCGTTGAACGGAGATGTTGAGCCCAGAATTGGCCCTTTTTAATCATCATTAATCATCTTTCCTGCCCCTGTCCTACACTATTTATCATGGCAATTAGACCTATTGTCCTTACCTTATTTCCCAAATTACCAAGGTATGGCTGATCATTGTTTTATTTTATTAATGCTTATGATTGTGATAATTAAAGCTGTGCATCTCTCAAATTGTGCTAACATGTTGCGATTTATGAAGGTAGTTGAGACAAATGGATTGTAGGAAGATCGGGGTTGAACGAGTCATGAAGAAAAGGATGTTCGTTGCTTGTAGAAGGATCCTTGGGGCTCGAATCATCAATCAAAGCACAGCGGTGACAGAGCAGCTGTAAAAGAATTCGCTATCTTAAGAATGTTGCTGCTCGAGTCTAGCTGTGAGCTGGAAGGACCGCCACTCTCGGGTCAATTAATGACGCTCTCATATTTGGATGTTTCTGTTCTGCCACGCATTGTAACAACTAGTTGTTTAAGGCGCCTGAAGATCAGAGATCTTCATGGCTGCCCAATTATAGGATTAGATGTTACGATTTGTATGTATAAAGATGGGGAGTTTCCTCGACCTTGGGGGTTGGACAGCAGACAATTAATTTGTTATATTAGCAGCTGAGCAAAACTGTATACTGATTCTTCTGTTAATATAAGGGGTTGCTTCTGAGCTAAAGAGTTGTGTTGTTCAACCAGCGTCTCTGTGTGAAGACTGGGCCCGTCTTCCACAGAGATTGCTGAGTTAAATTAGGATTTTATCTTTCTTGTTGTGTGATGTTTTGTTCTTTCCTTTTGTACGCAGCAGCAATATTTATTGTGTGGATTTTTCAGTAAAAGATTATATTTCTGTGAGATTGGTGAATGGTGTAGAATAACAGTCGACTGAGTAAGGTTTTCTCTATGCATTTCAATTGCTGTTATATGCAGCCGTGTTCATCTTACAGCTAAGTCGTGATCCCATGAGTCTTTACAATTTATCTTTCCTGTTGTGTGTTGCTTGATTTCCATTCTGCAATTCAATTTCTTAGAACAGTTAACTCAATCTTTTGCAATTGGATTTCTAGATTAATGTTCAGTTTATGTTTTATGATTTCCAGATTGATTAGATCAGACAAATGATTGTTCTAGAATACGAATGAGATTTCTTTTCTGCAATTGTTGATTAGATCTGATACCATTTCTTATTGATGCATGATAGAGAAGAATTGAAGCACAGTAGTTAGAAGGCTGTGCTTGCACGATGAAGGGTTGCACGATGAGAAGGATATCCTATCTCAGCAGCAGAAGGACAAAGAAGACGCTGTTACACAAGAAGGATGGGCTACTATTGGCCGACATTGTTCAGGGATGCTAAAAGATATGTTTAGTCCTGTGATAGCTGCCAAAGGATGGGCCAACCTAATAGAACAGATCAGGTGCCTTTACAGCCCCAAGTGGTACTAGAACCATTTAAGAAATGGTATCAGATCTAATCAGCTGCGAGCGAATGAGATGGCAGTCGCGGGAATGAGGTGGCAGCTGCGGAAAAAGATGTTGCAGCTGCCGATGTTGCAGCCGCCGATGTTGCAGATGCCAGAAAGGATTGACGGCAGGTGGGGAAAAGGTATTACGACTGCTGGGAACTGAGGTGGAAGCTGCGGGCGAATGAGATGGCAGTCGCGGGAATGAGGTGGCAGTTGCGGAAAAAGATGTTGCAGCTGCCGATGTTGCAGCCGTCGATGTTGCAGCTGCCGGAAAAGATTGACGGCAGGAGGAAAAAGAAAAATATTTTGCGGCTGCTGGGAAATGAGGTGGAAACTGTGGGAAAATGAGATGGTAGTCGCGGGGAATGAGGTGGCAGCTGCGGAAAAAGATGTTGCAGCTGCCGATGTTGCAGCCGTCGATGTTACAGCTGCCGGAAAAGATTTACGACAGGAGGAAAAAAAGGGATTTTGCGGCTGTTGGGAAGAGATGATTGCCGGAAAAGATATACAGCTGCCGGAAAAGATGTTGCAGCTGTCGGAAAATATGTCGCAGCTACCGATTTTTTTTTTTTTTTTTTAAGCACGGACGGCACAGGAAGATTTCCGCTTGACGGGTCCAAACTAGTCGTTCTCCTGGTGCTTCCCTGAAAATTTTTGGAAAATGACAGCAAACAAAAAGATCAAATGCAAAGAGAAAAAAAAACAACAATTATACGCTACAGCAGGAAATTTATTTATGTACAGCAAATACGATTTTCAGTTTAAAGATCGGCAAAGGCAGAGAAAAATTCCTTCTCTGGTGCCAACTGATAATCTGGATCGGCAGCGATTTGTGAAATGAATGCATCTTTCGAGATGGGCTTACGATACAGTCGCAGTCTGTGGCCGTTAGCAAGTAATGGTATACGGTTTTCATCAATGGTCACCAGGCGAACAGTGCCGTTGTCAAATACCCTGTCGACCAAATATGGACCCAGCCATCTTGTACGTAGTTTTCCTTTAAAATCCTTCTTGAATCTGGAGTCGTATAATAGTGCCCAGTCTCCTTCACAGAAGATTTTCTTCTTGATGAATCGGTCATGCCAGTTGGATCTCTGTTGCTGGAGCAGCACAGTCTGATCTACTGCAACTAACCGTTTCTCATCTAGTTCATTTAATTGATTCAATCTTCTCTTCTGGGCTTCTGTTACGTCTAGATTCATTTCGGTGGCTGTTTTCAGGGTCTTGATTTCAAATTCAATTGGAAAAATGGCACTCTTTCCATACACCAGATCATAAGGAGAAAACCCTGTGGTGTTGCGCCAAGTTGTGCGATATGCCCACAGTGCTTCTGGAAGCCTGTCAGCCCAATCCCTTCGATGGCTTTTAACTGTTTTAGTAAGGATTGCTTCAATAACTTTATTAGTACTTTCCACCTGACCATTGGCCTGGGGGTGGTAAGGTGAAGCTATCCTATGTTGCACATGATACTTCCGGAGCAAGGACTCAAATTGGTGTGAGATGAATTGCGGTCCCCCATCGGTGACTACTTCCTTTGGTACCCCAAAATGGGTAAAGATTTCACTGTACAGAAAATCGATCACCGCCTAGTCATTAGCCTTAGTCAAAGCTACAGCTTCCACCCACTTGGTCATGTAATCTGTACACACCAGGATATAAACCTTCTGTTTGGAAGGAGGGCTGATAGGGCCAACAAAATCCAATGCCCATTTATCAAATGGTTCTAGTACCACTTGGGGCTGTAAAGGCATCTGATCTATTCTATTAGGTTGGCCCATCCTTTGGAAGCTATCACAGGACTGAACATATCTTTTAGCATCCCTTAACAATGTCGGCCAATATTAGCCCATCCTTCTTGTGTAACAGTGTCTTCTTTGTCCTTATGCTGCTGAGATAGGATATCCTTCTCATCGTGCAACCCTTCCTCCAAGATTTCGGTGTCACCTGAGCATGGTGTCTGTACCTGTTCATCTTCACTCCACTATATATCGGGAATGATATCCACTCCAGGGTTATCTTCTAACTGCAATTCAGGAGTTCCTGCTGCAGCTTCCAAGAGTGTTGGTTCTTGTGTAGCAACATCCTGGCTTACCTCTTCATCCTTCTTTTGCTGCAACTCTTCTCCTATGATTTCTGTGTCATGGGAATCTTCTGGGGTTACAACCCAAAGTTCATCATTGAATTTCAAAGTGTCCTCTGTTCCGGGTTCTTCTCCCACCTGTTCGGCTGATTGGACAAGTAAATTCAGGGTTGTTGGTTCTTGTGTTACAGCATCCTGTTCCAGTTTATCACTGTCCTTCCTTTGAACTTCTTCTTCCAAAATTTCTGTGTCCTGGGAGCATTCTGGTGTCACAGTATGGAATTCTTCTTTGGCCTCCAGAGTGACCTCCATTCCAAGTTCTTCTCCCATCTGATCTATGATCTCTGTATCGTGGGAACACTCTGGGGTTTCACTATATTCCTTTATAAGCTCCAGAGCGTCCCCTATTCCATGTTCTTCTCCTACCTATTCCATAATTTCTGCATCGTGGGAAGTAACAGCTTCAACAAGGATTTTTAAAAGTGTTGGTTCTTGTGTGGTAGCACCTTCTCTTTCCACTGCTTCCCCCACTGTGGCCATAGGCTGTTTTGCTGAATAAGTGTTAAGTCGAATTTTATGGCCTGCTTCCTTAAAGATTTCTCCACAGGTGGGGCAAAGTATTCCTTCATCCTCCTCCCTAGCTCCATCAGCATCTGATTCCTCCACTTGGTCTGCAGCCTCTATTAGTGTGTACATTTTTCTTTCGCCCTGCTTTCTGCAGGTTTCCTTCCAAGTTTCCAACTCCCTTCTAAGTACTTGGAGGTCCTCTTTCAGCATTGCATTCTCATACAGAAGTCCTTCAATTCCAGGTTCTTCCTCCACTAGCCTTTGTGGAGCATCCATCGGTCTTGGAGTAAGGATTGGGGGCTCAACCTGTGTCTCTGAGGTTTCCCATCTTTTCCTAGCTGCGTCAGCTGCTCCTTCCTTAGCAGGGGTGTATGAGGGAATCACGGCTACTCCTGTATCTTCCACTGTGGATCCTGATGCTGATGCTCCAGGATCAGCAGGGCCTCTTCTGATAAGAGTCTCCCGTTGACGAGTCCTGATAGCTGAATCAGTTCTGTCAACAAGATCGTCGATGAATGTTCTTCTACCCAACGGTGGACCTCGACACGACCCGAACCACCTGCACTGTTAGTATTTTGTAGAGTTTTGGGGGTTGGGAGGTGATCGCGTTTTACCCTCCTTGTATTCATGCGAAGCAGATCATTTCAACAACAAAAAAAGAAGACTGACTAAAAGCAATTATCAGATGCAACTAATGACTAGTGTTTAATTTTTATCCTTCCCCGGCAGCGGCGCCAAAATGTCAAGCACTCTATATGCAGATAATTTGTTACCAAACACACAGAGCATATGAAATTTATTGTCAACCCGAGAAAGTCTTTTTATTTCAAAGGATAAGTACACAATATATGCTTAAACACCAAACCATTAGAAGTGAATACTTTTATCTTCTATCGTCCATGTTCATCCCACGAATCTATGCAATCCCAATTGCCTTCTAACTATTGTGTTTCAATTCTTCTCTATCATGCATCAATAAGAAATGGTATCAGATCTAATCAACAATTGCAGAAAAGAAATCTCATTCGTATTCTAGAACAATCATTTGTCTGATCTAATCAATCTGGAAATCATAAAACATAAACTGAACATTAATCTAGAAATCCAATTGCAAAAGATTGAGTCAACTGTTCTAAGAAATTGAATTGCAGAATGGAAATCAAGCAACACACAACAGGAAAGATAAATTGTAAAGACTCATGGGATCACGACTTAGCTGTAAGATGAACACGGCTGCGTATAACAACAATTGAAATGCATAGAGCAAACCTTACTCAGTCGACTGTTATTCTACACCATTCACCAATCTCACAGAAATATAATCTTTTACTGAAAAATCCACACAATAAATATTGCTGCTGCGTACAAAAGGAAAGAACAAAACATCACACAACAAGAAAGATAAAATCCTAATTTAACTCAGCAATCTCTGTGGAAGACGGGCCCAGTCTTCACACAGAGACGTTGGTTGAACAACACAACTCTTTAGCTCAAAAGTAACCCCTTATATTAACAGAAGAATCAGTACACAGTTTTGCTCAGCTGCTAATATAACAAATTAATTGTCTGCTGTCCAACCCCCGGGGTCGAGGAAACTCCCCATCTTTATACATACAAATCGTAACATCTAATCCTATAATTGGGCAGCAATGAAGATCTCTGATCTTCAGGCACCTTAAACAACTAGCTGTTACAATGCGTGGCAGAACAGAAACATCCAAATATGAGAGAGTCATTAATTGACCCGAGAGTGGCGGTCCTTCCAGCTCACAGCTAGACTCGAGCAGCAACATTCTTAAGATAGCGAATTCTGTTACAGTTGCTCTGTCACCGCTGTGCTTTGATTGATGATTCGAGCCCCAAGGATCCTTCTACAAGCAACGAACATCCTTTTCTTCATGACTCGTTCAGCCCCGATCTTCCTGCAATCCATTTGTCTCAACTACCTTCATAAATCGCAACATGTTAGCACAATTTGAGAGATGCACAGATTTAATTATCACAATAATAAGCATTAATAAAATAAAACAATGATCAGCCATACCTTGGTAATTTGGGAAATAAGGTAAGGACAATAGGTCTAATTGCCATGATAAATAGTGTAGGACAGGGGCAGGAAAGATGATTAATGATGATTAAAAAGGGCCAATTTTGGGCTCAACAGAGACTTATTTTCTGCTTTCTCTTGTCTCAACTGGTTATTCAATTTATCCAATGAATTTTTCAATTTGTTTGCCTTTAATATTGCTCCCAAATAATCTGAATATATAACCTCTCCTGTTTGTCTGTGCAATAAAATTTTATCTGGGGCATTGATTTTTGACAAATCCACCTTCATCTCTGAGGTCTTATCTTTAGTAACAACTGAAAATTTTAAAGAATTTTCTTTGACATTTCTACTAGTAAACAAATTTACTTGTAACGCCCCCTTCCATCATCGAATGTACATGAAGGGAAACGTTAACAACACAGGGCTTTCGTAATGGCTTAGCCCCAATAATTTAAAATCTTCCATATGCAGATTGATCTCGATGTAAACACAGCGGAAATTAAAAGATTACATATGCGCACAATTTCTTCACGTGTTCAACATACCCATAACAGTCATACATGTAATCAGTCATTAAGTATCATATGCATAAAACATGATGCATTTCATTTCATTAACAGGAGTAATTAATCCTTCAGATTGAATGCGTAGCAGAACACAGAATGCAAATAATTTAAATCACATGAACACTTATCTTGAGGAGTTGATGTCCAACAACTGGCTACGTGAAGGCAACGTTCCTCCCAACCGTAGATCTCTATCCAGCCTATATTCCTTCAGCTGAGAGATCACCCCCGAGCTGGGCTGTGTATCCACTAAGGAGGACTAGCTGGGTTCACTCATAGCCATGGCTTCAGTCAAGCATCCAAGCAGATAGAGGAGGGTAATGCTAAGCTAGTGAGCTCAACCACAGAGCTACAGGCATCTCAAGTGGGCTCAACAGTCAGGCACCCACATTACCTACCACATCCAACACAAGGAAGATCCCCTTCTCTGTTACACAGTCCCTCAGGCAACTCTTCCCTCCAGTGCTCTTCAGGATGGGCATAGAAAGGTCCAGCTGCTGATCCTTGAGATCCTAGCCTTCACAGGGTTTATCAAGCATACCCAACCTCTGCATAGTCCATTCCCAATTGATTTCTCACCATTCTGCTCACCAAATACTCAAATCCGTCACTCGTTTTCTGAGCTGCAAAAACTGGGTTTTCCCATTGATTTCGGGGTAGCTAATGCTCCCAAATTCGCCCCAAGGTTTATGCTAATGGATCCCCCATTGGATTTCCCTGTCCCATGCCAAATCTGGACGTTTTTGGTCTTTCAAAAACTGGGTTCTCTCAAGGTCGCGATTTCTGGTTTTTCCTCACTGCTGGCACTCGTTTTTGGATGGGAATGATGCTAGGTAGTTTCACAATGGAATGGGGTGAGAATCAAGCAACCTCCCATGAGGTTGAGTGACTTCTTGCCCAAGCAATCAGAGCCCATGCCCACCCATACGAATTTCAGGGCTGCCCATGCTCCATTGAAGCCATAGGCTGAAATCTCAACCACCTTCTTACAGCAGGCATTAATGTCACCTAGGGAAGTCAATGGGTTCTCATAATGACAAATGGCAGCCTAGGGTTTAATCCCATAGCCCCCTCACCACTCCCTAGTGGATACACATGGCCCCTTCTCATTCGTTGCCTCCATAGCCAGTTTTTGGGTATTTTATTTCAATGTTAAATATTTACATCAATTTACAATATCCCATGGCTTAATAGCACGTGGGTAACAAAATATCAGGCGGGTCTAATTTAAAATAAAGTTCGAGCATAGACTAGCGGGGCCTTGGCCTTGAGCTCCACGCTAGGGAAACATACATCGTTTGTTTACAATATTTACATTAGAGCCAATATTTTCTAAGGGTCAAAATTGGGGTATTACATTCCCCTCCCCCTTAGAACAACACCGTCCTCGGTGTTCTCAAAACTGAACAAAAATGGGAATGCCTCCCTCATGGCATCCTCTAGCTCCCATGTAGCCTCGTCGGGACTAAGGTGCTCCCATTGGACCTTTACCTGCCCGATGGCTCTGTTCCGGAGCACAGTGACTTTCTTGTCGAGAATGCGCATAGGTTCTACTTGGAATTCTCCCTCGGGTTCCACCTGTATCACATTCCAATCAATCATATGATTAGGATCGTGTACATACTTCTTAAGCAAAGATACATGGAAAACATTATGAGCTCTTATGCTAGCAGGCAATGCAATTCTATATGCAACTGGCCCTATCCTATCAAGGACTTCAAATGGCCCACAATATCTGGGCGACAACTTGGCACAACTCCCCAACTTGAGGGAACTCTTCCTTGGTTTCACTCTCAAATAAACATGATCCCCAATCTGAAATTCCTTATGTACTCTTTTCAAATCTGCATAACTCTTTTGCCTGTCCTGAGCTGCCTTTAAATTCTGCCTGATCTTAACAATTTCCTGTTCCATTTCCTTGATCATCTCTGGTCCAAGCACTACCCTGTTCACTGGGCCGTCCCAATTCACTGGTGTCCTGCATCCCCTGCCATACAATGCTTCAAATGGACTCATTCCCAGGGATGCATGGTGTCCATTATTGTACGCAAATTCAACCAAGTGTAAATAATCTTCCCACTTGGATGGTTTGTCCATCACATACATTCTCAGCATATCTTCAAGAACCTGGTTCACCCTCTCGGTTTGGCCGTCCGTTTGAGGATGGTAAGCTGTACTGAAATTCAATTTAGTCCCTAGTTCCTGAAATAATCCCTTCCAGAAATTGGAGGTGAACTTTGTATCACGATCAGAAATTATTGCCTTAGGCAATCCATGCAATCTGAATATCTCTCTCATGAAGATGTTCGCAATGTCACTAGCCTTGTGAGTAGATTTCACTGGAATAAAGTGAGCTACCTTTGATAGATTATCCACCACAACCATGATTGAATCATGCTTCTTCACTGTCATGGGCAGACCTGTTATGAAATCCATGGAGATCACTTCCCACTTCCATTCTGGAATGGGTAAGGGCTGCAATAACCCTGCTGGATGTTGGTGTTCTGCCTTGACTTGTTGGCACTTCTGACACCTAGCAATGTACTCAGCTATGTCCTTCTTCATGCCATTCCAACAGTATTGCTTTCTTGCCGCTGTTATAGTCTTCTGATATCCTGGATGTCCAGAGTACGGCATTTGATGTATTTCATCCATCACTAGTTTCTTCAAATCTGCCTGATTTGGAATGTACAACCTATCTTTGTAGATGAGGATACTGTCTTCACCCAGCTGATATCCTACACCCTTTTCATCCACATCACCATGCTGCAACTTCTCTTTAATTTGAAGGCAAGTTTCGTCACCGTTTTGGGCTTCAAGAACTCTTGTCTTCAAATCTGATTTGCACATACTTACTGCTGAAACATGAAATTTTCTGCTAAGAGCATCTGCAACCTTATTCTCCTTCCCTTTTACATGTTTAATTTCAAAATCAAATTCACATAGAAATTCCATCCATCTAGCTTGCCTAGCATTCAAGTTCGGCTGCTCAAACAAATACTTCAAGCTCATGTGGTCTGTCCTAAGCTCGAATTTTCTTCCCATCAAGTAATGCCTCCACATTTTAAGAGCATGCACTATGGCTGCTAATTCTAAATCATGTGTGGCATAATTCTTTTCATGCTCTTTCAATTTCCTAGATTCATAGCAAATCACAATTCCTTCTTGCATGAGAACCCCACCCAGTCCTTCAATGCAAGCATCTGTGCATACTACAAAATCCTTCCTTGGATCGGCTATCTTCAAAACAGGAGCGCTAGTAAGTAACTCCTTTAATTTCTGAAAACTTTTCTCACATTTTTCAGACCATACAAATTTGATGTTCTTCCTTTGCAATGAAGTGATCGGATGAGCTATCCTGGAGAATCCTTCAATAAACCTTCTGTAGTAACCGGCAAGGCCCATAAAAGATCTAACATCTGAAACATTTCTTGGAGTTGGCCAATCCATGATGGAATTAATCTTCTCTGGATCCACTGCAATTCCTTCTTCTGAAATGACGTGACCCAAATATTGGATCCTCTTTTGATAGAATTCACACTTGCTTAACTTGGCATACAGCTGATGTTCCCTAAGAACTTGCAACACCATTCTTAGATGCTCCTCGTGTTCTTCTTCATTTCTTGAATAGACAAGAATGTCGTCTAAAAACACAATCACAAACTTATCCAAATATTTGCTGAATACACTATTCATAAGACACATGAATGTGGCAGGTGCGTTGGTAAGGCCGAATGGAACTACAGTGAACTCATAATGACCATATCTAGTTCTGAAAGCCGTCTTGTGAATGTTTTCTTCTTTAATCCTCACTTGATGGTAGCCAGATCTCAAGTCAATCTTTGAAAATAATTTGGCTTCCTTCATTTGATCAAACAAGTCATCAATTCTTGGTAATGGATACTTGTTCTTAACTGTCACTTTATTGAGCTGCCTGTAATCAATACACAGCCTTAAAGTCCCATCTTTCTTCTTGACAAATAACACCGGTGCTCCCCAAGGAGACACACTAGGCCTGATATACCTTTTATCCATTAATTCTTGCAGCTGTATCTTCAATTCCACCAACTCCGGTGTACTCATTCTATAAGGAGCTTTGGAATTCGGTGCTGCCCCTGGAACAAGATCGATGGTGAAATCAATATCTCTCATCGGTGGCAACCCTGGTACCTCATCCGGAAACACATCTTGGAACTCTTGCAATATCCTGAAGTCTTCTAGTCTTGGCCCTTTGTCCTCTAATGAATCTGGCATATGGACTGCATATAATTGACAACCCTTCTTATAAAACTTTTTCAACTGCAGGGCTGAAATCTGTCTTACTGAAACTTGCTTGGGAATTCCTTTTACCAATATTGGCCTCCCTTTTTCATCAATGCACTCAAGTGCTTTCTCATAACAGTCCAATTTGGCTCTATGTTTTTCTAACCAATCCATACCAATTAATGCATCATAGGATCCTAATGGTAACACATTCAATTCAGCATATGTGTGGAGTCCATTCAATTCTATGGGACACTCCATCACTACCTCACTTACTTTTCTCTTGGTTCCCGTGGCTAGTTGCACTAGCCAAGACTTATTATGCTTTATTTTTCTAAGAGAACATCCTTCAACCACTTTTGGAGAAACATAACTATGAGTAGATCCTGGATCAATCAAAACAGAAATAGATTGCGTGGCAATCTTACCTTCGACTTCCACCACTGAGGACTGATGGTCTGCTTGATGATTATCCAACGCTGCATAAATACGAGGTGCTGCCCTTGCCATGTCCTCCACTGTAGCTACTCCCTTCAGGTTGTTCAACTTCCGAGAATTGTTTTTCCGATGTGGACAATCCTTCAACATGTGGTTTTCTCCACATCCCCAGCACTGAAGTGGTCCCTTTGCTGCTTTGTCTGCTGTCACTGCTGGTTTGAATCCACTCCTTGCTTGTTGCCCCTGTGGAAAGGTTCTAGGCTGACCTCTGAATGGTGGCTTGAAGCCATCCTTCTTCTGATCAAACTTCCCTCTCGGCTTTCCTTTCCATGCTGGGTTAGCCTCTGTTTTTCCCCTATTTTGCTCATAGCAGTGCATTGCCATCCTAATGGCTTCATCCAAACTTGGTGGATTAACAAACTCAATACGATCTCTGAAACTCTGAGGTAGACCCCCAAGAAAGCATTGGATTTTTACTCTCTCATCTTTGATATAGTCAACATACCTCAGTAATTCCAAGAATTTGTGGACATGTTCTTCCATAGATTTTTGTCCCAACCTGAGTTCATTAAACTCTTTTCTCTTACCGTCATAATACCTAGCAGAAAGGTATTTCTCCTTGAAGTACCTCTTAAATCTTTCCCAACTGATCCTTCTTTCATTGATCCCTTTCACTTGCAAGAGATTGTCCCACCAAATGGAAGCTCTGCCATTTAAGTTGTAAATGGCAATTCTAGCTTTTTCATTTCCTGAGTAGTCTTGAATTCTGAAGTACTTCTTCATTCCCAGAAGCCATGCTTCTGCCTCTTGGCCTGTCTTTCCTTCACCATCAAATGTGGGAGGTCTTGCCTTCCTGAATTCTCCCTGTGGGATGCCCTTGAACTTCTTTCTTCCGTCCAATCTCTTAGGTGCATGTCCTGGACTTCTTCTAGAACATTTGGAGTCACACGACCTGCTGGAAGAAGACCTTGATGAAGATGTTTTATGTTTTCTGCTCACCGAACTCTTCCTTGGACTTGGGGTCCTCCTCCTCGAACGGCCTCTAGAATGACTCCCTGCATCTCTTCCTTCTTCACCCATATTGCTTGGGTTGGACCCAAGGTTTATCTTATGCTGCATATCAGTGAGGCTTTGCAAAATAGCAGCATTGAGTTGGTGTTGTTCTTCTTGAGCCTTCATCAATCTTTCATTGAAGCTCACCATGGTTTCAACCAAATTTTGAGGAGTCACCTGCTCCCTTCTCCCATTGGATTCAGTCTCCGCATTCCCTTCATGCACATTTTCTCCTAGAACGTCTTCTTCGTGTTCATAAGGATCTTGAGCATCATTAATGGTCACCATCTTACCTCTGCTACAATTATAAACTTTATGAGCTGCAAACACTGTGCATTATTATGATATTTGTTAGACCTCATAAAAATGCATCTAGGAATATACAACAATCAACATTTAACATAGTAGAACTCATGGAATAATTCACATAGCTGTTACTTATTCAATTCTTTTGCCCATTCATGCAATTCTGAAAATTGCCCATATTGTCATTAATTTGACAAAACAGTCACCGACACTTTTCTGCCCTGATAATCTATGATGTCTGATAACCTAATTCAAATTCCGGTCATACTCCATTATTCCTTTATAGACAAGCTTTCCAATGCATGTCCCCGTGCTCCATTCCGACATCGGGTGTGGAAACAACGTTGTCTCAAAAATGACAACTTTTACCAATAATTCTGCACATTTACACAATTGTATTTTGGTCCCGAAGGCCAACTTCAGCCACCCGTGGAAGAATATCTATGAGGAATCACAAAAACTTATCTATCGGGCAAAGTTAGTCCATATAACAAGGAACACTCAGCAATTCACTGATTTCAATTCTGATGTACCGTTCATCTTTTATGAATTTCTGGGTTTTACTACTTCTTACTTTTCACATTTTTCCAAAATTCCAAATTTTGGGCCAAAAACGGCTATCTCCCAAACGGTGCATTTCTGGGAAATCTTCGTTTAACGGAAATTGTCCGTCTTAATGAGAATATGAAATGTCTAGTTCAGTAAAATTTCTGACTCCCACATCTAGGGTCACTTTTACTACCCACAAACTTTTCAAAATCCCGAAAAAGTGGCCCGGAACAGTGCTTTTTGGCCTTCTTGCTTACCCCGACTCCACATCCTTTGGAGTTTGGTTCCAAGATTCGGAACTTAACATTGTGCCTGCTTCATGGCCGCGCCTGATCAATTTCATCTCAATCCGACCTTCTGTCAAGCCTCGGGACTCTGTCCTTCAAAAGTCACTATTCCCCTTTTTTTGTCAAATTGGAGTATAATGGGCTCGGGGTCTTCACTAGTTCTTTCATGGCCCCCGTCAATGGCCTCCGAGCCCCACAGAAATCATCACATTCTGAGCCCCGGTGCTCCCCTTATCCAAAAATTGAGTTTTTTTTTTGTTTTTTTTTTTTTTTTTTTTTTTTTTTTTTTTTTTTTTTTTTTTTTTTCGCGCCGCCGTCGCGGGCCAGTTCATTGAACACTCCCGAAATTGCGGGGCAGTTCGCTGTGGCCTTCCGCAGTTGCGGGCCGGTTGACGGTAGGCTTCCGCAGTTGCGGGCCAGTTGGCTGAATGCTCCCGCAACTGCGGGGCGGTTCGGCGACGGCTTCCGCAATTGCGGAGCAGTTCGCCGAACGCTTCCGCAATTGCGGAGCAGTTCGCCGAATGCTTCCGCAATGGCGGGGTGATTGGCCGAACGCTGCCGCAATTGCGGAGCCATTCGGTGAAGGCTTCCGCAGCTTCGGAGCCGTTCGCGGATTGTTTCCGGGGTTTTCTGTCGGTTTTTGCGGAAAGCTTTTGCGGAACGACTGGCGGAATGTTTCCGCAATTTCGGAACGATTCGCCGAAGTCTTCCGCAGTTACGGAACGATTCGGCGAAGTCTTCCGCAGTTGCGGAACGATTCGCCGAAGTCTTCCGCAGTTGCGGAACGATTCGGCGAAGTCTTCCGCAGTTGCGGAACGATTCGCCGAAGTCTTCCGCAACTTCGGAACGACTCGCCGAACTCTCCCGCGTTGCGGAACGATTCGCGGAATCCTTCCGAAATTTCGGAAGAGAATTCTTTCCGCAATTTCGGAAGAGAATTCCTTCCGAAAAAGTTTCCGTTCGACGCCGACACTTAGAAATTTTTTCTCAAAAACGAATTTTTCTCCGCTGTTTCGGAGCGGTTCGCTGAATTCTTCCGCAATTGCGGGAAGGTTCGTCGAACCCTTCCGCAATTGCGGGAAGGTTCGCGGAACCTTTCCGCAGTTTCGGGACAACTTCTCGAAACTGACTTAAAACAGAAATAGACTTAAAAACCGAAAATTTTCAAAAACTCTTAATAAATTTTTGACATTTTCCTTTT
Source organism: Larix kaempferi (assembly GCA_027924585.1). NCBI lineage: Eukaryota > Viridiplantae > Streptophyta > Pinopsida > Pinales > Pinaceae > Larix > Larix kaempferi. Next base: position 8,976,963 of record BSBM01000806.1, read on the forward strand.
AACTGCTATCAGAATTGGCCCATAGAGGCCCAATGCTGCAACGCAGCTCTGATACCAAACTGTAACGCCCCCTTCCATCATCGAATGTACATGAAGGGAAACGTTAACAACACAGGGCTTTCGTAATGGCTTAGCCCCAATAATTTAAAATATTCCATATGCAGATTGATCTCGATGTAAACACAGCGGAAATTAAAAGATTACATATGCGCACAATTTCTTCACGTGTTCAACATACCCATAACAGTCATACATGTAATCAGTCATTAAGTATCATATGCATAAAACATGATGCATTTCATTTCATTAACAGGAGTAATTAATCCTTCAGATTGAATGCGTAGCAGAACACAGAATGCAAATAATTTAAATCACATGAACACTTATCTTGAGGAGTTGATGTCCAACAACTGGCTACGTGAAGGCAACGTTCCTCCCAACCGTAGATCTTTATCCAGCCTATATTCCTTCAGCTGAGAGATCACCCCCGAGCTGGGCTGTGTATCCACTAAGGAGGACTAGCTGGGTTCACTCATAGCCATGGCTTTAGTCAAGCATCCAAGCAGATAGAGGAGGGTAATGCTAAGCCAGTGAGCTCAACCACAGAGCTACAGGCATCTCAAGTGGGCTCAACAATCAGGCACCCACATTACCTACCACATCCAACACAAGGAAGATCCCCTTCTCTGTTACACAGTCCCTCAGGCAACTCTTCCCTCCAGTGCTCTTCAGGATGGGCATAGAAAGGTCCAGCTACTGATCCTTGAGATCCTAGCCTTCACAGGGTTTATCAAGCATACCCAACCTCTGCATAGTCCATTCCCAATTGATTTCTCACCATTCTGCTCACCAAATACTCAAATCCGTCACTCGTTTTCTGAGCTGCAAAAACTGGGTTTTCCCATTGATTTTGGGGTAGCTAATGCTCCCAAATTCGCCCCAAGGTTTATGCTAATGGATCCCCCATTGGATTTCCCTGTCCCATGCCAAATCTGGACGTTTTTGGTCTTTCAAAAACTGGGTTCTCTCAAGGTCGCGATTTCTGGTTTTTCCTCACTGCTGGCACTCGTTTTTGGATGGGAATGATGCTAGGTAGTTTCACAATGGAATGGGGTGAGAATCAAGCAACCTCCCATGAGGTTGATTGACTTCTTGCCCAAGCAATCAGAGCCCATGCCCACCCATACGAATTTCAGGGCTGCCCATGCTCCATTGAAGCCATAGGCTGAAATCTCAACCACCTTCTTACAGCAGGCATTAATGTCACCTAGGGAAGTCAATGGGTTCTCATAATGACAAATGGAAGCCTAGGGTTTAATCCCATAGCCCCCTCACCACTCCCTAGTGGATACACATGGCCCCTTCTCATTCGTTGCCTCCATAGCCAGTTTTTGGGTATTTTATTTCAATGTTAAATATTTACATCAATTTACAATATCCCATGGCTTAATAGCACGTGGGTAACAAAATATCAAGCGGGTCTAATTTAAAATAAAGTTCGAGCATAGACTAGCGGGGCCTTGGCCTTGAGCTCCACGCTAGGGAAACATACATCGTGTGTTTACAATATTTACATTAGAGCCAATATTTTCTAAGGGTCAAAATTGGGGTATTACATTACTTCAGTGTTGGATATATTTCTAACTTTTGGAAATAACTGACTAGTTTGCTTAGAGGATTCCTGTTTATTCTGACTGTGTTTATTAAATACATCCATCATATTGTGTGGTCTATTTACATCATCTTCCACCGGGGATTCTTCAATACTGTACTCCTTTACCATGACCTCTGGTATTCTGACTTTAATTCTTCTTTCCTCTTCTGAAACTGCCATTAACTCTTGTTTTTCATCCATTTTCAACTTTTTTCCTTTTTTTGCTCCTTCACCTTCAATGTTCACTACATCCTGTACAGGTCTTTTAAATCCCACCATTGCAGTATTCATCGTGCTTTCTGCTTCTGTTTTTGCATATGTCAATATCATTTCTTTATCATGTGAATCTGGAATGATTTCTTCCTTATACTCCAGCCAATTGGCTCTGTCAGACATTCCCTCAATCATCTGATGATTCAATGCTTTGATGCGATGATCCGTTCTCCGTTTTGATATTATGTTTAACGGATCATACTCAATAGCCATGTCTGTCTCAAAACCCATATATTTTAATAATTTCTCTATATAAATAGCAGTGTTTTTATTCTTCACTGTGAATGGGACAAGTGTGAACAGATACTTGATATCTGTTGCTTGTTTGAAAAGCAAGAAATTGTTATCCTTAACAATTAATTTCTGTCTCAGGAATTCCAAAGCAAAAACCCTTAAGGTAAGAAATGCTGGTAAAACATAGGGTTTATGTTTGAAACCATATAATCTGGTCACTATATTGTCCTTTGACAAGAACCAATCTCCTACAGCGTACTCTGCACTCCATTGCATACATACTTGCATTTCTGGTAATACTCTAGGCAATTTTTCACCAAAAATCATTCTGTAAATCTCAGAGAGCATATGATTTATGTAATTAAACATGTTATTTTCTAATAACTTTGTGAAAATGATCTCGGGGAATTGTAACTCTTCATGATTGGTCACCATGATCATTTTCATCAAAAAAGACTGAAAACTAAAATGCCTCAAAGTGGGGAAATTAACCATCTGGTCATGAATCTTCTCGGTCAAAAATTATTCAAAATTAAGTCGAGGAATTTGATTTTCATCAATCCCTGACTGAATTGTACTCATTTTATACAAAAGACTTAAATGAAACTCAGTTACATACATGTCTGTATCAAACCCTAGGATTAAATCCAACAATGTGAGAACCAACTGGGTATTTTCATCAAACAAATTGATATCTATAGGGTACGGGATATCTGAAATGTTGGTTTCTGGTTTAAGACATGTAGACAAAAACTTTTCTCTATCATCTTGAAGGGTTTGATGATAATATTCAATAACAGAAGTTTCAGAAAAAATCTCAGACTCAAGGGTTTGGGAAAATTCTATTTCTAGGGCTTTAATTATGACGGCAAGCTCTATTTTGCAAACGAATATGGTTTTTTGACTATCTAAAACAATTTTTTCTTCTCTGGAATAATTCTCAGCACACCACAATACAAATTCTGGAAAAGATGGGATTTGGTCTGGGAAGAAGGCTAACAAGGATGACTGGTGGACTCTGTGCATGTCTATACCTTCTTCTAATAATTTAGACAACTTAAATTTAACTTCAGCGACTGGTAACCTGATTAGTGTATCATGAATGTCTCCATCTCTATCTTCTAGGGCTTCTTTTGCTTTAAAAACATCTACATCATGTACAGTTTCCATTTAAATCGTTTCTTCAAACAAAATTCCGTTAAAAATGTGGGCCAAGTCACCAGACCCTACTTGTATAGACACGTCTTTATCCTTATGTCACAATTGTTGATCTCCACCAGTCCTCAGAGCTCCCAGGGATAGCGACACATATACAAAATGTCGTTATTTGAAACCCTTTTGTTTTATATAAGCCTTTTTTATTAACTTTCTGGCAGCTTTCTGAATGTACTTTAGATCCAACCGTTAATCACGAGCCTTCTGATTTGAGCCATTAGATCTTGCATCCCTTTATTTCCCATGGTTGTATCTGCGATCCCAATAACGGTTTTCTTCTCCAGTTTTTACAGTGTGCGGATCAACCATTTTCTGACACATGTTATAGTGGTTTATTTGCCGCAACCGCTCTTTCTTCTATCGAGTGCACACTTTCTATGATGCGGATGAATCTCGGCCATCGATTTTGTCCCAATGTATATTGTCCCTCCGATTAATATCAACATGTGGTGTATTCCCTTACACCTTATCCATCTGCCACATTCTATGGCCCACCATGTATTATCCTTTAGTGGTTCCACACGGCGTTATAGTGGTTTGTGATACCACTATCACGTTGATGCGGATCAATGAAAATATGACACGTTTCCGGCGGTATTAAGTCCGCAACCACTCACCAACGTTTGCAACCGATCCTTTGGGCGGTGCGGGAAAACATGACAGTCGTTGATCTCTACTATTGTCATCTCCGCCGTTGAAACTTAACCAAGAATTAACCTCTTCAATAATTACTTTCGGACTTTGCATATGTAGGTTTTTTCCTTGTTGTTTTTGTATTATGACCTTTTACTTCAACCCATCTGTAGTAACTTCACTTCTTTTGGAAATTTTTTGACAAATATTTAGGGTTTGAGTATTTTCAAATATAGTGTCAACAGCGGGACTGCTTCCTACTAAACCAATAGATCACACCTAATCCCATACTGAAGTAGCACCCCGAAGTGCTCTTCCTATCTGCATCACTTCCTACCCAATCTGAATCAACATAACCCTATAGGTTAAACTTTTGATTAGCATCATACTTGAGCCCATAATCAACCGTACCCTTCAGGTACCTTAGAATATGCTTCACAGCAAACAATTGAACACTTCTGGGATCCGTCAGGAACTGTCTCAATGTGTTCACCGCAAAGCAAATATCTAGTCTTGTATTCGTCAAGTACATCAAGGACCCAATCATATGACGATACATCGTGACATCAACCGGCTCAGATGAAGCATCACACAGAAGCTTCAGGTTCGATGCCATAGGTGTGGCCATGGCCTTGCAGTCCATCATCCCGAACCTCTTCAGGATCTCTATTGCATACTTCCCTTGTCGAAGGAAGATCCCATCTGCACTCTGCCACACCCCCATGCCTAGAAAGTAATGCATCATCCCCAATTCCTTCATCTCGAACTCGGAAGCAAGCTTCCTCTTGGTGTCGACAATCAACCCATCCTCACCTGTAACAAACAGGCCATCTACATACAACAGTGGTATCACTGGATTTCTTTCCTCAACCTTGTAGTAAAGGTTGGAATCTACTTTACTCTTGGTAAAGCCCAAACTGGATAGAAAGTTGTCCATCCTACCATACCAAGTTCTAGGAGTATTTTTCAAGCCATACAAAGATTTCTTCAAGCTGCACACATACGAATCCCTATCATGTGTCTCAAAACCAAGTGGTTGATCCACATACACTTCCTCTTTGACTACACCATATCCATCTAGTGTATATTCCACTTCCTCATTGCAGCCAGTGCAAGTATTGTTCTGATGGAAGTGTATCTAGCTACAAGAGAAAAAGTCTCTTCATAATCTATCCCTCGTTCTGGGAGAAGCCACGGGCTACAAACCTCGCCTTGTATTTCTCTATGCTACCATCTGCAGCATATTTGATCTTATATATCCATTTGGAAGTTACAACACACTTCCCTTCAGGTCTTGGGACCACATCCCAAACATCATGATTGACTGATATGGCTTGATCATGGCATTCTTCTATTACTGCATCCCGAATCCTAGGAACTTCAGATTCTTCAATATCTTCAATAGATAGTTTTCTTGAACTTTGTTGTTGGAACAAATGTTGTAGTCCTTCTTTTGTAGGTGATTGTACACTATCTTTCCTACAAGTCAAATTCAATTGCATGATTAGAAACGTCTCATAGTTTTCATAACAAAGTCTTACACATAAAGGCATATGGCATACAGTCATGCAATTATTTTAGCCAATGCTTCAATACAACATTCATCCATATCCCGTAATCATACGGTAACTTTCTAGATGCCTTCCATCTCTACCAGAACATTATTAGGAGTTTGCACTACTCCCAACATGTCAACAAAGAGGTTTCGTTCTAGATATGTAGCAATGGAATGTTGTACAGTGCCATAGGCCACTTACCCATCACATGCATATTAGTAGTATACTCTTCATTAATGCAATTATTCTAATATGCATAAAACAAAACCTAAGTCTAGGAATGTAAGTATATACATCATTGAACAATATTATTTAAACAATCAGATATACAAGAAATGATAATTCAAATACTTATCTTTGTTTGTTTGTTGGGTGGACTCCCTCTGAATCTTTGCTTCCTTGTAGGTGCTGCTGGAGTCCTATTTTGAAGTAGCTTCTTCTACTCCTTTCTGATGTGAATTATAAGGAGTGGTAAACTCCCTCTTAATCCTTGAATCACTACATAGCTTCTTGAAGTCTCCTGAAGTGAATTCTCCGCCATTGTCGGATCCACTTAGAGAACTGGAAGACATTAGACTACATACATTGGAGTGGATAATCTCCAAGATTCCTTTTGCTTTGCTTTCACTGCTTGGAAATGCCTTATTTGTGTTCTTTTCTTTTGCAAATCCTTTATAAACACCTTCATGCTTTGACTGGATTTCAGGAATACCTTCTACAACTTTGCTTGTAATTGGTAGTGCTCTATAGTGCACATGTGCAAACCTTCTATGCCAAAGTTCACTTGGCTCCATGGATTTATGTACCATAGCATGTTCAGGTTGTCCCTTCAATTTGTACAATCCTCCCTCTTGCTCTCCAATCACTACTGCATCATCTATGGTCTTACCCTTTGGCCACATGAGTACTTGGCCATCTACAAATGCAACTCTAATTCCTTTTGCATCCAAAGATGATATGGATAGGAGATTCTTATTGAGCCCAGATACATATAGAACATCTTTCATCTTCAAAGACTTCCCAGAGTCTAGTTTATAGGAGGCTTCACCACTTCCTTTGATAGGATATTGATAGTCATCCCCAAGTTTCACTTTATGAGGTGACTCATGTTCAGATAGATCTACAAAGGATTCTTTAAACCCAATTATTTGTTTGGAAGCCCCACTATCAATAAGCCAATCATCACATCCATGAGAGATAGTACATGTGAGAGCAGAGATTAGAACATATTCATCTTCACTTGATGAGTCATCACTTTCTGCTCTAGCCTTCTTCTTGGGTGGTTCATCATCCTCACCAGCGTGAGCATGATATCTCTTCTTCCTACCCTTCTTCTTCTTGTTGAAGTTGTTGTTGTTGTTCTTTTTGTTCTTAGGACAATCTGAGGTAAAGTGTCCCTTCTCATTGCATGTAAAACATCTTAGATAATTCTTATCTCTATGATAATGATGGTGTGAAGATCTTTTGCTATGATATGGCTCCCTCTTGAACTTACTCTTCTTGGTATGTGTTGTGAGAGCTTGATCTTCATTTCCCATATTTTCTTCTCAGGCCACAAGCCTAGCTTCTTCTTGTGAACATTCCTTCCATATTCTACTGAAGGAGATCGGTTTCCTTCTTGCACATATTCCTTGGATGAAGGAGTCCCATGACCTAGGTAGGCCATCCAATGTGGTCATTACAATTTCACCATTCTCTACTACTTCATCCACAACTTCAAGTTGTTCCTTGATTTGAGAGACCTTAGAAAAGTAGGATTGAATGGTCTCTCCATTCTGAAGCTTTACCCCTTTCAATTGGTTCCGCAAAGTCATATTCCGATTTATGTTCTTTCCTTCAAACAATTTGGTCAAGGAATCAAACATCTCCTTAGGTGTCTTTAGGGAAGACACATGGAGTATGAGATGGTCCTTTATAGAATCAGCAATGATTCTCTTAGCCTTGACCAAATTCTTCTTGTGTAAGGCCTTAGCCTCTTCTCCCTCTGGAACAGGAACCTCTTCACTTATGTAAGTGTCCAACTCATTCTCTTCTAGGATTAACCCAATCCTATACTTCAAGGCTCTGAAATTATCAGCCCCTTCAAGCTTATCCTCAAGCTTGGTGCGGTGAGACATCTTAAAGAGTACTTCAAATGGAAATAGAAAAGATTTAGGTCTTCCCACTTGATTTGCTGAAAACTGGATCTGGAGCTGGGTTAGGGTTTGTTAGAGAAACCCTAAAAATTCAAAATTTGAATTTCAAACTTCTGAAAGGATAGAAAGATGCGCCTTGCTGAGCTAGTCAAGCTGGTATACTCGGAATTTGAATTTTGCAAAGTTTCACTCCTCAAAATTGCTTTTGAAACTTCTGGATTCACTAGACAGGACCCTGAATTAGGGTTTGAATTTCCCGGAGCTTCACCCAACCAAAAATTTCGATCCAAATCTCTAAACTTCAATTTTTTAGAGGAGCTTCCAGCTGTGGTCTCGGATTTCATAAATTCCAATTTTTGCAGAAACCTTAATTTTTAGGTCAAAAACTGAAAATGCTCAGAATTGAATTCTGTCCCGACATAAAGATGCGCCCTTGCTAGGAGAGTGAATCTAGCCTCCTGCCTTTGAAGATATGTGGAGAGAAACCCAATATTAAGAAGCCCTAGCTTCTGCAACTGCATGGTGCCTTCTTCTTAGGTCAACTCTGATACCATGTTAATTTTCGATAATTTCATTCCATTATCATTAGGATCTCTAAGAGAATAACATGTACAGCATATCTACAACATATCAATCATAAACACAATCATGCAAGCACACAAGAGACACAGAGTTTCACCGGGGAAAACCAAGAAGGTGAAAAACCCCGCAACTTCCTCAGAGATAGAATAAGCCCCAATACAAGATCACAAGGATCAAACCCAATAAGATGCCTCTAGCAGATGCTCCTCCTCCTCCACAAGTGCGCCACTTTCTCTCTTAGCTATGCGAGCTTGAGAAGTGAGTGAATGAATCAAATGAGAGACACAACCTCTCTATTTATACACTGACTTGACCTGCCAATAAATCACTGGGGCCGACTTGCTACTCAATTCTAATAACCATCCACATGACCTAATTAGGGTCGACCCCACACTGATGGTCTAATAACCCCTCAATACAAATGACGACACTTACAATGTAACTTGCGACACTTGCAAATACAAATGATGCCACTTCCAATCAGAGGAATAATACATCTCTGTTAGATATACAATAAAGTACAAATATAATACATAGAAAAATATCTTCCGAAATTACAAATACATCAACAATCAATATATCATAATATGTCATGTAATGTATATAAACATTATACATATACTAATATTTAAATTCTATGCAATTATCTCATTCACTTATGTATATCCTTCTTTTGAACTCCTAACATATGTTTTAGAGAATACGACCTAACACCATCTTAAAAAAATCCAAAATATATTGATAATTAAATTTTGCTAGGTGTAGTAAACTCATTTATGTATAGGCTAGACCACAACCCAAATAGATCAAATAATTTTAAAAGTCAATATAATAATGTAGAAATTGTAATGGGAAGCTTGATTAGTTGGTCAAATTGGAGTGGTGATATTTCTATACGATGTATCAATTACTCCAAAACAAAATAAACATCTTAACTACATAAATAAGCCAAACATAAAAGATGAACAATTTAGCCTTTATTACTATCAACTTTTCCCCTGTAAATAATATAAATTCAAATATCCAATTTTTTTATATAACGAAGTAATCATATCAGTCATAAAACACATACATATAAAAATAATAAAAATGATGTCACTATGTCATAGTGACATGTTTCCAATGTATTGTTCTTTTTCTAAAAACATTATCCTCCATATCTAGGTTTAAATTTTAGAAGTCGTTGAACCACTGACCTTTAGGTTTATCTGAGACCTAAATCTCTAAATAATTAACACTATTAGCTATGAATTTATAATAATAATGAAATTTAAATAGTTAATAATATTAATTATAAATTTAAAATAAAGTAAACTTCTATAAACGTTGAGTGCAATCTGCTTTATGGCCTAGTTATTACTTTGAATAGTGCAATCTACTTTATGGCCTAGTTATTAGTTTGAATAGGGGTTCACAATTTGTTGCATATAATTGCAAATTGTCAATGGGATCAGTTATTGAGGATCTTAGAGAAGAAGAGCTTGTCCATTAACTTTTTAAAGATGTGGACATGGATGGTGTGAATCAAAAATCTAAGTCAATACTTCTTGGTCAAGAAGAAGTTCACATAAACATGTCTTTCATTAGTATCAAGTTACTTTATGTTTTGTAAAATATGCCTTGTTTTAGGTATTTTTTTATAGGATCTATACTACTATAAACTCTTGGACATCCTCTACGAAGGAGGAAGCTCACAAGAAATATGTCTTTCATTAGGATTAAGTTACTCTATGTTTTGCAAAGTATATCTTATTTTATGTGTCTTTATAGGATTTAAACTATTAGAAACTCTTGGACATCCTCTTCAAAGGATAGCAATATCTTTTTTGTTGCAAACTCTCAAGATTTTAGACAAATGTTGAGTTATAGATTGTGGGGAAATGTATCCTCGGGAAACCCTTAGGCACTTCCCCTCGTTCCAAGAATGGTACATAGTGTAAAGAAAATGACATACACTAAGTATGCCTAATGACCTGACAATAAAACTAGGAACTTGCACATCACGTCAAATTATTGACAATGTCCTAGAAATTTTTCCAACCGATTGATGTCGGCATAAAGATGTCAGGCCTTGGCTAAATCATTAGGGTGTCGAGGAAGAGGTCACTTTGTAGAATAGTGATAATATTAAAAATATTATTACATCTAAATTTAAAGAGAAGTTGTGATGCAATAAATAATTAAAGAATAAGAGAAAATTAAGATACTCTAAGGAGGTGATCAACCCTAATCTACAAGATCAAAAGTATCTTTATATTTTAACTAGCATAAAGAAGAAAACCAACATTGTTAAAATAAGAACAAATTCTCACGAGATCCATAGTTAAACAAGGCATTGGACAAATTCTAAAATGTCATGGGATGAAATATTTTATCATCTTCATGACATGAAGAAGGTTGAGAATGAAAATCACTCTCTTATAATTACCTTTGTACACCCACATTAGATCGCAATTTCAAAATATTTATTACAATATTGACCTTCCTAACCTTTTAACTCATCACAACTATGGTGATATAATAATTCTTGTGCTAAAGCTTTCCGAGCACATAAATACAATTACAAAGAAAACCAAGTGATTATTTACCTTTTTAAAGGTCCAATAGACCAAGGTTTGTCTCATTGAACATATAATTATGTGATCCAAACATCATAGAGCTAAGTGGAAGCCTTAAACATGTAATGACTCTAAAATCTAGATCTAGTGTTCTGAATTCCTTACGTATATAAGGAACACAATCAAGAAGAAAGCACACTCTCCAAGTAAGTTTGCAACAAGTTTACATGTTCTCTTCTAGTTTCAATATCTCAAGATAAGGTTTAGGATAGCCTCCCTCTAAGAATGAGAATGATCTAATCCATAGTTGACAATGAGTTAATTAGAATGAGTTGTGGAGTTGAATAATTTTCCTTAGTTTTTTTTTAATAGGATTTAGATTGCACTATTGTAGTTCCTTATATAGTGCAAATTAACTCACAAAGAAGCATGTTCCTAGATTGATAAATTAAAGTGAAGCTAAGGAGTTGAACAATATTGTTGTAATTCTTAGGTCCAACAATTGACGAAGTTGTTATTGGGTCTTTGTCACAAACCACCTGAAGTATATGAACAACTCTTGTTCTTAGACACTTATGTCTTAAAATATATAATTGAATAAAAAATGGTAATGAGATGAATACTTTACAATTGATGGACTGTTATTTTATATGGTTGGGTCACCTATTTGAAGATTCATGTCCTCTTAAGTTACCTTTTAATTATTATTATTATTATTTGATGATTATTAATTGTATTATTTATTATTTGTGTTTGTAACATTGCCACCCCCTTAAAGGGAGCTTTGTAATATATCTGGATTTTTGATGAAGCGATGACTTGAGACATACAATCTGGATTGATTCCTTCTATCCTGATATGTACTTGGACTTATTTTGTGTTGTAATTCCTTATGCTTGAGCAGTGAGCTTCTTAGCCCATGTAATTTTAATTACTTCCCTTTCATCTAAATTCCATATACTATTTTTGTAGGTTGGTAGTGTAGGTGTCTAGCTACACTAACCATTCAGCTCCTAACACCATATCTACTCCTTTGAGTGGTAAGGCATAACAATTGAGTTGTAGATTTAAGTCTTGTCTTTGTAAAGGAACCTTATGGAATTTCCCTACTTCTTCCACATGTCGATCGCCGATAGTCGATAACATGAGATTCTTCACTAGGTATACAAAAAAATTAAGTTCTTTTTCCCTTTTTATATCCACCAAATTGTGTGTACTTCCATAATCGACTAAAATTGTGATGTCTTTATCCTTAATCGTTCTTGTAAGTTGTAACCTTTTTTGTTCTATCTTTTTTTTTGTCGCCTGGGATAAGAGTTGTTTATCCTTAATGTCGTCATTATTTCTCAAATGTGGCGGAATATATTTCTCTATAAGCAACTGAGTTTCTTGCTTTTGGGCAGTAACTTTATTATGCATCGCTGAACCTTTTTCTTTACAAGTTTGTTGGATGCATGTGATTGTCACTATTAATACCTTGAGTGAGTTTGTGTCCATATAAGAATCGGATGTATCTTCTTCAACAGAAACTTGTACTTCTTTCACATCTATAATTTTGCAGTGAGATGTATGACTGGATATGCATTTATGACCTGGGATCCAATTTTCTCCACATCGACGACAAGTATTTTTCTTCTTTTTTCTATCATTATAGAGATGACTGATGGATGTTTTTTATTCTCTTTTAGCTTGATATCCATATGATTGGGAATTGTTGCACTGATGTCCTGGTGGTCTGTTGTCTCCAACATATCTGCATTGTGTCTCTTTTTTGTCATAAATAACCTTTGTCAAGGTTTTTTTGCTATGAATTTTTAAAATTTTCTTCAATAATTTTTGCTTTATGCCTGGCCTTATCCATGTTTGAGATATTGTGCAATTCTAACTCATATTTGATGTATGGTTTTAGCCCATGTATATACGTCTGGAGTCATTGATCATTCGTTAACTCTGGTACTCGTGTTGCTAATGCTTCCCATTCGTAAGTGTATTCCTCCACATCACCCTTTTGTTGTAATCTGGTGATTTTTGCAAAAAAATATTTCTTGGTCAGATCTTGAAATCTTTTAAAGAAATAATTTTTTAATATGTCCCACTTATAGGAGTACACCTTAGTGGTAATTTTCCACCACATATACCAATTATATGCGTTTCCTTCAAGTTGCATCGATGCGTATGTTATCTTCTCATCATCAAATTGGATTTTATGTATGCAAAAATATTTGTTTGCCTTCTTGATCCAAGCCACACTCTGTTTTGTCTTGTCGTCAAATTTTGGTAACTCTAGCTTGGGATTCATTGAACATCCACTCATTGATGGCATTGAACTCGAATACGGTTGGTTGGGATTAACGCCTAAAAAGTGATTGTGATTTGTATGGTTTTGTGGAATTTCCACTTTTAACAAGTTAGTTGTATCTAGATGGTTTATTTTTGGCGAATCGATATTGACAGAGACTTATCTATCCATGATTAACTTCATGATTTCTTCAAACCCTTCTCTAAGCCCTTCTTTCATGCTTGTGTTTATTTATGTTCTCACCTTACTCATTTTCCAAGACACAGCTCTAGCAACCTCATCTCTTCGACTCCTTGGTTATTCTTCTTTTAATTCCCGTAGCTCGGCTTCAATTTTCTCTAATCTCGAGTTTAGACTTACAAGAAATTTTAGAATTTAGGGCTTGGTCTTTTTGCAATTTCTCCAGCCTGTCTTTCATCTTTAACTAGGATCTTTTACAGGGGGGTGTTCCTAGACCCAATTTCCTTTTTTTTTCTTTTTTTCTTAAATGAAGGTTAAATTTTTAAATATAATAATAGATATTATTATATTTGATAATAACCTTTATTTTTAATAATAATAATAATAATTACTACTACTACTAATAATAATAATAATAAAAGAGTTTTAATACTAATAAATATTAATAGCAATATTTATTATAGTAATAAATATGGTGATGGAGCGAAATTAGGGTTTTGAACCTAGGGAGTGGAAATGGTAGAAGGAATTGCACGTGGAGAGGGCATATAGGGGTGTGCGCATGGAGGGAGAGGGTAGTGGGGTGGCGAAATAAGATGATAGAATGCAGAGCAAGAGGGGTGAGGTGATTGGGAAAGGGCGGGGTGATGAGGAGGGCACAGGTAGGAAGAAGAGGTGCGCAAGTGTGAGAAGAGGGGCACAGGTGTGAGGAGAGGTGGTTGCATGGAGTGGAACAATGACGGTTGAGTGGAATCCAAGCCCAAGGGGGAGTGGAGATGAGGAGGATGCGGTGATACAAGTAAGAAGAGTATGGTGTGACGTGGAGGAAGGGGGAGAGACAACGTTGGATATGGTGTGAATTTAAAGGAGGATGTGGACATTAGTGAGAGAGATGGGTGTGAGGGAGAGGAGGATGTGGATGGGTGTGAGGGAGAGGAGGTATCACATCAAGGGAACGTGGCAGTGAAGGAAGACAACAATGAAGGAGGTACGTGGCGTGGCAGTGAAGGAAGACAACAATGAAGGAGGTACGTGGAGATGTACAAGAATGGAGCAGCGGTAATGAGAAGAGAGATGTGCGGACAACTGAGGATTGAGAGGGCATGTGACATTGAAACCAACTCTAATACCAGATGAAGTATATGAACAACTCTTGTTCTTAGACACTTATGTCTTAAAATATATAATTGAATAAAAAATGATAATGAGATGAATACTTTACGATTGATGAGCCGCTATTTTATATGGTTGGGGCACCTATTTGAAGAGTTGTGTCCTCTTAATTTAACTTATAATTTTTATTATTATTATTTAATAATTATTAATCATATTATTTATTATTTGTGTTTGTAACACCACAAACCATACAAGTTGCTATTATATTGTTTCTTGAAATCTATCTATATGTGAGGTACAATTATGCTTTTCAGCATTAATTTAATATAGCTTGCTTATATATATATATATATAGATATAGATATATATAGATATATATATTCCATCTTATCATATCACAAGTAATTATAAATATTTATCTTCTTAGCCTTAATTGTAGTTTAGGGTTTATTTTTATTTATATGTGAGGTACAATTAGGCTTTTCAGCATTAATTTTAATCTAGCATGCTTATATATATATATATATCTTCCAATAGGAAAATATCCATCACTTTAAATAAAAAGTGATCGTGGACTCTCCTCTTGGGGACTTCATTATATATCAAAAAATATAACATCACTGGTTTTCAGTTCATGAGTCTGAATGCCTTTTAGGCTACAAAGATAAAGTCAAAAAATAGATCTTCAGCTCTTCAAGCTGATTAATATCTAGAAATTTCTTGTTGTCTGAATCAACTGTCTATAACTAAATGTCCATCATATGGTTGAATTCTGGCTGATTGTTTGAAAGACCTGTTATCTCAAGTCTTCCAGGAGGTAATACAAGAGCTAGTTTTGAAAGATAATTTGCTTCAGAGTTTAATTCCTGATATACATGTGAAAACTGGATATGTTCAAAGCTCGAGATCAGATCTTTGATTGCACGGAGGAGGTGCTGAAGATGCGGTGCATTTATTTGAATTTTTCCATTTGCCCAGTCAATAGTATTTTAGAGTCTCCAAACAATTGAATCTGCTTCAATTGATTCTTTGATGCAACCATCAAAGTAGCCCATAACGCTGCTAATTCTGCCTTGCTGTTGGAAGTGTGACCTGGTGCAAACTTAATAAGCCACTTCTTAGAGTTTGATAAATGAATGATTCCTCCAACTCCGCCCAGTGAAGGGGAGCCCTGACTATCTCCATTAAAGAAGGCCCAAGGGATGTCTTGGTTGATGGATGGCTAAGCAAGAACTCTTGGTTTCTTTTCTGAAGGTTGAGTCTTGAATTCTCTTGATTTCTGCACCAGCATCAATACAGAGATGTCTGGGGGAATGAATGCGTCTTGAAAAATCATCTTGTTTCTAGCTTCCCAAATAGTAAAAATGAAAAGGGCAAGATAGGCTTGGAACAGACATACCCTGCGATCGGTCCACCATTCCATTACATTCTTTTCCACTGAGCTCTGTTGCAGATGAGTTGCACAGTTGAGCTTTTCGGTTGAAGTCCTCCATACGTAATCTGCATATGAGCATTGGAAGAATAAGTGCGAGATGGATTCCTCATTCATGTTGCATAGTACACATCTTCCAGGACCTTGAAATACGCTTTTCTGTAGATTATCCCAAGTGAGTAGTTTATTGCTTAAAGCCAGCCAGAGAGTTAGGATGGTCTTTAGGGGGGGCGAGAGCTTCCAAATTTTTTTCCACCAGGGTCGTGGATCTTCCCTTGCCACTATGTCAATGGAGGATTCATAGCCAATCTTAGCAAAGAACGAGCCATCCTTATTATTCTTGGTCCATACCAATTTG
Organism: Larix kaempferi; assembly: GCA_027924585.1. Lineage (NCBI taxonomy): Eukaryota > Viridiplantae > Streptophyta > Pinopsida > Pinales > Pinaceae > Larix > Larix kaempferi. The sequence goes on from BSBM01000806.1 coordinate 8,993,188, forward strand.
TCTGGCTCACTCTCTCTTAGGTGGATGAAATCCTTTTTTAGCAGGTTAATGTAACGGGACCACTCTTCTTCTTGAGCTCCTCCCAAACCCAATTGAGTGTTTGTTTAACATCCTCCTATATTGCTTCTTCCATTCAGAAGGTCGCATGCATTGTTCAGTGTGAAAATGTTCTTGGCATGCAGTTCTCTAAGTAGTTCATCCGACAATCTGAAATGTTCGCCTGCCCCGGCCCATGGGTCCTCTCCAACTCAGAAGCATCTCCCATATCCTATTCTCCATGCCACCCAATTTCCAATTAGTGGAAAGGTTAGCACCAGTGCCTTCCATCCTATGGAACAGTTCTTGAAACTTTTGTTAGGTTGCCTGAACCATTCAGTAATGGTGAGAGGATGACAGTATTTGGAGAGTAGGGATCTACCCCACAGTGAATTTGGAGATTCTGCCAATCTCCATAGATTTTTCGCTGTTAGGGCCTTGCAAAAGAGGTATGGGTTTTTGACCCCCCATCCACCCATAGATTTAGGCTTAGAAATGGTTTTCCAATTGACCAACGGGATTCCTTCCCTTTGTTTGATGGCTGTCCAGAGAAAGGAGAAATATTTCTTCCTTATTTTGACTAGTATCCCTTTTGGAATATAGGCTATCGAATCCCAGTACAATGGGATGATTTGAAGAACTGATTTCAATAGAATTAACCTACCTCCTCTAGAAAGAAAACAATTTTCCCATAAGGAAATTATATCCTCAATTTTTTTATAAAGATAGAGCCAGTCCTGAAAGGCATATGCATTGGGTTTGAGGAGGAATCTAAGATATTTCAGACCATCTAAAAGAGGCGTTAAGGGGAAAGGAGAGGTTTGAGCTAATGAATTCTTTATAGTTTCTGAAAGATTGTTGTAATCCATCTTGGATTTTCCAGTATTGATAACCATACCTGTGGCCTTTTTGTAGAGTTCCAAGATCTTTGAAATGGTGTTAAAATTGCTTAGGGTGCCTTCACCAAAGAGTAGAACATCATCTACGAAAATGGTGTGAGTCAAAGTAACTGAGGAAGAAAGACTGATTCCTTTTAAGGCCCCTTCTGAGCTAGCTTTGTGCAGTAATCGGCTTAAGTCATCAACTACTAGTAGAAAGAGGAAAGGGGACAGAGGGAAACCCTGTCGAATTTCGTGCGTAGGTAAGAAGAAGGATGAAGGGGATCCATTTATTAGCACTGCGTAAGAGGTAGAATGTATGCATCCCATTATCCAATCTACCAATGGGTAATGGAAAACCTATCTGTATTAGAAGAAGCTGGAGGAAGTTCCAATTGACTCGATCATAGGCCTTGGAGAGATCTAGCTTCAGAGCCATGGCTGATAATTTTTGTTTATTGATGGAGTGGAAAACTTCCTGGGCTATAGACACTGCATCATGTATTTGGAAGTTGAAGAGAAAGCCAAATTGTTCTTCAGTGATAATCTTGCTGAGGACAGGTTTGAGGCGATGAGAAATTACCTTGGAGATGATTTTGTAAATCATGTTGCAGTAGGCTATGGGTTTGTAATCTTCAAAGGTTTCCCCTTTCTGTTTTTTGGGGATTAGGGTTATGAAGGTTGAGTTGAAGGTTCCCAATATTTTGCCCGAGCTCTGGGATTCTTGGATGACTTTGAGTAAGTCTTCCTTCAGCAGTTCATAAAACCCTATAAATAACTCTACGGTGAAACCATCAGGTCCTGGGCTCTTCCCTTTATGAAAGGAGTGAATCACTGAGTGGATTTCTTCCTCTTTTACTACATCTCCTAAATCGAGTTTCATTTCTTCAGAGATGAGAGTGGGGAAGAGATTTATTACCTATAGGATTTCTTCTATCGGGCATCCTGGAGGGGCCATGAACTGAGCCTTGAAGTGATCCACCGTTGCTTTTTCCTTCTCCAGAAAGGTTTTAGCAAGGTTTCCATGGTCGTCCTTGACTTCCAATATGGTGTTAGTATTCTTTCTATGTGCTGCAAAGCGGTGAAAGAACTTTGCATTCTTGTCCCCTTCCTTTATCCAAAGAGCTCTACTCTTCAATCTCCATAAAGCTTCTTCTTTTTCCAACAAGGATGCTTTCTTTCCTTCTAGCGTTTTCAGAGTGATTAAATTCTCATTGGAGAAAATTCCATTGAGCTATGAATTGTGCATATCTTTCAGCTTGGATTCTATTTCCTTTAGGTCCCGACGATCATTTTCCTCCTGTTCCTTTACCCATGCTTTGGCTAGGGTTTTTATTCAAGATAATTTGTTATCAAACTGTTTCATGAAAGAGGTATTTGGAGAGTGGGCTAGGGGACACCAATTATCCTTCACCAGTTTGCAGAAATGTTCATTTTCTAACCAAGAGGGTTGAACCTGAAAGGAGCAGGGGGTTTCTTTTCTGGCACAGTGATAGACAGATTTATTGGTCTATGATCAAAGGATCCCCCAACTTCCATAGAGGAGTGGAAGATGAGCCTTAGTTGGAACAAGTCTTCCGAAATAAGGAATCTGTCCAACATTTTGGAGACTTCCTGATCTCCTCCCCTCTTGTTCCACCATGTGGGCGTGATTTTTACCGGCTGAACATATATTAAATTGTTCCTTTCGAACATATTGATGAAGAAAGGGGAAAGAGATATCGGATGAGCATTCTTACCCCAGAATTCTCCCGTTCCCAGGGTAAGGTTGAGGTCTCCGACAAGAATGAGTTTGTGATTGTTTAAAACCTCAGAGAGACACAGGTTGTCCCAATAGGATTTGCGGTCATGGAAGGGACCGTATACATTGAGAAAGGAGAACTGTTGGTTTAGCTCCGGAATTTCCAATTTCGTTTTGAGGGCTGAGGTGAAAACAACAGAGGAGAGTAGCTTCAGTTCCGGGCTCCACGCTGTGAATAGGCCCCTGGAGTGACAGTCTGCATCCAAGGTTTCCACATTCCAATCCTTTAAGAGGTTTTTTATTACCGATGTTGGTCTTGTTCCATCCATCATCGTTTCCTGTAGTAATAAGACTTTCAGTTTTTGTAGTTCAACTAGCCTTTTGAGGGTGAGTTGTCTGGGCCTACCCACTAGACCCCTAATATTGAGAGAGAGCGCTAGCATTAAGCACCTTTCGAGAGGGCTTTGTCCACTCTAAGCGCCCTACCGATAGTTCTCTGTTTTCCATTTTTTATCTCATTTGCGGCCTGCAATTGTGCTTTGGTAAGGAGACATCTCCGTCCAACCTTGGATTTTAAAGGTGGATCCAGAGCAATACCACCTATGGAAATTACAGGAGGATCTATATTGGAAGAGGAGTGGAGGTCGTATTTCCGCTTAGGGGGAGGAGAAGCGGTTGAGGTTGGTGAAACAAGGCGAGAGGGAGCAGGGTCAGAGGGGACCACATATGAAGGAACAACGGAGTTTGTAATGGGAAAAGTTGAAAAGGAAACGGGACTTAAGGAAATACCTTTTGGCACTGCATTGACTTCCAAGCTTGAGCTTCCTGCCATGTTGTCGAGGGCGTGTGTAGTTCCAACTTCCAATATAACCGCATCTACTGCCACCTTTTCGCATGCAGCGTCAGTAGGGGCTTCATCTGTCTGCTTGCATGCCTCCATATGTTTATCCAGTGTGGCTGCTGGGGAAGTATCTGTCTCCTTGCATTCCTCAGATGGAGAAGCTAACGTGTCTTTTAGAGGTGTGCTCTTAGCACCATCCTTCAACCTATTTTTTCTTACCCAATTTTTCTTGTAGGGAGGTTTGGAGGAGCTGTCTAGTTTCGGTGTTGTGCAGTCTCTTTGTAGATGGCCGACTTGTCTGCAATTAAAACAGCGGAAAGGTAATTTCCAATCAAGCCTTTGCGTCCATGTACTCCCCCACATTTCTAATTTGATCTCCTTAGATAGGCCATTCCTTAAATCCATTTCGACAAGATTGCAAGCACATCGTCTATCCATCTTCAAATTCCAGTCTTCTTCCAACGCGATAAATTTTCCTAGCTTATTACCAATTGCTTCTAGTATTGGCTCCTACCAGAACACCATCGGTAATCCGAGGAGGATGACCCAATTTTTTTGTAAATTGTGGGGTTCCCTGTTAGCATTGAAAACTACTGACCAGGATTTTAGGATTAAGCCCAAAGGTCCCCAATTCCATTGTTGGCTCAGAAGTGATGTTGCGTCTTGTTCTAAGTGGACTTTGAAGAGGAACCAACCACGTGGAAGTATGTGGAAATCTGGAACGTATCCAATTGTGGGAAGCTAGAAACGCTTCATCCAGGCGTACAATGCTTCTTTACCAGTTGTTTTCCCACATAAGCACTCAACCAAAGCGTGTTTTAGGTAATCCGAGATTTTAGAAAGATGAATATCCTTGCCAACCACTAATTCAGGACTAGAATTTTTCGGTTTGATGCCTCTTTTAACCAGATGTCTAAACAGAGGCGAGCTGTACCTTTGTTCATTATTACAGGGGCTGGGTGTTGGGGGAAGCATTGATGAAGGGTCAGAGATATGAGGTGGAAAAGGCGGCGATGAAGGGATCTTGGAACTCGGGTCGGGAAGGGAGGATGTGTAAAGGTTTTTATGTTGCGCAAGATGGGTCTCTGGGGTGTGCATAATGGGAAGTAGTTGAGGAATAACATCTAATGAAGAGCAGCGTACATCCTTGTCCGTGCAAAAGATGGGTGCATCCAAGGGGTCGAGATTGTAATCTACTTCGTCAATTACCATGGTGAGTAGGGTTGGATCCAAGGTCAGCCGTACTGGAGGGTGGTGTCTCTCTGTGCCAAAGTGACAGGGGTACGGTAGACAAGGCGGAGAGGAGTCGGACGGGAGAAGTTGGGGGAGGGAAGGTGATTACTGCTTTGCTGCATCATGGTGAGGGTCAGAAGAAAAAGGTTAGAGAAAATGCGCGATTAAACCTTCGACCTTCGGACTTGCGCACCTGTCCTTCGCTCCTTCGCTCCATTGCGCTCCTTATATACCAATTTGAAGAATATATATCATCCCAGGTATGTTTAAAAATAAATATTATAATAAGTTTTCTTTGAATAACTTGAGATCTTGGAGTGTAGATCTTAATGACCTACACATAAACAACAAGTTTTAGCTATAAAGTTATCACATAGAATTTATATCTCCATGACTCACTAATACCATAATACCCTCACGAATATATATCACACTTTGTTCCTTTATTTACCATTGAGGTAATGGTGATCCCTATTTTTAGGAAATATGGATGTAAATAAATAAAAATAAACCCTAAACTATAGTTAAGTATCTTAGCAAAGATACTTAAATATGGATGTAAATAAATAAAAATAAACCCTAAACTATAGTTAAGTATCTTAGCAAAGAATATATATAAGTATCTTAGCAAAGAATATATACATTCTTTGCTAAGATACCTAAAAATAGGGATCACCATTACCTCAATGGTAAATAAAGGAACAAAGTGTGATATATATTCGTGAGGGTATTATGGTATTAGTGAGTCATGGAGATATAAATTCTATGTGATAACTTTATAGCTAAAACTTGTTGTTTATGTGTAGGTCATTAAGATCTACACTCCAAGATCTCAAGTTATTCAAAGAAAACTTATTATAATATTTATTTTTAAACATACCTTATCATGAATTTCCGGCTTGTCAAACACAAAGCCCAACCTGATAACATTAGAATTATCATGTTGGAAGTTATCCACTACTTTAGATCGACACAAAATATTCCCATGTATCCCAAATGCAATGAACACAAAAGTATTCTATGTATTTCAAGTGCAATGAATGAGCTTCATGTCTATCTTTATTTTTTATAAAATTTGTGATTCTGTGTTTTTCAGTAATGCATAATTACGTTGTAAAGTAATAATGTATAATTAAGTAGTAAATTGTTGTGTGGAATTATTTCTTGTTTTAGAAATAAATAAGTCTTATATATCGACATTTGGTTAGTACGTAACTTTAAATTATATTATTAATATAAAAAAATCTATAGCAATAATCAATTTAAGTGTGTCAACTTTGAAGGTATTAATATAAACTAGTATTTATGATAATAAAAAAATAAGCTTTTAAAATCATTATGGTTTTTAGTTTAATTTACAAAAGTAAATGAAAAATGCAGTTTCGTTTATTCCTTGAATATCATTGAAGCTTCCGTGGGATTGGGTGTTAATATGGTATAACATCTTCCTCTTAATATGCGTAAATTATGTAATGAAAATAGGAACATAAGTCAATAGATGTTTGGTTGGTAAAATGAAGATGATGTTATTTCTTTAAACAAAGTTCAAATCATTCTAAATCATATTCATCTAAAAATATAAATATAATGCATAAAAACGCCAACATTTACATAATAATAATTTTTAATTAAAAAATACTCAAATTACCCACCATAATTATAACAAAAGAACAATAAATAAATATCACAATGTTTTGGGGAGGCCATTCTTTATAATGTACTTAATGAACGAACATGGAGGTCCCATTTTTATACAACCTTCCTTGTATCTCTCCTTATGACTTCTTGTCTACCACTCAACCATAGCTTGCACAACCGAGTTATCTGCAAAGTTTGAAGGATTAAACTCAAAATAAATAATCAAGTTCAACAAACACCGAAAGACAAACTTCAAATAGTATCCAAATTCTAATCTCAAATATACCAACAATGACTATTATAAGACAAGGATGAGATATTTAATTTAAGTTAGTATTAATGTCCATAAAGTAAAAATGACTTTAAACATAAGCCATTAGTATATCAACGTAGCATCGAGAAGTAATTAAAAAAACATGAGAGAAAGTGACTTTGAAAAGAAGTAATATAGATGGGAAATGGGCAAGATAGGAATTTGCACCTAAGGAGTGGTAATTAGGCCAAGGGAAGGATAAATATCTTAACTTTGTGGTGGCCATAAAACTAATCTAATTCTCAAATATCGGGTTAAGGATTGGATGGACATTTTTTCTTGGGAGGGATCTGTTAGGAGATTAAAGGGGTATTTTATTGATTAGAAAAATCCATGAATAAGATGGAATTACTGAAGGGGTCTCAGATTGCAGTAAGCCACTTGGGAGATTCCTCCATAGAATGACACCCAATGAATCCTCTAAGTCAAAATTACATCCTTGGAGGCTCAAGGGAGTAGACCAACTACTTGGGATTACAACAAGGTAGGATTACCTCTCGAAAGGGATATCCTTTAATGTCTTTAGTTGGGAACTCGAACCTAGCTTATGGTGGGTTTGGAGGGATTTATATCCAAGGCTTAGAAGAAAAACCTATTAGGATCCATCCCTAAAGAATCACTTCCTTGGGAGGAGCTAGGGATGCTAGCCATCGTTAAACCTGTAATAGCACTACCTCTTGGCAGTGGGTCTTTGAATATGTTCTCTACACTAATTTAAAGGAACCCCAAAGCACAAAGATTCCATGGAAAACTCCTATAGACTTAGGTCAAAGGAGATATTGTCCCGGTAGATGTTTCAATGTCTAAGGGTTTAGGTGTTAACACCAAGAGATAGGCGGGGAAGGAGGTGCAAGGAGAAAAATCTCATCTCTTCTGTGCTCAAAATAAAATTGCAGTATAAATTGCACAAGGAATACAAAGGAAGTTGGATTAAGTTCTTAGAGAATCATAGCTTGTGATAGGGGTTAGAAAATGAAAATTATTTCACTGAATATAAGGGGTCTAGGTAGTCCCACAAAAAGGTTATTCCTCTTTAGATTGCTACAGAAGGATTAGCCTGACATTCTCCTTATACAAGGGACAATGTGTAAGGGGGGACTAATTATAAGACAACTTAGGAACTTGTTCAAAGACTAGTATTTTCAGTTGGTGGATGCATTTTGTTTGTCTGGGTGACTCTTAACAAGTTGGAGAACATATCCTACTCTTATTAATTGTTCCCTTGTGCCTTCAGTTCTATGCACAAACTTTAGGAGTGAGGGCTTGGACCAACAAGTTTTAATTTTGAATGTGTACGAGCCATATGATCATAAGCAAATATTTTGAGGCAATTTTTTCACTTTCAAATGTTGAGGAGAAAATTTTGATAATAGGAGGAAATATTAATTTTACCTTGAATAGATCATAAATTTGGGGTCCTTCAGCTCGTACGGATGTCTTGGAAATGTATTTTCTTCATTAGATTAGTAATGTGGAGATGGTAGGTGTGGATTTAGTTAAAATAAAAACAACCTGGAGAAACAAAAGTTCAGGAGTTGGTGGTGTCTCTAAGAGGATGGACAATTTCTTGGTTGGGGAATAATTGTTTCAAAGCGTGGACATCTTTAGAAGTTGGGTAGGTACAGGAGGAGGATCGGGTAACAACCTAATATTCCTCCAACTTTTGAGAATAGAGGATAAGCCCTCTTCTTCATTTAAGTTCAACATGATATGACTAGAGGATGTCGAATTTCAAGACATCATGAAGGCATAATGGTGGTCTTTTTATCAAAATGTGAATTTGCAAACCATCAGACAGTTTTGTGGATGCCCTTCTAATAGTCAAAGGAAAATTAGACACAATGGTTAGAAACAAGGTACAAGAATAGAGATTCAAAGATCATTGAGGTGGAAGAGGTAACAACAACCATTTTTAATCAAAATTCAAAGGAGTTTTTCTATGAAGAGGAGCTTCAGACATTAGCAGAACTTGAGAGAAAAAAGATAAAATTCCTCAGACAGTGAGAGGCTGATTGGAGGATGAAGAGTTGTGCGACTTGGTTAGAACTTGGGGATGAAAATATGAAATACTTTGATCGATTTTCCAAATCACAGAATAAGCTACAATACAATTTAGGGGTTTCAAAATGAAGAAGGCCATAGAGTCCAGGGGATCAAGGATTTAGAATAATTGGATGTTCGACATTTTTCCAGAATCTACAAGGAACTCAAGACAACAAATATAACAGAAATAGTAAAGGTTTGTTCTTACTTTCCTAGTATGTTCACACCAAAAGAAGATGAAAAGATGTTTGAGGAAGTGAACGAGAAGGAAGTATTGGAAACCCTGTCATCATTCCAAAAACTCAAAATCCTAGGACCTGATGGTTGGATAGTGGAATTCTTCATTGGTTGTTCGATATTTTAGGAGAAGGCCTACTTCGAGTGGTGGAAAAAGAAAGGGTCTTAGGTAGAATTATACCAAACTTCAATGCATCCTTTATTTTTTAAATTCCAAATACTTATTAAACAAAAAACCTTTGGTTATTTCAAGTCGACATCACTTTGCAACTATGTTACAAGATCATTTTGAAGGTTGTGGTAGTGAGGGTTATAAATATTTTACCTAAATTCATATATCTAGAGCAATTTGGATTCTTGGAAGGTTTTCAAATTCATGATGTGATTGGCGCAACACAAGAAGGATTCCACAATATTAAGAGAAAGAAGTTGAGTGACATGGTTGTTAAACTATACCTCTCGAAGGCCTACTATAGAGCATCTTGGTTATATCTTAGGCTACTTTTAATCCAGGTAGGTTTTACACTCAATATGGTAAACTAGATCATGGTATGTGTGATGTCGGTTTCTTATTCAATATTAGTTAATGGATCCATGTCTTCTTTTTGTGTACCTTCAAGAGGAATATGGCATGGGTGCCCACTTTCCCTTTATTTATTCTAATTGCCAAAGTTATTAGTAGTGTTATCTGGGAAGTCATGAGGACTAAATGTACACAAGGAATCAGGGTGGGTTTAGATCTACATTTGGCACACCTACCTTTGGTTGATGATGTCTTTCTATTCACTAATGTTTTAGCGGAAAAGGGAAAATCACTTCATGATATCTTGAACCTATTTTGTAAGGCTACTGGCATGAAAGTTAATGTTAAGAAATTGACCCTCTATTTCAATGGACTAGAAGAGATGATGGCATATGATCTACAAAGTATTTTTCATTTCCAATCTATTGATATCAATGAAGGGTTTAAGTATTTAGGGTATCACTAAATCCAAACTCTTATGTCAAACAATATTGGGATTGGTTGATACACAAAATTGAGAAAAGGATAGATCAATGATGCAATTAGTGGCTATCCCATGGAGGCATATTAATGCTTGTTAATTCAATGTTGGAAGCTATTCCAATTTAGTAGCAATCCATGGCCCACATCCCTAAATGGGTTATGGATAAAATTCATAAATTATGTATTTATTTCTTGTGTAGTGGACATGAAAGTAAGGTAGGCACTCTTTTAACTAGCTAGAGACCAATAACAAATCCAAAAAGTGCAACTGGATTGGGTATGAAATATATCCATTCTTTTGGCACCTCATTGGTAGGTAAGACACTCTAGAATTTTATTATAAATAACAATCTCTGGAACAAGTTTATGATACAAAAATTTATAGTTCCAGATGATATTTTGAGTTGGATAAGGAAGGAGGTAAAGAGCATGAAGAATGGGTCCATACAATTTAAAGTTTTGGTTTCATCTCTCCCACTAATTTGAAGGATGTTGACATGGAAGGTAAGCAATGTCAATGAGATCAGGGTTGGTGAAGATGTTATCATGGGCTGTGGAAACTTGACGTTCCTTACACAATATTTAATCGAATTTTTACATGATCGGAATATGCATTTCCTAAGTCAATTTGTTGATTGTGAAAGGGAAAACCTTTGGAATTAATGATGCGAATGCTCAATGGATTTGGGACTAGAAGGGTATTGGGATAGAGACTAGGAAGATAATGTTCTTTTCTTTTCAGAGATTGGGTTAGGGCTCAATGGTCTTTTATGTACTACCCTATGCAATGTTTTTCCCTAGAAAAAGGGTGGCTCAGTGCTATCTTGAAGTCTACAAAGGACGTCAAAAGGGTGCTTGAAGGGATATGGTTCTGGCGGAACATTCCTTTTAAGGTCAAGCGGTGGGCTCCTACTTTCGATGCTAGAAGGGAAAAAAATTTATACACACCCCACCTAGGTCAAACTCCCTAGCCTCCCACCGGAGTTACGGATTATGGAAATTTTATCGCATATCAGAACCTCTTTAGGGGAATTTCTCCTAGCATATGACAGTTATGAATCTACATGGAATATGGATGTAGCAAAGATCCTTGTTGAGATATATTTGAGGGAGGGGCTACCTAATCAGATAATCATCTCTAAAGGGTTTTTCTCCTACACTCGGGACTTGGACTATATAAGACTGCCCTTCAGGTGTAATCAATGCCATGTTTATGGTAATCTTATTTAAGATTGTGACAATCCTTTTTAAGACAGTATTGGAATAATAGTAGACATCAAACAATGGAGGGACGGGATGGCGACTATGGCCTATCCCATAATGAGGATGCTAGGAGGCCTAATCATGTACTCTCCCATTCTGTTGTTTTGGTGAAAGAACAAAGAGATTCAGAGCACCCCTCAATGGGGTTTGATTCATATTTTTCTCTCCCATCAGTACAATAGAAGGAGTTTCAACATTATTTGGAGGCTCCTACTTGATCAATTCTTGACCTGCATGCCGGAATTTATTCTTCCAATAGTTTTTCCCCTCTGGGTAAGTGTGTTCCCTCCCCCTAGACTCGGTCCTCTTTTGGTTTTTCAGTTCCTAGTCTTCATAATGTTCATCCTGCCTTGAACAGTAGTTACTTCCTTTTCCAGAATCCAACCTTTCCTCCTAGTTGTAACTCTTTCTTTAGAGGAACCGACTCTAGGCCTTCGTCCCCTGAGGTTTCTCCTCTTCCTAGACCTACCCTTTCATATTTTCCTTCTTCCCCATCCCCCCCTTTTACCTTGGCCTTCATGGAACCTACTGAGACTTAGTTTTCTAGTACACCCTTTTTGTCTCACATTTCTCCTCAGGAAACACCCTCTCATCCTGTTTTCTCTGTTCCTCCCCCCTGCCCCTACTAGCCTAATCTGTCCTCCCCCGTCCTTAGTCTGCCTTGACTCACCTTCTCCTTTTTTGCTTCCCTTTCCACTATCCTTTCATGGGAAAGATCGACTCCACCAACTCTTCCCTCCAATATGGAGACTCTTTTTGGTCTTCCTTTGGTCCAACACAAGGGTAAATCTTCATCTCAATATCATTTTAGACCCCAATGTTCTCCAAAATTGGGATCAATGGTTAATAGTATTAACGGTAATGTGATGGAAGGCTCTAGAATTTCTAGGAGGCTTAGAGGTCGCAGCTCAGTGATGGCAAAGCCAGATTCCAGTATGCCCTTGACGTTAGAGGTGGCAAAAAAATACCGTAAAGGGGGCCTTAAGAGCATGGACCCCTAGTGCAAAGTTTAAATAATTTTGTGCATCTCTTACAACATCAGAGGGATAGGGCACCCCTCCAAAAAATTTTCCCTAAAAATATTGCTCAATATTCATCAACTAGACCTTCTATTTCCATAGGAATATTTGGCATCTGGGGATACTATTGTACAGGATCTGAAGACTCTTTTACCGAGATGATATTTCCATAGTCTTGATGTTGTGGGTCGTTATGGCGGTTTGCTCAGTGGGTGGAATACTATCTCTATGCCTTGTATTTCTTTCTAGGGTATCTCGTCTGGCTTGGGAGCTATTTTTCGAAGCAAGGATCGTAGTCATCCATTTACTGTGCTTAATCTTTACGGTCCCCATAGTAACAAAATTGAATTTTGGGACAATTTATGTTCAGGGGATTTTCATTCAACTGAAATATTCTTACTAGCTGGGGATCTGAACTTCTCTATAGGTGAGGCTAAGACTTGGGGTGAAACTACCCATAAAGACCCACTTTCAAATTATTTTTCCATAAATATTGAGGAGATGAACCTATTGGATTTGTCCCCCATCAACCTCAAGCCAACATGGAGGAACAAATGCACTGGTTCTAAGGTTGTTGCAAAAGATCTAGACTAATACCTTATCAATGATGGTATGTTCCAATCTTTTCCTTTGATTAAGCAATGGGTGGGAGATGAGAGCTCCTCTGACCACTTTCATGTCTTTATGGCCTTTAAAGGGGGACTGTGGTAGAAAAATAGGATAGCAGAGCAATAACAACAAACAAGATGCAAATGTAAATCACATAAACACAATACAAAATAGACACCAATATAATGTGGTTCACCCAATCTGGGCTACGTCTACAGAGAAATTGCTAGTCCTTTTATTATTATACCATCCAACAAATGAAGGGATACAACCTACAGTACTTTCACTGCAACTTCCTATTCACTCTCTCTCTCAGTCTCTCTTACACAATCATAGAGATCTTTACAATGCAATAATACATTACACGGTCGTATTACAATGTATTCCTTTTAAAGGAGAATTACCATGGGAAAATACTACGGAATACCCAATACCATGGGCCCATAAACTGTTGGCCAACAAAAAAACCAAAAAAATCTTTCAGAGGCTTCACCCCTGGACCCACCAGTCAGGGGGGGGGGGGGTAGTCCCCTCAAACCCTCGTGGGGGGGAAATGCCCCCCCACTAGGATGAGTGTATAGTCCACCTACACAACATATAAAACTAGGGTACAAACACGGTTGAAACAACAACATCTATGAATCAGGAATATCAGGCTCCACAACCAACAATCTCCCACTTGGAGACTGATCACAGCAACTCCACCACTGCTGCCCTTGCTGGACTATGTTCTAAACCATGGACCTGGAAAATTTATCATCTTCACATTCATGCTTGAAGGCCAACTAAAACTGATCAGGAACTCAGTTTCTCATGGGTACTACCTTTGTCAACATGTCTACAGTATTCTGGCTAGTATGTATCTTTTCCAACTTCAACAATTCATCTTCTAGAACAGACCATATGAAATGATACTTGAGTTGTGTATGTTTACTTTCATATTGGAAGGCTCAGAGTTCTTTGCAAGATGAATGGCACTCTGGATGTCACTATACAACCTATTATTCTCCTGCTTCTTACCCAATTCCTCTATGAACCTCTGTAACCAAATCATCTATTTACTAGCCTCTGTAGCAGCAACATACTCCACTTTTGTTGTTGAAAGTGCAACAACCTTGTGAAGTTTTGAAATCCAACTTATTGTTGTTCCACATATCGTAAAACATACCATGTGGTGCTTCTCCTACTATCTTTATCACTTGCCATATCTGCATTAGCATATCCCTGTAGAACAATGTCTAAACCTCCAAAACATAATGCCTGAGTGGTAGTACCTCTCAAATACCAGAGAATCCATTGGACTTCCTTCCCATGTTCTTTACCTGGATTTTTCATATACCTGCTCACAACTCCCACTACATGTGCAATATCTGGTCTTGTGCACACCATGGCATACATCAAGCTATCAACTGTTGATGAATAGGGAACCCTGGACATGTAATCTATCTATCCTTGTGTCTTGGGATACATCTTCTTACTTAGTTTGAAATGGATGGCCAAAGGTGTACTAACTGATTTTTCATTCTACATTCTAAGCCTCTCCAACACGCTTTATATGTACTCACCCTGAGACAATGTCAATTTGCAATTTTTCCTTTCTCTTGTTATTCTCATACCAAGGATTTGCTTTACAACACCCAAATCTTTCATCGCAAATGAATTAGCTAACTTCATTTTGAGCACATTTATATCCTACATGTTAAACCCTACAACAAGCATGTCATCCACATATAATAAAAATATAATATATCTTCCATTATATAGCCTCTTGAAATAAACATAGTGGTCATAATGACATCTACTATAACCTTGTTCTGCCATAAACTTGTCAAATTTCAAATACCACTGCCTTGGATCTTGCTTCAGGCCATACAAGCTCTTCTTCAACCTTCATACTAAATTACCCTTCCCTTTGACCTCATACCCCTATGGATGCTGCATATAAATCTCTTCCTCCAAATCCTCGTGGAAAAAAGTTTTTTTTACATCTAACTGTTCAAGATGCAAGTCTTCTACCACCACCAGACTTAAAATAGTTATAATTGAAGTCATTTTAACAACAGGAGAAAATATTTCATCAAATATATATCTGTCTTCTATGCAAACCCCTTTGCAACAAGTCTGGCTTTGTACTATTTCTTTCCTCCATCTTCTTCCTTCAACTTGTAAACCCATTTATTCTGCAATGCTCTTTTACATGTAGTCAATTGAACCAAATCCCAAGTCCGGTTTCTTACCAATGAGTCCATCTCCTCATCCATGCCTTGCTCCCACTTCTTTCTAGTTTCCAATTGCATTGCTTCTTCATAACATCCTGGTTCACCAGAATCAATCATCAATAAATAATACATTGAAGGAGAGTATCGTTCAGGGGGGTCTGCTTAACATGTTAGATCTTCTAACACTTTCAAGAGTTCGAGGTACCTGCTGTTGTTCTTGATTTTATGGCACCTTTGGAACTTCATTTTCTTTGATTTCATCAAGCACTGTGTACTCTGTGTTTTCATTTTCTTGTTTCTTTCCCTAAACTGATCTTTATACATGACCTTTTCATTAAATACTACATCTCTACTCCTAATGATTTTGTTATTTTCATAATCCCATAAACGATAACCAAAATCATCAACGCCGTATCCAATAAAGGTACATTTCTTGGATTTATCTTCAAGCTTTGTTCTATTTTGTTTATCAATATGGACAAATGCTTCACAACCAAAATTTCTCATAAATGAGTAGTTTACCTTTTCACATGTCCATGCCTCCTCTGGAATACCACCATCCAAAGCGCTTGAAGGCCCTTTGTTTATTTAGTAAACAATAGTATCTACAGCATCTGGCCAAAACTGTAAGGACAACCCTGCATGCAATCTCATACACCTCGCACGCTCCATGATTGTTTTGTTCATCCTTTTGGACACACCATTTTCTTGTGGTGTTCCTGGGACTGTCTTCTCTCTATGAATCCCATGGTAAAAATAATAAATATCAAAATCCTTGTCACATTACTCACCTCCATGATCAGATCTAAGACACTTCAACCTTTTTCTTGTCTCATTCTCAACCAAAGCTTTCCACTTCTTAAAAGTAGCAAACACATCAGATTTCTGTCTAATGCAATAAACCCAAGTTTTTCTAGTTGCATCATCAATAAAAGTAACATAATAATTAGAGCCACCAAGAGATTGTACCTAAGCTGGTACCGATACATATGTATGCACAAGCTCTAACTTTTCACTCTTCTTTTGTTTCCCAACCCTAAGAAATATGACTCTCTTCAGTTTTCCATAAACATAGTTCTTACAGAATTCCAAACTTACCTACTTCAGAGCTGGCAGCAAATTCCTTGAGTGGAGAATCTGCATCCCCTTCTCACTCATGTGGCCAAGCCTCTGATGCCACAATGTTGTATATGTTCATGTGGAAGCTAAAGAGATAGAGAAGACAATATTATGAGGACATAAATACAACACACCTATCATTTCTCCTTTTGCTATCACCATTGATCTTTTAGTGATCTTCCACCATGTTTCTCCAAACATAAATAAACATCCACCATCTCCCAACTGCCCCGTTGAGATCATATTTATTTTCATAGCAGGAATATGCCTTACATATTTTAGCATCCATTCACCTCCAATCTTTAACTTTATCCGTACCTTACCCATTCCAACAATTTTACATGGCTCATCATCACCCAATAAAACATGTCCAAATTTACCTTGAATATAATCATAAAGAAATTTTCTATGGGGTGTAGCATGACATGAACCCCTTGAATATACTACCCAGTAATCACCAGTATTATCTAATGCAAGAATCAAAGCATCTTGTAACACATCACCTGCTACATTTGCTTCCTGAGTAGTCTCCTATTGTCCATCTCCTTTCTTCTTTAAAGATTTGTAGTCTTTCTTCATATGTCCTTTCTTTCCACAATTCCAACACTCTATCTTTCCTAGTGTGGACTTGGATCTGCCCTTCCTGGACTTGTTGCGATTACTTGGGCTCTTTCCTCTCTCCATTTGTCTTCCCCTGCTCTCCATGGTCAATGCATTACTTGATATCTCACTTGTGCTTTTCCTTCGCATTTCCTCGCTAAGAATAACACCAACAACATAATCAAATTTCAAAGAGTTTGAACCAGAGACGGAGTTACTTACAACCATGACCAAGGCATTCCAGCTTTCTTGCAATGAGTACAACATTAGAAGATCCCTAACCTCATCATCAGAGTTCACTTTACAGAGCTTATCTAATTTGTAATCGTATTAAATTCATTTAAATGATCAGCAACATATCCACCTTTTGACATCTTCATATTAAATAAACGATTCATTAGAAATACCTTGTTGGATGCCTAGGGTTTTTCATACAACTTACCCAATGCACTCATCAGACCCTTCGTTGTCTTTTCTTTTGAGATATTGAAAGCCACCGGTGAATCCAGGCACAACTGTATTGTTCCCAGCGCTTTTCTATCAAGAACCTCCCATTCTTCATCCTTCAGAGTCACTGGTTGTTTTGTTTTTCCTCCCAACGGTAGGAATAGATCCTTCTTATACAGATAGTCCTCCATTTGCATCTTTCATAACTGGTAGTTTTGGCTATTAAATTTATTGACTTTAAACTTTCCTTCTTCTGCCATTTCTCCCACTCGAACCAAGAACCCTTCTTTCCTACAAGTTAAATAGACCTTTGGCTCTGATACCAATTGTTAGAAAAACAGGATCGTAGAGCAATAACAATAAACAAGATGCAAATATAAATCACATAAGCACAATACAAGAGAGACACCAATATAATGTGGTTCACCCAATCTGGGATACATCCACAGATAAATTTATGGTCCTTTTATTATTATACCATCCAACAAATGAAGGGATACAACCTGCAACACATCCGTTGCAATTTCCCCTTCACTCTCTCTTAGTCTCTTTTACATAATCACAGAGATCTTTACAATGCTACAATAGATTACACAGTCATATTACAATGTCTTCGTTTTAAAGGGGAATTACCATGGGAAAATACTGCGGGCTACCCAATACCATGGGCCCATAAACTATTGGCCAACAAACAACCCAAAAATTTCTTTCGAGGGAACTTTCCCCAGACCCCCGTGGGGGGGCGATGCCCCCGCACTGGGATGAGTGTACAATCCGCTAGCACAGCATATAAAACTGAGGTACAAACACGGCTGAAACAACAACATCTCTAAATCAGGAAGATCAGCCTCCACAACCAACATACTGGCCAAGCCTCCCTCTCCTTTTAAATCTAATGCAAGTTGGCTTCAAGATGAGGGGTTCATTGATTTGGTTAATTCCCTTTGGGTCCCTTCTAGAGAATCTGACCTATCCTCTACTACAGTTCATTTTCTAAACAACCTTAAGAAGATTAAAGCTAGTTTTATCCTATGGATTGGCACTAACAAGAAACTAAAGGATAAGGAGTTGCTCTCAGTTGAATCTCAACTGGCCGCTTTCTACTCTACTTCCCCTGAAGGTTTCATCTCGGTTGATAAAAAATTCCAAATCTTGGGTTTGGAATCTCGTAGAAGGACCCTTCTACTGGAAGAGGAGGCATCTTTTAGACTCAAAAGTTGGGCCATCTGGATTTAGAAAGGTGATAGTAACTCAAAGTTTTTTCATAATTTCATCAAACACAGAATTCATACCAACTTTTTTGGAAATTGAGGATGAAAACAAGAATTTGGTCTAGGGTTTTCATGATATTTCCTCTGTTGGAGTGAATCATTTATCCAATTTGTATAAGGAAGATTCAACATATCCAATTGCATCTATGATGGATTTTATAGCTCATTATCCATGTTTTGTTGCTGAAGATCAGAATCAAGCCTTTTTCGCACCTATCTCTAAAGAGGAATTACTAGAGGCTATCCACTCTATGAATCATGATAAGATCCCTAGACCAGACGGGTGGTTGTCTGAGTTAGTTTCTGGAATGTTTGATGTCATTGGAAATGGCCTTCTTGTTGTTCTAGAAGAGTTCACAAAAAAGGGAAAAATACTTGCATCCTTTAATTCCACTTTCCTTACCATGATTCCAAAAGTTGACAGAGTGAAATGCATGGAATAACTTAGACCTATATCATTATGTAATTGTGTTTATAAAATTATTGCAAAATTCATCGCCACCAGATTGAAGGGAATCCTGTCTAAAGTGATCATTCCTGAACAATTTTCCTTCTTGGAAGGCAGGCAAATACATGATGCAATTGGGATTGCACAGGAAGTCTTACACTCTTCCAAACAATTGCATGCTCCAGCTGTTGTCATCAAAGAAGACCTTTCCAAAGCATATGACAGAGTGAACTAGTCTTTTCTTAGACTGGTTCTGTTATAGATAGGTTTCGAGCTTCCCATTGTGAACTGGATTCATTTCTGTGTGCAATCTGTGAGTTTTGTTATTATGATTAATGGCTCTGCTTCCTCCTTTTTTAGTCCAGGTAGAGGACTACGCCAAGGATATCCACTTGCCCCTTTACTTTTCCTCTTAATCATGGAAGGTCTCAGTAGACTTATCACGACTACCATAAATAATGGGAATCTAAAAGGATTTCATTTAGGGGGGGGGCAGTGTACATAACTCACCTACTGTTCGTTGATGACATTTTATTGTTCTCGAATGGTTCCAGAAGAGATTTTTTATTTTTTTTTTAATAGAAATGGATAAGAGATTTTATATGTAAAGTGAGAAAAAACACAAGGTTACATAGTGCCAGAGAAAGATTGTTCCCCAAAAGAGAGTAACTGTCATGACTCGACATTCATCTTTTACAAGCCTGTAACTGTCATGATAAATTCCTAATCTATGGAGGCTATATCTCCAGACAAACTGCCCTAGAAGCAGGAGACAAAAGCAATACATTGAAAGGAGGAAATGTCATCTGGCATGAAAGTATTCAGTGCTACTACTGCTAGAAATAAAACCCCAAAAACTGATATACTATAATTCTGAAGTATCATAGAAGAACATAAAAAAGTGCCTAAGAAAACCTAAAAGTTTACAGAGTTGAAAATCCATTACTGGCCATGAGGCTCGGGCTGTTGTTGGGGTATATCTGCATGTCCTCCAACCAAGCCACCAAAGTCTTTTTGCAAACCCTGAGTACTTTTCCTTATCTCTACTCGCATGCTATCAATCTTTGCTTCTATTATCTTAACACTGCTACGAATCACGATGATTTTAGCGTCCAAATTTACAAAACAAGGACAACCATTATCCAACACTTATGCAAGACTATCAACCTTCTTGTTAAGTTTGTTGTTGCTTCCACGGACCTCTGTAAGTGTTGCTTGCACCAAAGTGTACAGATGATGGATGGACCTCTTAAACTCGTGATTTTCCCCTCAAAGAAAATGGATTTGTATCTCCATGTCTTTCATGTAAGTCTTGACTTCTTCAGGGACGTTGTCGAACTCTTGCTTGAAAAAATTCTTACCAGTCCCCAATAATTCGTGCCTACAGGAGTCGAGGGGGTTGTGCTGCACATTAACCATGCCATCTCGGTCCATATTCTGGCTGCCATCCATCGCAGGGACCCTCTTCAGGTAGTCCATGCTCGCAAATCCCCCATTGTTGGGTATCAATTTCTTGTAGAGCAAGCAATGTGCCGAGAAGAGACCCGAAGCAGGGAACGGAGAGTCACCCATCCTTGCACTATGAACCTCAACTTTGTTGTCTCTTGATTTCAATTGGACTAGATTCACCCAACAAGAAACAGTGAGACCGCACTCAGCATTTAAACTTGATCCTTCTCGAATTCCCATCACCATAAATTGTTGCATGGTGGCCATGTGGCTCCTGCGTGCGAACTTCTCCTGATCCGAGGCGCAATGAGGATGAAAGACTATTGAACCAACCTTAATATTGGACAAGTCAAAGCTTTGGTTATAACTTAAAAGAGGATAGGGGAGTATTATAGAGCCACTCCAATCCAAGAATTTTAACCTCCTCTCAGAGCAGGGGAACAAATGTTGTCTTGCCATCTAAAAAAAATTAAGCAAAATTATGGGACCCAAATCTTTCCATAAACGTTTTGATTGCATACTAGTACTCTACAATCAAGACCGACTCTTATATTTTCCATAGCATCCGCATTATGATTGTTGGATCTCAGCAAATGGAATAAGTTGATGGTTTTAAATTCGTTGACTACGCACTTTAGGAGACGGTGAATCTTAGAAGTGGGATTATTACGGTTCCTTTTCAAGTTCCTTGCTTCTCTAATAACCAACATCGAGTCACCGAATACCACCAAGTATTCTAAGCCATCGTTCCTTGCTATCTCCAATCCTTTGATTAGAGCTAGCCATTCCGCACCATTATTAGTCCTTCTTCCAATTCCCCAAGCATAATCTTTCAACTTGTTTCCTTCAGAGGCGAAGAAGACTCCACCCACGCCTACCAACCCTATTCAAAGAGAGTAAGGAAATTCTCTAATAACCTTAATTTGTTCACTTACCGAACATTGTTCCAGAAGAGATTTTATCAAACTCAAAGGGATTTTAGAGATTTTTTTAGTTGCTATAGGCATGCTCTGTAATTCCCAAAAGTCCTCTTTATCTTTTTTTTACATGGATCAACAAGATATGGATTGGATGATTGATTAAATGGGTTTTGAGTTATGTGATGTACATTGGGATTGAAATATATAGGATATGTTCTCAAACCCAATGATTACCATATCAAATATTGGTCTTGGTTGATTAGCATAATTGAGGGAAAGATTACTCTGTGGTGCAATTCATGGTTGTCAAAAGCTGGTAGATTTACCCTTCTTAAGTCTATACTGGAAGGTCTCCCAGTATATTGGGTTACTCTAACTCACGTGCCAACTGGTGTACTCGACCACATCAAGAAGATATGCTTTATTTTTTTATGGCATAGAAACCACAAAGGTAAATATTTCTACTGGATCTTATGTAAAGTGTTATCGCTTCCTAAACAACTCAGTGGTTAGAGGCTTAAAAACCTCCATAGCTTCTCCAAAGCATTGGCCACAAAGGGTATCTGCACGGTATCTGTAGGCTACTCACTAATAATGGTCTATGGGTAAAAGTAATAGAACAAAAATATAATTATCCTATGTCTACACTTGAGTAGCTCTAATCCATTGAAAAATAGAGGAGGAATGGTTCCATAATGTGGAAGGCCTTGATAGATGCTTTCGATTTGATTGGGGACTAGATTTCTTGGAAAATTGGCAACGACAGATGTCTTATAATCGGTACCGATCCTTGGAATGGGTGTAAGATTGCTTACCATTTGCTTAATGTAATTTCCCTCGGGGCTATCAAATGGAATTAGGGAATGTTATCATTAGCTTTAATAGGCTAATTACAAAGTTTAATCACAATAGATAAATAGAATAAATACTTAATTTCATTTTTCACAAATTAATTACGACAAAATATCGATAATCGCAAATTAATTAAAATACAATTTACATATGAGAAAGCAATTGAAACAAGGCTGGGAAATCTTATCCAACATTTTCTAACATCATTATACATCCATCCCAAGCCATAACACAGGTTACTTGCACCCAAAAAGGTCATTTCCAACAATATGCCATTAACTAGTTATTTAAGGTAATTAATGCACTAATTACGACACTTAACTTACAAATTATGATACTTAGCATAAAATAATTTGTTCAACTAATTAACGCAATTTATCAATCCCAATGGCTAATTAACACCTACAACCATGTAAATATGGCCAAATCACCATTTTTAAATAATGAAACATAATCTACACGAAAATTAGATACCCTAACTAGTCAACTAGTTTCACTACGCAAACAACTAGTCTTGTGCATTTTCGATGCACAACGATACCAACTGTTCAAAAAGTGAACTTACATCCATTATGTGCATAAATAATTTTGCATGTACATCAAAATAAAATTACATTTTCATCTCTAATCCGAGTACATAAACGAAGAATCTTTCAAGTTAAATTAGTACAACTAGTTAATAAACATTGCTAGAAATTCAATCAAACCAATCGTACTGAGTTATGAGGCACACAGAGATGAAGGTATGGATCTATAAAATATCATTCTATAGCACAAATAAAGTACCAAAAATATATCATATGGCTGTACATTCATCTTTTACCAAAAACAAAGATTCGAATCCAAAAACTAGTTACCAATTTCACCGTTTTGAAGCTAGTTTCCAATTCTAGTTTACAAAAGCAATTCAACAAGAAGGAATTGACGATCGGAGGTTAGTATCAGCATATTAGAGGTCATATAAATTCATATGGATGTAGCTTCATACTCATATACAATCCACATTTCAACTCCCAAATCTAGCTATGGCAACCTCTCCAAAAAAAAATAGTAGTTCGAGAAATAGACTAGGATCACGGTAACAAATTTTACAGACTATCTTGGAATCTCTTTCACATGTTTAGTCAAACATATCATATGCAAATATCAGATCTGAATCAAATAACCCATATATACATTTTAACAAACACTTCTCTTGCAAAGTCTCAAATCTAGATAAAACTATTTTTTTGGGAAAAAAGTCAAAAATAAATTCAAAAAAGAGGGAAAATATCAAATACTACAAACCAATACTACTAGTTTCCCAAAACCATGGGCCAATACTCCACCACCCAAAATCACTATAAAAAGGTGATGGAGACCTCCCATTCAATATCCATCAATCACTCTTCACACCCTTATGCTGCCGAAATTCCTATTGAACCCTAGCCTATCACCTTGAGCTTTTGTTCACCATTTTAGTTGAGTATTGGCTACCCATTGAGCATTTGGAGAAGAGAAAGGAACTCTGGAGCACTAGTTCACTACTCCTGTACTGCTGCAAGGAATCCAACAACCTCACCATTTGAGGTAACACCATTGCAAACCCTTGTTTTCCCATTAATACAAAAAAAATACAAATTCCATTTAATGAGTTCTTCATGGTTTTTTACTTTTTACTGTTATAGTTTAGATTTATTTTTATGTTATCATATGCACATGTCACATTTTAATATTTAGTTTTTACTTGTTTCACATATCATTTTTTACCCATTATTGAAATGCTACTAAGGGTTCATGAATCCTTAGTAGGTGCTCTTTAGCACGAGCTGGTGTGAAAACACTAGTTACAGTTTTGGCGACTCCACTAGGAAAATACTAGCTACATACTCTTGAAATCACTACACAAAATGAAGTGCTAGTAGGCAAAAGTAGGAACACTACTTTCCTCCTCCTATTGTACTCATGTGCTTCTTACAAGCATGTTTCTTGTCTTTGCACATACCGAGACTAACATGTGACACAACCTAATAAATAATCAACATAATCGATACACATATATAAGAATTATTATATCTAGAATCAATCCAGAGTCTATACAATCTGATGCAATTCAATATCCATGTGCTTTTGTGTTTATTCCTATAATATTCGATAAACCATCAACATCACTATAAAAATCACAACATGGTACAATCGACATATTACATATATAGATGTCAACATTAAGATGCATTTATTTATGTCATCATCCAACACCATATATAAACCATGCAAAATACATCAATTATAATCAAACTCAATAATCAAAGCATTTGAATTTATCAATTATAAATGTATAGGTAAATCAACATAGTCACCTTAAAACAAGCATGTCCTCAAATAATAATAAATATTGTAATCTAACAATGTCAAGCAAAATAGGGAACTACAGTAATAATATATAAGGTTTCAAGTGGAGTTGAATAGATTGATGAATGAACTTGATTGACTCAAAAAAGGAAGATTGAGGTACTAGTTTGATTGACTCCAAAAGGAGGAGATCGAGAAAGACATGTAGCAACTTCATCTTGAATTAAATAAGTTTTAAAAAAAATAACACATCTTTGTTTCATAATAAATGAAGGATCATTTTCAAAATATTAAATAATATTTACCACAAATCTCTTTGCAAAATGGACAAAAGAAAACAAAGTCTTTCTTCAATCTAGAGTCCCTATTATATAGCTCTTTTCGTACCTTGTTTTTATAAAGGAAAGTATCATGGGAAAACCTTTGAGCACTTCCTCACATTTTGCGGATGGTACTTAATATAAATTCATCGAGGTTGATTATGATGTGTGACCAAGTAGTGACAATGGGTGCAACATAGGTAGCTAGCATGGGGGATTGTCCTTGAGATATCTTGCATGAAGCTCAAAGAACTTAACCACTCTAACTAGCCCACCAAGCTATACTATTACATAGATTATATATACATTGATCACAAGAATTAATAATCAAACTCCATCTTTAATTAGCAAGAACAAACCTTGAACCACCCAAACTAAAAGTAAAATATAATTGATTTGATTGTCTCTAAAATAACTAGGAGTCTATGTGGTGAAGCCCATAGAATCCCCTTTGCTATGGTGGGGGATCTGAGGGAACATGGGTACATATTTTTGGCTCAGATTAATGATCCAGTCAACATTAATGTTTTATCACGGGAATGGTTAAATGCAGATGATGTTGGATTAGTGGGAGAGGAGGATAAGGCATCTTGGAACATGTATCTTAAATCTCTAAAATAAATTCATATCAAATTAAAGGATAGTGAGGATGCACTGGTTTGGGCTAGAAATTCCGTTGGAGGTTCTTACTCACCTAGAATTGGATATGTGGTTATAAGAGAATAGGAGGATCATCTCAATTTGTCCTGGTGGCATGCATCAATTTTGAAGTATAAGTTTCCTCTTAAGTGTAATATTTTTCTTTGGTTAGCTCTCTCTAACAAGATCTCGGTTTGGGATCTCGTGATCAGGAAATATTGTTGTGGACCAAGCATATGCCCTCTATGCAAAAAAAGTAATGAGAGTATAGACCATATTTTTATAACTAGCTCTTATATTAAAAAGATGTGGGAACATGCCTCACAAGTATGTGGCCTTCCTTTTATGTGGGCAGGTCTTTCTCTTGATCAAGCTTTGGATTCTTGGACAAGTAATGTGGCTTTTAAGGGATATTTGGCTATGCCAGTCATATTCATCTAGGGGTTTGGCTTTCTAGGAATAAGGCTATTTTTTAGGATCTTTTTATCTCCCCCTTTGTTTATGTTTCTAAAGGTTTAACAGTTCTCAATCATTTCCATCAAGATGATAAGCTTCCTAGAGTTAGAAGGATAGTGGAAGAATACATTGACAGATCAATTATGTGGTTCTACTTTGATGGTGCTTCTCAGGGGACCCCAACAGTGGGGGTGTAGGTGGAATTATTTTCATAAATGAACATCTTTTGATCAAGTTTGCAGGGGTGAGGATACACACTAATAATAGAGTAGAGTTAATTGCATTAAAGTTGTCTTTGATCTTGGATTTCATGGAGGTGTTCATAATCTACAAGTATATGGGGACTCAAAAATTGTGATACGCTTGATGAAAATGAGGATACCTCCTAAAAACATTCTCCTAATCCCCATTGTCCAAGACATGTTTGTTGGTTAGAGAAGGGCTATGGCACAAGTGGGAAAAGGAAAATGATAGGGAGACCATTTTTTACCGAGTCCTTATCTGGGATAGTTACTTTTTTATTATTATATATATCCTATGTGGTCATTTTTATGTTGTCATAATAGTAGTATAATGATTTCAGACAATTTTGTGTTTTGGGAATGTTTTTGATGATGAATTAAATCCTTTGTTTTTGGATTTTAATACAATGGTTGAAAGATCTCTGAATCTCTGTAAGATGTAGTATATTTCCATGTAAATAAACTATGTTTTTATTCGAAGGAAAAAGTAAATAAAATAAATACATAATCCATATTATAAAAATATTAAATATAAAAAAAATATATATATGAATGAATTTTTTATTATTATTATATGAAATAGTTAAATTCTTCTAAAGATAAAAACTGTAATAAAATTTTTATGTTGTTCAAAATTTATAAATTAATTATATATATTATACTTTCTCAAATAACACCTTAACACCTTATTAACGTCATATTATAACATAATAATGATATCACACACCATGTAAGTTACCAACATTATTGTGTACCATCACCACATGACATGTAAGTTACCAACATTATTGTGTACCATCACCACATGACATATGATGTCTATTGGCATTTTCCTTACACTAACACTTAAATGTCTCATTCAATAATACTCTTCGTTGAATTCCTAATGTGAAGTATGCTTATAATTAAATTTGGGTTTAATTGTAATAAGTTCACTTCAATCAAAATCAAATCTTTCTAAAAGATCATTAGAAAGGCGATATTTTTTTTAAAACATAATTTTATTAATTAAAATATATGCCTTTTCAGAAGTATATCCAACAAAAAGCTTTATAAACTATTAATAAGTTTCATGATTCTTCAAAGTCAAATATCTTTTGCAGCTGGAAATGAGCACATAAGGAAAATTTCCCAAAATCATGTACTTTTCAAAAAGAAGTTTTGTCACAATATCACTCAGAGAAGCATATAAGGAAAATTTCCCAAGATCATGTACTTTTCAATGAGAAGCTTTGTCTAAAAAGACAACAATATCACTAAGAGAAACATTTTGAAGCCCATAATAGGCATCGTCTTCTTAAAAAACTTGTTAATGACGAAGAGTTTCCATAGTACTAATTTGTCCAAGTATATTCAGATATCCTTGCCACATTTAAAACTTTTTGAATCTATATTGTCCTTACTCTAGGCCAAATTTCATTTAACAAGGAAGGACATATGAAAATAACCATTTGAAGTCTCATTTTTGTTTTCAGTGATATACCAAGACGCAACCTGCATAGTAGTTCTAGATTTTGCTAGTTCATTTGCCTTTTGGTTGCTTTCTTTGTAAATGTGTTCAATGGAGACATAGCCCATCAAGGGTTTTAATCGCTTGGTTTCCTGCAACAAAGACTCCAACATCAAATTATGTACTGTGTTCTTACCATTTAACCAATTTACAACAATCTAGGAATCTCCAAAAATCTAAATACCACCTAATTCATTTTCCACAACCAGACATAGCAGTAATCTTAGAGCACTCAATCCTGCAAAATTATTTGACCCATGACCAAGGTCAGCTTTGAAACTGAACCAGTTATTATTTGAGAGATAAATAATTCCCCACGCTCCACAAACTTGTGGCTCCCCCTACACAGCGCCATCGAAATAGGCACATGGAATCTTATGATTGATCATTTCTTGTATCACCTGTCTAACCTGTAAAATCTTCTTTTCATGAGGGAAATAACTAAGGAATCTCATGCTTTGAAAAGCACAATGAAAGGGAGGAGTTGACTTATCTTCAAAACAACAATTATTTCTTGCTAACCAGATACCCCATGCCATGTTAAGAGGAAGGGTTGTAATATTTTCATACACTTGATTTGAGCACCAATTTTTTAGACAAACCTTAATCGAATTCCCTTACCAATTCAATCTTACATTTAACCTTTGTTCACTTTTCTTTCCAAACTACCTAGGATGGCAGGTGCGGGTGGAGTCATTTATGACTCTGAGGGGAACAAGCAGAAGGAGTATGCATGGGGAATTGGTATAAAGTCAAACAATGGTGTTGAATGGCTAGCCTTAACCAAAGGACTGGAGTTAGCAAGAAACATTGGCATCGAGGAATTGGTGGTTTTTGGCGACTCGCTAATGGTCACAAGAGAAGCGACGAATCTGACGAAGAATCGTAAGAATCCGTCTACTAAGATGCATTATCTCCTCAAGTGCATTGTTAATGAATTCAAAGAAATCAATTTCTTTCATGTGCTGAGAGAAAATAACCAGCAGACGGATATAATGGCCAATAAAGGAGCAGGTCTAAATTGCGGCATCCTAGTTTGTGATCAAAAGGCCTATGAAAGAATCTGGATCCCCTAATCCAGAGTCCCTTTTTAAAAATTATATTGGCACTCGAAATCCATGGAATAATGAAGATTTTCTCCTTCTAGTTGGTGTTTGCTCGTAAATCCTTATCCTTCTAGTTTTAACTCTGAGTTTAGCTTTTAGTTGGGGTGCACTAATTGTTAATAATTATTTTGAATATCACTAATGGATCTCCCCCCATGCTGCAATTGACGAAAGGGGTTGTGCCTCACGCATGAGATAGATGGTCTTCATGTACCGAATCCATACGGCGGATTGTCGGGTCTGTGTTGGTATTAATTCTCTTGTCTGGAGCAGCAAATGCATTAGTTTTTCTGCTCGGCACCTGGAGAGGAGGTAGTTGTGTTGGATAGTCCATGAAATGGGTGATTTCATCCCTGCCCAATCCTCATCCATGGAATGTGCTCCAACTCCTTCCCTGTCTCAATGCTTGCGGTGTAGGAAGCCCCTAACGAAACACGAGGTAATCTCAAGCTGGGAAACATTGAAGGTTTACTGCGTGAAAGAAGGCAGCCTGGCGACTGCGCAAGAAGAAGACTCCTTGGACACTCATTGTCATTTTGATTTCCTGGGAATGGAAAAGAAGTTGTTTTCTCCATCGACAAAGGAAGACTTTGGAAGCTTCAGCTCTCCCCAGACGTTTGACAGCCATTTAATTTGTGCCGAGGTCAAAAATTACATCAAAGGCATGGAAGACCAAGTTCGCTCGCTTCGCAATGAGAATTTAGAGATAAAGAGGGTTATCACTCATATATTCTCCCTTTCCCAAGCCATGCATTCAGAGGTCAGAAATAGCAGTAGCCATTTGAATGGGAGGGTTTCCAGTCTGGCTGAAACCATTGATAGTGTTTCTTCTTGCACTGCAAATATGGACTCCAAAATCGCTGATGTTAACAGAAATGTAGCTAAAGTGGAGGGAAAAATTGATCTCCTGAGAGTTGAAATTGGACAAAACTTCTCAGATCTGCAAGAAAGTGGTGGCTTGGCGGCAGGAAGCAACAACGAACCTTTGGATGGTAATTTCCTTGGGCAAAAGGAGTCTCGTCGCCAGTTTTAGTTTTTATGATCTTTGGTTACACTGAATTTTGGTTTTTGTAATGTTTCTCTACTGTCTAAGTTTCATAGTAACGCCTAGCTCGGAATCTATGATAGTGTTTCAGCACTTTGTGAAGTCTAGTTTAAGAGAAATTTTTTGCCATTCTGTCAAAAGCGGATGTAAACCAGAAATCCTTCTGGGCAGTAAGATAAACCACCTATATCAACAATGTTTTGTTTTTGTCTTTTACTTCTTGGACAGTTTGTAAGGAGATACAGTCTCCATAGATAAGGAAAGTTTCATGATAGTTATAGACTTGTAAAGGACAAACAAGGAGTCATGGACGCAGTCCTTCTCTGGGAACAATCTTTCCTCAGAACATTGTAATTTTTGTTTTTTATATATTCAAAAGTTCCTAAACCGTTTTTGTTGTTAATTTTTCGATAATTTCATTCCATATCATTCAGGATCATACTAAGAGAATAACATGTACAACATATCAATCAAACACAATAACAAGCACACAAGAGACACAGAGTTTCCTCGGGGGAAACCAAGAAGGTGAAAAACCCCGCAACTTCCTCAGAGATAGAATAAGCCACAATACAATATCACAATGATCAAACCCAAAGAGATGTCTGTAGCATATACTCCTCCTCCTCCACTTGTGTGTCGCTTTCTCTCTTAGCTATGCGAGCTTAAGAAGTGAGTGAATGAATAGAATGAGAGAGGCACACCCTCTATTTATACATTGACTTGACCTACCAATAATCCAACAGGGACAAATTCCTAAGGAAGCCTAATCATACCCAACCACATGACCTAACTAGGGCCGACCCCACACCGTTGGTCTAATAACCCATCAATACAAATGACGACACTTACAATGTAACTTGCGACACTTGCAAATACAAATGACGACACTTCCAATCATAGGAATAATACATCTCTCTTGGATATACAATCAAATACAAATGTAATATACAAGTGAATATCTTCTGAAGTTACAAATACATCAACACTCCCTCTTAACTAGGAAGGTATTCTCTAGACACAGGTCATCAATACATATTGGCGCAAGTCTTGAATTCTGGAGTTGGATCATCATCACTGGATCACGGAGCATCATCATCATCACTTCTGTTGTACTCGACATCTCGATCACTGGGCTATCTCTGAATTATTTTCATCATAGGAAGTTCTACAAAGCTAGCCCTTTCTCATGTTGGATGCAGGCCTAGCCTCCTATAGGTCTTCATCATCACTGGCCCTACTGTGGAATCCTTGGGACTTATTACATGCGTCAACAAAACCTAGCTCAGACTATAGGATATTTTACATGTTGACTGTCACAATGTCATGTCCCAAATTTGTAATTGGGTCACAATGGCCTAATCACATTGGCCATATTCATTAGAGTTTGTAAAATTGATGTTAAAGGTCAAATAATTGCCAAGGAGGAAAATTACTAGTTTCCTAGGTTTGCGGTGGAAGCTTTGGGATTTGGAATAATGGGGATAATAAATGATGTTTGAACATTAGAGTGGCATAAATATTTAATAAAGGATCTAAATAAATATATACAAGTGAAAATCAAAGTGGAATTTGATCATGAAGACACATGGAGGAAGTGGGAACCACATATGGCTAGATTTCCCCACTACACTTGGCATCATTCTCTCACCAATTCGAATTCAAGGTGAATGGTAACATACTTGGGGGAGTCCAAAAGGTATTATTCATGGCATGACTCATCCAAGGTCGAAATATAGAGGAAGAGTAACTCCCATGGAAGAGGAAGAGGCAATTTGGAGTTAGTGAGACACTTGGGCTAGATTCCCTAGCTCTATGACAACAATGATGAAGATGCTATGACACCTATGACACAAATCAGACCTGAAGGCTGACATATGACATATATGACATGTTAGGGCTAAAAATAGACTCCAAGAGGGCGCTCAAGGGTGTTAGGGAAGCTAAGATGCTTCCACATGTGATTTGGTGGAAGTGGGAAACTAGGAATTGTTGTACAAGTGGCGTTCTTTGAAATCTCTTCCCAACTTGAGTTGGCATGAGTCTCTTGGAAGGAATTAGACCCATGGAGGACATCAGAACTTTATAAATGTCAATAACAAAGAATAAAACTAGCTTTTGATCATTTGTAGAATTTGCAATTGCATTTGTGAAGAGGGAGAGCTAGTGGATGACTGGTTTCTTGCCTTAGCCAATTTCGAGGGTGAAAGATTCCCATCCAAGTTGGAAATTGGAAAGGCCATTCAGAACTTTCATTTGGATCTTTAATGGAGTCTTTATTTGCAGGTGTAAGCTACAGGGCAGCTCATGGTTTCTTCTATTGCAGCTCGCTCCTTCAACCATTTCCAGTTTTGATGGCATATTCTTGATCCTTGAGGGAGGGCGTTTTTTGTGAGATATTGTACTCTTTGGGGGAGCTTCTAATGCCCCATTTCTTTTGTAATATGAATTAAATACTCTGTTCTTCATCTCCAAAAAGTTTCAGGTCGAAATTCCAAGTAGAAATGTATAAATCTCATTTTTAATGGAAGAACAATGCCACTTCCCCACTACCTTGTTGTGAGCCAATGTATTGATGATGATTTCGAATGAATGGATGATTATCTGATATATTTGTGATAAATATACTGCCATGGATGTATTATACAAGTTTCATGTACTGTACTTGAGCATTTGAAGCATTTTTACTCAGTTTAATTGCATTGGGAGAAGAAATAGTGCCATTTCCCCAAGGGTCGAATTGAGGATTTTTGCAGTTGAATGGGAGAGGGTGAGAACAGTTGTAATAAACCATTAATGGTGCATATGAGACCTTAATAACATACTTAACACATTACATACCTCTTTTCATAAAATTGAGTGGGTTTGGAGGCATTTGGGAAGCCATTTTCAGTACTTACCTTAGGGGGATTTGAACCCCAAATTACTAGTAAAATTGCATACTTGGTCCAGAATCTTAAGAGAGTTTGCAGAGGTCTTTTGGTGGCCATATGTTATCCCTGAACATAATATTTAATTCATAATATAATTCATAAACCTTCCTTGAATATTTGAAGGCATTTGGAGTCAATTTGAGACCTAGAGACCAATACTAGTCAAAGGGAAATCACTAGTAAAGTTACCTACATTGACCAGAATTGAAAGAGTATTTGCAGAAGTGTTTTAAAGGTACAAAGGCATCCCTGAAACACATATTTATGTTCTAATATCATTCATATACCTTCTCAGAAGATTTGGGATCATTTGAGGCAAATTTGGGACCTAGAGATCGAAACTAGTCAAAGGTCGAACCAAGGAAAAAAGTGGAAAATTGCAATTTTAATAAAATTCCTAACAAGGGACATTACAGTGGTATCAGAGCATGATCTTGGCACCTTATGTGGTCTAATATTCATGAGGAAAAGAATTCAGGTACCACCATTAGATATTGACACCAAAAGTGCTTTTGTTGAAGAGGAAAAAAAAAGTAGGAGAAGAAGAGCAAATTTTTTGAGGAAACTATGACTAGGGATGAAAAGGGAGCCTCATATGATGGTGAGGAGCATATAAAAATTATGAAAACAATATTTGAAGATATGACCAAGCAACTTAAGGAAGGATTCGAATTGTTTTCTATCGAACTTGTGGAAAAAATTATTGATTTTAAGGAAAACAAGGGGCAAAATGCATCAGCTTGCTTTAAGGAGCAAAAGGAAGAGACATCACAAGAGCATGAAGAAGATTCTATTGAAAATATGGAAGATCATTTCGAGACACCTTCTAGCTTAGACATGAACCAAAGAGCATCTACTGATGGATGCTTAAACTATGAAGGAGTACCTACTGATGGGTACTCACACCTCTATGTTGGTGACATAGAGATCACTTTTGAAAGTGTTTCTACAAGTACAAGTTTCATTAAGCATGATAATGAAGACCTTTTAGCAGTTGAAGAAGAACTAAGATCAACTTCCCCATCACCACTTGAGCTTCATGAAGTTGGTCCAAGCAAAATTGAAGAAGATG
Source organism: Larix kaempferi (assembly GCA_027924585.1). NCBI lineage: Eukaryota > Viridiplantae > Streptophyta > Pinopsida > Pinales > Pinaceae > Larix > Larix kaempferi. The sequence goes on from BSBM01000806.1 coordinate 9,027,024, forward strand.
AGGAGGTTCATTTGCAAGAGCCTCATTTTCTTGAAGGGTCCTTAAAGATGAATGAAAATAAGATCCAAGAGTCCCTCAGCATTCTCCATGACACTCAAGCATTGGTGTCAAATTCTTGTTGGAGAGCTACTTCATTGGAGGAAACATCCTTCCTTGAAGACATGGAGAAGATTCAAAGAGCAATGTGCCACATCAAAGGTAATTTCATGTCTTTGCTTTTTGTTAGAAACCATTTGTTTGAGCTTAATGAATTGTTACATGATGCATACTTGAAGAATAATGAGGATATTCATAAGCTCACAATTCAAAATGAGCAACTTCTTGAAAAGTTGCAAGATACTTGTTGTTCCTCCTATGTTTCAGATTGTCAAATGGTAGATTGTTTGGAGGATCCTCATGACATGGTGGATCATGAGAAATGTGAAAATTTGAATGTTCTTGATGTGTTTGAAGATGAACTTGAAGAGATCCAAACACTTGATTTGGTGGAAGAGGAATTTGAATTGCCTCTTGATGAAGGTTATGCCATTTTTAAAGAAGAACATGATTCCTCTACATTGGAACCAAACTATGACAAAGAGTTCACACTTTTGAAGGAGCTGCATGATACTACCCACATGGATCCTTCCCATGATGAAACTTCTGCACTTTTTGATCATTTGGGTGAGTTAGTTCATTCTCCTACATCCTACAATTCCATGTTTTGCAGTATTAGTCTCAATGAAGTATGGGTGAAAGGGTTCTTTTTGATGGTGCCACATGAGGAGTATGGAACTCCTAAATTTATCTTTTATGATGACATGGTTGGAGCACATTCTTATTCACATTTGCAACAACATTATTTGTCACTTTATGATGATCCAAATCTACATGGATGCACCTATGATATGCATTTGAGTCACTTGAAGACTCATGGTTTTTCTTGCTCAACACTTGATTCATTTGATGTTGGAGGAACTTCATCCAACACTTGGGAGAATAGATTTATGATTTGAGAACATTTTTGTTGGCAGCCACATACTTTGTTATATTTTTATGATTCTCACATTCATGGATGTATGGGTGAGACTTCTTTGAGTCATTTGAAGTCTCTTTGGTTTTTCTACTCATTATTTGGTTCAGATTTTAGTGGAGTTTCTTCATTCACTTCTTGGATGAAAGAATACATGGCTGAATATTTTGATGCATATCACATCCTTTTGGAGCAGCATTATAGGACATGGGATCCTCACCTATGTCATTGGAGCAGATTTGATTGGTCACTTGAAGCTTGTATGCAATTGGAAAATGGTGTTTTACTTGCTTGGAGGGATAAGCACTTTCATGACTCTTTGATGAAGCATATCCTTGATGTACATTTTCATTATGTTGTTATGTACTTTGATGATATATATTTGGTACTCATGATGTTTGGAAGAATGCATACAAGAAAATGGGATCCAGGAATCCTCTTATCTAATGGTGTGGGTTGGAGAGCACTCTTAATTGTTGGGGTGCAATACAAGCAATGGGACCCTGGAATAATTTTTGTCTCATTGGTTTCATTTTTTGGGGGGAAGCAAGTAGTATGGGAGATGGATTCCCCACTTAATAAAGTGATTTTAATCAGAGTATTGTAGCAGCAAGCATGGTGGTTCCTATCTAAAATCTTCAAGGAAACTCAAAGACTCAAGGTTGGGCAATTCAATGGCAACTTCAAATAATTATACAGGAAGCAGGTTCTTCAACACCCATGTTTGAAATTGCTTGAGGACAAGCAATATTGGGAAGGGAGGATTTGTCATGTTCCAAATTTGTAATTGGGTCACAATGGCCTAATCACATTGGCCATATTCATTAGAGTTTGTAAAATTGATGTTAAAGGTCAAATAATTGCCAAGGAGGAAAATTACTAGTTTCCTAGGTTTGCGGTGGAAGCTTTGGGATTTGGAATAATGGGGATAATAAATGATGTTTGAACATTAGAGTGGCATAAATATTTAATAAAGGATATAAATAAATATATACAAGTGAAAATCAAAGTGGAATTTGATCATGAAGACACATGGAGGAAGTGGGAACCACATATGGCTAGATTCCCCACTACACTTGGCATCATTCTCTCACCAATTCGAATTCAAGGTGAATGGTAACATACTTGGGGGAGTCCAAAAGGTAGTATTCATGGCATGACTCATCCAAGGTCGAAATATAGAGGAAGAGTAACTCCCATGGAAGAGGAAGAGGCAATTTGGAGTTAGTGAGACACTTGGGCTAGATTCCCTAGCTCTATGACAACAATGATGAAGATGCTATGACACCTATGACACAAATCAGACCTGAAGGCTGACATATGACATATATGACATGTTAGGGCTAAAAATAGACTCCAAGAGGGCGCTCAAGGGTGTTAGGGAAGCTAAGATGCTTCCACATGTGATTTGGTGGAAATGGGAAACTAGGAATTGTTGTACAAGTGGCGTTCTTTGGAATCTCTTCCCAACTTGAGTTGGCATGAGTCTCTTGGAATGAATTCGACCCATGGAGGACATTAGAACTTTATAAATGTCAATAACAAATAATGAAACTAGCTTTTGATCATTTGTAGAATTTGCAATTGCATTTGTGAAGAGGGAGAGCTAGTGGATGACTGGTTTCTTGCCTTAGCCAATTTCGAAGGTGAAAGATTCCCATCCAAGTTGGCAATTGGAAAGGCCATTCAGACCTTTCATTTGGAGCTTTAATGGAGTCTTTATTTGTAGGTGTAAGCTATAGGGCAGCTCATGGTTTCTTCTATTGCAGCTCGCTCCTTCAACCATTTCCAGTTTTGATGGCATATTCTTGATCCTTGAGGGAGGGCGTTTTTGGTGAGCTATTGTACTCTTTGGGGGAGCTTCTAATGCCCCATTTCTTTTGTAATATGAAGTAAATACTCTGTTCTTCATCTCCAAAAAGTTTCAGGTCTAAATTCCAAGTAGAAATGTATAAATCTCATTTTTAATGGAAGAACAATGCCACTTCCCCACTACCTTGTTGTGAGCCAATGTATTGATGATGATTTCGAATGAATGGATGATTCTCTGATATATTTGTGATAAGTATACTTCCATGGATGTCTTATACAAGTTTCATGTACTGTACTTGAGCATTTGAAGCATTTTTACTCAGTTTAATTGCATTGGGAGAAGAAATAGTGCCATCTCCCCAAGGGTCGAATTGAGGATTTTTGCAGTTGAATGGGAGAGGGTGAGAACAGTTGTAATAAACAATTAATGGTGCATATGAGACCTTAATAACATAATTAACACATTACATACCTCTGTTCATAAAATTGAGTGGGTTTGGAGACATTTGGGAAGCCATTTTCAGTACTTACCTTAGGGGGATTTGAACCCCAAATTACTAGTAAAATTGCATACTTGGTCCAGAATCTTAAGAGAGTTTGCAGAGGTCTTTTGGTGGCCATATCTTATCCCTGAACATAATATTCAATTCATAATATAATTCATAAAACTTCCTTGAATATTTGAAGGCATTTGGAGTCAATTTGAGACCTAGAGACCAATACTAGTCAAAGGGAAATCACTAGTAAAGTTACCTACATTGACCAGAATTGAAAGAGTATTTGCAGAAGTGTTTTAAAGGTACAAAGGCATCCCCGAAACACATATTTATGTTCTAATATCATTCATATACCTTCTCAAAATATTTGGGATCATTTGAGGCAAATTTGGGACCTAGAGATCGAAACTAGTCAAAGGTCGAACCAAGGAAAAAAGTGGAAAATTGCAATTTTAATAAAATTCCTAACAAGGGACATTACACACAAAACCTTAAAAGAGTGTCTTGCATCTTGCAAGAACTCTAAAGAGCATCTCAGGACTGATTACGAGCTTACTGCTCAACCTATTGGATCTCTAGGGCTGATTACATGTGACCTCCACACCACAAAACCTTTAAAGAGCATCTTGCAACCTACAAGTACTCTAAAGAGCATCCCAGAATTGATTGCGAGCTTACTGCTCAACCTATCGGATCTCTAAGGTTGATTACATGTGGTTAGGCAAAACCTTTAAAGAGCGTCTTGCAACCTGCAAGTACTCTAAAGAGCATCCCAAGACTGATTACGAGCTTACTACTCAACCTATCGGATCTCTAGGGCTTATTACATGCCTCTAGTAGCAAAACCTCGAAAGAGCATCCTAGCTTAGACTATAGGATCTCTCATGATCTTTTCTATGCTACATGCACAACTTGTCCACAGCCACGGAGTATCATCCTGATACTCATGATCATATTGATCATCATCATACCGTACATCATCATAATCATCGTCACTGCATCATCTTGATGCATGTCATCATCGCATGATCATCCTGATCATCGTCATAGCATCACCCTGATGCATATCATCACACAGTGCTTACATCCATAGCCATGGGAAGGATCCTCCTATCACCATGCCTGGAATGGCTCTTGAAAATGTGTCCCATCACTTCTTCCTCGAAGTATCTTCAATCTGAAGAACACCAAGCCTCTCTCTGAAGTACTCAAACTTCACTCTAGCTAGTGGTTTCGTCAACACATCTGCAACCTACTCATCCATCACATCATACAAGAGCTTCACTACTCCTCTCTGCACCATATCCCTGATATATTGATATTTTATCTCGATGTGCTTCGACTTGTCATGGAACACTGGGTTCTCTAACAACTTCACACAACTCTGGTTGTCACAATAGATACAGGTAGCATCCAACGGAAGATCAAATAACTCAGACAGTAGCTTCCTAAGCCATACTACCTCACAACTGGCCGAACAAGCTGTGACATACTCTGCTTCGGTTGTACTCAGTGCTATGCAGGACTGCTTCCTGCTAAACTAAGAGATCACACCTAATCCCATACTGAAGCAGCACCCCGAAGTGCTCTTCCTATCTGCAGCACTGCCTGCCTAATCCGAATCAACATAACCCTCCAAGTTAAACCTTTGATTCGCATCATACGTGAGACCATAATCAACTGTACCCTTCAGGTACCTCAGAATATGCTTTACAGCAACCAGCTGAACACCTCTAGGATCCGTTAGGAACTGGCTCAATGTGTTCACCGCAAAGCAAATATCTGGTCTCGTGTTCATAAGGTACATCAAGGACCCAATCATCTAACAATACCTCATGACATCAACTGGCTTAGATGAATCATCACACAGAAGCTTCAGGTTTGATGCCATAGGTGTGGCCATGGCCTTGTAGTCCATCATCCTGAACCGCTTCAGGATCTCTACTACATACTTCCCTTGTCCAAGGAAGATTCCATCTACACTCGGCCACACCTCCATTCCTAGAAAGTAATGCATCATCCCCAATTCCTTCATCTCGAACTTGGCAGCAAGCTTCCTCTTCATGTCAGTAATCAACCTATCCTCACCTGTAACAAATAGGTCGTCCACATACAATAGTAGTATCACCGGATTGCCTTCCTCAACCTTGTAGTAAAGGTTGGAATCCGCCTTACTCTTGGTAAAGCCCAAACTGGGTGGAAAGTTGTCTATCCTCCCATACAAGGTCCTAGGATCTTGCTTCAAGCCATACAAGGCTTTCTTCAACCCGCACACATATGAATCCTTGTCATGTGTCTCAAAATCGAGTGGCTGCTCCACATACACTTCCTCTTCAACTACACCACACAAGAAAGTTGTCTTGACATCCATCTGGTGTATCTTCTACTTCATCACTGCAGCCAGAGCAAGTACTGTTCTGATGGAAGTGTATCTGGATATAGGAGAAAAAGTCTCTTCATAATCTATTCCCTCTTTCTAGGAGAAGCCACGAGCTACAAACCTCGCCTTGTATTTCTCTATGCTACCATCTGCAGCATGCTTGATCTTATAGATCCACTTGGAAGTCACAACAGACTTCCCTTCAGTTCTTGGGACCACATCCCAAACATCATTCTTCATGATCGACTGGTATTCCTTTATTATGGTATTCTTCCATTACTGCATCCTGAATCCTGGGAACTTCATATTCTTCAATATCTTCAATAGATAGTTTTTGAATTTCGTTTGCTGGAACAAATGTTGTAGTCCTTCTTTTGTAGGTGATTGTACACGATCTTTCCTACAAGTCAAATTCAATTGCATGATTACAAACTTCTCATAGTTTACAGAACAAATTTTCACACATAAAGACATATGTCATACAGTCATGCAATTATCTTAGCCATTGCTTCAATACAACATTTATCCATATCCCGTAACTTTCTAGATGCCTTCCATCTCTACCAGAACATTGTTAAGAGTGTGCACAACTCCCAACATGTCAGCAAAGAGGTTTCATTCTAGATAAGTAGCAATGGAATGTTGTACAGTACCATAGGCCACTTACCCATCACATGCATATTAGTAGTATATTGTTCATTAATGCAATTATTCTAATATTCATAATACACACCCTAAGTCTAGGAACATAAGTAAATACATCATTGAACAATATTATTTAAACAATCAGATATACAAGAAATGACAATTCAAATACTTATCTTTGTTTGTTTGTTGGGTGGACTCTCTCTCAATCTTTGCTTTCTTGCAGGAGCTGCTGGAGTCCAACTTTGAAGTAGCTTCTTCTACTCCTTTCTATTGTGAATTGTAAAGAGTGGTCAACTCCTTCTTAATCCCTGAATCACCACTCAGAGAACTGGATGACATCGGATTGCATACATCGGAGTGGATAATTTCCAAGATTCCTTATGCCTTGCTTTCACTGCTTGCAAATGCTTTCTTTGTGTTCTTTTCTTTTGCACATCCTTTTCAAACACCTTCATGCTTTGACTGGATTTCAGGAAGACCTTCTACTGCTTTGCTTGCAATTGGTAGTGCCCTATAGTGCACATGAGCAAGCCTTATATTCCAAATTTCACTTGGCTCCATGGATTCATATACCATGGCATGTTTAGGTTGTCCCTTCAATTTGTACAATCCTACCTCTTGTTCTCCAATCACCACTACATCATCTATTATCTTACCCTTTGGCCACATGAGTACTTGGCAATCTATAAATGCAACTCTCATTCCCTTTGCAACCAAAGATGGAGAGAAGATTCTTCTTGAGTCCAGGTACATATAGAACATCTTTCATTTTTAAATACTTCCCAGAGTCTAGCATGTAGGAGGCTTCACCACTTCCTTTTATGGGATATTGATAGTCATCCCCAAGTTTCACCTTATGGGGTGACTGATGTTCATATAGGTCTACAAAGGATTCTTTAAATCCTGTCATGTGTTTGGAAGCCCCACTATCAATAAGCCAATCATCACATCCATGTGAGATAGTACTTGTGAGAGCAGAGATCAACACATATTCTTCCTCACTTGAAGAGTCTTCACTTTCTGCCCTATTCTTCTTCTTGGGAGGTTCATCATCCTCAATAGCATGAGCATGATGCCTCTTCTTGATGTTCTTCTTCTTGAAGTTGTTGTTAACTTTTTTTCTTTTCTTGGGACATTCTGAGGCAAAGTGTCATTTCTCATTACAATTGAAGCATCTCAAATCTTTCTTCTCTTTGTGATAGGAATGAGAAGATTTCTTGTGGTGAGATGGCTCCCTCTTGAACTTGCTTTTCTTGGTGTGAGCTGTGAGAGCTTGATCTTCACTTCCCATCTTTTCTTCTTGGGCCACAAGCCTAGCTTCTTCTTGTGAACATTCCTCCCATAGTCTACTAAAGGAGATTAACATCTTTCTTGCACAGATTCCTTGGATGAAGGAGTCCCATGACCTAGGTAGGACATTCAATGTGGTCATTACAATTTCTCCATTCTCTACCACTTCATCCACAGCTTCAAGTTGTTCCTTGATTTGAGAAACCTTGGAAAAGTAGATTGGATGGTCTCTCCATTCTGGATCTTTACCCCTTTCAATTGGTTCCGTTGAGTCATCTTCTGATTTATGTTCTTTCCTTCAAACAACTTAGTCAAAGAGTCAAACATCTCCTTAGGTGTCTTTAGGGAAGACACATGGGGTATGAGATGATCTTTTATAGAATCAGCAATGATTCTCTTGGCCTTGACCAAGTCCTTCTTGTGTAAGGCCTTATCCTCATCTCCCACTGGCACTGGAACCTCTTCCTTTATGTAGTTGTCCAATTCATTCTCTTCTAGGATTAACCCAATCCTATACTTCCATGCTCGGAAGTTATCAGCTCCTTCAAGCTTATCTTCAAGCTTGGTGTGGTGACATCTTAAAGAGTACTTCAAATGGAAATAGAAAGTTTTAGGTCTTACCACTTGATTTGTTGAAAACTGGATCTGGAGCTGGATTAGGGTTTGTTAGAGAAACCCTAAAAATTCAAACTTTGAATTCCAAACTTTTGAAAGGATAGAAAGATGCACCTTACTAAGCTGATCAAGCTGGTATACTTCAAATTTGAAATCTGCAAAATTTGACCCCTCCAAATTTCCTTTGAAACTTCTGGATTTCCTAGACAGGATCTCGAACTAGGGTTTGAGATTGCCTGGGGTTCTACCCAACCAAAAGGTTCGATCTTGTGCTCTAAAATTTGATTTTTGTGAGGAGCTTCTAGCCGTGGTCACAAATTCCAAAATTTTCCACTTGTGCAGAAACCCTAATTTTCCACCCTTCCGATCAAAATCCCAAACTAGGGTTTGATCAAGCCCGGCCTTCTGCCCTACCAAAAAATTCGATCTTGGTCTCTAACCTTCGATTTTCTTGAGGGGCATCCAGCCGTGGTCTTAGATTCCAAAAATTCCAACTTTTTTCCAAAACCCCAATTTCCCGCAGAAGTGATGGGCCAAAAATTGAAAATGCTCAGAATTGAATTATGTCTCGACATAAAGATGCGCCCTTGATAGGAGAGTCAATCCAGCCTCCTGCCTTTGATGATATGTGGAGAGAAACCCAAAAATTAAGAAGCCCTATCTTCCGTAGCTGCATAGTGCCTTCGTCTTAGGTCAGCTTTGATCCCATGTTAATTTTTCGATAATTTCATTCCATTATCATTCAGGATCATACTAAGAGAATAACATGTACAACATATTAATCATAAACACAATAACAAGCACACAAGAGACACAGAGTTTCCTCGGGGAAAACCAAGAAGGTGAAAAATCCCGCAACTTCCTTAGAGATAGAATAAACCACAATACAAGATCACAATGATCAAACCCAAAGAGATGTCTCTAGCAGATACTCCTCCTCCTCCACTTGTGCGCCAATTTCTCTCTTAGATATGTGAGCTTGAGAAGTGAGTGAATGAATAGAATGAGAGAGGCACGCCCTCTATTTATACATTGACTTGACCTGCCAATAATCCAACAGGGTCGGCTTCCTAAGGAAGCCTAATAACCCAGCCACATGACCTAACTAGGGCCGACCCCACACTGGTGATCTAATAACCCATCAATACAAATGGAGACACTTACAATGTAACTTGCGACACTTGCAAATACAAATGACGACACTTCCAATCAGAGGAATAATACATCTCTGTTGGATATACAATAAAATACAAATGTAGTATACAAGTGAATATCTTCTGAAGTTACAAATACATCAACATCTCTTATAAAAAAAATAAATTCAAACTACAATTGTAAAGGAACATTCAACAACTAGATGAAAGTTTGTTTCCTGTGCTAGCTTGCACAAATAACACCTCCCAGGCCTCAAACTAATTTTCCATTGAAGTACATCCTAGGTCAAAGCTTTATTGGAGAGAAGAAACCACATAAAAATATTTGTTTTAGTAGGATAGTTAAACTGCCATATAGCCTTCCACCACCAACAATCTACAGGTCTCTCTTCTTCCTCCAGTAATGATATTTAACCATCCTTTGGGTTATAGACACCAGGCTATGGGAGAGTACATCCAAACTAAAGAATCTTGGCTCTCATTAATCATGATGTTTCTATTTGATAAGTTTGATATAAAATTGTTCTAGACCCTGCAATTATCTCCTCTAAATCGAATATGATCTGCCAAACACCATCCTTGATGCAAAAGTGAAGATGTTGAATGGTCCACAATATTGTTGAGAGTAAAGAGACTTCTTTCCCAAAGATGGTAAATCATATGATCCAAAAGGGTATGGCCAGAAGCACTCCCTACCTAGGTATATTTTCCCAAACTCACACTAATGACATTACCAACCTTCCATGTTAACCCAATGTCGATCACATCAAAGGCTAGAACAATAGCTTTCCATCCGATATAGATGTTATGTAAAGACTTGTTCAGGCTGCGAATCCACTCCACAATTGTTAGAGGCTCAATGTATGAGATATATTGGTTTGAAATCCTCGAAATTGACAAGGGAGTCCGATTTAGGAATGAGCATGATGAAAGTAGAGTTCAAAGCAACTAAAATTTTTCCACTGTGTCTTGATTCTTCAATCACCTGAAGAAGATCCTTTGACGGAACATCAAAAAGACCCAAAAAAATTCAACCAAGAACCCATCGAGTCCTGGACTTTTGTCTTTTTTTAGCGGTATCGGATTCATTTTTAGTTCATTTAGAGAAACCTCCTCCATCGACAATTGATTATCATCTTCAGAGACAGAAGAAGGGAAAAGTTGTGTAATTTTCACCACCCCAACTAAGGGAACATAGTCATCGGCCTGAAACAAAGAGTTAAAATGAATGATACCAACAGCCGATATATCCTCAAATCCTTCTACCTCCTCTCTTGAGTTCGAAGAAATATTCCAGATTGTGTTAATGCTTTTCCGATGATTAGTATGATGGTGGAAATTTTTATAGTTTTCATCTCCATTAGACATCCATAAAGTTCTACCTTTTAGTCTCAACTCAATTCCCCTATCCACCATAATTTTTCTGCGTTTTAGCTCCATGGAAATGACCTTGGCCTTTAAATCTTCAGAGAGATAACCAAACCCATCTTCATTATACATGTCCCCCAAATCTAATTCAAACTTTTTAAGAACCCTATAATCCTATAACTTCTTATTTATAGACCACTTGATAGAAAACTTTTTCCAATTTTTAAATTATTTACAAAATGAGATGAGGCAGATACCGAAGAGGTCTTGTCAAAAGGAACCCAACTATCTTTTAAAGCCTTAACAAAATATTCATCCGTCAACTAGTTTGAATTAAACTTAAAAGGACAGGGAGGTCTCTTACTTACACTTGCAAGCTCAAGAAAAATTGGAAAATGGTCAAAATCTCCTCCTGTACCCACCCACCGCCTAAAACAAAGCGAAGACTCCATCAAATCAGTTGAGACAAAAAACCGATCCAATCTCTTGTATATTATGTCATTTCTTGTCCTTTTATTTGTCTATGTTGGGATTAGTTTGACAGGTGCTATATCAAGTAGCCCTGCTTCCTCAAAATTCCTCAAAAAATAGTTCGAAATACTATCAAGTTGAGAAAAAGGGCCCCAAACCTCTAAAATCCCCAATGTAAAATATAAATCTCCAACTAAAATTAATTTCTGATAGGAAAAAAATTAATTATTAAACAAAGTATCCCAATATTTTACTCTCTCATTATAGGGGCCATAGATATTTATGAAGAGGAAATCCAATCGCAAATCATGAGAATAAAGTGATACTCCCAAGCCTAATTCAAAAGCTCATGCATTTTTAAGAAGCATTTTGTTCCTGCGCCATCCTATAACTAGGCCACTTGAACGGCCTCAAGCATCCACGAATTCAAAAACCCATCCGACAATAATTTTCTTTAAATCTCTAACAATACGGTCACACTTACACACATTTTCTTATTAAAAAACCACCTTAGGACTCTGACTGTCAATTAACCTACAAAGAGATAGCTTTTTGGAGGAGCTAGCTAACCCCGTGCAATATAAGGTCATTAAAAGCATTAGAAAACCCCTTCATGGGCTTTCGTTGCTCTAAGTGCCCCTTTTAATTGTTTTTGTTTGCCTACATTCACATCCCTCACCGCTTGCTCCTGGGCTAGCTATAAATAATATTTCCTACCTTTGTTTTTCTTCATACGATCATAAGTAAGACCTAAGCATCCCAAACCCCTAACAAAGATAGCATCAAAATCGCCTTTCTACGAACGAAGGAAATATCTATGGTCTTCTTCTTAAGAATCCAGAGATACTGTATTTTCTTTACGGGAAGGAACAAAATTTGGGTTTCCAAAGGATAATATCAATTCCCCAAATTGAGACAAAAATAAGGGATAGTTCCCTCTGAAATAAATCCCTCTCCTAGTGGAAATAAGATTTCCTACTTTTGTCTTTCTTCATGCGATCAGAAGTAATACCTGAGCATCCCAAACCCCTAACAAATATAGCATCATAGTCGCATTTCCAGGAACAAAGGAAATATCTATTGTCTTCTTCTTAAGAATCCAGTGATACTGTCTTTTCTTTACAAGAAGGAACACAATTTGGGTTCCAGAGGATAAGCTAAATTCCCCCAAATTGAGACAAAAATAAGGGACAGTTCCCTCTGAAATAAATCCCTCCCCCAGTGGTACTGTCTTTTCTTTACAGGAATGAACCAAAATGGGGTTTCCAGAGGATAAGCAAATTCCCCCAAATTGAGAGAAAACTATGGGATGGTTCCCTTTGAAATAAATCCCACTCCTACAGAACCGTTCTTTACAAAAGACACACTACTACCAGATACATGCTAGGGAGAAACACTAGGAGAAACTTCAAAATTTAGAGGTTTCAGAGAAATAGTAAGCATACTCATAACAAATTGTGCCTCAATGAGACCTTCTACTGGTTCTTTTATAGAATCCTCCATGCTTGAATCTTCCTTTGAATTCACATGAGGATTGACAAGGGATTTGATAATGCAATCTGGGTCCTCTTTATGACTTTCCGGAACAATAACTTAAATATCTAATACAATTGGCTCCTTCCCCAGATTTGGTGACTTTCTGGTCCAAATCTTTCTTTTAAACGATAATGAACAATCTTTTGCCACATGACCATGGATATGACAATGGTTACATTTGAAAGGAATTCCAATATAATCAAGTTGTTGGGTATGCACATAATTTTTCCAATGAAAGTTTATGGATTCTGCTAGTCCCTCCCGAAGATCCAAGATAACTAGAATTTTCCCCACGCACATTATCTAGACAAAATCTTGAAAGGCAGATTAGGTAGTTTAACCCAAATAAGAGAAATAACATTTCTTTCTATACTCAGGTCTAACATGGGAATCCACCTTTTTAGATAGAAGACCACTGAATCCCATTTCCCTGACCCAGAGATAATTGTGGTGGCATCCTTTATTGTGGAGAAACAAAAATCCAACCAGCAATGAGGTAAAATATATATATCTGAGAACAAGACTCAAAGAAATCCTTCCAAACCTCCATGACCCAACGCTTTAGGCTTACCTCATTCACTTGCGTCTTGGGAACCTCTCGACCAAAGTAGTTTCATGGGTCACAACAACATCATTCAACGATATATCTTCTCCTGGGACCAAATTAGGAGTCTTCACTTTTTGCCAATATAGTGGACCTTTTGCTTTCTTCTGCCACTACGATTATCTGAGATAGTTTTAGAACCATCCTTCAAATCCAAAACCCCTTCTATCCCTTGTGTTTCTTCTCTCGAAACCCAAGGAATGTCAATGGTAGCATTTAAGTCATCGTTTTAGTTCTCCACAAAAAGTTGATATTATTATCCTCACCATTGTTCTCCACAAAAGCGTCCTAGAAATTTAAACCAACCTTAATGGAATCTACGTCCTTGACAATATTAATTAAAGTTCTGGCTAACTCCCTTTAACTTTGGAGGAGTTATGGCTAACTCCTTTGGACGAAGAAGGCCCATTTCACTCAATCCACTTAATTTAGAGCTTTTGAGTACCATACATAAGCTTTAACTGTCGTTATGTAAAAACTCCTTTAAAACCACCATCGTTCTTCATGATGGAACCCATTGTCCTATAGTTGTTATCATGATGTTGGATCCTTCCATCTTTGTAATGCAGGAAAGAGATAAAAAAAGGCTCATAAATTTAATATAATGTTTAACTTTTAAAAAGAAAAAGTCATTATAATTACATAAATTCACTTAACAATTTAATTTTTATTGGTATTTATTTTCTATTTTTCTATTAGATGATTGAATTAACCAGAGCTATAGGTGGCATAGTTCGTGACATAGCAAGAGAGCATTGTGTAAAAAAAACCTCAAAAGTTAAGCAAAGGAAAAAATAGTAGCAACGAGAAACGATATGGGTTTTTTTGCCACATATATATAGATATATATATAATCAACTATATGTGTATAGATGTGTAAAGCTGACGAGGATACCGGGGTTGGTGCATTATATGTTGATGGGTTATCTAAGTTAGAAGAGATGCCAAGTATGAAAACATTGGTATCATTGGAAACGTTGCAGACATGTAGATTTGTGAAGCTAAAAAGGATACAAGGGTTGGAGCAGTGTACAAGACTTAGGGCACTATGTGTTTTGCGGTGTGTGAGTTAGAAGAGTTGCCCGATATTAAATTTGGTCTCATCAAAGCCATTTGTTCTAACTATTTCTGTGTGTCATGAGTAAATCTCTCTCCGTCCCCTCATTATTTTCATGGATAAGCATGGGTGCTAAGATGAAAGCATGATTTTAGCCTTCTATTATTTTTTTAATTTGGTTTAATTAAAAAAATTATCACATTGATTTTACATATAAAAAATAAAAATAAAATATATATATATATATAAAATAAATAAAATAGAATAATAATTATAAAATTTAAATTAAAAGTAAAATGGAAAGATGTTTTTTTTCGAGGAAAAAAACATAACTTGTTATTTTAAGTAATAAAATCAAAGTTACATCCATGTGTCCAAGAATTAGAATAGTTCAGCATAATACTTTCCAGGATATGTTTATAGATGACTATGATAACATCTGGACCGACAAACATCTAATGTACCATCTCCAATGTTATAAAAAACATTAAAACTTCTACCTCCACAACAAAAAACCATGTGTAGCATATTACAACGCATGGGAGCAAACACACAAACGAAAAACAAAGAACCACATCCCTTATATGGCCCTCATAGTGCCCTGATCCACAACCATGTTGTCCAAATATTCCACATAGGGGAGGATCCCATCCATACGCTCGATAGCTTTCTTTGATAAACAATCTTTCTCCATGTTTGCTTCCTGATAAATATGTTTACAATAGATCTGTGCGAAGGAGACCTTTAAACCTTCTACCTCTTTAAGCCATGGTTCCAATAATATGACATTGATATTATACTTTCTGTTGAACCAATTAGTAACCACTTGGGAATCACCAAAAATAAACAATGTAATATAACCCCTCCTACAAGTGAACCATAACAAGTAATAGATCACTATAAGCTCTGCTTTTAAGCAATCCCCTTTACCCATACCCATTTTAATGCGGATAATATGCAAATCAATGGTTAATGAAGTATAAAAGCATGAATTTACATGGTTTCTATTATGTAAAAGCATTAAAATGTAATTAATTCCATATTTTATGTAAGGAATATTATTTTCGACCAATCTACATCAATTGTATTCATAGTGTCAATGACATGGAACTTGAAACCAAATATGATCCTCTCAAAAGTAATATAATCTAGATAAAAAAGAGTATAAAGTATGTTAATTAGTATTAAAGAGGGAGTTTTGTAAATGGTTTTATGTTTTGAATTTTTTTAAATATTTTTTTTTTTTGGTTGAAATTTAGTTATGAATTTATGTTGAAATCATGTTTTTTTCATTCTATAAGTTATATTCTTTTTTATTATATAGATAGCTTTAGTTTTGAATATTTCAATTATGCAATTTCAACAATGTTTATTTGCAATTTCATTTACTAAAAAATGTTCCAAAAATGTTTAGGATAAAAGTATCTAAGGCTTTCGGCTCACGACTCAAGTTCTTTAGATTTGATTTAGCTATGAGTGCTATCATTATACAAAGGAAATGGACAAACCTACCACTGACAGAAATTGAGGGAACAACAGATATAGGCAAGAAGATAACCTTGGCACTTTCATATTGGTTACAACTTACTCTGTGCAAGACATGCTGGAGTGTACCACGATGAACGTGATGAAAGTTTACAGCCATGGGAGTTCACATTGGTTTATAAATCACATCCATACATTTTATACAAAGCAATTTGATATTTTAAATATTCATTTTCATTTCTAATCTTGGATTCATAGTCGTAAGATTAAATAAATTAATATTATTCCTTTCATTTCGAGATGTTCTGAACCTCTCTTACACGGCAAGATGCAGGAGTTGTTTCTCCGGTCTAGAGAGTACTGGTCGTCGAAATACTAAAGAACTGCTCATGTGACCATGTCTATACAGCAATTCATTTCTCGGATTCATCTTGTTGCCCGACTCCTTGGTCGTCTTTTCCATCTGATATTTAAGTATAATCATAATAATCAAACCATAGCGAAAATTAATCACCAGTGTTAGTTTCGTAATCACGTCATTGTAGCTAAGGATGTTGATGCTAACAATCAAGACATGATAGCAATCAATCACCCTGACCGGTATTCACGCAAACAAGAGCCATGAAGTGGTGATGTCCTCAACATTGCAATTGTGAGAGCAACATGTATGAAAACATGGAGTATTGCAATTAATATTTGCAAAAAATAATGTTATGAATATTTGATATGAATGTTCCAATAAAAAAATTGAAGTTATATTAAGAGCTAGTTCTATCAATGTAGATATATTTGCATACTATATGTGGGAGAAGTGTATTGCGACATGGGAAATTGTTGTTTTGATATTGGGATGATGGAAATTTTTATGAAGGGACACCTATATATGTGGTTTATGTCGGTATTGTGGACATGGAAATTATAAGGTGTGAAGAATTGTCAATGAGTTGGTTTTGATGTATTTAGTTGGATTTTGAATTTTAATTCGCCAGCGACATGGATAGGAAAAAAGGACATTGACAATTATGCAAACAATATTGATACGGAATAACAGGATGCATATAAACCTTTTGGTTTTGATGGCTTCTATCATGCCAAATAATTAAATCCATGTTTCAATTTTGTTAGAAAGTTGACCTCCTCCTTATGTTCTCATTATAAATAAGCTTATATTGGGCATTAGCAGTGTGACAAATTGGTAGTTGTTTAAAAATCATTTTCAGAAAGAAATTGAAATATCCTTGGAAATTTGTAAATTGCATATTTGAATGATTGGTGGGGAAAAAGATCGCATACATGAGTTGTTGTTGTAAATGGCATAGTGCAAGGATGAAATTGTAGAGTCCAAGCAACCATGTACAATCTTGGTGTTGGTCTGAGTCAAGTTCAATGGTTAGGAAAGCCGCATTGCCAAGAAGCCAAATCAACAGATGGGAATGTATCAACAATTGTTTGGAAAGAAGCAATTGAGACAAGTAGAAAGACAAAGTACCATAAGAAAAGAGGGCCAAAGCAGTAGAGAAGTCGACAGCTGAGCAGATTCTACAATCTGGTGGAAGTACTAGATCTTTTGTGAAAGCATGAAGGGAAAGAATTGAAACCATAACAAGAAGAAAATCAAATTTTAGAACAAATTCATGTTCCATATCTATATATCCGATCTGTATGTATCCATTTTCATGTGTATGTATAAAAAGACAATAACCATAAAAGTTGGAAAAAAGGTTTTTTTTTTTTCCTAGAATGCACATAGCTAACTTCCTGTCAAGGCAATTATTGTGGAGCCATCTGTTATAAGATGTCCAATACTCTTAATGCAAGAAGCGATGAAAAATTTATGTCAAATGGAGTGGTCAATTTATTTTTAAGCACATCTTTGAATAGGAGATCGAATGTTCATGTTGCAATTGTTTCCACAACCCCTTCATGCAATTGAAAAGGCAAGAAAATGGTAGAATAATTGAAGATGAAATGGTTTAACAGTATTAAATGATCTTTATGCTGGTTAGGCTCATAGATTTAGTGCTAAGTTGTCACATGGATCTTGAATTTGCATTGGAAGTTACAATCGAAAAAAGTTTAGGAATCAAAAGAATTTGTCGAAATAGAAATGGATTCCAATTCAATATTATGTTATATAATTTGCAAATTCCTGCTCATGATAGTATTCTATATTAGAGCAAAGTAACTAAATCCCTTGGATTTAGTTGGAAATATGACATATTATGTTCTTCTTTTTAGTCATGATATCATTTGCATATATCATAGGCAAAAAGAAACTTTAATGTGCTTCAAAACATGCAAATGACAAATTTGTAATGTTTATTGGAAAAATGATCTGATACATGGATTTTGACAATTGACATAGTTACAGCATCAAATTTCAGAAAGCGTAGCATTATATGCAAGCCCAATCTTCATTTGAATCAAGTTCGAATATTCATTTGTATTTGATACACATCATGATTGAAAAAATAGAGAATAAAAAAATCCTATTTGAACAAAGTCAAATGCCATGCTTATTGATTCAATCTGTGTATATCCATTTGTACATCTATGTTGAAACATGCCAATAACCATTAAATCTATTTATCACTTTCCAAATTTTATACATAAGTGTTGAAACATGCCAGTAACAATTAAATCTACTTATCACTTTCCAAATTATTTTGTTAGAATGGATATAAGTGATTCTTTGCGAAGACAGATAGTATGGCAGTATATCTTATAACTCGTGCAATGTTATCTATGCAGGAGGACAAGAAATGTTTAAGTGAGATGGAGTAGCTAACTTATTTCTCGCCATGTTTTTGAAAAGGTGTTTGGATGGTAAAGTTGCATTGTTGGTTACACCTTGTTCATGCAATTTAATAATCAAGAAAATTCTAGAGTTGCTCAAAATGTTATAGTTTAATAGTATGATATGAATCTTCAAGTTCCTATCCTCATAGATTAAGTGCTAAACTGCCACATGGACGCTCATTTTGGAGTGGATATTAGGATAAACAGAAATAGTGAAATGAGAAGATTGCGCTGCAATCGAAATGGGTTTTAGATCAATATTGTATCAGAAGTCTATACCACAGGAGAAAAAAGCAAGATATCACAATCATTGCATCTACTTGAAAATATGAAAATTCTTGTTCTTATCTTTTAAGCATATTATCATTGCATTGGATCAAATGAAATCATTTGCAATTAGTTTTTGTTTTTTCTATATAATTTGAAAGAATTCTCGATGAAATTAATTTGTGGTTCTATTTGACACCACTAGTGACCATATACAACTGCGCATGTCTTTCTGCTATGGCTTTTGCACTTTGCAAGGCAGTAAACATAGACATAGTCCTAGAGTAATCACTTGCAGTTGTAGTTACAGGACAAAGGCCAAATAAGCTGTTCAAGTTATGCAAGAAAACCTAGTTGCAAAGGCTACATTGCCTTAGTTGTAAACAAATGTCATGGTAGCAACATCAATTTAGGTGCACGAGACAACAAGAATGTAAGATGTGGATATAGCGCACAAGCATAGACAGTGGGAATCCAGGATCTGGTAAAGAAAAAAAGACCTTCTAGCTAAAGTTAGCAGCTGGGGCGCTGCTAATTGAAGCATGCAATTGATAATAGTCAACTTAATAGGATATTTTACAGGAATGGTGTACAAATGTATAGATGGTTGTAGTGCTAAATTAGAAGAAACACAAGAAACAAACACGATTTCTTTATCAAATTTCCATTGTTTTGTCTATGGATGCAGCATAAGGATCAATGCACTTAACCCCAGACAAAAGTATTGAATATAACATGTTCCAATATAAATGCAGATTTTTTTTTCCATTCATGCATTTTTTTTGCTAGTTTTTGTTTTGCAGATCTATTGTTGCAGACCTATTGTTGCAGACCTAGGCCATATGCAATAGTTGCAATCAATTAAACAATTTCAAACTGAATAAATTGCAAAGTTCATTAACACAGTTGAATTACAAAAATGTTGTTTGCGTCAAAATATATAATTACAATATAATTGTTGAAATATGAAAAAGTAAAACCATGTACAGGGGAAGAAATTCCACTGCAGTTTTTTTTTCTACAGAAAAAATAAAACAGTACAATCTGCAGAAAGTTTGCAAAAAAATATCTTGCAGTTGCTTGTGCCTGTACATTGTGCAAAAAAATGTTCCCCTGTTCTGTGACTTTGTCCATGAACACAATTGGCAAAAGGCAAAATTGGTCATTATCTAGAAAAGAAGGATAGAGAACATGTGCAAAATCAATGTTTATATTAACATAGCCGGTTTTCTGGCAATATTGATAAGCACGTGTACCTACACATTGAAAATAGACAATTGTAAGAACAATACCATGATCTGGAACAAGGACATGTGTTTTGAACATGTAGAGAGAACAAAATTTGTAACATATTTACTGAATTGTCACAAGGCATGGTAATTTGAAATGTTTTTTATGGTTTTGTCTATTTTAGTATTACAAAATGTGTGAATGAAAACACTGAACAACATCCAGGTATTGAAAATGCACAATGAGTTGGAACTGCATAAAAACACGATCTGAACATTGTAAGGAAACTATGTTGTAAGCAATAGTCTGTTGTTTGTGACATATGTCTATTTTTCCTGCCAGCATGAGATGAGAAAATGAACACCTATATCAACAGAGAAGATTTTTGTTTGTAGTGCAGGAAGCATTTGCTTGCTTGCATTTTTTTTAAGATATTTAAATTTTATTGAAGATAGGAATTTGTCTTTTTTTTACATTTTTTTTTGTGCTTGTATAAAATCAAACAAACATGACATGAATATTTGTGGGCAAAAGCAAAGGCATATGAAGAAATGAGGATTGCAGCCATGGCCAGCTTGTTAAGCAGGTCGCGCCTTTCATGAAGACAACACCCAATGCAACGTTTAGGGCAATTAACCTGGGCATCCTACTAGTGGGGAACATATACATATTGCCAATGAATTCTATCCTAACATTCCAGTCATTAAGGTCGCATCCTTATTCCTAGCATTATGTCTTATTCAGTGATTGTGTGTAGTCATGTAGATGCATTTTGCTAACACTTGGGATGCAGGTAGGAGGTCTTTAATATTTCTTTTTCTTGTTTGGACATATTCTAGTGCTTTATAAAGGTTAATTGTCCCTCGTAATAAATATTAAACCATTTTTGCCTAAGAATATATTATCTTCTTGTTTCTCTCTTATGGATCTTGTAATTGTAAATACTTGTGGGTTATTGTAATCTTCAAGCTAGTGCAATTCACTCCTAACACAGGATTTACAAGTTCAAAAAATTGAAATATATTAAGTGGCACTAAAGAACAAGTCAAGGACCTATTCATCTTCAACTGTTCTCAAGCTTAGAGTTTTTTATTAGATATAGTCCATGACATCCCAACCCTCCTACTCAAATTTCAAAATTCAGATCAATTTTCAACATCTATGAGTGGAAAGAGCAAAAACATTCAATGAAAATATTCATTGAAGAAAGCTAAAGCCATATCTTTGTAAAGTGGCAATGAGATGGGCCAAGGAATGAGTGGTGGAATGTGAACATGTGCATGATGACAGTTATTTGGGAAATTGATAAGAGGTTTGACAGATTAAAGGAAAAATACTACTATTTCAAGTTCAATTACTTGGATGTCAAGCAACTACAAGCAATGCAAAGGTGCAAGGTCAATGACAAGAAACAAGGGAAGAAAGCATGGAAGTAAGTTTCTTTAGTTTTTGTCATTAATATGTGTAAATTCTAATGGAAATGTAGCAAAGTGGAATAGTGTACCAATGTCAATATTCATTTCTAGTTCGATCTGAAACAAAATCAATGTTAGGAGCAGATTGAATGTGCATTTGCAATGTAGTCTCTGGATGTTGGGACATAGGTCACAGCAACAAGCAGAAAGGCAGGGTGGTGGGAAAGAAAGCATTTTGTGCAAATGCAACATGCAATATCAATAGCCAAGCTAGTTACCATGAGGACAATGTTGTTTTCATAGTAGAAGAAGCAATGCCTATCCATTATCTACAGAAGATGACAATTTGAGGAAACTAGGTTGGCAGGCAATATTTAAAGCACAGTCTAGGTATCTAGTTAACTATTTTTTACAAACATATATTGAATAGAGAACATAACATACTGCAAGGGATGCAGTGAAGAATGACTTTACCGTGGCATAGTCATGTGCATTTTGACCATCTCTCATGTAAAAATCCAACTGTTTGTTGCTATATTGACATCCAACAACCATAACTGCAACAGAGCCAACGACATATGTCTCTTCGGATGACACCAGCTCAGAAATTGCCATGTCTGGTGGGAGACAACGCACTTTGCACACTTGGTCAATTGTTTCAATGCTAGTGGTTGGCAATATTGCTATTGAATATATAGCATCTCCACAGTCATACTGGCCCTTTTTTTTTTAAGTTCAAAGCCAGTTAACCTGACACTTTTTCTAGGAAAAAACAAACCGCCAAAGCGATTTATCAAGCTATCATTAATTGTGGTTGTGATTGTCATCAAGCCATCTTTATCGAGAAGATTTGCATGCAGAATCTTCATCTTAACCGAGAAATTCTGATTTTGATTCTGTTCATGTCCATACACAACTAAGATGTCACCTTCAAAGACATTGCTATGTGAAACAATATATAGTTGAATTACAGATGAGGGTTGAGCTCTCACTTGCTTTAATCTACATGCATGTTGAAATTGAAATCAACAAGTTTTAAAAACAAATTTGAATGAAATTTAAAGCATCTGATCAAAATCCTCTAACATATATAGATTAACAAGGAACATAAATATCAGCTGAAGCACCACCGTCTTAGGGAAGAAAGGAGAACATCCAACCAAGTAAAAAAAATTGAAAGAAATTCAATCAGTGTAGGAGAGCATTACCTCTTTAAACTATTTGCTATGTTTTCTGTCAAAGGAGCTGACGGCGTTGCAATAGTATTCGTCTCTGGAATATCTTGTGAATAAGATAAACTTATTTCCATAGAAGGGCTATTTAATTATGTTGCCATTGCAAATGCCGTGGCCTGGAAAGATTTTTGCTTTGCTATGTGTTGTTTCTTCCGACCGATGAGCAGATATTGTGGAATCTGTAAAAGTGATGAGAACTAAAAAGAGGGAAAACCCTTGCAATATATGTTTCATAATAGAAAAATAAGTATAGTGCAAAGAAAAGAAACAGATGTAAGTGAAATTGCAAAACATTAGAAAAGTTTTTGGCAGCAACAGCTTCAACCATTCAGCATTTTTGTAAGCGAATTTGGCATATGCGCCCAAAAAAACTAAAAGCATAGGAAGTGCAAAAGCCAGCATACAATGCAGTTTGCTATGCAGGAGTTTAAACAGGCAAAGCATTCTATTGGGAAAAAAAATTATAGAAACAAGAGAACTGAAAATGATAGAGAAGGCTGAAACGATAATGCCGATAAAACGAAACTAGCGGAAAGCAATAGCTACAGATATTGTCGGAACTGAGTAGACAACAAGAGAACTGAAAATGATAGAGAAGGATGAAATGATAATGTCGATAAAACCACCAAAAATATACCATGAATGACAGGCGGCCATGCCCAAATAAATGGTGAACATAACTTGTCCGTAGAGAGAGACGGATGTTGGGAAAACAACTGCATTTAAAGAGCAGAGACGGGCACGAA
Organism: Larix kaempferi; assembly: GCA_027924585.1. Taxonomy (NCBI): domain Eukaryota; kingdom Viridiplantae; phylum Streptophyta; class Pinopsida; order Pinales; family Pinaceae; genus Larix; species Larix kaempferi. The sequence goes on from BSBM01000806.1 coordinate 9,050,645, forward strand.
ACCTCCACCTCGAACTAAACATAGAACCCAACCGACATAGTCGAAATACAGATGAATAGCAACACCGCGACCCTATCAACAATGGAGTTTTCCAGCTCCATGAAACGTCCAGGTTCAAAACCCTCTCTCATAATGACTGAAAGGCGACCGTAGATGCAATACAAACCATCCCATAAATCAACACTTCAATGGTATGGAACCGTAAATCAACACTTCAATGGTATGGAACACTGGGAATACTACTACACGATACAGAACACAGACACAGTTAGGACATCGACTTCACACCTGTATAGGACAGGGAACATGGGCCTTTTGATTGACTCCGAAAAGGGCTATCTCTTCTCTACAGCTAAAAGCAAAGGGTTATAGTGGGTAGTAAAACAATACGAAACCTGCGCGCGATGTAGGCGAAGGACACCAAACTTGCGCACTGGAACACACCGCAGACGAAGCACAACACAAACCATGCCAAAATTTAAGACGCCGTGACTCCATCGCGCCGCCGGCTCTTGGGGCACAGGAGCCGAGGCACACGTCACTGCGCACGACGCCAATAAGAACCAAGAAAAATAGCACATTAACAATTTCAAAAAAAACTAATTTTTCGAAAACAAAGGTTGAACATTGCCCAGAGCCTCCATTGATCAACAGGCACCCCAACTAATGGCCCCGACCAAAAAATACATATCGAGGTCATAATAATGATGTCATTGTGATGCAGGGGCATAGACTTAAAATTTCCAAAGAATAAAGTCATTTCTTCTTTTGATTTGTTTAAGCTAAATAAATTGTTAAAGGATTCTAAATCCTAATTATGTAACGACAGTTAGAATCAATTAGGGCTTTGTATGATTTGGTTTAAGAACGTAAGGAACCGGTATAACTGTAATTTCTAGTTTTAATAAAGGGGATAATCTACCTAGAAAAAAAGGGGGAGTGGCGAGAGTGAAGAAAAACCAGAGTATTGTTACAATAGAGGAATTCTCTAATAAATAAAATCTTTTGTGGTTCATATCCCGAATTTGAGGAGTCCGTGTATTTTTTTTACTGTTACTGTATATGATTGAAAAGAAGATAACCGCCCCTAAAGGATCAAAAATCCATCTACGTATATACCGGGAAATGCCTTCAATTACTTGTAAGTTTACACAGGATTGAATAGAGTTATCAAACTGTGTAAAGAATAGGTTTTAATAAGTGAATAGCCAAATCCTTGATCAACGATCAAGATTTCATCGAAGATTTGAACTGGTCGAAAGTTAACCACTTCTAACAGACCCAATAAAACTAGCAAATACACCCTGTAGCAACTTAAATCCGTTGTGTATTGGTATTCCATTTTTTTACTGTGTATTTGTTTAGCAGTTTGGCTACGATTTAGCAGGACCAATAATTCTGGTGATTGCTAAATAGAGTTGGTGGACCTGGTGTATAGTTTCACAGTAACCCTTGCATCAAGTGGTATCAGAGCGAGAAATTTCTAAACATAATAGTTTGAGTAGTAACCTGTTTATTTCAGAATGGCATTTCAAGTTCCAGTAGGATGTGGCAGAGGAGGTCGAAGAGTTAGACCTATTGCCAACGCATAAATTATGGAGGAATTGAGAATTCTGCGAGAAGAGATGTCAGCCATGAGAGGAGCTAGAAGAGATCCTGCAGCAAGTGATGTTAGTGAAGCTGAACCAGAGGGCGAACCAGAAGCAGAAGATGAGATAGAAGATATTGGAGTAAGATTGCTGAAGGCAGTCATTGGGGCTAGTTCAAAACCAAGACTAGAGATAGTTGCATACAATGGAGGGTTAAATCCTGAAGAGTTAGTTGATTGGATAAACACAATGGACAAGCATTTTGATTTTGTTGAGATGACTAAAGATAAGAAAGTAAATTTTGCAGTGACTAGGCTCCAGGGTCATGCTTTACTTTGGTGGGATGGTGTACAGGCAGAAAGGAGAAGATTGCATAAACAACCAATCAAGAGTTGGGGCAAAATGATTTCCAAATTGAAGGACAAATTCTTACCTAAAGATTACCAACTTGTTTTATATAAACAAATGCAGAACTTGAGATAGAGGTTGCTTACTATTAGAGAATACACAGAAGAGTTCTACAAATTAAACATTAGATCTGGACACACAAAAGATAATTTTGAGAAGGTAGCCAGGTACATGAATGGTCTTAAATATGACATTCAAGATGAGATGATTTTGTTTTCACCTAAGTCAGTTGAAGAAGCATATCAATATGCTTTGAAGGTGGAAGAGAAATTGAATAGGAGAAACAACTCAGGGAAAGGAAAAGGACAGGCTTATAGAGGTAAGGGATCACAGTCTGAAAGAGGTAAAGTTCCAGTCTAAAAGGGAGAAGCTAAAATTTCAAATCAGCCAGAACAATCTCAAACAGGAAAAGACTTCAGAGGAAGAAGACCTTTTCAAAGAGGTCGAGGAAGAAGCAGAAACCAAGAGGTTCAATGCTACACATGTGGGAAGATAGGCCATATGTCATGGGATTGTCCTGAAGGAGCCACAAGACAAGGGAATGTCCAGATTGCACAAGTTGAGAATGAACAAGAAGCACCTGATGATCATGTTGAAGTTTCAGAGGCAAGAGAAGCCTTACTGATGAGGAGAACTTTGCTGAAGCCAAGCAAGGAGTTGCATGAACCAGTTCAGAGGAAGAATTTGTTCAGAACATTGTGCAAATCACAAGGTAAGTGCTGTAAATTAATTATTGATAATGGCAGCATTGATAATTTAGTTTCTGTAGAGATGGTTGAGAAGTTAGGATTGTAGAAGGAAAAGCATCCTACACCATACAGAATTTCTTGGTTACAAAAGGGACATCATGTATTGGTCAATGAACAATGCAAAGTTAATTTCCAAATAGGAAATTACAGAGATCAAGTTTTATGTGATGTGGTTCCAATGGATGTGTGTCATGTTTTATTGGGTAGGCCATGGCAATATGATAGGAATGTAGTCTACAAAGGTAGAGAAAATATTTTTGTTTTGGAGAAGGAAGGAAGGAGGCATACTCTCGTTCCCCTAAATGGTGAGAAGATGGAGGAACAAACCAGCCCTAAGATATTGCTAGTGAAGGAGAAAGAATTTCTGGAACAGCTGCAAGAAGAAGAGGTAAGTTTTGCTATTGTTGGTAAGCCTAGGACTGTTGTAACCAACACTAGAATTGATGAATTACCTATGGAAGTTCATAAATTGTTAGAGGAATATGTAGACATAGTTGTGGATGATTTGCCAGATAAATTACCACCTGTTAGGAGTATCAGTCATCATATGGATTTAATTCCAGGGGCTAGTTTTCCAAATAAAGCTGCTTACAGATTGACTCCAGCAGAAAATGCAGAAATCAACAAACAAGTACAAGACTTGTTAGACAAAGGGTTGGTCAGAGAAAGTATGAGTCCCTGTGCTATACCTACAGTGTTGACGCCTAAGAAAGGAGGAGAATGGAGAATGTGTACAGACTCCAGAGCTATAAACAGAATCACTATCAGGTATCATTTTCCTTTACCTAGGATGGATGATTTGATGGATTGTTTAAGTGGTTCCAAACATTTTTCTAAGATAGATTTGAAAAGTGGATATCATCATATTAGAATGAGAGAAGGTGATGAATGGAAGACAGCTTTCAAAACAAATATTGGGTTGTATGAATGGTTAGTTATGCCTTTTGGATTAACTAATGCACCTAGTACTTTTATGAGGTTAATGAATGAAGTACTTAAAGATTTCATAGGAAAGTTTGTCATTGTTTATCTGGATGATATTCTTATTTTCAGTAAGACAAGAGAAGAACATCTTAGACATTTGAAATTGGTTATGAAGAAATTGCATGAGGAGAAACTTTTGATAAATTTGAAGAAGTGTTTCTTTATGAAGCAATAATTGATTTATTTGGGATTTGTAATATCACAAGAAGGACTGAAAATGGATCCAGAGAAGGTAAAAGCAATTTCAGATTGGCCATCTCCCAAGAATGTGTTTGAGGTGAGAAGTTTTCATGGGTTAGCAAGTTTTTATAGAAAATTTATAAGAAACTTCAGCGGGATATGTGCTCCAATCTTGGACACAATGAAGAAAGAAAGACAACCATTTAAATGGATTGTTGTAGCAGAGAAGGGATTTAAGTTGTTGAAAGAAAAGATTACTGAGAGACCTATTTTAGCTCTCCCAGATTTCAGCAAACTGTTTTCTGTTAGATGTGATGCTAGTGGATATGCTGTTGGAGGAGTATTGAGTCAGAATGATAAGCCAGTTGCTTATTTCAATGAAAAGTTAAATGAAGCTAAACATAAATATTCTACCTATGATAAAGAATTTTATGCAGTAATTCAAGCTCTAAAAAGATGGAGGCATTACCTCATGCCTGCAGAATTTGTTCTATATTCTGACAATCATGCTTTACAATTCATTACTAAGCAGGAGAAGTTAAAACAAAAACATGCTAAGTGGGTTGAATTTATGCAGAATTTTACTTTTGTTTTGAAGCATATCAGTGGAAGTTCTAATAAAGTTGCAGATGCTTTGAGCAGGAGATGTTTAGTTTTGCAGGAGTTCCAAGTGAATGTCCCTGGATTTGATCATCTGAAGAATTTATATTCAGAAGATGCTGATTTTAAAGAAGCTTATGAAGCTTGTCAAAATCCAGTTCTCAGAGATCGAAGCCCGTGGATGGACTTCATATTCAAGAAGGATTGTTGTTCAAAAGCAGTAAATTGTGCATTCCCAGATGTTCAATGAGAGAAAATTTGTTGAAGGAAAAGCATAGTGGAGGACTTGCTGGTCATTTTGGAAATGATAAGACTTATGCCCAATTGAGTAATTTTTATTATTGGCTAGGGATGAGAGCAGATGTGCAAAGATTTGTTGGAAGATGTCAAGTTTGTCAGCATGCAAAGGTGAAACAATAGAATATAGGATTGTATCATCCATTACCTATTCCAAAGAAGCCTTGGGATGTTGTGAGTATGGACTTTGTTCTAGGATTGCCAAAGACACAGAGAGGTAATGATTCCATATTTGTTCTAATGGATAGATTCTCAAAGATGGCACATTTTATTCCTTGTTTTAAAACTAGTGATGCAACTCTTATTTCCAATCTATTTTTTAAAGAAGTAGTGAGACTTCATGGTCTTCCCATGAGTATAGTTTCAGACCGGGATACAAAATTTGTTGGACATTTTTGGAGGACTTTGTGGAAGAAACTAGGAACAGATCTTAATTTCAGTTCAGCTTATCATCCTCAGACGGATGGGCAAACTGAAGTTACAAATAGAAGTTTGGGTAATATTTTGTGAAGTTTAGTTGGTGGACATCCTAATCAGTGGGATTTAGCTTTACCACAAGCTGAGTTTGCATATAATGATTCACCTAATAGAAGCACATGTTTGAGTCCTTTTAAAATTGTTAATGGAACAAATCCCAAAGGAGTATTTGAGCTCAGAGATTTGGGAATGATGGAGAAAAGGAGTGCAAATGCAGAGGATTTTGCTTTTGACATGCAAAAGTTACATGAGCAGGTTAAGGAGAAATTACAAGAGAACAGTCTTAAGTACAAACAGAGGGCAGATCTGAAGAGGAGAGAGGTGAATTTTGAAGAAGGAGATCTAGTCTTAGCGTATTTGAGGAAAGAGAGATTTCCCAGGGGTACTTATAATAAACTGAAGGTTAAAAAGATTGGTCCTTGTAAAATTATGAGGAAGTTTTCAGCTAATGCTTATGAAATTGAATGCCAAGTGATATGGGCATATCACCTATATTCAATGTTGCAGATTTGTATCCTTACAAAGAAGATGAAGCTGAAACAAATGATCTTGACAGAAATGGTGGACAGACAGTTGAATGGTGGAGACAAATTCCTACTGTACAAAAGTTGGAAATGGAGCAGATCTTAGACACTAGAGTGCTGAAGAAGACTAGAGGGCAAGAGTACTATGAGTACCTAGTTAAATGGAAGGACCATCCACCTGAAGATGCTACTTGGATGACTGTTGCACTCATACAGAAAAGTGGCAGAACTGTGGAAGAACTCATGAACAGGAGTCCATAAATCTTTTCTGACCTGAGGAGTCTGATGCAGGAGCATAGACTTAAAATTTCCAAAGAATAAATTCATTTCTTCTTTTGATTTGTTTAAGCTAAATAAATTGTTAAAGGATTCTAAATCCTAATTATGTAACGACAGTTAGAATCAATTAGGGCTTTGTATGATTCGGTTCGAGAATGTAAGGAACTGATATAACTGTAATTTCTAGTTTTAATAAAGGGGATAATCTACCTAGCAAAAAGGGGGAGCGGCGAGAGTGAAGAAAAACCAAAGTATTGTTACAATAGAGGAATTCTCGAATAAATAAAGTCTTATGTGGTTCATATCTTGAATTTGAGGAGTCCATGTATTTTTTTTCACTGTTATTGTATATGATTGAAAAGAAGATAACTGCCCCTAAAGGATCAAAACTCCATCTACGTATATAACGGGAAATGCCTTCAATTACTTGTAAGTTTACATAGGATTTTATGTTCATGTTTACATGAAATCGTGCTTCAGGAATAGAGTTATCAAACTGTGTAAAGATTAGGTTTTAATAAGTGAATAACTGGATCCTTGATCAACGATCAAGATTTCATCGAAGATTTGAACCGGCCAAAAGTTAACCACTTCTAACAGACCCAATAAAACTAGCAAGTACACCCTGCAGCAACTTAAATCCTCTATGTATTCGTATTCTGTATTTTTGACTGTGTATTTGTTTAGCAGTTTGGCTATGATTTAGTGGGACCGATAATTCTGGTGATTACTAAGTAGTGTTAGTGGACTTGGTGTATAGTTTCATAGTAACTCTTGCATCACATTGTGGACAAATGGCAGATGAATTCCTTGCTCCAAACTCCGAGGTGATATCACCCAATTTTAACCAATCAACATTTAAATAATTAAAATATAAATTAATTCAAAATTTTAATATCAATATTTTAACATTGCCAATTAAAAAATGAATCTATAATACTAAACTAATATACCCAAAATGAACACATTATGTTATAGACATAATAATTAATAATATGTATTTTAAATTATTGAAATCATATTATAATAAAATATACAAATTGTTAAGTAAATATAGTTTAAAGACATAATAATTAATAATATGTATTTTAAATTATAGAAATCATATTATAATAAAATATACAAATTGTTAAGTAAATACAGTTTAAATAGTTATGAGGAAAATTGACATTTTTTCTCCTTGAATTTAAATTTTATATTTTGAACATAATGTTCTTATTTATTAAGTACCATAATCACATGAAATTGTTAACAATACTTAAAATTTATTCACATCTTGAATATAAATATTTTTAATTTGAAAAGATATGATTTTTCTTTTCCATATTTTTTCAACAAAAATAGTTAATCATTTGTATTAAAAGGTTGATAACAACAGGTTTATATAAAATGTTTAGATTTTGCCAATGATGAAGGAAAAGTACACTTGTCCCAAAAAAATCTAGAATTTAGCTTACAGAGTAGAATAACTTCAAATTTACTTCGTCAAAGAGGGAAAGAAACTTGTTATCTCGTAGAGGAGAAGTGTCATGTCCTAGCAAGAAAGGTTCATCCCTGAAGTGAAACGAAGCTGGAGTCTTCTCCTTCAAACCACAATCTAGATTCTTCTCCTTCGAGTCAAAATATTGTCCACCTGAAATGAAATCCTCATAGATTTCCTAGGAAAAACCCCTGATCACTAGCCTCATTTCAAAGTACAAAGACTTGAGTGCTCTTATGTGAGCGCAGGGAGGAATGAATGGGTTGGCGGAGTCACATGAGCGAGCAATTAAAAACCCTCTGCAATGAGTTCTCTTATCCAAGGCCATGTGCCCTTGCTTTGCATGCCTCTCACCAATTTTTATGCTCATAGGATGTCTAACTAAGAAATCCACCATTTCTAAAGAATTCATAAGATTAAAATTGCCACCTGTAAAATTACCAACCTTCTTCATATCAAAGGGTTTTAAGGAATCCACTTTCATTGAGGTGCTTCTCAATCATATACAATCATTCCTTAGGCTAGTTTCACACCTTGATTAGCCAAAGAATTAACCATCTCATTGTTGCTTTGTCTTATATGAAAGAGAGAAATGTTGTTATTGGATTTTAGAAGACTCAAAGTTGTTTGTTGCGATCATCCCAATCATGCATCTTTCCTTTTCACATTTCTTCACATTTTGCGGATGACAATGATAGAGTATCCAAAAATGTGAACCGTTGAGAGGTTAAGGGATGCAATGATCTCGACCCCTTGATAGAGTGCAATCCATTCTGCCTAAATGTCAAACAATTTGTCTACTGTAAAGCCTTACATTTTTTCCTAGCCAAAAAATACAAAAACCTTGCATAAAACAGGTTTACAAAGAGTTGGGACCGCTATGAGTTTCTAACATTTCCTACTATCCTTCATTCAGTCCCTGAGAGCTTGAAATCTCCACAATCACAATGGAAACCTGATGCACATAGTCCTCTTCCATTTCCCTTGAGCCTGCATTGACCATGAACCTTGATTGTTTCCCTACCATTTCTTGACGAGCCTCAGAGGAGAGAGTTAGTTGCTTCGGTTGAGCACCTTGAACATGGAACCGAGCCTCTAAATCATCATAGAGGACCTCTAGCTATGCAACATGCAAAGTTGCCTACTCAACCGCTGCTATTACTCCATCAATCCTCGAATTCAGGGTTCGCAACATCACCTTTATCTTCCTAACTTCATTCTTCACCTCCCACATGTCCATGTCCCAGGTTTCCTTTCTGCCCAAAGGACTCAATCCCAACGCTAGTGCACTCATTCTATCAAAGAGAACCCTCGGTTCTCCCGACAAGAAAGTAGAGGGAATCCAACAAACAAACACCCAACTAGAGTATCCACCAAGTCAACCAAACCATACAGCTGGAGGAGCAACCAGTACCACATAGAACTAGCGAAACCTAGGAAATCAAACCAAATAATTAGAGGGGCACTCACTTACTAGTACCACCTAAATGCGAGTTCAATGCCATGATTACATAGAGCATGCGGCCTAAATTATCCCATAAACAAGGTGCGAAGGACCGAAGATCTTCATATATTTGCAAATCCAATTTGACCAAATCACAAGCGAACTACTTTGGGAGGGTTCCCTCGTGTGGGGAGTTAAATGAGGCTCCCCCCCAGTACGTGGAACACTTATGCCACACATGCAAATGGGATCTAACATGATTTAGAATTAAACCTTAATAAAAACCCTAGGGGAGCCACTTACATCATGTGTGGCCCCCATTTTTAACAATGAATCCGCATTTTTAAGTTGATAGAGCTATTGGTGAGCGAGTCAATCATAGAGTTATTGTGATGCCGAACAGGTAAAAAAATGTCTCTTTAATTTAATTCAATAGATTGAAAATTCGTAGTTGAAGCATGCCCTTTGCACCATGTCGTCTTCTTGCTTGAGATGTAACAAAAAGGGAGTCTCCAAGGATGATGACCTCCTAAATTCCAAGTGAGACAAGACACACCTACCTGCCTGATTGTTTGTTATTGATCCCATGCCCCATTCATAGGTTAGTATTTTTTTTCCATTGAGATCCAAGAGGATCCTCCTCACTCTTGCCACCCCTATCTATTTGAATTCCTTTTACAAAAAAGGTTTGAAAAGGAAATAACCAAGGCTCAATTGGAGCAAATTGCTAATCCTATATATTTTAAGGATTCAACAACAAGTTGCCCATCATTTACTCCTTATGTGCATGTCATGTTTCACAGTATTCCCCTTGTAAGACTTGAACCATGTCCACTTGTACAATATGGCTTGTTAACAATTCCCTTGTGCGACAAATAGTGAATTTATCAATTCGTTAATTTACTCTAAGTTTTTGGGTTGCATGAGCAATATGTTGCATGCCAACCTTGATTTTTGAAGTTGGAGGTTATTGTAGTTAAACTATGGGTGTAGATTTAAGTTTATGCATCCCACACTTAATGATTTCAGACACCACTAGCAACCCAATCTACAAATCCCTTCATGTTTGGTATTGCAATTGATGATAGTTGAGCAATATATATATATATATATATATATATATATATATATATATATATATATATATATATATATATTAACACTTGGGAACTAGTGACCTCCCAAGGGTATACCCGACAGTACGCAAGCCATATATACCAATAAATTGTGACTCACCAGGGCTCGAGACGTCCCAAATCCCACATGCACCTCCTTAACAATGAACCTCTATCCCAGGGGTTGCCTACCCTTCGAGCCTTATCACAACGATCCAATCAGAGCATCCCTAGCCCCGATCAGTTTTGAATATATATATATATATATATATATAACAAGCACGAGTTTATGTTTAGATAGGCTTTTTTGGATTGATATTAAGCTTTGAGTTCTAAGGATTGTATGGATTATCATTTTAAAGGAGTTTCAAATTTATGATTTAAAAAAGAAGTCACAATTAGGTTGTTATGAATGGGGTTTTCGAGTTTTTGTTGTTTGTGAAATATCCATAATTAATGAGATCCCCAAAACTCTAAAACTCCTTATTTTTAGTGGTTCTTTCTATTTAGTCTTTATACAATTCCTTTTTGTAGTGATTCTTAGCCTTAGACTTGAATCACAAACCAGGTATTCAAAGAATATAAATGAAGAAAAACATATATAAGAGACAATCAAATGGAGTATTTTAAACAACACAGGGTTGGGACTTTTATGGACTATCATCACTGGAATTCAACTATATAATCTTTGGTCAATTTGCAATTTCCAATTGCTAAAATTGTATTTTTGAATGCGTAAATGGGTTCAATACCTTCAAATACCCATTCTACACTTGGATTGTGCAATTTCAACATTGAAATTTGCATTTCAAACAACTCTTTTAAATTTTTAACCATATTTTTGGCAAAAATGATAAGAGAAAACGTGGTTTGGAAAATGTACAAATCATCCAACATTTAGACTACTTGAAAACAAAATAACTTATGTGAAATATACCTTATACCTTTGTGATAATGAATCTTAAAAGAAAATGTTCACTTGCCTTTAAAGTAGGACACCTCTCACTAAGCATAGTTTTAATTATACAAAAATATTCCATAGGCTCCTAACTTTATAAATACATATCTAATAGTAAAACCTAAGATAATAGTCTAAAAATGCTATGATTTGGACTTTTTTTTATATTTTTTATACAATCCAAGTGTAATAGGGGTATTTGAAGCGTTGAATCCATTTATGAGTAAAATATGAAATTCCAATAATGAGAAATAAAGATTCGACTAAGTAATGGAGTCCAAAACTTAGAAAATTTAGACTACTTCAAACCTAAGTACTTGTGGTCCTATCTTTAATAAATACCAATTACCTACTAAACCTTATTTAATAAAGATAACTTTTTTATATTAAATAACTATCCACTTGTTATTTAATTAATCTTATTTACAAATCTTATTTGATAATATTTGATAATGATAACTTTTTTTATAACTATCCACTTGCTATTTAATTAATCTTATTTACAGAAATGACTAGATACATTGATTGATTAACTCATAAATATTATAAAATAAAAAGATTAGGGTTTAATCCTAACACTACTAGTTAGTATTGAAACCCACAATCTCTAATAATCCCATTAAAACCCTTATTAATATATAAAATATAAGAGTTTCAACATTACGATCTAAAACATCAATCTCCACCTAAAGTAAAATGACTTTAAAAAAGTATAAATTCTTACCATTGTAATCAGTTTATAACTTAAAACAAGTATTAAACTCTTACCATTGTAATCCGTTTATTATTTTAAATTGGAATGTTTTTATGGTGATTACAAAATTCAATATTAATTGGTAATAAAGTAGTTAATTTGGACCTTTTGGTTATTATTGGAATTGGGTTATATAATTTTTAATCAAATTGTATTTTTTTATTTAGATAATATTTTTAAATGTATAAATAAATTTAATTTTTTTAAATATCTTATTAAATTATTATTGTGCAATTTCAATAACTTATATATACAATTTTAATAATTTTTTTAAACTTTTAACATAATTTAAAAAAAATCATTAGAAAATAACTAAAATAACTCAAAAATTTAGACACAACATATTAAATATGGAAAATGTTTTTATTTTAAATAAATAAATTGTTTATTCACAAAAATAATAATATTTTAAAAACAAATGATAAAAGAAGATCGTTAGAAAAAGTCCAAATCATTGAAAGTACTTAAAAACAAAATGATTTACGTGAAATATACCCATTTAAAGATACCTTTCACAGAGCATAGTTTTAGTTATTAAAAACAATCTATAGGCGTCTAGAAATATATATTTAATAGCAAAACTTAAGATAATAGTCTAAAATTGATACGATGTGGACCTTTTTATATCAATTTTTTTGAACTTGGAAAATGAAATTCCAATAATAAGAAATTAAATGTAATTCTAATAATGAGAAAATGTTAACCAATAACTATATCACTGCTAATGGAGTCCAAAGTTCAGACTACTTCAAACCAAAGTACTTGTGATCCCATCCTTAATAAGTACTAACTATTTAGTGGACTTTATTTAATAAAAATGACCTTTTATATTAAATAACTATCCACTTACTCTTTAATAAATTTTATTTATAAAAATGACCAAATACATTAATTAATTAATTCATAAATATTATAAAATAAAGACATTAAATTATAAACCTAACGCTACTAATTAATATATTAAAAACCACTCTCTAATAATCCCAATATAAGAGTTTATCTAAAACATCAATCTCCACGTCAAGTAAAATGACCCCAAAAATTATAACTCTATGGTGATTACAAAATTCAATATTAATTGGCATTAGAAGTAGTCAATTTGGACTTTTTTTGCTATCACTAGAATCAAGTTATATAATTTTTGGTCAAATTGCAGTTTTAAATTATTTAAATGATATTATAAATATAAAAATAGATTTAACAATTTTAAATACTTTTATTGTACTATTATGTTGCAATCTCAACAACTTATATTTATAGTTTCAATACAATTTATATTTGTAGTTTCAATGATTCCTCACCCACTTTTAAACAAAAATGATGAAACAAAAAATGAAAATATATTTAAATTTCAAAAAATTAAATGCTCATAAAAAAAGTTAATAACTGTAATTCAACCAAAATGGTTAATAAATTTAATTTAGTAAATTAATTTTAGTGATTTACTGAATTAACATTTATTTTTTTAACAAAAAAATATATTTTAATTTCTTTTAGTTAATAAATTTAATTTAGTAAATTAATTTTAGTGATTTAGTGAATTAACATTTATTTAAAAAAATATTTTAATTTCTTTTAGTTCTATTCATTATTATGAAGTCAATACATTGGAAGTTTCCATGGTTAGTAAATACCCTTTGGCAAGGAAGGTAGTGGGCAATTTCTTAACCACAACCGACGTTAGTTGGACGCCATTAAAGATGATTCTTCAAGTTTCTACTCTACAATAAATTAATATAATATAATATAATATATGTTTTGTAAGTTATTTCACTTGGGAGCCACATGACACATGCTTCCACATTCTTTTTCCATGTGTTATATAATCCTTAACCGGACCGGAGTTGATGGTTTCATTTTTGAGTAGTGGTCCAAAGAGCCGGTGATTTCATTCTGAGTAGTGGTTTTTCATCGATATTTTCTGGAGAGTGTCGTGGTTTCGAGTCCTGCGGAGGCAGCAGCAGCAGCTGGTTTGAAAGTAAAACGATGTGTGGAGGTGCTATCATCTCGGATTTTATTCCCGCCAATCGATCTCGGCGTGTCACTGCTAGGGATATATGGCCGGATTTCGACACGTTCGCTGAGTTCATCAATGGCGGAGCCGTGCCGCAATCCTTCAATAAGTCTGCCAGCTTCGACGATGGTTTCCCCGATTTCGACGAGGAATACAAGCAGAAGAATAAACCCAGCAAGGGTATTGTCAAGTCCAAGCAGGGATTTTCTTCAGGTAAGTTCTGAATGTTATCTATTTGTTTGCGTTTCAGAAATTGCTGTTGTTTCCTGGCGTTATGTTTTTGTTATTTGTTATTTTGACTTTGGTTGGGGTTTGAAGGTAGTGAAAGTGAGGCGATTCCTTCTTTGAAGGATTTCGAAGTGCCCGCAGCCAAGAGCGCGGGGAGGAAGAGGAAGAATGTGTACAGAGGTATCAGACAGCGTCCATGGGGAAAATGGGCTGCTGAGATTCGAGATCCCAGAAAGGGCGTCAGGGTTTGGCTTGGAACGTTCAATACGGCGGAGGAGGCCGCCAGGGCCTATGATGCAGAGGCCAAAAAGATCCGAGGTAAGAAAGCCAAGCTTAACTTTGCTGATGATTCGTTTTCTGTAAAAACGGACATTAGCAAGAAAGTGTCAGCGAAGAAAGTAAAGTCATGTGCAAAAAACCCTGATTTATTATTAGAGGGTTTCAATGTTAACAGTAAGGTAAAACCCTCATATTCTGCAAATCCTGATTTATTAGAGGGTTACAATATAAATAGGGAAGTAAAACCCTCTTTGAAGGATGTCTGCAGATCAGATCTGTCAATCTATGGCTACGATGATATGGAGTACGGGGACTCTGAGTTCTTAAAACCTGCTGCTTCATTTCAGAGCAATTCAAATGTATCCACAGTCCAATCTTCTGTGAATAACAATTTCAGCCAAACTTTGCAGAATTCGTGTTCTTGTGAGCTCTGTACTCACAACTATTCAGAGGCGAGCAATTTGATGCCCACTGCTTATGGCGATGCCGTAAATTTTGAACAGGTGAAATCTTCCCATCCAGGAGGTTATTTTGATTCTGATCATAGCAGCATGTCATTTGATGGGGCGCATATCCCATGTGTTCAAGAGACGAAAACCCCAGAAATTTCATCTGTATACGATGACGCAAATGAGTCTACCTTTGTGGACATTAAACCTCCGGTCGTTGGTGTTGTTAAAGACGGATCTGTGGATACACCTATTGAGGTCGAGGGTGGGACAGGTGAATGCTACAAAACAGATGATAGCATCGTGCAGTTTGAGTTTTCCAAAGAATTGTCTGCTCTGGAATCATATCTTGGGTTGTCAGTGGGTTCTAATCTTAAAGCAACTGCGGATCAATCAATGGAAGATGCGAGTCACGTTGCGAGCTCTTTCTCAGATGAGCAGTGTTCCCTGGAACCATGGATCTATGACGATCTGCCAATTTCAGGTTTAACTTATCCAAGCAGTCTTGGTTCTCCCTTCTAAGGCTTATTATAAAGTCATAACAAACAATCGGACTGGTGGTTTGAGTTTTTGATGCTGCAGGCCTTATGTGTAGCCTGTATAACTCGTGTTTTGCACTTTCTGTTCATGTTTTAAAATTTCTATTTATTTCTATTGTAAAGCCCCTCTTCCAAGGGCTGAAGACAGGATATAGTAGAATTCGTTATGTAGTAATTGGTTCTGAAACTTTTGGGTACTGCTACCTGTGGATTATTTAGTTACAGAGAATTGTGAAGAATCTCTGCAGATTTTTTTAAGATGTTATTTTTCCCATCTAATGACTAATCTAGTGGCTTGATGGAGGCCAGAATGGCCCCTGCAGAAAGCTGCAGAAGGCTTCAATCCAATGGCAATCCATCTGTCTAACTGGTTTGTAGTAGCGTATCTTAAAAAATCCTTCTTCATGGTATTATCACTTTTCTACCTAGATATGTATTCTCATTAGTTAGAGTTAGGGGCAAAAGTCATGTACATATAACCTGGAAACATGTCATTAAATTTTTTGCTCTCTGGACTCAAAGATGGGCACTCTTATCTGATTCCATGTATATGAATACCATCAATGGCACACACAGAAAGAGGAATGACAATAACAATACCTGCTTGGCTGTTTCCTGACAAATGCATGAGCACTTGCAAGCATGCTGTATGTTTTCTTGTTAATTTAGACTAAAGGGTTCATTTTTTTCAAAATGAGAATGGCACTTTTATCTGATTACGTGTATATGTCAATGCCCATGACACTGGCAGAAAGAAGAATATCAATAAGAATACTGGACTCTCTGTTCATGACCAACATTCTTTGATGCATGATCATTTGGAAGCATATCATTTGAGTTTTCTTGCAAATTTTAGTGATAGAACTTAGTATTTTATCGAAGGATGGAGCCAGGATCATGTTTTGATGCTAAATGCTTTCCTATTAGACTCTGAAAGGTTCCTCAGAATACATTTTTTTTTTTAATGTTAATTACTTAATTATGAGGATAAAAGTCCCAAATAATTTTGTTAGTAGTTAAAGGCTTACTGAAGATTAACTTCGCTGACCAAAGAGCTTAAGGAATGGAGTGATATTATGTGGTTTTAATAATCTGAACACTGGATGCGTAGCTTGCATAATATAGTTATTTTTTATTTGTAATTTACTCATCTATACTTCAATTCAACTATGTTTTTATGAACGTTTTTTATGAGTTTAATATGTTTTTTGGTCGAAAGTGAAGGTAAGTTTCAACAGCTCCCCGTTCTTCACGTCTGTTTTTAGCTGCTTGGTCTGTTGCAGATTTTCGTTTACTGCTTTAGGTGTAAATACTATGGCTTTCAAGTTTCAACTTATATGGATTCTGTTTCAACCAATTTGTAGTTGGCAAATATTATTCATTGTGCTAACCTTGGTATAGAAGTTGTGCATATCATAATGCTCAATTCTGAATTTCCCTTTGGATTTAGCTGCGGTTGAATCGCTTTTACATGGACACGGGTATGTGTAGTTTGGTGATCTGAAAAGATCTTTGAAGCACGTAGACACGGGTAAATGCTCCAATGGCTGGTTAATGTGTAGTTTGGTAATCTGAAAAGATCTTTGAAGCACGTAAATGGTTGGTATTTTTGTAATGGCTTCCTATTTTAGTTTTCTTCACGTCTGTTTTTAGCTGCTTGGTCTGTTAATGTGTAGTTTGGTGATCTGAAGATCTTTGAAGCACTTAAATGGTTGGTATTTTTGTAATGGCTTCCTATTTTAGTTTTCTTCACGTCTGTTTTTAGCTGCTTGGTCTGTTGCAGATTTTCGTTTTACTGCTTTAGTTGTAAATACTATGGCGTTCAACTTATGGATTCCATTTCAACCAATCTGTAGTTAGCAAATATTATTCATTGCGCTAACCTTGGTATAGCAGTTATGCATATCATATTGCTCAATGCTTACAATTTCCCTTTGGATTTAGCTTCGGTTGAATCTCTTTTACATAGACAAGGGTAAATGCTCCGATGGCTTTGTTAATGCGTAGTTTGGTGAATCTGAAAAGATCTTTCAAGCACTTAGATAAAACGGAATGGTTGGTATTTTCTAATGGCTTCCTATTTTAGTTTTCTTCACGTCTGTTTTTATCTGCTTGATCTGTTGCAGACTTTTATTTTACTTCTTTAGGTGTAAATACTATGGTTTTTCAACAGACATGGATTTCATTTCACCAATCTGTAGTTAGCAAGTATTATTTATTGCGCTAACCTTTGTTATAGAAGTTATGCATATCATGTGGACTTCATTTCACCAATCTGTAGTTAGCAAGTATTATTTATTGCGCTAACCTTTGGTATAGAAGTTATGCATATCATAATGCAATATTTTGACGATTTCCCTTTGGATTTAGCTGCAATATTTTGACAATTTCCCTTTGGATTTAGCTGCGGTTGAATCTCTTTTACGTAGACACGGGTAAATGCTCCGATGGCTTGTTAATGTGTAGTTTGGTGATTTGAAAAGATCTTTCAGGCACTTAAATAAAACGGAATGGTTGGTATTTTTCTAATGGCTTCCTATTTTAGTTTTCTTCCCATTCAAATCAAATATAAGATATGCCGTTTTGCGTACTTGTCGTCCTTACTGCAGGAATTGATCTTGCAAGTAAAGATCGTTGTGAATATCATTTTCATTGTGTAATGAGTATTGCCTTGGATTTGAAATTTGGGTAGTTCAGAGCCCAATTAGATTTTCTCATATTCGAATCATGCAATTGTGATCAATAGATGTTTGATAGAGGTATAGCAGTATGTTGGTATTTTCGTGCTTTTTACCCACTTTCAGGTTTTCATCCATTTATTGTTGCAGGAAGTGGTGTCATGAAATTTGCCCTAACTTTTAATTTCCGTGGTTTGAAACTTTAACTACACTCTCAGTTTCATGCCAAGTATTAACAAGCGACATCTGATAGCAATTACAATTTTCTCAAATTTGATTTTTGCCCAAGTATTATCAATAGAGATTTGAGGCTATGGCAGGATCTAAACCAAAATTATCTATTAACAAGAAACACCAAAATTATCTATTAACAAGAAACAATTTTCTCAAATTTGATTTTTGCCAAGTATTATCAATAGAGATTTGAGGCTATGGCACGATCTACACCAAAATTATCTATTAACAAGAAACACCAAAATTATTTATTAACAAGAAACAGTTTCATGCCAAGTATTATAAATAGACATCTGACAGCAATTACAATTTTCTCAGATTTGATTTATGCCAAGTATTATCAAATTATCTATTAACCAGAAACAGTTTCATGCCAGTATTATCAATAGACATCTGACAAAGTATTATCAATAGATATCTCACAGCAATTACAATTTTCTCAGATTTGATTTATGCCAAGTATTATCAATAGAGATTTGAGGCTATGGCAGGATTTAAACCAAAATGATCTATTAACAAGAAACATGACGAGATCAACAATAAATAGGAAGGCAATGAAATTGGAAAATTTCCACCGAGTTTGAGAATAACATTATGTTCTAGCATATGAGAAATTAACATCAGGTTTGGTTTGGTTGTCATGGTGGTAAGAGATGTAATGTAAATAGCTTAAAGTTGGGATTTGTGGCCATGATGACTCAATCGAAGGGTGAATGTAAATAGCTTAAAGTTGGGATCTGTGGCTATGATGACTCAATCGAAGGGTAAAGCCTTAATGACATGAACGTGGAGAAGTATTTCAAGAGAGATGCAATACACAAGTAGGAGACTCCGAGTCAAAATTAGTGTGTTAGGTGCGTCAAACTGTGAATTAAGTTTGGCGAGTTAGGTGGGTTAATATGATGTGTTTGGAATTAGGTTGGACATTTGTGCACAAATGAACCAATCAGATTTATGGTTGGAAAAACCATTAGGTTAGACTATTGGTGTACACCATCAATCGAATTTGTGGTTGGCAGAATCATTAGGTTAGACATTGATGCACACAACTTATTGGTGTGGTTTTTGAGACTACTAAAAAACACCATTACACCATTAAGCAAGGACACGTACTTGAATATGAATCAAGGTGTATATTGTCAAATTCATAATAATGCTTCATTAATGAAGAATTACCTTCATAATAATGCATTCATTGATGAAGAATTAGCTAGAATGAGTGGTCTAGAGAGTTTGAGAAATTATTGAATCCAAGACAAAAACAAAGAAATTTAATTCGCAAATATAAGTAATAAAACTATACTTCATAAAGAACGCATTTAAATTATTTCACAAAAAGGGTTTTCACAACATTCTCACACTATAACTAAATCCCAACTTGGTAAACATGGAGAAAGGGAGAGGGTTCCCCTGAGTTGAATATGAATTGACTTTATAGGTTTTAGTTGAGTCTAATCCCATCATCCCATCCTCCCATCCAGTTGTAGGAGGATCTTATTGTATGCATGATCATGCTCTATAAGAGCCTCACTCGTTAATGTCATCATTTTCCAGTAAAGATCCAAGGTTCTGTGATATTCAATGTTTCTTGATTGTGTGTTAAAGATCCAAGGTTCTGTGATATTCAATGTTTCTTGATTGTGTGTTAAAGATCCAAGGTTCTGTGATATTCAATGTTTCTTGATTGTGTGTTGCCTGGATCCGTCACCAAGGTTGGATATCTCTACCAATTTCTTCATAAAAGTATGACAATGTTGCAGACAGACCTCTTCCCCTACCTCATCTATTTTTCTTTGAATGTGCTCAAGGATCTGAGTACAATAGATAGAGGCTAAATATCGAGCCCTTTTCAAATCCCTTGGCTGGGTAATCCTTCCCTTGCCCCCACAACTACACCTACGACACCCTCTCGTTGGCATTACTATCAAAATGAGAGGGACTAGACTATTATGCCAAAACGAGAAAGGAAACCCAAATACTATTGGACTAGGGTAAGAGAGAGTGAGGACTCCCTCTGCTGGACTAAATCCTTACGACCCCACAATTATAAATAAGGCATCCATACACACATTAAAAATACACATGGTAGGTCAATCATAATCAAGATATTCTTTATGATGGTCAATCTATGATGAGAAAAGAAACATAGGCTTAGAAACAAAAAGAAAATTTAATAGTAACAAATAAGACACTCAATCAAATCCTTAATTGGAATTAAATTGAATTCAAATAAATAAATTGAGATTGAAATGAAAAAACAACTACAATAAATACCACACCATCCATGTAATGAACAGAAGATGTACCTTGGGAAACCTAGTTAGAATGTGATGAAATTTTTCCTTCTCAGATATGAAATGCAAATATAAAGATGGATTAACTCACTATGAAGTTGGTATATAATTATTGCTTATATGGCTACTATTATATGATCGTCTACTTCCTCTGTTATTTTAATGTTATCCCACCCCCTTGCCATGCTCAACCATGGAATAATAATCAATACAAAAAGAATGGAAACCATCTCTTTCCTCGCAACATAGTATTTAACACATCTTAGTATCCATCTAAGGTTAGTGTTAAGCTTTTTGCATTCTCAACTCCTTATTAGGATTAGGGTTTTGGAACCTTTAGGATATGTTGAAAGTCCACATGTGACCGAATCCGTGCACGTGAATAATGGGTGTTGACATATGTTTAGAGGGATTTCACCCTGCACAAAGTAGAGATCCTTGACAAGTGGGTTGTGTCCTCACTAATAGACAGAGTATCATGAATTGATTCTACAACTTTACGTAATTATTATATTGAACCAAAAAAAGGTGAAAGGTACGCCCAAGATGGATGGCTTACA
Source organism: Larix kaempferi (assembly GCA_027924585.1). Taxonomy (NCBI): domain Eukaryota; kingdom Viridiplantae; phylum Streptophyta; class Pinopsida; order Pinales; family Pinaceae; genus Larix; species Larix kaempferi. The sequence goes on from BSBM01000806.1 coordinate 9,071,758, forward strand.
ATTTTAGAAGCATGTTTTTTTCCTTTTTTGTGCAAACTGGGCCACAACAACCTTCAATAACACCTTTCTACAACACCTTCACATGATAAACATCATCACCTTCTCTAACACTTTTTGAAAAATACAAATTCAATTTGAAGTTTATATATGTAACTGACTCTAGAAAAAATAACCACAATTCAAAAATATAATCAACATTAACAATGTCACTAAATTGTGGGGGAAGATAGATCTATTGATTCAATGTAAGAATTACAACAAATTTAGGGTTACTTGATATCTACAACTAGTGGCTCCTCACCAAAGTTCAAGATCCTTCGACCCTCGCCATGTATTAAATCCATCCTTAACCTTGATAACCAAAAATATTATAAGAGCAAGGTAAGCCTAAGGTGGACTTGGACCTCACTAAAGAAGGGACTATACATTGAACTAGAGGGTTCATAAAAGGAAATGGGTTGCAAAACAAGGCAATAACAATTTACACAAAAAATTCTCTAGCATATAAGGTTACTTTCATACATAGGGTTCTTGGTACTTTGTCCCAACCACTTGCCTCATTTTCATGTGGTGATGAAGAATTTAATTTAGTCGGGAAGGGAGATCAACGCTCGCCAGATGGAAGGCATCCACAATCTTTTCTCATAGAGATGTTTTTATTGAGATTTTTTATTTATTTAAATTTTATGCCATTTTTATTATGCCAACAACTTTCTAAGGGGATGCTAGTGAGGTCTCACCTATTTCTAGTGCAAAACTGGTGAGAATAAGATAACATCGGCTAGAGATTATGTGCGTAAAATGATTTAGGGTGAATCTCATCCATCTTGATCAAGGGGTGACCAAAAATGGTATAACCTATGCCTCCTAATGTGTGAGGGTAGAAGAGCAATGAATGACCAAAATACAATATAAAAGGTTAGGAAGGATTCGACAAGTGAAAAAGAGCGAATTCTGAAGAACCTATGATTAAGAAGGCCCTTGCAAACAAAACCCAAGCAACAGATACTCAAGATTTTCCAAGGTGGGCATATCCATGCTTAGAGGTAAAATAAGTATGGCATCCCCATCTACACTATGGATCCATGAGAAATGTATATAAATCTCAAGAGCTTGGCCATAAAATATGCATAGTGGATCCATGCTAAATTAAAAGACTATAGCCACAATCAAATACATAGTGGATCTATGTGTCAACACACACTAGGAGAACAATTGAAATTGTCGACATTGTTAACTAGATCTTCCATGATACCAATGCAAAATATGATAGTGGTAGTGTATAATAAACTCAGGCACATACCAAAAAGTGATGCAACTAATCCCAATGTCTTCAATCCAAATATGTTACGATATCCATTTCTATGCCATGTTGATAGGTGAGGTGAAGTTGAACATGGGAAGAACCATATGATCACTAGTCATTGTTTATACCATTTGATATATGAAAGGTAACCCGTCAATGATGATAATGGGCAGTGAGGTAGATAATATATTGTAGTATGCATGAATAAATGTGCTAAAGAAAACACCTATAGAATAAATCAATCAGGGGTCATTAACGTATACTCATTATTGATTGCGAGTTAACTTGCCACTGATGTGCACAAACCCCAAGGTACTGCAAATGTCTCTAAATATTGTTCCTAAAGCAAATGAGTTGGTGTGAGTAGGAAGAGATCCATTGAAAGGAGGGCATTAAGCCATCTCCCCTCAAACAACATGAAAAAGTAATAAAAAAACATGAATTGATTTGAAGGTCTTGGACAATAATTAGAAATAACACACCATTGATTACGCCCTTTGTATGCACCAAATGAGAGTAGTGCATGAAAAATACTTTTTGAAAAACAACCAAATAATGAAAATCACTAATAGAGACAAGAAATTCCACTAATAATGAAAATGGAATCCGAGATAGGACACAAATCTTACTATGTGAATAAAGGTCTTACCTTCAAATACAAGGGAAATCACTCGATCATCAACTAATGATGTCAAATGTCATTTTTAGAACACAATGAAACCCACCAATCATAAAAGTAAGTATCAAGGTGCTAAAAAACTCTATTTCTATCACCCAAAGCAATGTGTGTAGATGATAGGAGAAGACTCACCATTGAGAAGGAAACAATGAATCCTTCCACACCGGCATGAGGGAAAAGCAATGTATGTGATGATGTAATGAAACAACTTGTCATCGAGAAGGAAAACACTATATGGTTAAAAGTATCCAAGGAATGGACAACATAAGCTAAAATATCCCTTAAAGATTAGCATCACATATTGAATGACTTGGGTAGCTATTGAACCAATGACATAATCGCACAACACATGACACATTGAGGATTCTAGATAAAGATTGTAAGATAAACTAGTAGGAAGAGAATAAAATTTTCATGATAGATAATTACTAAAATAAAACAATAATTACCCCAACGATTAAGGAATTGACTCAAAATAGGTGCATGTGTTCAACATCAACACTAACTTGCTGCCATATACGACTTGAATTATAACATATATTGATTCTCCCCCCTCTCTTTTTATAAATAATTTATTTTATATTTTTTATATTATAAATCCTAAAAAAGAAGAAATTAATTCCATCATATAGTGGAGGAGAGTGTCACAAGGTGTGTAATTAAGCTCCAATCCTACAACACATACCTATGGAAAAACAATGCCAAAAAGATAATGTGCAGGATTTGTACACTCATAAGTGTGTCTCCCCTAGGGTTTGTTAGATTTTAAGATAGAAGTATAATTTAATTTTATTTGCAGTGGAAACAAATAAGGATCACTGAAAGAATAACCATGCACAAAAACAAAAAGACACAAAGATTTATCCCGGGAAACCGCGAGGGAGAAAACCCAACAACCTTTTCTTATTTAGAGATATCGGTTCAAGATACAAGTACAACTAGATATATAAGAGTGATTTGATACAATAAATATCACATAGAAGAATAATCCCAAAGAAAGAAACCCCAGAAATTGTCTTCTCCTTGCTTGAGCGAACCTCTCCCTTACTTTAGCGAATTTGCTTGATGTGAAAATGAATGAGGTGTCACTTTATTTATACTTGACTTGAGGTTGACCTTTTCTTGCAATGGGTCTGACTTGTCTTCCTTGCATGGGTCGAATTCTCTTTTAGCATAATAAAATATAATTTATTATTATTTTCTTTTGGGATGACTTGGTGTGAGGATGCCTTCGGCGGTTACAACACCAACACTCCCTCTTAGCTAGGGAGGCATCATCATGCTAGAACACATATGGATATCATCTAAACATCATGGCTTGTCTTGAACATCTTGTCATCATAAGGAAGGTCTTCCGACACAACTCAACCCATCGAGAAGTGTCATCAACTCAACTCAGTTCCACGAGGAGTCAACACCTCAACCTAGTCCATCGGGGAGTCAACATGTAATAACATGTAACAACTCAACTCAGTCCATTGAGGAGCCAACAACTCAACCCGGTCCATCGGGGAGTCAACATGCAACAACATGTAACAACTCAACTCAGTCTATCGAGGAGTCAATAGCTCAACCCAGTCCATCGGGGAGTCAACATGCAACAACATGTAACAACTCAACTCAGTCCATCGACGAGTCAACAACTCAACCTAGTCCATTGGCGAGTCAACATGCAACAACATGTAACAACTTAACCTAGTCCATCAGGGAGTCAACATGAAACTGCGTGTAACAACTCAACTCAGTTCATCGAGGAGTCAACAGCTCAACCCAGTCCATCAGGGAGTCAACATGCAACATCATGTAACAACTGAACTTAGTCCATCGAGGAATCAACAACTCAACCCAATCCATCAAGTAGTCAACATGTAGCAACCAACTCCCTCTCTCTTCCTTTCAAAGGAAAAGTCACACCAGAATGTCTCATTGATACTGCAACATCAATCCTCCCTCTCAACGAGGGAGACATTCTCCACTATTCCAAGCCGATCATGAGAGTACACAAACTTTGCCCTGGAAGAGGCTTGGTGAGAATGTCGACAGTTTGATCATCAATAAAGATATATCGAAGCTAAAATGCTCCCTTCTATACCATGTCTCTGAATAGTAATCAAGGTGTCTATTGTCAAATTCATAATAATGCATTCATTAATGAAGAATTACCTAGAATGCGTGGTCTAGAGGGTTTGAGAAATTATTGAATCCAAGACAAAAACAAAGAAATATAATTTGTAAACATAAGTAATAAAACTCTACTTTATAAAGAATGGATTTAAATTATTTCACGAAAAGGGTTTTCACAACATTCTCACACTGTAACCAAATCCCAACTTGGCAAACATGCAAAAACGGAGAGGGTTCAAGGCATCCATCCACACATTAAAAAAACACATGGGTAGGTCAATCATAGTCAAGATATTCTTTATGATGGTCAATCTTTAATGACAAAAGAAAGAGGCTAAGAAACAAAAAAGAAGATTTAAAGGCAACAAAGAAGACAGTGTGTAAAATCCTTAATTGGAATTAAATTAAATTGCAAATAAATGATTTTTATATGTAATTGTTAATGGATTATATTAAAATTGTAGTTAAATAAAATTTGAATAATTTTTTTTTTAAATTTATATATATGTTATTATTAATTAATTATATTTTTATAAAAAAAGAAAAATAGTGAAAGAGTGGGAGAAAGGGGACAATGAAAACTACAATCAGATGCAAACTGAATGGATCTAGGAAAGGTTTGGAGATTACAAGTCTAATTACCAGTGGATTTGTATGGATTTGTATTAAAAGTTCATCGTAAAGTGTCTCAAAGTGAAAAATCATGTATGATCCTTAGTGTAGGATTTGCATTAAGTGGTCAACCTTGCCACACATTAGAATAACAATTTGGCAACATGGGGAAAATGTGCTTATATCTCAGTCACATAGTTCCAAATCTATAATGCAATCATTCTTAAACTTGTTGCACTACCTTGACACATGCTTTTGGTCAAGACCCTCACAACCTTGTTTAGTGTAGGGGAGATGGAATGGATGGATAACTCAACCAACAATTATATGTTGGATCCTCACAATCATAAAAATATCATCATTTTTCTATTTCTTCTTCTTCTTGTTTAGTGTAGGGGAGATGGAATGGATGGATAACTCAACAAACAATTATATGTGGGATCCTCACAATCATAAAATAATCATCCTTTTTCTATTTCTTCATCTTCTTGACATTTGTGCACTTATATAATTTTAAATATGAATATCTATGAGATATTGAAAGCTTTGTATTCCCTTGACTATATTATTTATACCTCATCTTTAGATTGTATGAAGGATAACTAAGGGAAATGGTTGATAGATTGATAGTTGCATTGTTTGATCTACAAATTGTCATGGATATTTTCCACTATAATAGTTGGTCACAATATATCTTACAAGTTTATGCAAAATCTTTACTATGCATTGTTTATTTAGGTTTAAAATTTAATATTATATGTTTAACTCTCAAAATATTGAAATAAATTGAGATTGAAATGAGAAAACAACTAAAACAAATACCACACTATCCATGCAATGAACAAACGATGTACCTTGGGAAACCTAGTTAGTATGTGAGGAATTTTTTCCTTCTCAGATATGAAATGCAAATATAAAGATGGATTAACTCACCATGGAGTTGGCATAGAGATTATTGCTTATATGACTACTATAGGATCTTTTACTTCCTCTGTTATTTTAATATTATCCACTCTCTTGCCATGCTCAACTATTGAATAATAATCAATACAACGAGAATGGAAACCATCCCTTTCCTCACAACATAGTATTTAACATGTCTTAGTATCCATCTAAGGTTTGTGTTAAGGTTTTTGCATTCTAAACTCCTTATTAGGATTAGGGTTTTGGAACCTCTAGGATATGTTGAAAGTCCACATGTGACTAGATCCAGGCATTTGAATAATGAATGGGTGTTGACATATGTTTAGAGGGATTTCACCCCTTTACAAAGTGTAGATCCTTGACGAGTGGGTTGTGTCCTCACTAATAGAGATAGTATCATGAATTGATTCTACAACTTTACTTAATTCTTATATTGAACCAAAAAAAGGTGAACGGTAGGCAAACGAAGGATGACTTACAATTTTAGAAGCATGTTTTTGCCTTTTTTTGCAAAGTGGGCCACAACAACCTTCAATAACACCTTTCTACAACACTTTCACATGTACAAACATCATCACCTTTCTCAAACACTTTTTGAAAAATACAAATTCAATTCAAAGTTCATATATGTAACTAAATCTAGAAAAATTAACCACAATTCAAAAATATAATCAACATTAACAATGTCACTAAATTGTGGGGGGATGGGAGGGTGTGGGGGGTGAAGATAGATCTATTGTTTCAATGCAAGAATTACAACAAATTTAGGGATACCTAATATCTATAACTAATGGCTCCTCACCAAAGCTCAAGATCCTTCTAGGGGTCGGCGGGGGGGGGGGATAAGATAGATCTATTGTTTCAGTGAAAGAATTACACCAAATTTAGGGATACCTAATATCTAAAGCTAGTGGATCCTCACCAAGGCTCAAGATCCTTTGACCCTCTCCATGTATTAAATAAATCCTTAACCTTGATAGACAAAAATATTATAAGAGTAAGGTAAGCCTGAGGTGGACTTGGACCTCACTGAAGAAGGGACTATACATTGAACTAGAAGGTTCACAATAGGAAATGGGTTGCAAAACAAGGCAATAACATTTTACACATAAATTTGTCTAGCATATAAGGTTACTTTCATACATAGGTTTCTTGGTACTTTGTCCCAACCACTTGCCTCATTTTCATGTGGTGATGAAGAATTTAATTTAGTCGGGAAGGAAGATTAGTGCTAGCCAGATGGAAGGCATCCACATTCTTTTCTCATAGAGGTGTTTTTATTGATAGTGTTTATTTATTTAAATTTTATGCCATTTTTATTACACTAACAACTTTCTAAGGGGATACTAGTGAGGTCTCACCTATTTCAAGTGTAAAACTCGTGAGAATAAGATAACAAAAGCTAGAGATCCTATGGGATATAGGGTGAATCTCATCCATCTTGGACAAGAGGTGACCAAATATGGTATAGCCTATGCCACCTAATGTGTGAGGGTAGAAGAGAAATGAATGACCAACATACATTATAAAAGGTTAGGAAGGATTCAACAAGTGAAAATGAGTGAATTCCCAAGAGCCTATGATCAAGAAGGCACCTGCAAACAAAACCCAAGCAACATATACTCAGGCTTTTCCAAGGCCGTGGGCATATTCATGCTTAGAGGTAAAATAAGTATGGCTTCCACATCTACACTATGGATCCATGAGAAATGCATATAAATTGCAAGATCTTGGCCACAAAATATACATAGTGGATCCATGCTAAATTAAAAGACTATAGCCACGATCAAATACATAGTGGATCTATCTGTCAACACACACTAGGAGAACAATTGAAATTGTCAATATATTTGTTAACTAGATCTTCCATGATACCAATGCAAAATATGATAGTGGTAGTGTATAATAAACTTAGGAACATACCAAAAAGTGATGCAACCGATCCCAATGTCTTCAATCCAAATATGTTACGATGTGCATTTCTATGCCATGTTGATAGGTGAGGTGAAGTTGAAAATGGGAAGAGCCATTTGATCACTAGTCATTGTTGTATACCATTCATATATGAAAGGTAACCCATCAATGATGATAATGGGCAGTGAGTTAGATAATATATTGTAGTATGTGTGAATAAATGTGCTAAAGAACACCTATAGAATAAATCAATCAGGGGTCATTAAGGTATACTCATTATTGACTATGAGGTAACTTGCCACTGATGCCCACAAACCCCAAGGTACCGCAAAGGTATCTAATTCTTGTACCCAAATCAAATGAGTTGGTTTGAGTAGGAAGAGATCCATTAAAAGGAGGGCATTAAGCCATCTCCCCTCAACAACATGAGAAAGTATTAAAAACATGATTTGATTTGAAGGTCTTGGACAATAATGGGAAATAACACATCATTGAGTAAGCCCTTTGTATGCACCAAACGAGTGTTGGTTGTGGAGCCAGATATTCGAGTCTCATAGATGATATTGTCTTAGCCGTGCACCCCGGAGGACTGTACACCCATTCTGCATTTTTTGGGGCTGTTTTCTCCAGCTGTTTTGTGGGCCCATGGTTTTGGGTATCCAGTGGTATTTTTCCCATTGTATTTTCCCTATAAAAGAAAGACATTGTAATACGGCTAGGGCAAGATGTAGTAGGTTTTATGCATTGTAAAGATCTCTAATATCAGGAGAGAGACTGTGAGAGAGTGAAGAGGAAGTGCAGCGGCTGTGCTGCAGGTTGTATCCCTTCACCTTGCTGGATGGTAATAATAAGGACTGGCAAATTCAATGTGGATGTAGCCCAAGTTGGGGTGAACCACGATATATCTGTGTCTCTCTTGTAATGTGTGTGTGATTATATTTGCATTTCTATTTATTGTTATTGCTCTGCGATCCTGTTTTTCTAAAAATTGGTATCAGAGCCAAAGGTCTATTTGGCAGATAAACCCGCAGGAAGCTAGGGTTTTTGGTTCGAGTGGGAGCAATGGAGGAAGAAGGAAAGTTTAAGGTCAAGAAGTTTAACGGCCAAAACTTCCAGTTATGGAAGATGCAAATGGAGGATTATCTATACCAAAAGGATCTATTCCTACCGTTGGGAGGAAGAGAAAAGTAGCCAGCGGCCATGAAGGATGAAGAATGGGAGGTTCTTGACAGAAAGGCTCTGGGAACAATACGGCTGAGCCTGGCTTCGTCGGTGGCTTTCAATATCTCAAAAGAAACGACAATGAACGATTTGATGAGCGCACTGGGTAAGCTGTATGAAAAACCCTCGGCCTCCAACAAGGTATTTCTAATGAAGCATTTATTTAATATGAAGATGTCTGAAGGTGGATCTGTTATTGATCATTTAAATGAGTTTAATACGGTTACAAATCAGCTAAGTTCTGTAAGTGTGAACTTTGATGATGAGGTTAGGGCTCTTCTAATCGTGTGTTCATTGCCAGAAAGCTGGAATAGCTTGGTCATGGCTGTAAGTAACTCTGTCTCTGGTTCAAACACCTTGAAATTTGATGATGTTATTGGTGTTATTCTTAGCGAGGAATGCGAAGAAAAAGCACAGATGAGACATCAGGTAATGTGTTGACCATGGAGAGTAGGGGAAGACAAAAGGAGAGAGGAAAGAGCTAAGGTAATCGTGGCAAGTCTAAAACGGGCAGATCCAAGTCCAGACTGGGAAAAATAGAGTGTTGGAACTGTGGAAAGAAAGGACATTCGAAGAAAGATTGCAAATATCTAAAGAAGAAAGGAGATGCACAGAAGGAAACTACCTAGGAAGCAAATGTAGCAGGTGATGTGTTACAAGATGCTTTGATTCTTGCATTAGATAATACTAGTGATTATTGGGCAGTAGATTCAGGAGCTTCATGTCATGCTACACCCCATAAGAAATACTTTCATGAGTATGTTCCTGGCGATTTTGGACATGTTTTATTGGGGGATGATGAGCCATGTAAAATTGTTGGAATGGGTAAGGTATGGATAAAAGTTAAGAATGGAATTGACTGGCTGTTGAAAGATGTTAGGCATATTCCTGCTATGAAAAGAAATCTGATCTCAACAGGGCAGTTGGGAGATGGCGGCTGTCTATCTACATTTGGAGAAAAGTGGTGGAAGATCACTAAATGATCAATGGTGATAGCAAAAGGAGACAAGATAGGTACGTTGTATTTATGTCCTCATAATACTGACCATTCTATCTGTTTAGCTTCCACAGGAACAGATACAACATTGTGGCATCATAGGCTTGGCCACATGAGTGAGAAGGGGATGCAGATTCTCCACTCAAGGAAGTTGCTACCAGATTTGAAGCAAGTAAGTTTGGAATTATGTGAAAACTGTGTTTATGGAAAACAGAAGAGAGTTAGATTTCTCAGGGTTGGGAAACAGAAGAAGAATGAAAAGTTAGAGCTAGTGCATACAGATGTATGGGGACCGGCTCAGGTACAATCTCTTGGTGGCTCTCATTATTATGTTACATTTATTGATGATGCAACTAGGAAAACTTGGGTTTATTGCATTAGACATAAATCTGATGTGTTTGCTAGTTTTAAGAAGTGGAAAGCTTTGGTTGAGAATGAGATAGGGAAAAGGTTGAAGTGTCTCAGATATGATAATGGAGGTGAGTACTGCGGCAGGGAGTTTGATAGTTACTGTTCATACCATGGGATTCGTAGAGAGAAGACAGTCCCAGGAACACCACAAGAAAATGTTGTGTCAGAAAGGATGAACAGAACGATCATGGAGCGTGCAAGGTGTATGAGACTGCATGCAAGGTTGCCCTTACAGTTTTGGGCAGATGCTGTAAATACTGTTGTTTATTTAATAAACTGAGGACCTTCAAGTGCCTTGGATGGTGGTATTCCAGAGGAGGCATGGACAGATAAAAAGGTAAACTACTCATTTCTGAGAACGTTTGGTTGTGAAGCATTTGTCCATATTGATAAAGAAAATAGAACAAAGCTTGAAGCTAAATCCAAGAAATGTACCTTTATTGGATATGGGGTTGATGAATTTGGTTATCACTTATGGGATTATGAAAATAACAAAATCATGAGGAGTGGAGATGTGATATTCAATGAAAAGGTCATGTATACAAATCAGTTGCAGGAAAAAAAACAGGAAAAGGAAACCATAGAGTACACAGTACTTGATGAAATTCAAGAAAATGAAGTTCCAAAGGTGCCAGAAAATCAAGAACAATAGCAAGTACCTGAAACTCCTGCAACTACAAGAAGATCTACCAGGTTAAGTAGACTCCCTGAACGATACTCTCCTTCAATGTATTATTTGTTGATGACTGATTCTGGTGAACCAGAATGTTATGAAGAAGCAATGCAGGTGGAAACTAGAAAGAAGTGGGAGCAAGGCATGAATGAGGAGATGGACTCATTGGTAGGAAACCCGACTTGGGATCTGGTTCAGTTGCCTGCTGGTAAAAGAGCATTGCAGAACAAATGGATTTACAGGTTGAAGGAAGAAGAAGGAGGTAAGAAGCGGTACAAGGCCAGACTGTTGTAAAGGGATTTGCACAAAAGAAAGGTATTGATTTTGATGAAATATTTTCTCCTGTTGTTAAGATGACTTCAATTAGGACTATCTTAAGTCTAGTGGCGGTAGAAGATTTGCATCTTGAACAGTTAGATGTAAAAACAACCTTTCTCCATGGGGATTTGAAGGAAGATATATATATGCAGCAACCATAAGGGTATGACGTCAAAGGTAAGGAGAACTTGGTATGCAGGTTGAAAAAGAGTTTGTATGGATTGAAGCAAGGTCCAAGGCAGTGGTATTTAAAATTTGACAGGTTTATGACAAAACAAGGTTATAGTAGATGTCATTTTGACCACCGTGTTTATTTCAAGAAGCTAGACAATGAAAGATATATTATCTTGTTATTGTATGTGGATGACATGCTTGTTGCAAGGTCTAACATGTAGGATATAAATGTACTCAAAAGGAAGCTAGCTAATTCATTTGCGATGAAGGATTTGGGTGCTGCAAAGCAAATCCTTGGTATGAGAATAACAAGAGACAGGAAAAATCGCAAAATGACATTGTCTCAAGGTGAGTACATACAAAAGGTGTTGGAGAGGTTCAGAATGCAGAATGAAAAACCAGTTAGTACACCTTTGGCCAGCCATCTCAGTCTAAGTAAGGAAATGTGTCCCGAGACACAGGAAGAGACAGATTACATGTCCAAGATTCCCTATCAATCAGCAGTTGGCAGCTTGATGTATGCCATGGTGTGCACAAGACCAGATATTGCACAAGCAGTGGGAGTTGTGAGCAGATATATGAACAATCCAGGTAAAGAACATTGGAGGGCAGTACAATGGATTCTCAGGTATTTGAGAGGTACCACCACTTAGGCATTATGTTTTGGAGGTTCAGACACTGTTCTATAGGGATATGTTGATGCAGATATGGCAGGTGATAAGGATAGTAGGAGGAGCACCACAGGGTATGTGTTTACTGTAGGTGGAACATCAGTAAGCTGGATTTCAAAACTGAAGAAGGTTATTTCACTTTCAACAATGGAAGCATATTATGTTGCTATTACAGAGGCTAGTAAAGAGATGATTTGGTTGCAGAGGTTTATGGAGGAAGTGGGTAAGAAGCAGAAGGATAGCAGGTTGTATAGTGACAGCCAGAGTGCCATTCATCTTGCAAAGAACTCAGCATTCCATTCCAGGACTAAACATATACAGCTCAAGTACCATTTCATACGCTCTGTTTTGGAAGATGAACTGTTGAAAGTGGAAAAGATACATACTAGCCAGAATCCTGTAGACATGTTCACAAAGGTAGTGACCAGAGAGAAACTGAGTTCTTGCTTGGTTTCAGTTAGCCTTCTAGCATGAAGGTGAAGAGGAAAAATTTGCCAAGTCCAAGTCCAGCAAGTGTAGTAGCGGTGGAGTTGCTGTGATCAGTCTCAAAATGGGAGATTGTTGGTTGTGGAGCCAGATCTTCCAGTCTCATAGATGATATTGTCTTAGCCGTGCACCCCGGAGGACTGTACACCCATTCTGCATTTTTTGGGGCTATTTTCGCCAGTTGTTTTGCGGGCCCATGGTTTTGGGTATCCTGTGGTATTTTTCCCATTGTATTTTCCCTATAAAAGAAAGACATTGTAACACGGCTAGGGCAAGATGTATTAGGTTTTATGCATTGTAAAGATCTCTAAGATCAGGAGAGAGATTGTGAGACAGTGAAGAGGAAGTGCAACGGCTGTGCTGCAGGTTGTATCCCTTCACCTTGCTGGAGGGTAATAATAATAAGGACTGGAAAATTCAGTGTGGACATAGCCCAAGTTGGGGTGAACCACGATATATCTGTGTCTCTCTTGTAATGTGTGTGTGATTATATTTGCATTTATGTTTAGTGTTATTGCTTTGCGATCCTGTTTTTCTAACAATGAGAATAGTGCATGAAAAATACTGTTTGAGAAACAACCAATAATGAAAATCACTGATAGAGACAAGAAATTCCACTAATAATGAAAATGGAATCCGAGGTAGGACACACATCTTACTATGTGAATAAATCTCTTGCCATCGAATACAATGGAGATCACTCAATCATCAACTAATGATGTCATATGTCATTTTTGGAACACAACGAAACCCACCAATCATAAAAGTAAGTATCAAGGTGCTAAACAAATCTAATTTTATATCCCAAAGCAATGTGTTGTAGATGATAGGAGAAGACTCATCAATGAGAAGTAAATAATGAATCCTTCCGCACTAGCATGAGGAAAAAGCATTGCATGTGATGATGTAATGAAACAAATTGTCATAGAGAAGGAAAACACTATATGGTTAAAAGTATCCAAGGAATGGATGAAATAAGATAAAATATCCCTTAAAGTTTAGCATCACATATTGAATGACTTGAGTAGCTATTGAACCAATGACATAATCCCACAACACATGATGCATTAAGGATTCTAGATAAAGATTGTAAGAGAAACCAGTAGGAGGAGCATAAAATTATCATGATAGATAATTCCATAACAATAATTATCCCAACTATTAAGGAATTGACTCAAAATAGGTGCATGTGTTCAACATCGACACTAACTTGCTGCCATCTAAGACTTGAATTAGAACATATATTGATTCTCTCCCCCCTCTCTTTTTATAAATAATTTATATTTGTATTTTTCGTATTATAAATCCTAAATAAGAAGAAATAATTCCATCATATAGTGAAGGAGAGTGTTGCAAGTTGTGTAATTATGCTCCAATCCCAGAACACATACATATGGAAAAACAATGCCAAAAAGATAATGTGCAAGATTTGTACACTCATAAGTGTGTCTCCCCTAGGGATTGTTAGATTTTAAGATAGGAGTATAATTTTATTTTATTTGCAGCGGAAAAAATAAGGATCATTGAAAGAATAACCATTCGCAGAAACATAAAGACACAACGATTTATCTTGGGAAACCACAAGGGAGAAAACCCAACAACCTTTTCTTATCCAGAGATATCAGTTCAAGATACAAGTATAACCATATATATTAGAGTGATCTGAGACAAGAAAGATCACATAGAAGAATAATCCCAAAGAAAGAAACCCCGGAAATTGTCTTCTCCTTTCTTGAGCAAACTTCTCCCTTACTTGAGCAAATTTGCTTGGTGTGAAAATGAATGAGGCATCACTTTATTTATACTTGACTTGAGGCAGACATTTTCTTCCATTGGGGCTGACTTGTCTTCCTTGCTTATGTCGAATTCTCTTCTAGCATAATAAAAACAATTTATTATTCTTTTCTTTTGGGTCGACTTGGTGTGAGGATGCCTCACGTGACTACAACACCAACACTTCATATTAGCTAGGTAGGAATCATCATAATAGAACACATATGGATATCATCTAAACATCATGGATTGTATTGAACATCTCATCATCATAAGGAAGGTCTTCCGACACTATTCAATCCATCGAGAAGTGTCATCAACTCAACTCAATTCATCAAGGAGTCAACAACTCAACCCATTCCATTGGGGAGTCAACATGTAATAACATGTAACAACTCAACTCAGTCCATCGAGGAGTCAACAACTCAACCCAGTCCATCGAGGAGTCAACATGCAATAGCATGTAACAACTCAACTCAGTACATCAAGGAGTCAACAACTCAACCCAGTCCATCAAGGAGGCAACATGCAACAACATGTAACAACTCAATTCAGTCCATCGAGGAGTCAATAAATCAACCTAGTCCATCGTGGAGTCAACATCGAACAACATGTAACAACTCAACTCGGTCAATTGAGGAGTCAACAAATCAACCCAGTCCATTCGGGAGTTAACATGCAACAACTTGTAACAACTCAAATCAGTCCATCGAGGAGTCAACAACTTAACCCAGTCCATTGGAGAGTCAACATGTAGCAACCAAATCCCTCTCTCTTCATTTCAAAGGAAAATTCACACCATTCTCCCTATCTCAGGGAGAATGTATCACGGATATTGCGACATAAATCCTCCCTCTCAATGAGGGAGACATTCTCCACTACTCCAAGCCGGTCATAGAAGTACACAAACTTCGCCTTGGGAAGAGGTTTGGTGGAATTTCGACAATTTGATCATCAGTAGAGATATATTGGAGTTGATCTGCTCCCTTCTGTACCATGTCTCTGATGTAATGGCACTAGATCTCAATATGGTTTGACTTATCATGAAATACCTCATTCACTAACATTTGCACACAACTGTGGTTTTACAGTGAATCAAAATCGTCTCTAGCATTTGACCAAACAATCCGGAAAGGAGTTTCCAAATCCATACTGCTTCGTTTGCTACAAGACACAATGCCATATACTCATCCTATGATGTACTGAGTTCCATTTAGGTATGCTTCCTTCTACACAAGGAAATCATGGCAGATCCCAAACTAAAGCACCTCTCAGAGGTGCTCTTCCCGTTTGCAATTCTCCCTGCCCAGTCAGTATAAGATTTGAGCATTCATAGATCTAGATGCAAAAGCTAGCAAGATATTATGATTAAATCAAGCAAGAATAGTTGTGAAATAATTAACATGAACCATTACATAGTAACCTTGAAGAGAAGAAGAGACAATGACTGTATTATAAAAGTGATGAATTAATGAAAAGAGGTTACAATATATAGGAGACCAATTCGAATTAGGTTAAGGATCAATTCAAATTGTCCATGCTATGTATAGAGGGTTCATGCTATGTAGAGAGTGCTAGTTAGGATTAATGGAGAGCATATAACCCTAATTAGTCATGCATGCACTCTTAAACCAATTTTAACTGATTATGGAACTCATTGATCACTTAGTTTAACTGAATAATGCATGTAGTTTCCTAAAATCACTCAAAAGAGGATGCTACTAGACTAACTATGGCGCTAATGAGTGTTTTGGGTAGTTGGGTGTCTATTAGGACTTAGTTTAGTGGAGTAGCTTAATTTTTAACTGATACACACTCCTAAAATCAGGGAAAAAACCCCCAAATCAGGGAATGTGCCCCCAAATCAAGGAAGGCACCCCCAAAACTAGGGTTTTGTCTCATGGGTGATTCAAGAGGTGTTTTAGGTGTGGTTGGACCTTTTAGACTCATCAACACATGCTCTAGGATGGTTATTTACTCTAACAAACAGAATTGGAATAGCCCTGCAATCTCATGTCTATACTGGAAGCATATCTTAGGCCATATCCCACTGTGTCACACAAGTATCTCAACACATGTTTTGCAGCAACCCAATGTACTTGTCTTTGCTCACTCATGAATTGGATGAGAGAACTCACTGCAAAACAAATATATGTTCTAGTGTTAACCAGATACCTCAATGATCCAATCAACTGTCTATACATGGTAGGATCTATCAAATCTGAATTGAAAGCATAATCTCTTAGCTTCTTCAGATTTGAATCCATCAGTATGGCCATGGACTTACAATCCATCATCCTAAATCTCCTTAGGACATCAATAGTGTACTTCCCCTAGCTCAGGAATATCTCAGTATGTCTCTACCACACCTCTAGTCCCAATAAGTAGTGCATCAAACCAAGGTCCTTCATCTCGAACTCAAAGACTAGCTTCCTCTTACATCACCCAATGATTTTCTCAGCTCTGGTGAGAAACAAGTCATCAACATAAAGAACTAGGATCAAAGGCTCACCATCCACAACCTTGTAGGAAAGGTTGGGATCTGCATCACTCTTGGTGAATCCAAAACTCACCAAGTATCCATCAATCCTTGCATACCATGCATGTGGTGACTGCTTGAGTCCATATAAGGCCTTCTTTAGTATGCACACATGGGAACCCTTACCATGGATTAAAAAACCCTCTGGCTGCTCATGTTGGTTGTGGACCCTGATATTCCTTATTCATAGGTCGTGTTTGGATCTCAGCCTATGACGGGGGGGTTTGGGGGGGATTTCCCCCCCAATATAGTCGCCATGGGGGGTCAAGAGGACCTCGTAGAGAAAATTTCGGAAACAAATTCCTTGTAAAATGTTATAGTTTCATAGTCACGACTTGGTCAATAATGGGTGATTTACGAGCCCATGGTATTGGGTGTCCCATAATATTTTCCCACGGTAATCCCTCTTTAAAAGAAAGGCATTGTAATACTGCCATGTATTGTAGCATTGTAAATATCTCTATGATTGTTGAGAGAGACTAGGAGAGAGTGAAGAGGAAATTGCAGGGAATGTGCTGCGAGTTGTATATCTTCATTTTGTTGGATGGTATAATAAAAGGACTAACAATTTTTCCATGGATGTAGCCCAGATTGGGTGCCAAACACGTATATTGGTGTCTCTCTTGTATTGTGTTTATGTGATTTATATTTTCATCTTGTTAATTGTTATTGCTTTGCGATCCTGTTTTTCTAACAGCTCAATGTAGACCTCTTCCTCGATCACACGATTAAGAAAGCTAATATTTACATCCATCTGATGCAACTCCCATCCCATATCTAAAGCAAGAGCAATAATCGTCCTAATGGAACTGTACTGACCAACTAGAGAAAATGTCTCATCATAATTAATTCCCTCTTTCCAAGAGAATCCTCTGGCCACAAATATCGATTTGTGCTTTTCAACACTGCCATCTGCGGCATGTTTGATTTTGTAAATCCACTTGGAAGTCACTATTTACTTCCCCTCAGGTCTCGAAATTTTTTTCCAGACATCATTATTTATGATGGATTGATATTCTTCCATCATGGGAAAATTCTTGCTAACTGGAATCCTCCACATAGCTGAAGGGATCATATTCAATGACGTGGCTCATAAAAGCTAAATAGATTGAGAATATCTGAGGTCTCTATCTCTCCATGAAACTACCACGGGAATCATCATCCTTCTCTTCCTCCTACAGAGTCCGACAGGACCAAATAGGCATTTTCTGGCCTACAACAACATCTCTGGGAATACCAACTGGCTCTACTAGATCAATGGGATCAACATGCTCAACTGTCATTGACTCCCTCTGAAATTTTGAAGGGGGAGGGAGATATGACACCATCTCCTTTGGAGCCACCTGCTCCTCACTATCAATCTCCATGTGAGATCCTCTATCTCTTCTGATGGCTACCTCCTCTTCGAAGGAGACATCCCTGCTGACCTTAATCTATCTCGATCCTAGGATGTAGATCCTATAAGCCTTCAAAGACTCACTATATCCCACAAATGTACCCCTCCTTCCTGAAGGTTCTAGCTTTGTCCTCTTTTCCTTGGGCACATGAATATATATTGAACAACCAAAGATCTGCAAGTCATCAACCTCTGGATTCACACCTGTGAAGGCCTCTTCTGGAGTTATGTTCCTCAATATATTATGAGGACTTTTGTTTTGTACATACACTGCAGTACTGTAAGCTTCTTCCCATAAGAAAATAGGCAAAATCTAATCATGAATCATAGCTTTGGCTACTTCCACAATCGATATGTTCTTCCTCTCTGCAACCCCATTCTACTGAGGGTTGTAAGGAACAATGTACTACCTCTTGATTTTGTCTTCCTTGCATAAATCACTGAAATCTATGGAGGTGCACTCTCCTCCATTATCTGATCTCATAATCTTGATTTTCTTTCCTGATAGGTTCTCGACTTGTGCCTTCAATTCATTGAATTTGCTAAGTACCTCTTCGGATTCCTTGATCTTAAAGAAGTAAATCGAAGTCTTCCAATAGTAATCATCAATGAAGAGCACATGATACCAGGATACACCCAAGGAGGCAACTGTCATTGGTCCACACAAGTCAGAATGTACTAGATCCAAGATTCCTTTGCACCTACTGTCGCTACTCGGAAAATAACCCTTGACATTCTTGCCAAGTGCACATTTTCTACAAATGGCATCATGTTCTACACGGAGTACTAGAAGTACTGTCACCATTGTCCTCAATGATGGGAGATATCTATAGTGTAGGTGAGCAAGTAATTTGTGCCATACCTCACTCAAAATGATAGAATCATGCACTAGTTCCTGAACTGGTGGTATAGTTAATATGTATAGGCTCTTCTCTCGAACACCAATAGCACGGGATGAATACATACTAGATTTATTGTGCCATTCAAGAACCTTTCCATTAGAGAAGTCAAGCTTGTATCCTTTTTCCTCCAAGGTTGATATAGAGACAAGGTTCCTTTTCATCCCAGGCACAAATAACACATAACTCAAATGTAGAGGATCACCATAATCTAACTAGAAGGAAGTAGTTCTAGTTCCCTTCACAATATATCTGGCATCATCTCCAAGTACAAATCAAAGATGAGACTCTTTCTCTACTATAATATTTTAGGATTAAGATCACTTAGCAGTAGCATACCTCACTAGAATTTACTCATGTAGTGCAGAAAGAAGAAGAAGAAATGCTGAATCAAATAATCACTCATTACACAGAAAATGGATAAAAATTGTTGTATCATACATCAACTGTAAGCTGACACTCTGTAAAATGAATAATAACTGAATACAATCAAATAGATTCGAATGCCACTAAGGTCATTTGAATCACCTCAGTGTGTATCTTGGATAGCATCAAAGACATCATCCAAACCAGTGGCAGTGGTCACAAAAGTCAAATAGTCAGTCAAATGAGTCTAACTAAGTCTAACTGAGTGCATGGGCACTGATGTAGGGAAGGAGACTCCAATGTGGGCGCATGAGGAGCTGTCAGTAGTCATTAGATCTCAACTAGTCTCAATAGGTGCCTATCTAAGTGCTTCAGTCAGTTAACTGATCAATCAACCCCTAAATCAAGGAACTGAGTCATCAACCAACCAACTAACTGAAGTAACTCCTAAATAGGTGTAATAAGGTGCACTTGTGCTCCAGTGATGAAAACAAGGGTGCATCAGTGGCTTGGAGGGATAAAATTGAGCAGAAACAGGCTCCTGGGAGCTGCAAAATAAGGACTAGGTGTTGGGAGACTGCCATATTGATGACTGGATGCATGCAGATGACTGGATGCATGTAGAATTGCATGCACGCATGCAAAATACAAAAATGATGGTGAGAATATTCCAACATCTACCAGGTTTGAAAGGGTCTCTCTGTAACCTATCATATGTCTGGATGCACCACTATCTATTAACCAAGTATCACTAGTAGTAGGTATCGTACCTGAAAGAGCAGAAATAAATAAGAAATATGTTTTATCATCATTCCTTGATCTCTTCCGTGGAGTATCTTCGTCGACATTAGCAGTTGAGGCATGGTGATTTTTCTTCTTTGGTTCAAGACATTGTCTAGCACAGTCACTGTGTTTTTGACATCTGAAGCATTGAACATGTGAAAGATCCTTCTTCTTCTTCTATTATGGAGTTGGACATGATCTTACACCTTTGTCTTTTCTCCCATGATTCTTCCTTCCCTTACCTTTTCCTCTTATAGTATGTGCTATGAGGGATTGACTTTATTCATGTTGAGATCCATGCAACTTGCCTCTAGTTGCAAGTCTAGTTTCTTCTTGTGTACAATCTGCCCATAATCGATAAAACTTGGGAAATTTGGATCACCCACTAATACTTTGAATGAATAGTTCCCAAGAAGGGGTAAGACCATTGAGGGTCATCATGGAAAGCTCCCTTCCTTCAACTATTTCCCCAATGGTTCTCAACTGATCTCTTAGTTCAAAAATATTCATGAGGTAGGATGCAACTGAGTTTGCTCTTTACATCTTGATATTGGAGAGTTGTTGTCTTAAGGCAAGTGCTCAATTGATGTTTCCATTCTCAGATATCTTCTTCAAGGCATCAAACATATTCTTGTTCATATTCTTCTAATATATTTGAGGTATCAAGTGATCCTTTATATAATCTATCATAATCCTCCTTGCCTTAGCATCACTCTTCTTCCATTGAGACTTCTCTGCTTCTTTTTTTGGTTCTGGTACCTTTTCATTCACAAACTTCAGGAGATCATTCTCCTCTAGGATTATGAGTACCCTAGACTTCCATGAGTTAAAGTTGGAAGCCCCATCAAGTCTATCTTCCACTTTAACACTGTTCATTATGATTGCAACCTGAGATCTAAAAATCTGGTTCAGAAACCCTAACAGGAGCTATGTCACAATTGAAGTTTGGAATTTGAGGAATCTAATTCCACATATGGATGCGCCCTCCTAGGGTGAGTTGAATGGACCTCATTTTCTCCCGTATATGAGGACATAACAACTCAAAAACTAAAACCCTAATTTCTCAGTTTTGGTAGAAATTAGGTCAAAACTAAAAATTCTCGGATATGAAATTTGCTTCCACAGAAACATGCGCCCTCCTAAGGAGAGTTTTCCAATATCTTTTTTCAAGACAATTTAAAGAGAGAAACACCCAAACTTGGATGCCCTATTTTCCGACAATGGCATCTATTCAACACTGCTCTAATACCATGTTAGATTTTAAGAAAGCAATATATTTTAATTTTATTTCCAACGAAAACAAATAAGGATCACTGAAATAATAACCATGCACACAAACACAAAGACACAAAGATTTATCTTGGGAAACCATGAGGGAGAAAACTTAGCAACCTTTTCTTATTCATAGATATCAGTTCAACATATAAGTACAACCAGATATATAAGAGTGATCTGATACAAGAAATATCACATAGAAGAATAATCCCAAAGTAATAAACCCCATAGATTGTCTTCTCCTTGCTTGAGTGAAATTCTCCCTTACTTGAGCGAATTTACTTGATGTGAAAATGAATGAGGCATCACTCTATTTATACTTGACTTGAGGCTGACCTTTTCTTCCATTGGGTCCGACTTGTCTTCCTTTCCTGGGCTGACTTCTCTTCTAGCATAATAAAATACAATTTATTATTATTTTCTTTTGGGCCGACTTGGTGTGAGGATGCCTCACGCGGCTACAACACCAACAAGGATATGGTTTTGAAGTGCAAGAGAAAGAAATGAAAAGGCTAGTGACAAAGGAGAATGCATTGGATGTAAGAAAAATATAACAAGTTGCAATGGGGCACCAGGTTCAAAAGTGCAAGCAATAGTATGCAATGTAAATGTAAATCAAAACACAATATCATGAGCACAAAACAAGATGAGAAATAGGTTCACGTGGTTTCTTCTCAAAGTCAGGGATGGACTATTGGGGCTCGCAGACCTAATAAATAAGTACATCAAGGTCCCCAAATGAAAAGTTTGAGAATTGGTTCTCTAGTAGAACAACACCACATCCACTTGGTACCATGTTGGTGAAAAGGATAGGTAAACTTGTGGGAGGCATAAATCCCCATATCGAATCTGATTAAGGTGATATTTGCATCATTGAAAATCTCTTGACATGTAGAAAAATGTCAAAGGGATAGGAAAATCATTTTCAAAGTCCCATCCAACTCCTCCCTCCTCGAAAAAAATGGTATCTTGATGCCCCAAATGGGCTCTATAATTTTTAGGACCCCAAATCACCAAAATATAACTTACTCCTGAAGTAGGAACTACAAGTCAATAGCTCCAATTTTTACACTTAGAAAGTACCAAAATAGATGAAAAATTATATAGTGATCCATTTTAGATCATAGCTCCTCATTTTGGGACGCTTTTGGGCCCCAAAATATTTTCTAAAGGAGGTGAGGAATTTTTTTCTCTACCTTCTCCTTCAAGTACAATTTGGAATTGACTATAAGTTGTCTTGTAAACCCAACCTACTAGAGTTCTTGTTGTCCCTGTCTTGTTGTTCTGGAATATTTGGAAACATTTTATCCTCTACTAACTATTCCTAAACTTATATTTCTAAGTCCTCTATGGTAGCTAATTCTTGCCCATCAATTTCCTAGCCTAACATGGAATTCTCATATACAAATTTTCCACATTCACTATTGAGTAAATGCACATCTATGGCAATAGATTAATTTTGTAGGCATTATCACCTACCTAATCAACACTTCAAAAGTACCATACTACAGATCCTTGATCTTCTTACTAGGACCCTATATCCTTTGTTTGTTCATATGCAACATGACTTGGTCTTTGACCTTGAATGTCTTCTCAATTATATTTTGATCATGCAGAGCCTTATACTTCTCCTATGACTTATTTGATGTATCATGTACTTGCAAATGGATATGCTATATCTTATTAATGAATAATTAAACCTTCAATGCTTCTCTTGTGGTGTCTTCCCTCAACCCTCCTTGTTGTCCATATACAACATCTAAATACAATGGTGGAAAATATCTAGAGCAAATTTGAAAAGGGGACTTATTGGGTTTGTCGGTACATCAAAATATGCATCCTTGAATAAACCAAGATACATATTCTTGCATTAAGGGCCAATATAATACCTTTGTGAGTTGTCCAATGTTTTCCTAACAACAAAATTCCCTACAACCTTGGATATATAAGCTTCCCTAATAAGTTGCAATCTTTCTCCCTTGGGAACAAAGAGCTTATCTACCTTGTGGAGAAACCCATCCTAGATATGGTAGTCATATTTTCTATCACCTTATTCTTCACAAACTTGACCTTGTAGCTACTAAAATACATCCTTGAATCTCTCATCTCCAATGTTTTCTTCTATGTATGCATCATGGGTAAAAGGTTCCATGTGCATAAGAGTAACAAAAGCCATGATCATCTGTGTGGGTGGCCTTGAAAGCATGTCATGACCAACTTCTTTGTCTGACCCTTCTTCTATATGATGATAATATGAAATTTATGTAAAAATACCATCCACTTGTAGAGTCTTGTTTGTTGAAACTTACTTTGGATTGGAAATATTGCAATGATAGGTGTTCAATGTGGATGGTCGATTTCTTAATATCTTGTACTAGAGCATAAATATCCTTATCATATGTAGGGTAGTTTAGGACTTTGCTATGAAATTTTTTAGAATGATAACACATTGTCTTACCTCCTTGCATCAAGACCACTCCCATAGCATATCCACTTTCATCTATCTCCACTTTGAAAGGTTTTTGCAAATTGGGCAATGTGAGAACCAATGCTTGACAAATATTCCATTTCAGCTCTTCGAAAGATTTTTTTTAATTATTTCCCCTCCAGAAACTCTTGCCATTGGTTGTTATATAATGGAGTGTTGTAGCCACAATTGAAATGGATTCCATAAACTTTTGAAGGTATTTTGTTTCTCCCACGAAAATGATAACTTCAATGAAATTAGTTAGGTTACTTGAAGATGGCCTCCATCCTAACAAGATCAATCTCGAGCTCCCTTTCACCAATCATGTACTCCATGTACACCAAGGATTTCTTGGAAAATTCATATTTTTTAAGGTTTACTACTAGTTGATGTTTTTTAGGGTCTTTATCACCTACATGACATGCGAGATATGTTATTCCCAAGGAGAGATACAATTAATATATCTTTCGAGTACAATATTATAAGTGAATATAGAAAGGGATGCTATACATCATTAATCAAACACATAAATGTATATAGTGCATTACACAAACCAAAATACATTACCAACCATTCATACAAACCTTGCTTGATCTTGAAGGTGGTCTTTCAAGTATCTTCTTATTTTACATGTACTTCCTAGTATTACAATTTGAGATCCAACTTGGAGAGGTACTTGGAATGATATAGCTATCTAGAAAGTCATTTATAGTGGGATGATCCATAAATGATAGGCCTATAGTGCATCTATCTCTCCAACATGAATCACCTATGTAGAATGAAATTGTAATGTCTATGCAATTCAAATTGAGGTTGAGCTCAAGCTTATGCTTTATGTTTAGATTTGGTTTCAAAATTTGATTTTATTTCTTTCTTTGGAACCCCAATCCTGATCTATTATCCACAACTTTGTCTTTCCAAACTAAAACAACATACTATGGTTATCATATATATGCTCTTTCAAGTTTCAATAAAATAAGACACAATGCATCTACTATGTTCTTGTATTTACATTCACCGTTGGGAGAAAATAAGAGAATGAGCAATAGGGTTAGGGTTAACCCCATTGAAACAACAAGCTCACATAGAAACTGTCTAATCAAATTGAGGGCGTCAATCATTCAATACACCATGCAATGCATTGGAGTATTGGTTCCATGGTTTAATGCCTAGTACCGTTAGGACAAGTGGCAATGTTTATACAATATATTTGCCCTCATGCATCCCAATGAAATCTAAATGACATGCTTGTATTCATACAACCCAATATATATGCAAAATCCCAAGGATGTAATGGTTTGTAGCAACCTTGCAATATATGTGCCAACTTTGAAATGTATGTGCCATAGTATATATTACTTAGCTTTGGCATAAATCTAGGAAATATTTATGTGTATGTACTATTCTATGAGTCTAGGTGTAGGTCTTGCAGCTTAAAACCATGATTTTAAATTTGTTCACCAATAGTTCTAGGACCAAACACTTTGCACACACACACCACTTCATTTACTAATAATGATATTTTGTTTTGTTTTGTTAGGAGGTGAAGTCAATATCTATATATTTGACATTTTTTTGTAGAGTGGTACATGACTGTCCATATGTGCGATTCATATGCACTAAGGGGTGTAGATCAAACCCCCCTTGTATGGGGGTGTGGGGGAAAGTCCCCCGAGGTGTCTCTTTTTGGAACCTTCTAGTGTATTTTGGTTCCTTCTGGAACCCCCTTATGTATTGTATAAAAGGGGAGTGATATCTAGCATTGTATCATAAGAAAGAAAGCATTGTAAGTTTTTGTCGAGTAATAATAAAATATTGAAGCTAATGTTGCCTCAGGGTTTTACTTGTGCATAGTAGGGTTTCCACATAAATATCGTGTTGTATTGTTATTATTCTTTCCTTCTGTTTTATTTTTTATTTTTCTAACATCTAGTACCATATTTTGGAAAAATCACAGGTGTAGGGTTTTTCTGTGAGTAGGAAGCTGCAACAATAATAGGAGGTTTAACGAAGTTCGAGCTTGAGAAGTTTGATGGAAATAATTTCTTCCTATGGAAGATGAAGGTGAGTGATTTGCTAGTTCAAAATGATTGAGCCCTAGGCTTGAGGGGTTGCGAAAAAACCAAGTGGTGTTACAGGTGAAGTGTAGATAAACTTGGGTAGGAAGACAATTTCTACAATTCATATTTTCCTAGAAGACTATTTCTTGTTCAATGTTGTTGTAGAAGAGACTGCGAAAACCATTTGGGAGAGACTTGGGAAGCTATATTAGACTAAATTGGAAACAAATAAGGTTTTCTTGAAAAAATATATTTGTCATCCAAGGATGAATGAGGGTTCAACTGTGGAAGATCATCTAAACTTGTTCAATGTTGTTGTAGAAGAGACCGCGAAAACTATTTGCGAGAGACTTGGGAAGCTATATTAGACTAAATTGGAAACAAATAAGGTTTTCTTGAAAAAATATATTTTTCATCCAAGGATGAATGAGGGTTCAACTGTGGAAGATCATCTAAGCAAGTTTAATACCCTAATCAATAAACTGGTCTTGATTGGTGTAAAGGTGGAGGATGAGGACACAACAATCATTTTACTCTATTCTCTCCTGGATATGTGGGATCAATATTTGGTGATGACTACCACCAACTTATCATTAGGAACTTTAAATTTGATGATCTGGTAGCCACTTTGCTGGGAGAAGAGTTGAGGCGAAAATCATCCATGGATTCCTCTACCAGTGAATCCCTATATGTGAGAGGCCAATCTAGGAAAAGTGGTCAACAAGGTAGATCACAGCCTAGGTCTAAGTCCAGAGGATGCAAGTTGAAAGGGAAGTGATGGAATTATGGGAAACTAGTGCACTTTAGGAAGGATTGTTGGCATATGAAGAAGGCAAATAAGGATGAAAATACATATAAACCATCAACTAAGGCTAGCAAAATGGATTCAAAATAAATGAAAACATGTGTGCCTTTTTGTCTTAGTAATAGTAGATCTCTTTTATATGCTTGGGTTTTGGACTTAGGGGCATCTTTCTACATGTTGCCACATAGAGATTGGTTTGTTGAATATCAACCCTTTAGTGGTAGGATGGTCTACTTGGGTGATGATCATCCTCTACAAATTGTGGGAATAGGGGAAATTAGGATCAATCTAGACGATGGGAGAGAAAGAAATCCACGTGAATTATGGCGTACCAATTCTAAGAAAGAATTTGGTTTCAATCAATATGATGGATAAACTAGGGTATTCTAATACCTTTGGTGACAATAATTGCAAGATTACCAAAGGATTCCTAGTGGTAGAAAAAGGATAATCTTATGGGACCCTATATCATTTTTGCATGATACAATGACAAATCATGTAGGAGTAGTAGACTTGGGGAATTTTCTGGATGCAATGATGTTGTGGCATCAATGACTTGGACATATGAGTGAAAAATGTTCAATTTTTTTGCATGAATGAGGTATGATTTATAGGATAAAGTCTTGTAAACTTAGACTTGTGTGAGCACTATATTTTTGGTAAATAGAAGAGAGCTTGGTTTACTACAAGCTCACTACAAGGAAAAGGCCCTATAATGTTACAAGATTGGTCAAAATTATTAAAAAAAACCGTCCTCTACAACCTCCACAAATGGCAATGGATGTTTTAGTAAAGGTTTTTACGGAAATAAATTATAACTAAAAAAACTTGGTGGCCGGAGGTTTTTGTGAATGTTTTTTTTAAGTGCGCTTTACTGGATGAAATGCACTAGTGCTAACACACACATAATGCACCAGGGATTTTGTAACCGATAAAATCACTGATGCGCATAAGCGCAATAAGCATTGGTGCATGAAATTACACATAACACTGGTGCAATAAGCACAGGTGCATGCCATTACACATAACATCGGTGCACAACAAATTTTAAGAAAAACCAGTACTTTATAACACTATACACACAGGTGCTTACGACCTATTAAACAACACCAATGCTATATAAAAATATACAGACCAATGCTTTATGTTAAAACTAGCACCTGTGCTTATGAACTATTAAAAAGCATCAGTGTTCTCTTACTATTAAAACACACCGATGCTCTCTAACTATTACAAAGCACTAGTGTGACAACTGAAGCAAAACGAACATGTAGAGTTGACTGGGATGTTGATGCTTGCTATATTTTTAAAATTTAATGTTGTGGTAATATACCATAGTGAACCGACACATAATAGTATAAAAAGCACCAGGACATGTGACTATCTCTTAAATGCATCGGTGCTGAAAAGACACTGTAATGATATAAAAGCACCGATGCGATCATAAAGATAAAAAGCACCGCAAATTTTATTCTGTTTGGTGATTCATAACTGCTGAGATTGCACTGGAATATATATTTGTTTTTATTTTATTTAATTATATTATTAATAAAAAATTGATATATTTTTTATAGCAATATTCATTTGAATTTTTATTATTGCATTTGGATATGATGTTTCGAATAATTTATTATATCATGATTTTTTGCATTTATTGTAATATTATTTAAACATCCATATATTTAATCAACGATTTAACGTTTAACGACACTAGAGAATGCATGATAATAAAATTCGTCATTTTATTATATATCATTAAGAGGTCCTTTTTCATACAAAATGCAGGGACAACATAAAGTCCACAATAATCAAAGTGTCAACATGCACATAATTGTTACACTTATTGGTATCATGTCTTTCAATTGGGACACTATGTCCAACACGGGGGCTTCACTAGAAGGCAATATAATACCATGTTCATTCATATTGTGGTATTAAATATTCATGAAAACCTAAAAATTATATTGCTTATATATTAAGGGGCAAAGGGTTTTTTTATTTAATGTAACAATACAAAAATACTTTGGGGTCTTTTTTATATGGGAGGGCTGACAAATATCTGCCAAATGGAGATAGCGGGATCACGGTCGGATGAGAAATCAGGTTGAGGCAAGGCTCGGGCTTACAACTTTGCAGGGAAATCACGTATTGAGGCATGCATGAGGCCAGGGGGTTTCATGGTGAAGTGGGTTTCCAGTCGATCATAGTCGAGAGACAGCGGTCATTGACAGCCAATTGTTACCAATAGCAGTCAGCCAGTTTTTACCAATAGCCTTGGGAGGCTATAAGCCTTTAGGGCCTGTTATAGGCCTTGGGGGCTTGAATACCCAACCACTCGTGCCTATTACAGGCCTTGGGAGGTTTAGTCAGCCTCCTAGAGCTTGTTACAGGCCCTGGGGGCTTGAATACCCAACCACTCGTGCCTATTACAGGCCTTGGGAGGTTTAGTCAGCCTCCTAGAGCTTGTTACAGGCCCTGGGGGCTTGGATACCTAGCCCACAATAAGCTTAGTTAGCGATTGGGGAACTGTAACATGCAATCTAAATGTTGCACTATGTGCATTGGCTCTAGTGACATACAAGAAGTGATCTCCTATCTCTTCATTAGACCATTAGATGTTACAAATCATAATGATATGTGGTTGAGTAATTGCATTGTGGGTGAAGTAATGTGCATCCACAATATACATAGAAAGAAGCAAGGTGCATTGTACAATGCATGTGGGATCATAAGAGGGCTATCATATCAATATACTAGGTAGAAATATAAAGGGATATAAAAAATGTTAATGAAAAAATTGATACATACAATATTTAGTGAAAATAGGGGTTTTTTTAAATTGGGTAGGCATATTGGGAGTGGGTTAAAAAAACGATTTTGGAAGGCATTTTCCAATATTTAGTGAAATTAGGGGTATTGTTTCATATGCCACGAACGAACGTGCTATGATAGCGGTTTATTGAGTGAAGCCCCCGTGATGTCCAATATATTATTAATTAAAATGTCTGATTTTCGTAGACAATTATTTTAAAATATACATCAGCTTGCATTAACATCCAAAATATATGGATCATCATTATTCCCTAGAACTGTTATCAGTGCTTGAGCCACTTGCATCACTTGGGTTGTTTGGCCAAATGTTTTGTTGATTGCCTGGATTGTTTTCCTCTTCTTCAGCTTCCATTTGCAAACATAAAACAAAGTGTACTGAGTGTATATACATTGATGAGAATTAATGAACATTAAAATAAATAATATACATGAATGTAAATTGAAAATCAATGTACCAGAGAAAGAATTGCGTCTCGAATGTCACACATTATTTCAAAATCAAGTCTCATTCCATCTCTCAAAATCTCTTATGTTGGCTGCACTCCATACTTTGTTTCCTGCAAGTTTTATAACCCATAAGAAATCATAGATTTAATATAAAGGATTTTTGTTGTTCCATTAATTATAAAATGAGAAAAGTAAAACAGCATAGATACTTACAAATTCCACAATTAGTTTTTGGCACGCCAACATATACTCACAACCCTTACTTAACCAATGTCAATCAATTTGTCCGATGGCTCTTCTTTTTATGTTAACACATGTTTAAAGATATCAAAGAATGAAATTTGTAAAAAATCATTAAAATTTAAAGATCACAACCAATAATAAATCTTAATTTGTTATAAGGAAATCACAACTACTCACAAAATTTGCTATCAATCCCTTTTTTCCTTGTTTTCCCGTCTTATGTGCTAAATGGGTACCATTTTTTTGTTTTCTTTTCTATGATAAAATGATAAACATGAAATGCACAACTCCTTCACAAACTGGTGCCTCGATCTGCGTGATATGGCAATCTGATTTCCTATAATATCGATCTGACCGGATCATATGTTATTCATTGGGGTATTTCAGAACTATGCCTTATCTTCTTTGGGCTACGTAATAGGTGCTTAGTGATCTTCATGGTAAAATATAATGAGGGTTTGTTGTAAAGAAAATATCAAACTAGCAGTGGAAGCTGCACTCAATTCTCAATATCATTTCAAAATCTCTTT
Source organism: Larix kaempferi (assembly GCA_027924585.1). Classification (NCBI taxonomy): domain Eukaryota; kingdom Viridiplantae; phylum Streptophyta; class Pinopsida; order Pinales; family Pinaceae; genus Larix; species Larix kaempferi. Next base: position 9,102,683 of record BSBM01000806.1, read on the forward strand.
TAATGGCCGTCTTGGTGGCAGTATGTAATCAATAATCCAGTGATTTTGTACAACAGATATTTTGATATAAAATCATTTGTTTAAAAGTGATCAAGACATGTATAAGCACAAAGGTAACAACGTGAACTGATCATAGGAAAAAGGTCTTCATAAAACTCATAAACATGACTTATTACTATAATTATAGTGAGTTTAAAATCAAACACCTTTTCTTTATTCTCTTTTAAAGATTAGATATTGATAAGGGTGCTTTAGCCCATGAGTCTTATTTCAAACCTATAAGATTTTGGTCATTGGCTTTACCTTTTATGTGAGGCTATTTCTTTTCACAGATTTAATAAAAGAAACTTACTTTATATATTATATATTATATATTATATATATATATATATATATATATATATAAAATAAGTTTCTTTTATTAAATCTGTGACCAAAATCTTATAGGTTTGAAATAAGACTCATGGGCTAAAGCACCCTTATCAATATCTAATCTTTAAAAGAGAATAAAGAAAAGGTGTTTGATTTTAAACTCATATATATATATATATATATATATATATATATAAATAAAAGTTATTTTATTAAAATATAATTATTGGTTCATTGATATAATTAAATATTGAAATATGAACCAAAGTTTATTAACATTCAATTTAATTTATTCTTTGAAAAGAAATAGTCAGAGAGCTTTATAAAAAGCATTGTGTTTGGAAGTTTTAATCCAAATTCTTCTAAGGCATAAACTGAATTACATATAAATTGCCTTAAATAAACGACTTTATCTTTGCCAAAGAGCACATAAATGTAACGTGAAAACTTCTAACTCATGTAATCAATCATGTTGCCCATAGATCCAATTAATCAAATCACCAAAACATCAGCTCATAAAAGTGCAGCTACAGAATCTATAAAAATCAAGGATCAAAGACACAATCAAAGGAAGCAATGAAATCAATCGAAAGCACTTAATTACAAAATTTCAAATGGGGACCCTAAGATTTTTTGAAAACTTGAAGGGGGGTTTTTGGGATGCCAACACATCTCTACTGACATATTTTGGATATCACCTCGTTCATTCTTTGGGATTTTCAGAATCTTCCTTTAAATGTAAAATGACATAAAACTACTTTTAAGCTGACATGAAAAAAATATAGCAAAATTAATATTAATAAACGAATGCTTTGTAGTAGTACATACATATTCTATAAAAATATATTTAAGAATATTACTTTTTGAATGATTATTTTTTGTTGTTGTTTTTGCTATTGCAAGTCTAACAAATCTCAATGACCATTGCTCTGGAAATGTCTCCTGTAGTTTAGATATAACTTGATTATTTGGCTCATTGGATTGATTTCTATACTGTAAGTGTAAAGTATGTTTATACATTCTTTTCACTATATCCCTCATTGTTTTATAAAAGTACCCCCCCCCTTTATTAACTTCCAACACCACTCTAGATGAGCTAATCACCAATTCATCATCATTTACATCTTCCATAATTTGTTTTTTCTTATGTTGACATTCCCTTCTGTTGCTATCAGTCCCTGCATAACATTCAGCATATGTGAATTAGATTGTTTGAAACTTATTATTGAATATTTTTAAGTAAAATATTACTCAAAATTCAGCAAAAAAATCATATTGATTTCTTTTTATTCACCTGATTCATCCCTCTGCAACTTTTTTAGTAAGGTTTTACGCTCTTCTGCACTTACATTGCAAAGAATCTTATCATTTCCTCATTTTTTGACTCTGCATGTGAGATATTAACCAATACACATTAAATTAAATTTACAGATAATTCAAACATATTAATTTGATATAGAAATTACAAAGAACTTGCCTTCTTCCTAACTTTGGATGTGCTCCCATCATATCGACTAGAATTTGTTAGGATATTCCTATACTCCATCCTAGTCCTAGCAGCATTTTCATAATTTGCATTTTCAGTCATGCATGCACTTTTAGGGTTTGCATGCATCCCAGTCATCAGAACAGCACCTTGCCCTCAGTTAGCCAGCCCTCGGGAGCTTCTCTCATATTAGTTTTAGCCCTCCTAGTGCTTAGTGCGCCCCTTCATGCAATTGCATGCATCTCATGCGCCCTCTCTCACCTACCACTCAGTTGCACTTCAGTTAATTGAGTTATCATCGGTTCTTTCCTTGATTTAAGGCTAGACTGACTCTCAACTGACTGTATCACTCCGATGGATCTCCAGTGAGACTAGACTGCCAATTCTGACTCCAGTTAGCTCCTCATGCGCACTCCACTGAGCCTCTTTCATTCAATTACACCTACCACACTCAGTTAGACTCAGTTTGACTGTTGGTTGATAGTTACTTGAGCATTGATGACTCCACTGATGATGAGATAGACTACTAGTTGTGCTCCGATGACACTCCAATGATCCTTTGATCACTCCATGAAGGCTAATTCAAATTGCCACCTTAGGCATTCGAATTCCTCATGCATTGTATTATTTATTTGTCCATTTGTGATTAATGAATTAGTGTGTGTGAAGTATTTTTGCTTCTATCCGAGTTCTACTGTATTATTAGTCTGTTGCTCATTATACTGCATTGACCACTCTTCTTCTATTTTCTTGCTTAATCAATTACTTTCTTGTGAGGTATACATCATCTCTTAGATCTGCTGTGAGGATTTTCACATGGTATCAGAGCATGTTGAGAGCATTGTTTATCTCCATTTCTGAGATTTTTTTGCAGGTTATTATCAAGATTTCAAGTGCAACAGTTGCAGTAATTTCTGTATTTATGCAGTAGTAGCAGTTGCAGATATTCTCTATTGTTTTTGCAGGTCTTCTACAGCTTCAATGTATTCATCAGGAATTACTCCTCTTTCTCCATTCAACTATGATGAATGGAAACCAAAAATGATAGCATATTTGAAGAGCCATGATCTCTTTGATTGTTATTTTGAAAGAGAGTTCAAATCCTCTAAAGAGGAGATTGATTAGTTAAATAAAGGTGACGGAGCCTTTGGAGCAATGATGCTTTCTTTGCCTGAATACATGATATACCAATACCTTGATGTTGTTGAAACTCCAAAAGAGCTATGGGCCCATCTGGATGAAAGATTCGGCAGACAGAATGAAGGAATTGGTCCAAACCCTTTCGAGAAGAAGCAAAGTGATGCATTCGCCCTCCTTGATGATCTCATTGATCATGAACCAGTATCAAACACATCTCATATTGAAGTTGTCCACAAAGAAGAAGAACTTGTAGATTCTACACTCATGCTCCAAATTTCTTCTATTTTTGTGCTAGCTCACACTTTAGATATTGCAGAAGGTCCTAAATCCTCTCTTGCACCAGAGTTTGTTGGTTTTCATCATGATCACATGAATATTTCGGAGGTAAAATCAACTATTGGAGGTAATGCATTCGCTCTCCTCAAGCAATCACCTCTTATTTACTACTATATGATCATTATTTCATGCTTTCAAAAGGTTATTGAAGATTATGGCTATTGCCATTTGCTTGGGATAATTTCTCATGCATATCATGGTTTTGATCTCACCCTTGCTGGTTCAAAGGAGATCTCAAGAAACCATTGCCATTCGCTTGGGATAATTTCTCATGCATTTACTGGTTTTGATCTCACCTCTTATGGTTCAAAGGAGATCTCAAGAAACCATGATTCAAGTCTTGGATCTAATTTGGATTCTAAGCAATTACTACTTGGGATAATTTCTCATGCATATGATAGTTTTGATCTCACCCATGCTGGTTAAAAGGAGATCTTAAGAAACTATTCTTCAAGTCTTAAATTGATTTGGATTTCAAGTAATCATGTGATGGTTCTTTTTGGCATAATCTCACCCATGATGGTTCGAAGGAGAAGACAAAAGACTATCTGCACATTCATAGATTTGATCCTACCTCAACTGATTTGAATCACAGGTTCAAGGATCATCCTCATACTACTGGATTTGTTCTCATCATATTTGATCTGAAGAGAAATTACAAGCACATGCTTTTTGAGCATGATCCACTTCTTCCCAAGAAGAAGATACCTCCAGACATATGATCAAGCATCACACCTGCTTGAGTTTGGAGCATTTATTTTTTGTGTGTGCCTTACAGTCTATTTTGAGGGGGGGTATTTTTCCCATTAGGTTTTCCCTATTTCCTTAGTTTATTGACTGTTATTATTATTCATTGTATTTGGTGACCTTTGGTCTCAGTTACCAGGGCCCAGGATGGATTAAGGGGGGGTGTTAGGATATTCCTATACTCCATCCTAGTCCTAGCAGCATTTTCGTTATTTGCATTTTTAGTCATGCATGCACTTTTAGGGTTTGCATGCATCCTAGTCATCAATCCAGCACCTAGCCCTCAGTTAGCCAGCCCCCGGGAGCTTCTCTCAGATTAGTTTTATCCCTCCTAGTGCTTAGTGCACCTCTTCATGCAATTGCATGCATCTCATGCGCCCTCTCTTACCTACCACTCAGTTGCACTTCAGTTAATTGAGTTATCATCAATTCTTTCCTTGATTTAAGGCTAGACTGAATCTCAACTGATTATATCACTCCGATGGATCTCCAGTGAGACTAGACTGCCCATTATGACTCCAGTTAGCTCCTCATGTGCCCTCCACTGAGCCTCCTTCATTCAGTTACACCTACCACACTCAGTTAGACTCAGTTTGACCGTTGGTTGACAGTTACTTGAGCATTGATGACTCCACTGATGATGAGATAGACTACTAGTTGTGCTCCGATGACACTCCAGTGATCCTTTGTTCACTCCATGAAGGCTAATTCGAATTTCCACCTTAGGCATTCGAATTCCTCATGCATTGTATTATTTATTTGTCCATTTGTGATTAATGAATTAGTGTGTGTGAAGTATTTTTGCTTCTATCCGAGTTCTACTATATTATTATTCTGTTGTTCAATATACTGCATTGACCACTCTTCTTCTATTTTCTTGCTTAATCGATTGCTTTCTTGTGAGGTATACATCATCTCTTAGATTTGCTGTGAGGATTTTCACAGAATTGTTGTTCATTGAACATTTATCTTGCATTTTCTATCAATAAACAACCTGGACCATTAAATAAATAAGTTATTAAGTACATTATACAAAAAATTCATATCTTCATAATAAAAATTAAAAAAAAACTACCATATCGGTGCGTTACAACATGTGAAACGCACCGGTGCTTATAATATATGGCCGCATCGGTGCTCCTATCTTGACGCATTGTTAATCACAACAGAATAAAAAAGTCACAATCAGATTTGTTGCTGCAATTTATTAACTATAAAGCACCGAAAATCGAAATGGTGCACTTTCACAATTAACGCACATGTGCGTTATAACAAATAGAATGCACCGACAACATCACAAGCATATTTTTTAAAAATTAATAGGCTTAACATCACCAATGCGTCTATACTATAAAGGCACCGGTGTGTTTGGACAAATAGAACGCACTGGAAACTGCGTAAGTTTTATTTTAAAGAATAATAAAAAATTGACAGGGCTGACATGGTTTCAGATTCGACCCAAGAAGTGGCACCATTGCACCCAACGACTTATGTATAAAACTACAAAACCATTAACCTTAAAATACCTAAGAATAAAAATTACAATTATGAAACAATCGAGGGATTTAAACTGTAATGTAAAAATTTTCAACCACACAAAACGAAGAAAAAAAAACAACTAGAAAATCTAAATATGAAAATAATAGTAACAATTTACATACTTGAAATTTCTATTATGTAGGGATTTTGTTTGATTCAACATACTTTGGAAATTTCGACTGTCAGAATAATCAGGTAGCTCCAAACTTTGGTTTCCCCAAACTAATCCTTGATAACTCTCTCCCAAAATTCTCCCTTCGAAAAATAATGAATTAATGATTAGGTTTTTTCTTTAATACCTTCTAGATTTAAAAAAAAAATTGAAATTCCCGCTCATTTTGAAGTTATGGGAAAATAATTCGCCCAACTTTTTATTTTCGATTTTCTGGACATTGGTGCTCTCTTTTAATAGACGCATTGGTGCATCATAGTTTAAAACACACCGTAATTTATTTTTAAATTCAGAAAGCCCATGCTGTTGGAATATTCTCACCATCATTTTTATATTTTGCATGCTGCATGCATTCTGCATGCATCCAGTCATCATGCATGCATCTGCATGCAAATGCATGCATCTAGTCATCAGTATGGTGGTCTCCCAACACCTAGTCCCCAGTTTTTCAACCCTAGGAGTCTGTTTCTGCTCAATTCTAGCAGAATTTTCATTATTTGCATTTTCAGTCATGCATGCACTTTTAGGGTTTGCATGCATCCCAGTCATCAGTCCAACACCTAGCCCTCAGTTAGCCAGCCCCTGGGAGCTTCTCTCATATCAGTTTTATCCCTCCTAGTGCTTAGTGCGCCCCTTCATGCAATTGCATGCATCTCATGCGCCCTCTCTCACCTACCACTCAGTTGCACTTCAGTTAATTGAGTTATCATCAGTTCTTTCCTTGATTTAAGGCTAGACTGAATCTCAACTGTCTGTATCACTCTAATGGATCTCCAGTGAGACTAGACTGCCCATTCTGACTCCAGATAGCTCCTCGTGCGCTCTCCACTGAGCCTCCTTCATTCAGTTACACCTACCACACTCAGTTAGACTCAGTTTGACTATTGGTTGACAGTTACTTGAGCATTGATGACTCCATTGATGATGAGATAGACTACTAGTTGTGCTCCGATGACACTCCAATGATCCTTTGATCACTCCATGAAGGCTAATTCGAATTGCCACCTTAGGCATTCGAATTCCTCATGCATTGTATTATTTATTTGTCCATTTGTGATTAATGAATTAGTGTGTGTGAAGTATTTTTGCTTCTATCCGAGTTCTATTGTATTATTAGTCTGTTGCTCATTATACTGCATTGACCACTCTTCTTCTATTTTCTTGCTTAATCAATTACTTTCTTGTGAGGTATACATCATCTCTTAGATCTGCTGTGAGGATTTTCACATGGTATCAGAGCATGTTGAGAGTATTTTTTATCTCCATTTCTGAGAGTTTTTTGCAGGTTATTATCAAGATTTTAAGTGCAGTAGTTGCAGCAGTTTCTGCATTTATGCAACAGTAGCAGTTGCAGATATTTTCTATTGTTTTTGTAGGTATTCTACAGCTTCAATGTATTCATCAGGAATTACTCCTCTTTCTCCATTCAACTATGATGAATGGAAACCAAAAATGATAGCATATTTGAAGAGCCATGATCTCTTTGATTGTTATTTTGAAAGAGAGTTCGAATGCTATGAAGAGGAGATTGATTGGTTAAATAAAGGTGACGGAGCCTTTGGAGCAATGATGCTTTCTTTGCCTGAATACATGATATACCAATACCTTGATGTTGTTGAAACTCCAAAAGAGCTATGGGCCCATCTGGATGAAATATTCGGCAGACAGAATGAAGGAATTGGTCCAAACCCTTTCAAGAAGAAGCAAAGTGATGCATTTGCCCTCCTTGATGATCTCATTGATCATGAACCAGTATCAAACACATCTCATATTGAAGTTGTCCACAAAGAAGAAGAACTTGCAGATTCTACACTTGTGCTCCAAATTTCTTCTCTTTCTGTGCTAGCTCACACTTTAGATATTGCATAAGGTCCTAAATCCTCTCTTGTACCAGAGTTTGTTGGTTTGCATCATGATCACATGAATATTTTGGAGGTAAAATCAACTATTGGAGGTAATTCATTCGCTCTCCTCAAGCAATCACCTCTTATTTACTACTATATGATCATTATTTCATGCTTTCAGAAGGTTATTGAAGATCATGGCTATTGCCATTTTCTTGGGATAATTTCTCATGCATATCATGGTTTTGATCTCACCCTTGCTGGTTCAAAGGAGATCTCAAGAAACCATTTCCATTCGCTTGGGATAATTTCTCATGCATTTACTGGTTTTGATCTCACCTCTTATGGTTCAAAGGAGATCTCAGGAAACCATGATTCAAGTCTTGGATCTAATTTGGATTCTAAGCAATTACTACTTGGGATAATTTCTCATGCATATGATAGTTTTGATCTCACCCATGCTGGTTCAAAGGAGATCTTAAGAAACTATTCTTAGAGTCTTAAATCTGATTTGGATTTCAAGCAATCATGTGATGGTTCTTTTTGGCATAATCTCACCCATGATGGTTCGAAGGAGAAGACAAAAGACTATCTGCACATTCATAGATTTGATCCTACCTCAACTGATTTGAATCACAGGTTCAAGGATCATCCTCATACTACTGGATTTGTTCTCATCATATTCGATCTGAAGAGAAAGTACAAGCACATGCTTTTTGAGCATGATCCACTTCTTCCCAAGAAGAAGATACCTCCAGACATATGATCAAGCATCACACCTGCTTGAGTTTGGAGCATTTATTTTTTGTGTGTGCCTTACAGTCTATTTTGAGGGGGGGTATTTTTCCCATGAGGTTTTCCCCATTTCCTTGGTTTATTGACTGTTATTATTATTCATTGTATTGGGTGACCTTTGGTCTCAGTTATCAGGGCCCAGGATGGATTAAGAGGGGGTGTTAGGATATTCCTATACTCCATCCTAGTCCTAGCAGCATTTTCGCTATTTTCATTTTCAGTCATGCATGCACTTTTAGGGTTTGCATGCATCCCAGTCATCAGTCCAGCACCTAGCCCTCAGTTAGCCAGCCCCCGGGAGCTTCTCTCAAATCAGTTTTATCCCTCCTAGTGCTTAGTGCGCCCCTTCATGCAATTGCATGCATCTCATGCGCCCTCTCTCACCTACCACTTAGTTGCACTTCGGTTAATTGAGTTATCATCAGTTCTTTCCTTGATTTAAGGCTAGATTGACTCTCAACTGACTATATCACTCCGATGGATCTCCAGTGAGACTAGATTGCCCATTCTGACTCCAGTTAGCTCCTCATGTGCCCTCCACTAAGCCTCCTTCATTCAGTTATGCTCAGTTACACCTAGCACACTCAGTTAGACTCATTTTGACTGTTGGTTGACAATTACTTGAGCATTGATGACTCCACTAATGATGAGATAGACTACTAGTTGTGCTTCGATGACACTCCAGTGATCCTTTGATCACTCCATGAAGGCTAATTCGAATTTCCACCTTAGGCATTCGAATTCCTCATGCATTGTATTATTTATTTGTCCATTTGTGATTAATGAATTAGTGTGTGTGAAGTATTTTTGCTTCTATCCGAGTTCTACTATATTATTCTTATGTTGCTCATTATACTGCGTTGACTACTCTTCTTCTATTTTCTTGCTTAATCAATTACTTTCTTGTGAGTATACATCATCTCTTAGATCTGCTGTGAAGATTTTCATAGAATTGTTGTTCATTGAACATTTATCTTGCATTTTCTATCAATAAACAACCTGGACCATTAAATAAATAAGTTATTAAGTACATTATACAAAAAATTCATATCTTCATAATAAAAATTAAAAAAAACTACCATATCGGTGCGTTACAACATATGAAACGCACCTGTGCTTATAATATATGGCCGCATCGGTGCTCCTATCTTGACGCACTGTTAATCACAACATAATAAAAAAGTCAGAATCGGATTTGTTGTTGCAATTTATTAACTATAAAGCACCGAAAATCGAAATGGTGCACTTTCACAATTAATGCACATGTGCATTATGACAAATAGAATGCATCGACAACATCACAAGCATATTTTTTATAAATTAATAGGTTTAACATCACCAGTGCGTCTATACTATAAAGGCACCAGTGTGTTTGGACAAATAGAACGCACTGGAAACTACGTAAGTTTTATTTTAAAGAATAATAAAAAATTGACAGGGCTAACACGGTTTCAGATTCGACCCAAGAAGTGGCACCATTGCACCCAACGACTTATGTATAAAACTACAAAACCATTAACCCTAAAATACCTAAGAATAAAAATTACAATTATGAAACAATCGAGGGATTTAAACTGTAATGTAAAATTTTGCAACTACACAAAACGAAAAAAAAAACAACTAGAAAATCTAAATATGAAAATAATAGTAACAATTTACATACTTGAAATTTCTATTATGTAGGGATTTTGTTTGATTCAACATACTTTAGAAATTTTGACCGTCAGAATAATCAGGTAGCTCCAAACTTTGGTTTCCCCAAACTAAACCTTGATAACTCTCCCAAAATTCTCCCTCGAAAAATAATGAATTAATGATTAGGTTTTTTCTTTAATACCTTCTAGATTTTAAAAAAAAAATTGAAATTCCCGCTCATTTTGAAGTTATGGGAAAATAATTCGCCCGACTTTTTATTTTCGATTTTCTGGACATTGGTGCTCTCTTTTAATAGACGCATTGGTGCATCATAGTTTAAAACGCACCGTAATTTATTTTTAAATTCAGAAAGCCCATGCTGTTGGAATATTCTCACCATCATTTTTATATTTTGCATGCATCCAGTCATCATGCATGCATCTAGTCATCAGTATGGTGGTCTCCCAACACCTAGTCCCCAGTTTTTCAACCCTAGGAGCCTGTTTCTGCTCAGTTCTAGCCCTCCTATCCACAAATGCGCCCTTGTTTTCATCACTGGAGTACAAGTGCACCCTCTTCCACCTATTTAGGAGATTCTCTAGTTAGTTCCTTGATTAGTGGATATGTTCCTTGATCTAAGGATTGATTACTAGTTTAATTGACTGAACCACTTAGATAGACCTCCAGAGAGACTATATCAGCTATATTCACTACTGATAGCTCCTCATGCGTCCACATTGGAGTCTCCTTCCCTACATTTGTGCCACATGCACCAGTTAGACTCATTTGACTGATGTTTGACCACTTGTGACCATTATTACTGATTGGATGATGTCTCCAATTTCATCCAAGCCACACATTGAGGAGAGTTCGAATGACCTGAGAGGCATTCGAATTCATTTGATTGTATTCAGTTATTATTCACCATTCAGAGTGCCAGCTTACAGTTGATGTATGATACAACAATTTTTGTCATTTCTTGTGTATGAGTGATTATTGAATCTCCATTTCTTCTTCTTCTTTCTGCACTTCTTGAGTGAGTTTTAGTGAGGTCTTCTACAACTGAGTGATCCTACTTCTAAAATATCACATGTGCACCATAAAGGCATCAACGCCCCAGGGCTCTATTTTTTAGGACGCACCGTTATGACAACCAAGAAAAAAAACATCATACTACAATGCACAATGATATTTTGGGTGCCCTGGTGCTTCTTGATATACTAAGTGCACTAGTGTTTATAAGATTGAAAAATACATAGATAATTATCAGCTATCAAATATAGCGGATAATTTCTTTTACGAGTTGTTTTGCGGATGTTCAACATCGGTGCATATAGTGTTTAGCTGCACTGATGTGTCCATCAATTACAAATGCACCAGTGCAGTGTATTTTATTATAGTGCACCGTGTTAATTAAAAAATGTTTTTGTAAGATTGTATTCCTTATTTAGGAAGCTCTAAGTAGATACTATTCGATATTTAGAAAGCTCAAATTTGGAGATCATGATTGATAATGAGCGGTGGGCGGAACTGTGGGTTACGGTAGTTATTCCAACTTCCAACACTAAGAACATCATTGATAACGAATGCATTATTTAATGATAGATTCCATTTCCATTATATGGAATTTTATTGGATGGGTTGTTGAATTAGATGGCAACACTTACAGAACCCAGATATATACAAATTCGCCCTACTCTAGACAATGGCAGAGAGGGTTTGGGGCTTAGGGTGTGTAGGGTTTAAGATTGTTCACAAAATATATTAGTTTGAATTTTATCATTGTTGAAACTCAATTGTGAATTTATTCAATTGCAAACCCAACTTCAAACACCTGACCAGGTATTCCCTATCTTAGATGGCAAAATTATAATACCTCATTTCAAAAAATAAATGTAATATAATTAATAACTTTATTTGGAAATTATTAAATTTTTTAACAATATATTAATTAATTTTCATTTATGAATTATCACTATACATTGAAAAGTTAACCCCCTCCCCTTAGGAGGGAACCCAACTTTTAGAGGAGGAGAAAAGACGGTTTTGTGGCCATTTTTGGTCCCCAAGTTTTTATTTTTTTTATGCAAAGACATAGATATGGTGCATTGGTGCACCATAGATGTGAACGTATCATATGTCATGGCCCATATGGTCGTCTAGTGTGCTTTCTGAGCATAGGTGCATCAATGCGCTTCATCAAAATATGTTTAAGTGGGTAAATAATATAGATTATTAGTATTATTGGTTCAGTTAGGGGTTGTAATTAAGAATTAGAGGTTAAAGATTAAGGATTATAAAAGTTGAGGATTACATGAGTTAGGGGTTAAGGGTCAAGTATTAACATTGTTAGTGTTCATGTTTAAATAGGTTAAGTGCTAGTTATTACAGATTATATGTATTGGGATTTAAATTTTATTGGGGTTATGTTTTAAGGGTTATAAGAGTTAGATGTTATAAATTTTAGAGTGACTATGGAATATAGAAATACTTGAAGTGATAGTGGTAATAAGGAAATTAAGGTTAAAAATGGGGTGATTAAAGTTATAGGGGATAACATTTAATGGGGGAAGCCCTTGATCCATCATCTCAGTTATTAATTTTGTTCCTCCATCCTTTTCAATCTTAGTTGTTATTTCTCATTCTCTCCTTCCTGCATTAACTATATCCCAATGATCCCTTATTTGTAATTGATTTCTTACATATTCTTACTCTAACCTAGTTCTTATTTCTTACCCTATTTCACTATCGATTTTACATCATTATAAATTTACTCTTTCCTCCTCCCCTTTTATTCTTTATCATTTTTACATAATCATAGAATTTTATGTATATTATTTAATTAATTATAAAATAATTTTTGAATCATTAATTCCCACATTCTATTCTTCTATATTAATTTTATATATTCCCCCAACCCCCGTTTCTTCATAAATCATATTTAATAAATTATAAGACTTTATTAGTTACTATTAAAATTTGTGTCCCTTATAATAAACTAATTTAATCTATATTTTTCTTTTTAATTCTTCCCTCCCTAAATCTAATACTCTTATATTAATTTATTCTTACATTTTAAATAATTATAACAAATACATATTTAATTATTGGAAATATATTTAATTAGAAATCTTAAACTAGAGCCAAAAAAGAGTGGAGAGTGGAAAATGTGCATTTGTGAAGGAGGTCAATGAAAAAATGATTTTAAGACCAATGAAGAGATTTGTGAATGTTTGTTCATTCCATTTGGTTTAACAATTGCTCTAAGTATCTTTATGGAACTAATGAAAGAAGTACCAAAACTCTAACCCTATCTAGGTAAGTTTATCATTGTTTACTTAGACAATATTTTGATTTTTAGCAAGACAAAAGAAGAACATATTAAACATTTATGACAAGTGTTGGAGTGGTTGAATCAACATAAATTACTAATACTCTACTAAAGCATGGAAAAACAATAGAGAGCCATGGAGTGGTGATTGAATTGCAGACATACACTATTTTATAAAGAAGGATTTCAATTTAAAATGATTAGTTATGTATTCCAATAGGATTCACGAGAGGAAATATTATCATAGAACTACATAATGGAGGTTTCAGTGGGATTTTGTGTATTGAAAAGACAAGAGAATTGGTTGAGAAGTTTTATTAGTGGCTAGGAATGGCTAAAGATATCAAGAATTGGATTGAAAGTTACATAGTTTGTCAAAATGCAAAGGGAAAAAGTCAAAATACCAAGTTATATAAACCAATGTTGTTGATACTAAAAGAGATAAGAGAGGACATTAGAATTTTAGACGATAGATATTATCCATGATAATTTAGATTTGAATTTATCATTACTTTATTTGATTTTATAGGAACCAATTTGTATCTCACAAATTGTAATAATGACTGTAAATTGTAGTTCTAGTTATAAAAGACTTTTAATCATTAGTTGATGAATTAAATATTTCATAGTTTTTTTTTGTTGGCAAGTGGTACCCCTTACTTGCAGGGTTTTCCTTTGGCTAAGAAACCACGAACCAGGGGCATCTAAGTTGTCAAAATCACTCGGGGATCGCACCCGGCCTGGACTGCACCAACCCTTAACATGGATGGATTTTTGGTATCCGGGGGGTTTCGAATCGATGACCATTCAGCTTAGGGGTGTTTTAACTCAACCCCCACCATTGGTTGTTCTACATCTCGCAGATAATTAAATATTGCATAGTTGACCACCACATAATAATTAATTGATAAGATGATTAAAATGGTTGCAACTTTTTTATAATTTCGTAAATTATTTTGTAATTTTTCAATCTTGTAAATAATGTAATAATTTGTAACCATAATTGCAAATTTGTAATTCCAATTTGTAAGTTTTGATTGTAAATTTGTAGTTGTGAGTGTCGAATTTGTAATTTGTACCTCGTAAATCTAATTAGTAATTTCTTATTGTAATTGTTCTTGTAATTTGTAGTTGTGAAATTGTAATAATGATTGTAAATTTTAATTATACTTGAGATGGTAACTTTCAATTACAATTGTGATTGTGCACAATTTGCAATTATAATTATAGTAAATATAAATGACTTCGACATAAATACATAACAAATAAATAAAATTGCATCACACACATGAATCATACTCATCGACATAAACAATATACATGATCCTACACATGAAGATAAATATCATAAAATAAATATTTGATAGCCCATTGAGTTCATAAAAAATTAAATCCATATATATACATAACAACAAAAATAATATTACAATGTGATCATCATATCAATGGCCAATGGTTACCACCATCACCTAAGATCATGTAACGTATCATCATCATAATCATTATCATAACATCATCTAACATAACCATCACACAAGTATGACAAACATCATCTAATTTCATACACATCTATCATCACCTATCAAACATAAGCACCATCTCACAAACACATGAAAAAATAGCTAACATAAGCTATCATACATACCAAACATCACCTAACATACACATGTAAACAATATCTAGCATCATCTAACATATTATACATTTAACATATTTAAACATCATCTAACACACTAACATTTGACAAAAGTACACAATTAGCTGCATTATCTAACATAACCATCACACACAAATCTAACTAACACCATCTAACATACACATCTATCAAGCACACCTAGCAAACATATCTAACCTGACCTAACATACACATCACCATCAACATATATAAATAAACGTCAACATCAACATGCATGAAAAATGTAGTGTGTGTGTGTGTGAACATTAATAACAAATGTCTCATGATACATGCCAAATATACATATCAAATCTAATAACTGCTATAAGATATCTCCTCCACTAGTAGAGGCATCAGTACCTTTATTGGGAGAAAAATTAGATGGGAGATCATCATAAATATCTCCATCAACTACAACTGAGGTGAGTGGAGTAGGAGATGGTGGAGTGGTTGGTAGGATGAGTGGATGGATCAGAGATGGTGGTGGGTTTACTGGGTGTGGAGGAGTAAATAATGGTTAGTCATGATCATGGAGAGGATAAGGAGTATGTAGAGAATCAGATGGTGATGCTCCCGTGTCATGGTGAGGAGGAGGAGGTGGAGCATGATATGATGAAACTCCTGCATCATGCTGAGGTGGAGGTGGTGGAGGAGGTGGACCATGCGAGGAAGAAGCTCCCACGTCATGGAAATGAGAAGGAGGAGGTGTTGGACAAGCACGAGGATCAACAAAATCCTCATCGGATGTTGTCAACCAAAACTCACGCCCCTAGGAATCTAAAAGTGTGGATGCGCTGACTACATAATGCATCAACAGTCTCATATCACATGGCAGAATCCTCCATATCTCTTCAAGATGAGGGTCTCACATGATCTCTGTGGGTCATGTTGTCTCTACTCCTTGTCCAATCAACAGTCTATATAACTTGTCTGAAACATCCTCGCAATACCTTTGATCCATCCTATGACGTAGTCCGGGTCAAGGTAATGCAATAACCTCAACCTCCTGCATATCCACACCATCCTCCTGAACAAGAGGAAGCACATAATCTCGATCGACTGTCCCAATGTCTGTAGAATATATATAAGTATGAAACAAATATAATTAGAAAATTTCATTAAAAAATTAATAAAACAATTTAAAGAAAATGTTAGAATATATTTCATTTGCATTAAATAAGACAATAATATGCTGCAACTATATTAATTTAAACATAATTCTAATATTTCTTCTCTCATTCAGTGGCTCATCCTGGGTGAAAAATATGTTGGGACATACTCTCCAGTCTAACCCAGTTTATGGATATGGTAGAAGGTCCAATGCATGGTCCTCCTCGTTGCCGATAATCTCCAACACCTTTGATGTAATTCATTCTATGAAATTTGGCTAACCCCTCTTGGGAATCATATTCCCCCACATCCACACACGCAGGTCTAAGGGATAGGAGGGTGACGATTAAATGATGGATTCATGGACATAATCCTCTCAAAAAATAAAAAATAAAATATCTAAACCAAAAGGGAATTTGTTCCTCCCATAAAAAACTACATGACATAGATCCAGAGCAAAACAAAACTGTCGTAAAAAAATGGCAGACCACCTAATGCTTCTAGGTGACTACACTAAAGAATTGACATAAAATAAAAAAGGGAAACTAATGTGTTTCCCATCAGTGGCCGAGTGCACAATGGTGGTAACCAATAGTGAGAGGCACTAAACTCCTCTGCACTTAAAGCACTAATCCAGAGTTGTCCCCCGTGCACCTGAAAATCACCAGGATCAACGATGTCATTAGCGATATATATCTGAGAGTAGACAAGTTGAATCTTTTCTACAAATCCTACTGGGATATTAGGGAATGGGGAAAATCCTCCCCTCTCCTCAATAGGCCAGTGATGAAGTAGACATCCTCCTTAGTGGGACGAAACCACTAACTGATACCAATAGGGAATTCATGTCTTCCATGGACCTAACAATGGATGAATTGCCATAATAGACACGAGTTCCCCTTGAGGGATGTAGCTTCCTCATAGAAATTTAGGAGTATTAAAACCACCAAGAGGTCTCGTATATGGGATGTGATGGGGCAAGTGTACAAATCACTCTCCCTATCGTGCCTCCTAATCACACTGAAAGGTGTAGGGATAAACATGAGGCTGGCCCTATTGAGGTGCTCACCCAACTATCTACCCCATACAACCCAACTATACATCCTACCCAATCACTTATTATCTCCCTGGAAGATCCATTTCATGCATTGTTTCCCCCGAAGACCCAATGGATGAAGGCTCTCCCTCACCAAAAGAACCAATGCGATTTATCTCTGACCCCTCCGCTGGAACCACCGTCTATCCATCAATAATACTCATTGTTGAAGACACTCGCTTTCATTGCTTAGTTAGAAGCTAGTAAATGAGAATGGGATAACATGCCTCTCACTCCTCATGCCATATGATACACATATAACGTCGATCAATATCATAAATAGATATAAAACAATTAAATATTTTATTAAATAAGCATGCTATTTATTAACATCAAATAACAACAATTTTCTCAAAATAAATACATTTGACAAGCGATGCACTTGAATAACAACAACACACTGCAGTTGGTGCCCTTCAGACCACAAAGCATTGTCAATGGTTCACTATGATACACAAAGCACCACAAATGGCACACTAGAATCCAATAAGCACCACAAACGATGTGAAAATATACGTAAGCACACCGCTAAGCATGGTAAATTTTTTATTATCGGTTTTGTGTTGCGTCAAGATCCAATTAGCACACCATAACCAGTGCACTAGCATGGACTAGAATCACAATAAACTATGTTACTTTTATCAAAAATTAAAATTGGGGTGTCTTGTGCGTCAAATACATGCCATCTCACCAGTAATGATGCACTGACATTGTATTGACACACTGTAGATTTTTTGCGTTTTGGCGGTGCTTTTGTTATACATTAGAGCATCGAGAAGACAGTGCGCTATCCTATACCAAATGCACCGTGAAATGTTCTTAATTTTTTTAAATATTTTTTTTCAATTTGGCGGTGTGCTAACAAAACCTAGATGCACCATCACGACGGTGCTCCTATTACACATCAACGCATTGACATGATAGTGCGTAACATTTATCTTAGTGCACCATAGTAGGTTTGGTATTTTTTTTATGTATTTACAGTGTGATTAGGACATGTTAGCATACCAGTACACGGTGAAGTGTGTTTTATAACGTGCATTAGTTTACAGTAATGTTATTTTTTAAAATCAAGGTGATCAGTGTGCTTAGAACATGTCATTGCACCGGGATACGGTGCATTTTGTAATGCACATTAGTTTATAGATATTGGTTTTTCAAAAATTAAGGTGTTTGGTGCTCTTAGGACATGTCAGGGCACTAGTAAACGATGTGGTGTATTTTATGATGTGCACCATTATACAATAAATGTTATTTTTAATTAGGGTGATCAATGCGCTTAGGACATGTCAACGCATTGGGTTGCGGTGCGGTTTGTTCGATATGCGCACTAGTTTACATAATGGTTTTTACTTAAGGTGTTCAGTGTGCTACAAAAATTATAGTGCATTGTTAGAGCAGGGCATTTTTCCCATTCGGTTTACACCATTAACAACGCACTCTGTAAAATTTACCGTGCACCGTCATAAGGTGCGAGCCGAACGGTTCAAACGCACTATGCAATTTTTTTTTAATTTTTTAAAAAGATGGAACTTTAAGGTTGAATTTTAAAAATTAATACCCTAAAAAATTAAATTGCGAGGTTGCAATCAATTTAGTTGGACTCTTGCTTGTTGGGGAGGCATTGTGGCGATGTACGAAAAAATTTAAATTTTTTCCCACCGTTTGGAAAAATTCAAACTGTATCTAGGAGACAATAGGAACGAGCAACGTGTCCATGTGCAGCACAAATGTCAGGGCATCTAAGGGGGTGATGTACTACACTTATGCTATAGGGTTCAGAGGCACTGTAGAAGGTAAAAATGTTTTTTACCGTGCAATATTTTTTTTTATAAAACCCTATTTTAGTGCGCCCGAGTTTTGGATGCACCAGTGTTGTTTATAATATAAGTTGCACCAGTAATATAATTTTAAAATAAAATACAATTAACATGTTTTTTTTTTTTCCCTAACACGGTGCGTATGTTTTTATAATGCATCAATGTAGTCCATACTTTAAAACGCGTCACAAAAGAAATTTGAAATTAAAATTTTTAACCCTAATGCGGTGTGCCTTTTTTATATGAGCCCTAGTGCTATCTAGATTATTTAATGAATTGGTTGCAAAAATATAGTCTTTTTCCACATGAATTTTTTCGGTGCGCCATATTATTTGAAGCACCAGAGTGGTTTGTAATAAAAACTGCACCGTAAATATAATTTTAAAATAAAATATAACATCCTTTGTTTTATATTTTCAATTATTTTTTCCCTAACACGGTGTGTAAGTTTTAATAACACACTAGGCCTGTCCATACTTTTAAACACATCGCAGTAGAAATTAAAAATTGAAAATTTAAACCTTAATGCAGGGCGCCTCTGTTATATACACATCGGTGCGATCTAGATGATTTAATGCACCTCATTCCATCTGATACACATATAATATCTTCTAAAACCTTCGTCCACTCCCCTCCGCTAGTGAACTCCACTATAAATGGATATTTAGCCTCTTTTGAGAGGAGCATCCGCTATAACCTCCGCTAAAGGGGCTTTTCCTTGTAGTGGATCTAGTAAAAGTTATGATCTTTTGAAACCTATTTATTTTGATATATTTGGACTACTCTCTGCTTTGTCTATGAATGGTGCTAGATATTTTCTAAATTTTATAGATGATTATTCTAGATGAGTGTCGGTGTATTTTCTAAAAAATAATTTGGAAGCCTTCGAGAAATTTAAATAGTTCAAGGCATGAGTAGAAAAAAGTTTGGGCAAGTCTATTTTATTTCCCAAGTTAGACAATGGAGGAGAATATGGCTCCAAGGAATTTGATAAATTTTGTATGTAGGAAGAAATTAGCATTAGAATACTGCTCCATATACTCCACAACACAATGGAGTGGTTGAGTGAATGAACTGCACAATCATGGAATGTGCAAGAAGCATGCTCAACACATCTAGGTTGGATAATGGATTCTTGGTAGATTCTGTTAATACAACTTCTTATTTCATTGACATATCACCTAGAACTACATTGGATGGATATATTCCAAAGGAGGTTTAATGTGGTAAGTGAGTTGATTTTTCTCATTTGCATATATTTGGATGTGATGCATTTTCCCATGTGCCTAAAGAAAACAGGCCCAAGCTTGAACCAAAGTCAAAGAAATGTGTTTTTCTTGGTTATGATAAATAGTAAAGGGTATAGAATATGGTATCCTACTAACCAAAAGGTAATTGTTAGCTGAAATGTTATTTTTAATGAAAATCCATGCAAAGGAAGGAGGTAAAAAAATTGATATTGTACTTGTAGAAATAGAAATGAATAAAGATGAAAATTAAAATGAATATTCTGATCAACATGAAGAGAAATAAATTCAACAACCACAACTTAAAATATCTACACTTCCCAAGAGGAGTCCATAAATGTATTCTCTTGATTTTCAATTTTCTTTTCTTTTGTTTATTGATGATGGTAAAACCAATTCATTTAAGGAAGCTAGAGAATCTAATAATGTAGATAAATAAAGGAAATCTATGGATGAAGAAATGAAATCACTACACAAGAATGAAACATGGGAACTTGTGGATCCCCCACCAAGAAGAAAGGTTGTTGGAAATAAGTGGGTGTATAAAGTAAAGAAGAGCAATGATGGGTTGTTGAAATGTTATTTATCTCGCTTGGTGGAAAAAGGTTATCTATATACATTAGGTATAGCCTTTAATGAAATATTATCTCCAATCGTGAAGCAAATACTGCAAGAGTTTTACTTTTAGTTGTAGCAGCACGTGATTTAGAGTTGGAGTAACTTTATGTAAAAATTGCTTTCTTACATGGTGATAATGAGGAATAGATTTAAATGGGTTAGCCTAAGGGATACAAAGAAAGAGGAAAAGAGAATTTGGTTTGTAGGCTCAATAAATCTATGTATGGATTGAAATAGGTTCCAAGGATGTGGTGCATAAAATTTGACACCTTCATGAAGAGACAAGGTTTCAAAAGAAGTGAAGGTAACCATGGTGCACATTATAAAAGGTTTGATGATGTTAGTTTTATTATATTAGTATTATATGTTGCTTATAGGCTCCAACATGAATAAAATCATTGATCTTAAGGATCAATAGGCTAAGACACTTAAAGTCAAGGATTTGAGTAGCAAATCAAATTCTAGGGACAAAGATAATAAGGATAAAATAGGCAGGAAGATTTGGTTAAGTCAAAAGTCATATATAGAAAATATGTTTTAGCTCTTCAATATGTAAAATGAAAAAACAGTTAGCACCCCACTTCTTGCACACTTCAAGTTGTCTTCTAAATAGTGTCCTAGCATAGAGGTAGAGAAAATCATGTCTCATGCACTATATTCATCAATAGTGGGGAGTCTCATGTTCACCTTGGTGAGCATCAGACCATATATTTCCCAAGAAGTGGGAGTTATTAGCCATATCATGGTGAATCTTGGTAAGGAGCATTGGATTGCTATGAAATAGATACTTAGATGTTTAAGGGGTACTTCAGATGCTGCTATTTTCTCCATATCAATAGATTTACAAATTAAAGGTTTTGCGTATTTTGATTTTGATGGAGACAAAGATGGGCATAATTCTACTATAGGATATACTTTCACTCTTGTTGATGGAGATTTTAGTTGGACACCTAAGTTGCAATGAGTGGTGTCCTTATCAACCACTGAAACAAAATATGTGGAAGCAACTAAGGCCAATGAAGAGGAAGTATGGATAGAGCGACTGATGGATGACTTCAAGATAGTGCAGGGGAAGATTACACTGCACAACGATAGTCAAAGTGTTATTCACTTTGTAAAGAATCCAACATTTATTGATCACACAAAACATATTGATATTAATTACCATTTCATAAGAAAACTAGTGGAAGAAGGTGTTGACTCAAATTTTGGCCCATTTGAAAAAATACTTGCAAAGGGTTGTGAGCCTAAATTACAACCTATTTAACCACTCTTCTTCACAATTAAAACATTGTCTTGGTTATAGGTAAAGGCGAGGGTACCATTAAGTAGACATATCTTATTACAATTTTTCCACACGAGTACACATTTTTGTTTCATATATTGAGCAAACAAAATACATGAATTATCATAATAAATTCATTATGGAAAGCATATTATTCACTTGGATTGTGTTACAAGGTTTCGATTGCATTTCACAATATCCAATTTGGTAGAATTAGAAATATGGTATTATTATTATGGCTTCATACAACCATTCACATGCAATTACAACAGGTTTTGAGATAATTGAAAAGCATAAGAATTTAAAAATAAGTCTTGTATATTACACATTTCATAAGGAATAATGTTGAATCCTTATAATATTATTTTATTGACTATTCATTAGGCATATCTAAATTTAAGTTTGTATTATAATGGCCAATGAAATCCTTACATGATGGTGCAATGGTTATCAACAAAAGTATTGTAAGAGCGCTCATGCGACATTGGGGCTATGTGTAAATGCTAAGTTTTAGAATGTGAAGGCACTCATCTAAATAGCGTATTTATGCTATAAGGTGGTAGGTGGTAAGTGTTGGCATGCGTGTTATGTGAAATATTGTAATTGTATAACCGATTATTCCCACCTTTCTAACTTAATATCATGAGTTGGTGCTTATTGCAAAGATATTGGTTTTCATTGGTAAAGGAAATATTGTGTGAGATAGTTGTTATGCATATGGATGTTATTTATGTTGATTAAACATGAAACCCTGAATGCATCCCAATGTCGATTTACAAGAGATCATGAACTTACCTGGAAATATTTCCATCATGTGAATATAAGTGAATGCGAGGCGCATGAGATATCATGTAATGTCCCCATTTTGACCCCCCTTTGTATTAAATTGTAATTTAATCATGGTGAGGAGCTCAAGGCCAAGGCCCCACCATTGATTTAGCGTTTCATGTATCGGCAATTAAAAATAGATGCCTATGGTTCTTGTGCGAGATGGGCACAAAGTAAATAAGACATCATGTAAATTTTGAATTTATAATGAAAGACCCACAACCGGCTATGCAATGCAACAAAAGAGATGGGGCATGAAATCTACAAGGAATAGGGGGGGGGGAATTATTCAAACCCTTGAGCCAAGGGTATTAATCCATGTGTCAATGGGGAAACCCATAAACCACCAACTACCATTTTTGTCTCATGCACCCAATCATTTAATTCTTCCAAGGAATTGGTTGGGGCAGTTAATGCCTTGGGAATGAAAGAGTATGGCAGCCAATTTCGTGCATGGGCAAGCCATCAACTTGGAAAATCGTGTTCTTGCTTGTGGGGCAAGAAACCACCCACGAAATGGTGCCCAAAGCCATTCTGAACAGGCAGCCTTGGATCATTCACGCAGTGGGAGTTAGCTGGGGTCTTTCCATTTACGTTTTTCATCTAAATACTGCATTTTTCCATGCCTGGGAGTCGTTTTGCAATATATAACAGTTGGGAGAGGGAGGTCACGAATTGGGGGACTAGGAGGGAGGTCGTTTTTGCCCCGAATTGACCCTAGACGTTTTACTAAAAACGGATTTAGTTCCCTGGGTTGTTTCCCAACTTCCCATTTTCGTTTTTGTGGGTTCCCACGTTTTTCTGAGTTAGCTGAAAACCCATCTCATGCATCTCACTGTGAAAACGTTTTATCTTGCCCCACAATGGTGTTCTGCTGTTGTGTGCATCCTCGTTTTTGGTTTGAACCCGTGAATTGAAGTTTTGGAGTGGTAGTGGATAGAAGTGGCTTGATAAACCTAGTGGGGGAGGCAACCTCTCAAGAAGATCAAGAGGGCTTTGGTTACTCTTCTATGCATACCCTGAGAGCACTAGATAGGGAAGGTATGGCTTGAGGGACTGTACAGCAGTGAAAAGAATACTTCCTTGTGCTGGGTGTGTAGGTATTGTGGGTGCCAAGCTAGATAGATCTTGCAAGGTTATCCCTAGCTCTGTGCTGGAGCTCACTAGCTTAGCAACTCTTCCTTTCCATCTCCTAGCAGCCTGATAAACCCAATTGTAGATTGGCTTGGCTCATCCTGGTGTATGCTTGGCTATGTGTGAGTCTGTTGTTCCCTGGTTCCTTGTAGAGATCATGCCCAGCTCGGGGGGTGGCAGTGGTGCTGAGAGATTGAGGAGCACACTGGCCTACGGTTGGGTGGAACGTTGCAGTTGCATAGCCAGTTGCGTGGGACTACTTTTGTATAAGATAAGTATTCTCTTGTGTTAATTTGGCAATTATCATTTGATGAATAATGGAATGAATGCTGGGTGTGCTATTGAATTAAATTCCGCTGTGTTTTTCTTATGATTATACATTCCATATGTCTTTTATATGTTTTTAAAAGTTTATGCATACCATATGATCTTTTATAATTCTGCCAAGGTCTCTATTTAATGACTGTCACAGAATGTTGAATGTATGTTAGATATCACCATGATTTACTTTATCTTTGCTGTGTTCTATAGCATGCACATGTACATGACCTTGTATCAATGAGTTTGATTTTAATGAATATAGGGCTAATTGCCCGGATTGAGCACTATGATCCTCTCTATCACGCTGGTATGATAGAGGGGACATTACATATCACCACTTGTGGTCTCATACTCCAATCTTAAAAATGGTTGGTGGTGTTACTGCTCAAACTAGCATTTCTTTTAAAATCAAGGCAATGCACACCTATGTCAGGTCTCCATTTTGACCCCCTTCTTCATTAAATCGTAAATGATGTAAATATGGTTATTTAATCATGGTGAGAAGCTCAAGGCATATGCCCCACCATCGATTTAGCGTTTATGTATCGGCAATTAAAATAGATGCCTATGGCTCTTGTGCTAGATAGGCACAATGTAAATACGGATTTTAATGAAAAACCCACAACTAGCTATGCTATGCAACAAAGAGATGTGGACATGATTCTACAAGGAATAGGGAGGGGAAATAACCAAACCCTTGAGCCACTAGGGTCAGCCCATGTGTCAATGAGAAAACCCATGAACTCTTAACTATCAATTTTGTCTCATGCACCCAATCATCTAATTTTTCCAAAGATTGGTTGGGGCAGTTAATGTCTTGGGATTGGAGAAGTATGGCAGTCAGATTTTCGTGCATGGTCAAGCCATCAACCTGAAAATCGTATTTTTGGCTTGCTGGGCAAGAAAACCCCCACGAAATGTTGCCTAAGGCAATTCCTCATGCATTACGTTCTTCCTCTCACGCAGACTGAACTCACTGAAATTTATCCTCACGTTTTTCACCATAACCCTGCGTTTTTCCATGCCCAGGAACTCGTTTTTGGTATTGTGCAGCAACTAGGGAAGGGGGGGACGCGATTTGGGACTGAGGGAGAGGTCGTTTTGCCCCTGGGGCACTTTTCTGGAATGGGTTTTGCTCTCCCAGTCGAATTTTCCAAGTGCCAATACGTTTTGAGTCTACCCATGTTTTTCTGAAGCTCAGGAAACCCCATCTCATGCATCCCACTGTTGAAACGTTTTCCTCATGCCCAGCAATTGTGGTTTTGCTGTTATGTGCATCCATGTTTTGGTTTGAATCTGTGAGCAAGAGATTGGAGTGGTAGTGGATAGAGCGGGCTTGATAAACCTAGTGGGGAAGATAACCTCTCAGAAGATCAAGAGGGCTTTGGCTACTCTTCTATGCACACCCTGAGAGCACTAGATGGGGAAGGTATGGCTTGAGGGACTGTACAGCAGTGAAAAGAATACTTCCTTGTGCTGGGTGTGTAGGTATTGTGGGTGCCAAGCTAGATAGATCTTGTAAGGTTACCCCTGGCTCTGTGCTTAAGCTCACTAGCTTAGCCACTCTTCCTTTCCATTTCCTAGCAGCCTGATAAACCCAATTGCAGATTGGCTTGGCTCATCTTGGAGTATGCTTGGCTATGTGTGAGTCTGCTGTTCCCTGATTCCTTGTAGAGATCATGCCCATCTCGGGGGTGGCAGTTGCATTAAGAGGTTGATAAGCACAACTGGCCTATGGTTGGGTGGAACGTTGCAGTTGCATAGCCAGTTGATTTGGGACTGTTTTGTTCAGATAAGTATTCTCTGTTTACAAATTCTGCAATGTCTTTATTCAATGGCTGTCACAATCATGTTTGAATGTATGTTAGATATTAAACATGATATTTTTAATTTACTTCCGCTGTGTATTCTTATAATCATACATTCCGTATGTCTTTTATATATGTGAATGTTTATTGAGAGTGCATGGGGTCAGATGCCTCGGTTTAACATCACGATCCTCTCCATCTAGCTGGTATGATGGGAGGGGACGTGACAACCTAATGTTCCAATCTTAAAAATGGTTGGTGGTGTTACTGCTCAAACTAGCATCTTTTTTAAAATCAAGGCAATGCACACCTAATGTTAGTGAAGGTAAGCTTGGGAGAGTTAAACCAAATGTCACCACAGTTTAACCTCTCAGCACACCGGGTAACTTAAAAACCTAGGAGAGACCCTAATTAGTGAAAGATACCTGAAACCACCAACAAGACACAAATACCTTACACGAAACCTTTGTGAAATTCCACAGGGGTATATCACTAAGATCGAACAAACCTCACAATTTCACAGTGTTTATTGCAGAGAAGAATTAGCAAGAAATAGAGAAGAATTAGCAAGAAATATGATCAAATTCACTCATGAAACTCAAAGATATGAGAAACTGTTGATACATTCATCATTTTTAAGCTGGAAAAAATATGATAATACAATAGAATGAATTCAATACTCCTTGGAGGATTCGAATTATCCTCAAGTCATGGCTTAGTTTGCATTGGAACCATCTTCCGATAAGGTTTAGTGGCCACTGAGGGTGAATAATCAGTCAACTAAGGTGGAACTGAACATCACTGAGCATGTGGGTACTAAAATAAGGGGGGGATCCAAGGGGAAACATAACTATCCATCAGTGGTCAAGGAGGGTGCTCCTACACTCAGTAGCAGTCAAACTAGGAACTACAATCAGTTAACTGAGCAATCAAGGGGACGAGGCACCCTAAATCATGGAAATGACTTACATATCTCCTAAATCTGTGCATGAGGGCGCATTGTAACTTCAGTGATGGAAACAAGGCACACTAAGTGGCTAGGAGGGATAATGATGTCCAAAAACAAGCTCTAGGGGGTCCAAAATAGGGACTAGGTTTTAGGAGACTCAATTGTTGATGCATGGATGCATGGAGTGTTGCATGGAATGCATGCATGCATGCAAAGCATGAAAAAACAAGATATTATGGTGATAATATTCCAACACCCCCCCTTACGTCAGATTATGAGGAAAAATAACTGAAAAAATAGGGCCCTGGTTACTGAGACCAAAGGTCACCCCGTACAACAATATAAAAAAGTGTGAGGAAAGAGGGAAAACCCAGAGGGAAGAAAACTCCCCTTCAAGATAGACTATAATAAAAACTAATCAACTGAGGTAGCACCCACCCCAAGAAGGGATCGAAGATGAGTAAAATTCTTCACTGAAAAAATCCTTGGTGAAAATATTTGCAATCTACTCTTCTGTGGGACAATAGAGCAGTGTGATGGTATGATCATGCACTAATCCTTGGATGTAATGCATGTGTATATCAATGTGTTTGGTTCTTTGTCTCATAACCGTATCTGTAGAAATATTGATAGCACTCTGATTGTCACAGTATATGACTGGTGGAGTACTGTAGCGAATCCCAAACTATGACAATATGCCCCGCAACCAGATGCATTGTGTGGCTTCATTCACTACACCTATGTACTCGGCCTCAGATGATGAAAGAGCTAGAGTAGTCTACATTTTTCTCGACCAACAGATAGGACTAGATCCAATCATGAAGACAAAACCTGATGTGGACTTCTAATCTGAGTTGTCTCCATCCCAATCTAAATCTGTATACACAACTAGGTTCAATGGAGACCTAACTGCATAGTGAATACCATAGGTCTTCATCCCTTGCACATAGCGAAAGATCCTTTTGGTTTCCTTCCAGTGAATCTCATGAGGCTCTTGCATGTATCTGGAGACAACACTCACTGCATAGGATAGATTAGGGTGATTATGTGTAAGAAACATAAGACTCCCGATCAACTGTCGATACGAAGTACTATCCACCAAAGGTGAAGAAGAACCATCCTCAAGACTGATACCTGAAAGAAAAGGAAATGCTATTGGTTTGCATTATGTCATATGAAACCTATCAATTAGATCTAATGCATACTTGGAATGTGCAACCTTGATTCCTGAATCACTCTGAGAGACTTCAAGACCAAGAAACTGCTTTAGTAGTCCCAAATCTGACATAGAGAAGGAGTTGTAAAATGTTGTTTTGATAGATATAAGACATGAAGAGAGACTCCCTGTAATCAATAAATAATCAACATAGAGGACAATAAGGAGAAGAGATTTAACATCATGTCCAATGTAAACATTCGAATCAGACTTGCATCTTTGAAAATCTTCTGACAGTAGAAAGGAGTCCATCTTAGCATACCATGCTCGGGGAGCCTGCTTGAGCCCATACAAGGACTTCCTCAATCTGCACACTAATGAAGGATCATCAATGTATCCTTTAGGTTACTTCATGTAGATATCCTCCTATAGATATCCATGAATAAAATAACTCTTCACATCCATGTGATGCACTTCCCAGTGCTTGGATGCAACAATAGCCAAAACAAGATGAATGGAGTCCATATTTTCAACAGGAGCGAAGGTCTCTGAATAGTCAATCCCTTGAAATTTTGAGAAACCTTTAGCAACCAAGTGAGCCTTGTACTTGCTTGTGACACCATTTGATTCCATATTTGTTATATATACCCACTTACATTGAACAAGCTTTCTTCCAGGAGGAAGATAAACAACCTCCCAAGTCTCATTCCTTTGAAGAGATTGGTACTCTTCATCCATAGCTGATATCCATCTTGGATCTTGGGAGGCTTCAAAGAAAGTTTTTGGATCTGATCCAATCATAATAAAACATCTGTCAACAGGAAATGGATCTATATGAGAGAGTTAAAACCTTGCATTTTGAAACTCAGATCTAGTTCTTATTGGATCTTGTGTATCTCCAACAAGATCACCTACATATTCAAGGGTCTTGGCAGCCCATCTTGGAAGAGGAGGTGGATATTCGGGTGCTAGATCTTCAGGTTCTTGTGTATATAGATCTAGCATTCGCTCATCTTCAGTTTCAGAGTCAAAATATGAATTTTCATGAGAGGATGCTTCACTATCTTGTTCAATAGGATGTGATGGAGTAGTTGGAAAGTTGTCTTCTTCAACATGGTGGGCATCATGCAATGACCACTCCTCAAAATGGACACTTCTCTCAAGAAATGTCTGCATGGTAGATAGATATAGCAGTTTGTAGGCCTTTGCATTTTTTGCATAACCAACCAGTATGCACTCTTTGCTTTGTGGATCTAAGGATCTCCTCTTCTCAGAAGGAATCCTTTCCCAAGCTTTGGATCTAAAGACTCTCAGATGAGGCAAATTTGGCTTGTATTCCATCCATGCTTCGAAAGGAGTTTTTCCTTGTAGGAATTTGTGAGGAACTCTATTCTAGAGGTATGAAGCACAGTTGACAGCTTCTGCCCAAATTCTAGGATCCAATCCTTTAGACTCAAGCATGCAAGTTTACATCTCTTTCAAAGTTATGTTCTTTCTCTCTACTACGCCATTCTTCTATGGTGTGTAAGGAATAGTGTGATGCATATCAACACCTTCATCTGCAAAAAATAAATGAAACTCATTCTTCACATACTCTCCTCCATTATCAGTATGAAGGACCTTGATCTTCTTATCAGTGAAATTTTCTACATAAGCTTTAAAAAATTTGAAGTATTCAAAGACTTCTGACTTCAACTTTATAAAATATACCCAACTAAATCTTGAATAATCATCTATGAATGTTAAGATGTATCTTGGATTATTCAAAGGTAGGTGAGGAAGAGGTTTTGATATGTCGCTGTGAATCAACTCAAGAGGATATGGGGTTCTCTTTGCCTTTCCTTTTTCAAACTTGTGCTCAGGATGGTTACCAATCAAGCAACCTTGACAGGTGCCTTTATAAAATATGATGTTTGGAATCCCTTCAACCATTTTCTGATTGTGCAGTTCTTGCAAATATTTTTAGTTGAGGTGCCCAAACCTTTCATGCCATAGTCTTCTCACTTCATTTACATGAGTAAGAAGGTGCACTTTGTTTTGAGTAAGGAAATAAGTGAGAAAACTCATAGAGTTTAGAATGGTGATCTGCAATGCCTTGTGCAATTATATTCCCAGAAGAGATCTCTTGGATTTCAACCGCATTAGGAGTAAAAATTACTTTCTTGGGAACTCCTGTATGGGTCATTTGATAAACATGAAGGAGGTTAGATGCCAGGGTAGGCACATAGAGCACATCATTGAAGTATCCATGTTACATATTGATCCTTCCAATTCGTTCTGAGGAAACTTCATAATCATCTCCCATCAGTATAGAAGGCCCAACAGTAGGTTCAAATTCAGATAATAGATCCATGGAAGCATACATGTGTCTGGATGCTCCAGAATCTATGATGAAGGAGGAGTCATTCGAAGTGCCAGCCATGAGTGCATGACACCTCTCTTTGTCCTCTGATTTAGGATCAACTTCTTTTCTTCTAGCATTTGCAAGTACTAGAAGATTGTTTTTCTCTAGAAGTTGGGCCATGAGATCAATGGTCTTCTTCACACAAGCACTTTCAAGATGAAAACCTCTATTACAGTATGGACACTTGGTCTTCTCTTTCTAGTTTTCCTTGCCTCTCTTTGGATTCAAGGTCCCTTTTGACTATTTGGGGGTCTCCCTTGACTTCAGATCCTACAATTTATTTTCCTTACCCTTCTGTTTCCCTTTTCCATTCGCATTATTTCCTTCTCCTCCAACAAGAGCTTGATCTCTCTTTGGTTTTATTACTCCCATCTACACCAATTTGTCCTGCTCCTTTGTGAGAGAGAGAGGATTAATGCATCTAGAGTGGGAATTTTTCAATTTTCGATGGAAAGATTTGTTGTTTGGAAGGTGGAAACAAACACAGAATAGGTTGGTCCCAATTTTGAAAGAATAGCAAGAATTAGTTGCTTGTCTTCTTTCTCAATTCCACGTAGTTTTAGGTACACAACCAAGTCCTTGAATATTGTGAAGAAATTTGTGATGGATTCGAAACTGCTGAAATCAGTGAGATCAACTCATTTTCAATTGATGTCCTCTGTAAGGAATCATCCTTACATGATTATCATAATTGATAATATATATTTATTTATAATTGAATTGATGATCTAGAAGTATAAATTTACTTGTATAAATATGCATAAGCATATAGGGTGTGGTAAGTCTTCGAGATGACCATTAACTTATCATCCTAATAGTAATAATATTTAAATATTAATAATTAGTAATTTTTAATAGCCAATTAGGTCTATTACAAGTCATCCTGCTCTGAAAAGATTCATCCACGAATCTTCTATGAGCGTGTTGCAGCTAGAATTCTTGCCATGACTAACAGTGCCACGGTTTAGCAGTTCTTGAAATAATTGGTTGCATTTCCATTCAAATATTC
The DNA here is from genome assembly GCA_027924585.1 of Larix kaempferi. NCBI lineage: Eukaryota > Viridiplantae > Streptophyta > Pinopsida > Pinales > Pinaceae > Larix > Larix kaempferi. Next base: position 9,134,540 of record BSBM01000806.1, read on the forward strand.
TCATGCATATGATTCTGTATATAAACGCATAACAACTATATGGAGTATTCTTCTGAACTTTTGATCTCATGGTGTTCTTTTGATCTTCTAAATTGATGTAGATTTTTTATATGGTTTTCTTACCTGTAGCGACAACTACTAATAATGTACTTACTTCCTTGTTTGATGAGCTTGTATTTATTCCATGGGAACCTTTTGATATTTAGATTCTAGAATATATTGAGTTGCGACAACTGGTAGAATGTTCAACTCTTCACTTGTCGCAACATCTTCTGCATTTCGTTCTTTTACGTTATCATGATTAAGGTCATCTTTGACGATTTATTTTCATCATTGCATTCTTCGACAACTTCAATTCTTTCATAATTTTCGTTAAAATTAACTTCATTTTGTGCTTGGTTATTACAATCTACGACATCATCATTTTCTTTACAATTGATATTGATTTTGTGATTGTCAATATCATCTTGATATTTCATATCCTTGTCTTCTACCTCTTCTGTTTCATCTTCCTTGTTATCGTCTTCCTTTACAAGCGCTTGTTCTGGAGTTTCACTAGACAATTTTATAGATTTTTCAGCTGGCATATTAATGTGCCTTAATTCCCTACCTTTTAAGAATCCACAATGAACTTTCGGTAGGCGTGCATACTTTTTACTAAGTATCGCATTTTGAGGTTTGTAGTTGGGATGTCTTTTCTTATCCCACTTGGTGTCTGGTGGTATGGATCTTTTGTGAGGGGGGGTATAAGGAGTCGGTCGGCCATGCTTCCTTTCCTTCCTGGGGGTAGTAGTGATTTTATATTCACCCCTACTTGAATATGTAGGAGTCGCAGTAGTCCCTTATTCTCTTGACTTGATAAATCGAGAGTCACAGTTACTTCTTCTATCGTGGGTGTAGATCCCAACACTTCTTGACCTGAGAAATCGAAAGTAATAATAACTTCTTCCTTTCTGGTCGTAGTCCCTTCCTTTGTCGTGAGTGCCGATGAAGACCCCAACTCTGCTTGACCTAGCAATTCGGAAGTCACTGTCGCTTCTTCTTGATGTTGTGTTATCGTCAACTTCAATTCCTTAACTAATTTGATAATGTCTTCATATCCGCGTTTTATTTCTTCATGTTGGTTTCTTTTTATTTCTTTAGCCTCAATGCTTTTTATGTCTTCGAATTCAATTCTTTCATCTCTTTTAGGTTTGTGGAATGGGCTAATAATGATCTTATTAAAAGAGGGAAAAATGGTGATTCCAACTTTAAAAATATTCCAAAAGGAATTTGAATTTTTTTTTTCCTTTTTATCATAATTGTAATAATTACAATTATAAAAAAAATAAAAATTAATAAATATAATATATTTGCCAATTATTATTAAAAATAATAATATAGTATATTATTATATTTTTTTCGAAATGAGTCTAAATGTTTTTGAGAAAATATATATATATATATTAATGAATAATGTGGAAATTAGGGTTTAAAAACTCTATGAGAATGGCGTAAAGGAGCATGAATGATGCGAGGGAGTAGAGCCGTGGCGTGGAGGAGAGTGATGGTTGGGGAGGAGAGCCGTGGCTGGGGAGGAGAGCGACAACGTGGAAGGATGGGAGAAACAACGGGAGCGGTGGTGGCTAGCGGATGGTGTGCGCAGAGAGAGGATGGAGGACGCAGAAGTGGCAAGCCGAGGAAGAAGGAGGCTATGCAGGGTGCTGGCAGCGTGAGAGGGATGCTGCGGTGGATGGGAATAAGGAAGCAACGTGGGGGTGGCGGTTGGGTGTGAGGTAGGAGTGAAGGTGGGGGGAAACATGTAGGGCGGGAAAAAGGAAGCAACGTGTGTGTTTGGAGAATGCGCAGGTGTGGGAGTGGTTAGGGAAGAGGATGCGTGAAGGGATGAAGGGGTGAGGATGCGCAGGTCTGGAGCATAGAGTGTGGAATGTGAGGGGATGCAGTGTAGATATGGTGGATAGTTCTTGTGTGTGAAGAGATGATGTGTGGGTTGGAGATGTGATTTGGAGCAGTGTGTAGAAGGGAGTGTATGTGGTTCGGTGGTGTGGAGGGGATGGAGAGAGGCGTGAAGCAATGAACAGTGTGGAGGAATTGGAAGGGAGAGAGATGGCAGGATATGGCTATAGATGGTGGGAATTGCGTGGGATGGAAATAAGGTGTGACAGAGGGAGTAAGGGAATGTCACAGGGAGGAAGAAGTCAAACTGGTGGCATGGAAGAGGAGATTTGTGGAGATGAGGGTGATGAGGGATGCGTAGGGGATGTAAGGAGATGCACCAAGTCGTGTGAGAAAAAATGAAGTAGTGTGGAGGGATATTACGATGGAGGGTGTGTGGGAGGAGAACGCTGAGTATGGATGAAGGGAGGCATGGAGTGAGTAGAAAGTTATGAGGGATGAGAGATGGGATGGGAGGAAGTGATGGGGATGGAAGAAGAGTGGGTTATGGGGTTAGAGGAGCTAGGATTTGAGTGTGAGCACCGAGAGCTTAAAGCTATGATACCACTTGTAAGGAATCATCCTTACATGATTATCATAATTGATAATATATATTTATTTATAATTGAATTGATGATCTACAAGTATACATTTACATGTATAAATATGCATAAGCATATAGGGGTGGCAACTCTTCTAGATGACCATTAACTTATCATCCTAATACTAATAATATTTAAATATTAATAATTTTTAATTTTTAATAGCCAATTAGGTCTATTACATCCTCTCAAATCATCATGTTTCCAAAATCAGGATTCGAGCTTTGTCCAAACCTCCTTGGGAGTTTTTAGACGAGTGAGATGAAAGAGTAGATCTTTGGAAATGTTGAGGAATAACAATCCAACTGATTCATCAAGTTTTTTTAGATACTTGAATTTTTTTGTAGAACCATTTGGTTCGAACTCAGTGCCATGTAACACTCTATAGAGACCTCTGTTGAGCATGAAGATATCTATTTGTCGCTTCCATTCAAAGAAGTCAAAGGAAGTGAGCTTGGGAATCAAGGTGAGATCCATAGTAGCTAATTGAACGCACTTTTGATGATGGAATAACCTGCAAAACAATGGAAATTTATCTGGAGGATTGTTACAGAATCTATTGAACACTACTTTAGGACAGTAGGCACTTTTATCCGTATCCTTCACACCTAGCTAGACCTCAAAGGATTTCTCCAATGAATTCAATTCAATGGCACCGGGATTTTCTGTGGAAATCGAGAGGCTTCTGGTGCACTACTGAAAAAAATCTGCTCAATAAAATACTGCAACCGCTGCAACTCAAAAATCTATCACAAGATTTGATACCATGTGAATTTCCATAGGGGTAGATCACTAAGCTTGAACAAACCTCACAATTTCACAGTGTTTATTGCATAGAAGAATTAGCAAGAAATATGATCAAATTCACTCATGAAACTCAAAAGAAATGAGAAACTCTTGTTGATACATTCAGCAGTTGTAAGCTCGAAAAAAATATGATAATACAATAGAATTAATTTGATACTCCTTGGAGGATTCGAATTCTCCTAAGCCATGGCTTATTTTGCATTGGAACCATCTCCCGATAAGGTTTAGTGGCCATTAAGGGTGAATAATCAGTCAACTAAGGTGGAACTGAACATCACTGAGCACGTGGGCACCAAAATAGGGGAGGAGACTCCAAGGGGGCGCATAACTAGCTGTCAATGGTAAAGGAGGGCGCTCCTACACTCAATAGCAGTCAAACTAGGAGCTACATTCAGTTAACTGAGCAATAAAGGGGACAAAGCTCCCTAAATCATGGAACTGACTGTCAGATCTCCTAAATCTGTGCATGAGGTGGCATTGTAAATCCAATGATGGAAACAAGGTGCATTAAGTGGATAGGATGGATAATGATGGCCAAAAAAAATCTCCAGGGGGCCAAAATAGGGACTAGGTGCTAGGAGACTCAACTGTTGATGCATGGATGGATGGAGTGTTGCATGGAATGCATGCATGCATGCAAAACCAAGATATGATGGTGAGAATATTCTAACAACCTTAATAGTTATGATCAGTGCCTTATTAGAGTCAATCAATATCAAATCTAGATACAAGAATCATATATAAATGGAGTTATCACTTTATCAAATAAAATCATTCCTTTAGAGGAAATTTCACATTTCCCAAGGCAATGCCACACTTCCCAAGGAAGGCACTCCAAAAAGTGCACCCTTAAGGGAAGGAGGACAATTGGACTATGGAGAACTTGAAGGATAAAATAGAAAGACTAAGCATCCTCTGATTCATGATTTATGAGGGTTTCATGGATCCCGGTGCACTTCCTCAAATGAGGATGGCCTCTAGGGTTTGTGGCTAAAACCCCAGGGATAATTTTTAGGGTGGATCAAAAAAACAAATTCATGGCTATTTTTGTAGTTTTAATTTTTAAATATTTTTAGGGATTTTTCAAGTAGTAAAATATTTATATACATAAAATAAAATATGTAAAATTTGATAATTAAAAAATAAGAGAGTAAAGGATAGAGTATTAGATTCTTGTCTCAAGCCCTAGGTCTATGAGATATTGAGGCTAACTCCCCTCCTCTTAAGATGGTCTCCACTACTTGCAACTAGGTAAAAGCTAGCAACCTCTAGGGTTAGGTATAAAAACTCCAATTAGGGAAAATGGAGAATTCCAACGCCCAATAGAACTATGGAGATATCCTTGATAGGAACGTCTCCTCAAGCAAGTAGACAAAATGCTAGCAAACAAACCCTACCTCAGTCCAAAACACTTCAAGAATGACATTAAACTAGGGTTAGGAGATAAAATTACCAACATTAATCAAGGAACAAGTAAGGAGATGCACCTTAGGTCACCCTTTAGCTCGAGTTATCACAAATATTCTTAGCATCCACTTAGCATGTGACTATCAAACCCTAAAAATTCTTCCATTCATTCTTCATGAAAGAGAAAAATACATCCAAAGAGAAGTGTGCCTAGCTTCAAATGCTCTCATAAACAAATAGGAAAATAAAAGAATACATAATTTGAACCCTTTCCCATGATTTACAAATGAGGTGAGGTTGTATTATTTATTTGAGACAACCCTCAACCTTATACAAATTTGATACTACAAGTTATGACAAAATATAAAGTTTTAGGTTAGTGCACCCACAAACTTGGGGACTAAACCACACAAAGACATAAAATAAAAATAAAAATGTGAAGTTAGGCTCCACCAAGTGCAAGGTGCCCAAAAGGATGGTGTCATGCTCCAACTAATGCCAATAGATGCTTGTCCCTCAACGCCCTCCTTTTTAAAAATATAGGCTTCTTCTTTAAGGAATAACATCATGAGTTTGGAGATTAGGAGTTTGGGCTTTCCATAAAAACAATAGGTCCACGCGGGTGTTAGATTTTTGTAGCTTGGAGATACTTCTGCATTTATCGTGCTTAGGATGCATGAGTTTGAGCAAATGTCTCACTTAAGTGACTTTATGAAGTGATTTTATAAAGTCAAGTTGGAGTCTTTTATTATTTTATGTGGAAAAGTGAAAGTGACTTTATAATATTTGGGTGACTTAAGTGACTTAAGTCATCTCAATGAGGGAATAAGTCACGCCCGTTGTTCTTGTAGGATAAGAGTGAATCTTAGTCATTGGGATCTAGGGTTAGGGAAGTTACCCTAAATGAGGAAATAAAATAATCTTGAGGGAGACATAGTGGCAAGAATTCTAAGAGAGAGATTTTGAAGAGTGGGCCACATTTTTGTGAGAGAGGCATGAATCCCAAGAGATAAAGAGGGCTTGAGATAAAGAGAAAGAGAGGAGAAGGAGCAACAAGAAAGGGGGACGCAATGCCAAGGAAGAGAAGGGCATGCATCCCAAGGAGAAATTTCATCAATTAATGAGAGAGTACATTTGAGCATTTAATGCAATATGTACAACCATAAAGACAGTTCCACATAAAATATGGAGGCACATAAATTGAGGCACATTGGGAACATATTTCAAGGCTGAGTTACACATATTTCAAGGAACTTTGGATGAGATAAACCCATATTGTTTTTACCTATTGTTGGGCACTATTTTCAAGGGTATTGTTACAAAATTTAATTAGCACTAGGGAGATACAGTTTGATTGCTTATTCCTGCACATAAATTGAGGGAACTAATTTCTAGGGGGTTGGATTGTGTACTTAAGAAAAGTACATAGAATTTAATGCTAAAAAGTAGTGTTGTAATTTCTGTGTATTATTTCTTCTGATCTCATAATAAAAATCTCTTTGGTGACTGGTTTTTTGTTTGTTGTTTTTTCGAGGGTGTTTTGATCAAAATATCTTGTGTCAAATGTGTTGAAATTATCTATTTTTCATTGGTTATTTCATAGCTAGGGCTCTAATGTTCATTGGATAGTGTGTGTACAACTGTTGAGCAAGTGTTTTGTTGGTTGGTACAACTTGGTTCAGATTTTGGAACTTGGGTTGCAAGTGATTTGCGAAGGTTCTTTAGCTTGGAAGAAGAGGGGAAAGGATGAATTCTAGTACTAGGTACAAGGATTGGTTGGTGGGGATATCCAACTACCTACAGTGGAAGGAAAGGATTGCAATTGTTCTCAGAGAGAACAAGTTGTGGTTATTCGTTAGTACCGCCTTCGATAGATCCCATTGCTTTGGACATCCATGAGGTGAAGGAAGCAAGTACATAGAGGATTCTCTTGGATGGAGTGAGGGACCTGTTGTATCCACAACATATCCCATCTAATTCAAATAAGATGGGATCCCCAGTTTCATTTTTTCTTGAAGTTAGTAATTTTTTTGAACTCATTTAATCACTTGATTAAGGCTTGTTTGAATCTTGTTAAACCACACTTATACTTAGATTTTAAGCAAATTAAGTTTTTTCTACACTTAACCAGCCCATTAATTTGTTTTGTTGAAAAGTCTAAAAAGTCAAAAGTCGAAGTTAAATTCATCAAATTTTGTTTAAGTCTCTTGATTCTCAACGCCTGACTTCGCCGCCAAAAAAATATTTGTGGGAGTCGGAAGTCGAGGTGTGTTGGTCTCCATATATGTTTTCACCCCTACTCTCGGCCCCCGACTTCTCAAAAAAGAATAAATTTGCGGAAATCAGAAGTCGGGATGGTTTGCATTTTATTTCAACTTCTTACCCCGACTCTTGACTCCCGACTTTACATCACTTCAAACAATGGAATTTGGCAGTCTGCAGGTTTTGTTTTGAAACCAAATTTTCTCCCTAACTCCCGAATCCCGACTATTGTGTAACCATGAATGTGGAAGTCAGCAGTCATCGTACTTTCGCTCATATACCAAACTTTACCCCCCAACTCCCGACTCTCGACTTTTGCGGGGCCCCACGTCGGCAATCCAATTCATACGTCTGATGTCATATCTTACTACACGTGCCAAATATTTTGAATCATTTGTTGACAAAATGAAATCGATCTCTAGTTTTAAACTCAACCGTCAATATTGTTGGCCAACTACTCCAATTAATGCATAGCTAATGGTCGTTTACATTGAAATTTATTATACTAAATCATATTTTGGATTAGTTATGGTGTAATTTAAACTATTTTCCTTACAAATAAATGCACTTAGAGAATGGATGAATGAATTAAGGTGAGCAAGTTGTATATAAGTAATTTTATTTAAACAGTGTCACTAATCATTACCTCCTACACTTAATCTAACAATTAAAGATAATTAGTAGTCATTTTTAAAGAAAGGTTAAAACAATTACCCACAGTAGGGTTGATTGTTGAAGTCAAGCAATAATCATTAATGTTTATTTATATTTTCCAAGGTTAATTAGGTGAACAAATTTCCCTTCCTAATGATAAGTCATTTATGGGATTATACAAGAATAATTAAATATATTGGGATTTTTTAAACTAGGGTAATCGATAACTAGGTTGGTATCTTACTCACATGACACGGGGTCAATTATGGTATGTTTCCACTATACCCCCAAATGTTTCATGTGATCCCTTACATGATACACAAGGATAGCCGAGGTATGAACATGTGATGTCGCAAAATGACTTAACAAAGCACCCTACAGTCATCTGGTGTATGCGTTGGGGACTAAATTTTCTTTGTATTTCCTTATGTCTATGTAGGCCATTACATTTGATATACATGATCATGAATATTACACAATCACGCTAAACTCGCACATTGATTTCCCTAGAAGGAAACATGCATGGTACATAAACATAGAATAAAATCATTATAAGAGTTTGAACAAATTCTAACCATAACTGGGTGATCCGATGTCAAAATGAGGTGTAGTTAAAAATGTTCGGGTACACAGGGTACTACCAAAGGACCGAACACCAAGAGCAACCACTTCACACAAACATATCACAGATCAACACACCGATGTTTTGACATGGTTTAAACTCTCTTGAGGGAAACACTCCACGGCCCCGGCCAAATAGCTTCTACGGGACAATTTATTATGCAAAGAAAGAAAGTTACAAATGAGATTCTCATAATCGATCAACTAAACAATTGCCCTCCATGCTCTTTAAATAGAGATCATGGACCAATCGGGTGTTAAGCCATGGATCAAGGTTAGGTTTGATCTAAGAGAAGTTGAGCCGTCGGATCACTCTATGTCGGGAACATATCGTGACCGTCGGATTAAGTATTTACAAATGCATACTAATGCATACTAAAGAAACACACTATCCCAAACAGATATATTACACAAGTTGATCTTAAATAACTCCTAAGTGTCTAAATATCCTAACATCCCCCCTTAAGAACAACTTGGGATAGGATTGAAGGATTTACAAAAGTGACACTATTAGGAGAAGGAAGGAGGCATTAGAGCCTATACCCCCTTAATGACAAGTTCCTGAACTCCTAACATAGATCGAAGTTTAGAAAACTTCGTTTCTGTAAGAGACTTGGTGAAGATGTCTGTAACTTGATCATCTGTAGGGCAAAAGAGCACTTCAAGAACACGATCATGAACAAGATTTCTGATGAAGTGCATATGTAGCTCAATGTGTTTGCTGCGTTGATGTAGAACTGGATCTTTGGCAAGCTTGATGGCACTTTGATTGTCGCACCAAAGTGGAGTAGGCTGCTACTGCTCGAATCCAAACTCTGAAAGGATCTGTCGAAGACATAAAGCTTCCTGACTGGCATTAACTGCGGCTCGATATTCTGCTTCTGCTGAAGAAAGAGCAAGAGCTTGTTGTTTCTTACAAGCCCAAGTGATAGGTCCAGATCCCAGACTGAAAACATAACCTGCAGTAGACTTTCGATCATTAGGATCGCCGACCCAATCTGAATCAGTGAAACCAACCAACAAAGGTTCCCCCCCTATACTGTAATGAATCTCAAACTGAACTGTACCTCGAATATATCGAAGTATTCTTTTAGCTGCTTTCCAATGACTTTCATGAGGTGTCTGCATATAACGGGCAACACGACCAACGACAAAGGAAAGGTCAGGATGGGAATGAGTCAAGTATAAGAGACTACCAACAAGCTGACGATACAAAGTGGCATCAACTTCAGGTGAAGTACAAGTGGCAGAAATTTTGACTGCAGACTGGAAGGGAGAAGGGGCTGGTGTACAATCTTCCATGTGAAAGCGACGAAGAAGGTCACAAGAATACTTAGATTGAGAAAGAAAGATTCCTTCTTTGGTTTGCAGGACTTGGAGACCAAGAAAATAATGCAAATGTCCTAAGTCTGACATTTCAAAATTTTGTTTAATACTGGATTTCACATGGGTTATAAGCTTAGGGTCACTACCAGTAAGAATAAGGTCATCAACATATAGAACAAGTATGATGAGATGGTGTCCTACTTTCTTGGTATAGACATTGGGGTCAGAATGGCATCTAGAAAAACCAGTGTCAAGGCTAAAGTTATCTATTTTGGCATACCAAGCTCTAGGAGCTTGCTTAAGGCCATATAAGGATTTCTTAAGGCGGCAGACAAGGCTAGAGTTATTCTAAACATAGCCAGGAGGTTGTTCCATGTAAATTTTCTCCTGTAAATCACCATGTAAGAAGGAAGACTTGACATCCATTTGATGGACTTCCCAGTTGTGTAAGGCTGCAAGGGAAAGAACAAGGCGAATGGAGTTCATTTTTGCGACGGGAGCAAAGGTTTCATTGTAATCAATCCATTCAACTTGGGAAAAACCTTTGGAAACTAACCTTGCCTTAAGTCTTTCAACACTTCCATTTGATGCATACTTAGTTCTGTAGACCCATTTACATCTGACAAATTTTCTTCCTTTTGGAAGAGGTAGAAGATCCCAAGTATCGTTCGCCATTAAGGAATGATATTCTTCATCCATGGCTGCATCCCAATCTGGATTCCCTGAAGCTTTTGCAAAAGTTTCTAGATCATGATTCTCGGAAACTTGAGCCAAAAGAGAACAGGCTCGCTGAAACTGAGAACGTGTTCGACGTTGATCTCTAGGATCACCGGCAAGATCACTAGCTGCTTCACATGTTGAACGGACCCATCGAGGAAGCACTTGTGCTGGTGCAACTGGAGGAACATGAGCAGGCGGAGGTGGATTTTCATCCTCACTGTCATTATCAAAAACTGGAGTTGGAAACCTGTCAAGGAAGTTGGAAGAAGAAGAAGAAGGCAAAAACGCCGAATCAAGCTCGCAAGCCAAAGATGGCACAATCGCTGAGTTAGGCTCGCAGGCCAAGAGATTTTCATCAAATTTAACATCTCTTCTAATGATTACATCATGAGAATGTGGTTGAATAAGTCTATAACCTTTTACATCTTCAGAATATCCAACAAATATGCACTTTTCACTTTTAGGCTGCAATGCTTTCCGTTTTTCATCCAGAATGTGAGCCCATGCTTCACTACCAAACACATGAAAGTGACTTACATCAGGTTTAGTTTTACTCCATGCTTCTTCCAGTGTTATACCTTGTAATGCTTTTGTGGGGGTGCGATTAACTATGTAATTTGCACAATTTATGGCTTCAACCCAAAATTGAAGACTTAGTCCCTTAGATTGGATCATACAATTAGCCATTTCTTTTAAAGTGCAGTTCTTTCACTCAGCTACACCATTTTGTTGTGGTGTATATGGAACAGTGTGTTGTTGTTGGATGCCTTGTTCAGTGCAGAAAGTAGTGAACTGTTTGTTAACATATTCTTCTCCATTGTCAGATCTTAACTTAATAATTTGATGACCAGATTGTTTTTCAACAAGGGCCTTGTAGGCCAAGAACATGTTAAATACTTCGCTCTTAAGTTTTAGGAAATAAACCCAAGTGAGTCTAGTGTAATCATCAATGAAAGTTAAGAAATATTTGAAACCAGAAAAGGAAGCAGATGGAAGAGGACCACACAAGTCACTATGCACAAGCTCCAAGGGAGCCGAGGCATGCTAAGAGGCACGTTTATCAAAACTGTCCCGATGATGTTTTCCGAGTACACAACCGGAACAAACACCATCTCTGCAAGATACCATCGGAAGACCTGTCACCATATTTTCTTTACATAGTTGTTGCAATGAGCAATAATTTAAGTGACCAAATCGCTCATGCTAAAGTTTGCTCAAGTTATCACTATGAGCAACAAAAACTGAAGGGAAAGGTGATGACCCAAAGTTGTTAAACTTGTACAACGTGGTAATATCATCAACAATTCCGGTAGCTAGGACCTGTTGAGGATCTTGAAAATCCTTGATTACAACTTGGTGAGGTGTAAAGGTCACAGTTTTACCTTCACCAGAATGAGTGATCTAATAGACTGATAACAAATTGCAGGAAATTCTTGGAACACATAGTACATCACTAAAATGACCATTATCTACTGGAACTATTCCAGCTCCTACAACACTTAGAGATCTATCATCACCAACAAATATTTGTTTGGTGTTACATTCATGCATAGTAGAAAAGATGGCTTGATCCTTAGCCATATGATAAGATGCTCCAGAATCAATGAGCCATTCATTTGAAGTAGAAGAAGAAGATGCATTATAAGAATAACCAGAAGCACAAAGTGCATGTCCATGAGAGATAGATTCTGAAGGTGAATCTAGGCTGATGTGGTGCTTCTTCATTGCCGCTTCCAAGGCTGCCATCTTCTTGAAACACTTAGATTCATCATGATTATCTTTCCCGCAATAGTTGCAATGACACTCAGTCTTCTTGCCTTTGGGCTTGGATCCTTTGTCAATTTTTGAAAAAGGAGCTGACTGAGAGGGTTTTGGACCCTTGTTTGACTTATTATTGTGAAAATTTTGTTTCTTGGGAGGCTTGGACTTTTCTTTCTATTGGGACAATAAGGCTTTCCTAGATATATCTGCATTGTTGATTATTCCAAGATGAATGAGTTTATCTTGTTCTCTAATCAAGGAATCACAAAAGGATTCAAGACTAGGCTCTTGATAGCTAGCTGCATTCAAGGATGCTTTCATGGAGTAAAATGTAGATACAAAAACAGAATATGCATGTCCAAGTTTGGAAAGAATATGATAAATGCATTGTTTGTCTTCCCTCTCAATCTTACATTTTGCACATAAGAGTTTAAGAGTTTTATACTTAAATAAATAATCTTGAATGCATGAAAAGTCACTTGGATTTAAATAAATCAACTCATTTTCGAGTTGGTGACCTCGAATTTCATTGTGTTTACCAAACACAGATTCCAACTTGTCCCAAGCAGCATTAGGTTCATCAATTCCAGATATGTGGAATCGCAAATCAGTAGAGATTGACATCCCAATCAATCCACGAGCTTCATCACATATATTTGCCCATTTTATTTTCTTATCATCATCAGTGGGTTATTTTTCTTTCCCTGAGGTAATTCTGAAAAGTCCCCTACTTCGTAGAACATCCTCCATACGAGATTTCCATGAAAAATAGTTGGAACTGTTAAGTAGAATATCACAAGGGGCGGCCATATTTGTAAATTAATGGCTAAAAAAGCAGAAACAAATAGTCTGTATGTGAAGAGCTCGAAAAAATAGGCAGTTTAAAAAAAAGGCACTGAAAACTGCCTCTGTATGATAAAGTTATGCTTGAACAAAGAAACTGTTGAAGATGTCCCCAATAGTGACGTGGCAGCTAGAGAATGTCCAGCAAAAAAAGAACCCCCCTCTTCTCAAGATGAACCTTTTGACAATCACTTTACAAGAAAATTGCTTTAAGTGAACCACTTTTGTAAAATAAGTGATTTCAGTTTTACAATGATATTACTTTTAAATAATGCAACAATAAAAAAAATTAAGTGACTCACTTGTATTTTTATTTTTTATTATTTAAGTGAGATGCACTTTTACAATAAAATAGCTTGAAAATAGAAATTGCATGCACTTTTTCTTTTAAAAGTGACTTCCTAAGACTTGAACTCAAGACCTATTAAGGAATAAAGCAACTTTGAACCAAGTGAGCTAGATTAAAAGGTATGTAAAATATGGGAATGAGGAAGGGGTTTTTTTTTTTTTTACTCTTCTTGCTCGGTTTGCATGCTTGCCCTTTTTCCTGCAAAACAAACCACAAATCAAAACAAAAAAAACTTTTCCACACTTGTGGAGTTAGATCTTGTTAGTTTGCCCGGAAAGTCTACGTTTTCTCTCTGTTTCTGATTTGCCGAGATCGCGCAAAGTGCACGGCAAAGAGCATACGCAGCCGAGAAAAACCCTTTCCCTTTCTGTTTCTGATTTGCCGAGATCGCTCAAGGTGCACGGAAAAGAGCATACGCAGACAGGAAATAAACAATCCGAACCCAAAAAAAATCTAACAGTAAAAAATGATGAAATATGAGTTTTTTCCTTTTAAAAAAAGAAAATAAAAAAAATGTGTCACTGTAACATTATACCTCCAGATCTGATGAAATACGCGTTTCTGGAGCAACCGGGAACCGTTTTCGATCAAATGAAAACTATTTCCCAATGGAAACGACGCTCTGGACACAATGGAACACCTCCCATAGCCCAGAAATGCATAGAAATACTAGAACTAGAAACCCTTTCGAGTTTCGGCAACAGCAGTTCAAGATCTAGATCATAACCGGAAGCGACACTTCATAAATGTTCTGATACCATGTTCGGGTACACAGGGTACTGCCAAAGAACCGAACACCAAGAGAAACTAATTCACACAAACAGATCACAGATCAACACACCGATGTTTTGACGTGGTTTAAACCCTCTTGAGGGAAACACTCCACGGCCCCGGCCAAATAGCTTCTACGGGACAATTTATTATGCAAAGAAAGAAAGTTACAAATGAACTTCTCATAATCAATCAACTAAACAATGACCCTCCATGCTCTTTAAATAGAGATCATGGACCAATCGGGTGTTAAGCCACGGATCAAGGTTAGGCTTGATCTAAGAGAAGTTGAGCCGTCGGATTACTCTATGTCGGGAACATATCGTGACCGTCGGATTAAGTATTTACAAATGCATACTAATGCATACTAAAGAAACACACTATCCCTAATGGATATATTACACAAGTTGATCTTAACTAACTCCTAAGTGTCTAAATATCCTAACAAAAAAGGGATCGGAATTAAATATAGCATGAAAAATCTAAATTTATTATTTAGAGTCTATCAACAATAATTTTTAAATCATGAACTACTGCCTCCAAATTGTTGCTTAAAAGAGGTACTGAAAATGTGAAGGATCGTTCTTAACAACAGGGATTCCAAACCAGGCACATGATACATTGTTGAAAAGGTCTCATACTACTCTATATTTCCACTTATCTTGATTTTTCCTTTAGAACAAACTATGATTAGGAAGTCACAATAATTAAATTTGGCAATTTAGAAGGTGTGCACTTTGCTCTCTTTGTTGACTAGGAAAACAAAATTGGAATCAAGCAAACAATGGACCATTGGAAAGCTTATCCATATATATACAAGGTGAAATTTTTATATTTTTCTCATAATGAACATAACCTGTTTTATTTTCTATGAATAATCATGTCCACTTGGAACCCATCCAATGATTGGAAAAAGGGACAAAGTTTGAATTTTTTGCAAACTAGGTTTGTATGTCATGAAATTAGACTTGATCATCCTTAACATAGGAAATAATGATATGGGATGGTTTTCGATCTTTTAAATAATCCTAGTATGGCCTCCCCAAAGGACAAATTATTATGCTCATGAAATGAGCCAAACTAAGCAGGATTGATCTCAATTGTGTGCCAATAAGATCCCATCGAACATTGTGGCTTTAATGGATGCCATAAAGATGACTAAAATGTTGTAGTAGGTTAGGGAATACTAAAAGTATGAAGTTCAATCAACCCTACAAACTCAAACGAAGTGCATGAGTCCTGGCCAATATATTAACCTAGCCAATGAAATTATCTTTTACTAAATCAATATGGGGCTAATAATGACCACTTATACATTTTATGTTTTTGATAAGTCATTAAATGTCAAACATAGCCATATAAACTGACTCTCTTTAATGGGGTAAGAGTCACAATGAAGATGACTCCTACCACTTTCTTTGACTGGAACTATATTTTAGAAATATTCTATGGACAACCTTCTTACCGACTTGGAAGAAATAAAAATCGAAAAACATCATGTTGAGATTTATGCCATGGGACATGTGAATTATTCAAATATTTCTATGCCCTACATTTGTGCATCATTTTAAAGGTAGAGGGTTTCCCATTCCTCCAGTTGCCTTGTTTTTGCCCTATGTGGCTCCTCTTTCCTCTTTCATTTTTCATGTCATGGATCCATGTTTTGAGTAAAGCCATCACTGAGGTCAATAGGGTTAAGAGATATGTGTCATTGATATTTAGTGATGTTGTCATTGATCTTAAAGTGGCAGTAATAAAGGAAGATTGTTTGAAGAATCCTTATGAAACCATGAAGTGGTCAAGTCATGAAGGTAAGACGATATCAAAGCTCCTGAAGCCAGGATGATAAGAAGTGTTGAAGAATCCATTGAAGAATCCCCTAGAGAAGTAATTATGTGTCCACTTGAAGAAGCTCTGAAGATTCTTGAAGGAGCCTTGACATGAGTGTATATAACTCTAAAGTGGTACCCTTATGGCGTAGCTTTAAACATGGCCCTCACGCGATGAGATAACATGTGGTTGTTTGTTTCCGTATGCCCAATTTGAGTTGTACGTACAAATGGAGGATCCTTGAAGAAGCCCTAAAACCAAGAGAAGAAGCCCCTAAAGTAATGATGGTGTCTTGAAGAAGAAGCCCCTAAAGTAATGAAGATGTGTCCACATGAAATGCCCTAAAAAGGGGGTAAAGACACCCCTCTACAAAATTCTTAAAGATGCATGGAAGAATGCTTAAATCAAGGGCTTTAAAGTACCCTTAAGATGCATGGAAAATGGCCTAAAAAGGGGTAAAGACACCCCTACAAACAATTGGTCAAACGAAGTACATGTAAGCCCCAAGTAAATTTTTGATAAAAAAATTATTTATGAAAAGTAGGTCGGCCCTATTTCTAAGTTGAAGTCATCCCCACTAAAGTGTCTTGACTTGTATAAATAAGTGGATGGAGGGCCTCATTTGAATAAATTGATTTCTTCTCTCTTCTTCTATGTATATAGTGAAATTCAAGGGTGAATGAAGCAGTAAATTCTTAGCGAAATTACAGTCACTTATGAAGCAATTTTTCAATCTCTTAAAGCAAAGGTCAGGGTTTATTTTAGCAAGGAGAAGGATCCGTACTTCGTTGGTTTAGGGACTAGTCATTAGCAGAAATAGAGTCCCTCCTAAGGCGAGTTCACAGTAGAGAGAGAGGGCCGAAATTTGCAGCAATAAAAGAGAGGGATGAAATTTGTAGCAGTGAACTAGGGAGAAGATTGCAATAGTGAATAAGGGTGAAGGTTGCAACAGTGAACAAGGGAATAGGTGCACCAGTAAAGAGAGAAAAGGTACAATACATCAAAATAGCAAGTTTTTAGGCATGATATAGAGTTTATTTGTGAATATATTGTGAAAACACATCTATCTCATGCATTAAGGTTTGTCTTGTCAAAAGTATGGATTAGGTTTTCTCCATGGTGATGTTATTGGTGTAAATTATGGTGCTATTGGCCTAGATCATGGTGATAATATGGCATAGATTATGGCGATTTAATTGGCATAGATTATGGTGATATTCACACAGATTTTTGTGATGTTACTAGCATAGATTATAGTTATATTTGCCTAGATTATAGTGATGTTATTGGCATGATCTAGGGTTCGTCTCTTGGAATGACCTGGGGTTTGAAGATGATAGTGGGTTTATATTTTGAAGATATTTGTGAATGGATTATGATTCTTATGGCATTGTCTAGGGTTCCTCTTTAGGAATGACCAAGGGTTCAAAGACGATGATGATGTTAATAGTTTGAAGAAACAAACAAATGAAGTCTATGGATGATTGCTTTATGAGGGTTTTATTACAGATCTAGAAGACATGTTTTGGTCTTCTTTATGAATGTTTTCTTTGAAACTTATTTTGGGAAGCTTGAAGGACACCTTTTTGGCCTTGATCATGAGAACTCAATTGCAAATTTGAAGGAAGGTTTAATTACAAATTTGAGGAGTGTCCTATTGCAAATTTGAGTGCCTTGTTGCAGATTTGAGGAAGGTTTTGTTGTAGATTTGAGGACTATATTGATACCTTTTCATGGACATATATGAAGATGTTATTAGCAGGTTTGAGGCAAATTTGGATTCAGGATTAAAGGAATGTTTGAATCTAACAGTTTGAAATTTTTTGTTGATTTGAGGAATGATTTGAAGGCAAGCATAATAGTAGATTGGTAAGCATTGTGAAGCAGTTGAAGATAGAGACAAATATAGTGACAGTAACTGATATAGAGACAATGACAGTGTCATTGATAGAGATAGTGTCAGTGACAGAGATAATGTTAGTGTCAAAGACAATGTTAGTGTCAGAGACAATTTCAGTGATAGTGATAGGATGATACTCCTATTCATATCAAGGTGGCAGGATGGTTCTAGAGAAGGTTGGTGCATGTGATCTTAGGGAGTTGGATCTTCCTTCTAGTTGGTGCTAGAGAAATAGGGTGGTGCTAGGGTGAGTTGGAGCTCATTGAGGATTAGTGTCCTCTCTATAGGTTAGAGCCTGTAGACTAGGGGTTTGGAGCCTCCTTTGAGTTGGTGCTCATAAACAGGAAGATGGTGCTTCCTATGAATGTAATCATTGTTATTATATAGAAAAAACATTATGCGATTTTCTCATGTTTGGGTTTCCACGTAAAAAATCGTTTGTGCACTATGTATGATTTTATGGGATGATGAATGTAATTGTTAATGACCTTAATGTTACATGATGTGATTAAGATTAAAAATAGTAAAAATTGCTCAATACTGATTCACCCCCCGCTCAGTATTGGTAAATATTCCAACACCATGAAGGATGCTTGATCATTGATTCCTTGTTTTTTTATTTCCCTCGACAAGTTCAATTACATCAACCTTTTCTTATCGTCCTTTTATCATATTCCCCAACACTCACACGAATGAATGAGGTTTGATATTTGGGCTATGGTGACAAAGGCTTAGAGAGGGATTGAAGTGGAATAACCTCACCTTTTTTCCAATGTTTTTTTGTTGGTAGTACAAAAGTAATATTAAACTAAGTCATTGCATACAATTGGTATATAGGTACCATTTTAAGCATTATAGTCAATTTTAGGTCTGAAATGGGTCTATAAGAAAATGAGTCATCGATGAGTAGGAATTCAAGAACCAATAGAATTTCAAGAAATTGGATCAACAATTATTGTTGAGTTAAGACAGATAGAAGTCAACAATGCTTATGTGTCATTTTTTTATTTAGCATTGGATAACTCCATATAAACCTCACCTTGGTTAAGATATCAATAAGATATGATAAATATTCTTGAAATACTAAATATAATATTTTGTATCATCATTACCTCCAACTATTATAAAAGTAAATATCACTTTAATTAAAATCATAAAAAAATTACATTAAAATACGAAAAACATTTATATCATTAATAATTTAAATAAAAATAAAAATAATCAATTATTCACACATATAAAACAACTAACAACTTATACTATATAATATTATTACTAATACCTAACAAAATGCTAATATATTATATTATATACTTTAATTATAACTAATACTATATATTATATACTTTAATTATAACTAATACTATATATTATATACTTTAATTATAACTAATACTATATATATTATATACTACTTAACTAATCTAATAATGTTGACTACCCAATACACATTATATACTACCCTACACAGGTTCTTCAATAGTTTTTAGTGCCTAACCATATAATACATGACCATTACTCTATACACACTCTTCATAATCTATTATTAAATATTATATTGTTACATATTATATTATATTTTTATAATAGTTTTTATATTATATTATTATATTATTACATATTATATTATATCAATATTTTTTTTTATGATTATTACAATTTTATTATTTAATTATAGTTTTAGTTTGTGAATTTTAAGTTTAGTATTAAATATATAAAAAGTTCTAATATATGTAGGTTGGAATCAAATATTATGTAAGTTCATCACACCTCTAGATCTTCCAGAGATAATTAGTTGAAAGATAACAATCAACTAGCAGAGTAGTTGACTAGATGCTCGATTGAATGTTCGACTGATTGATCGATTGAATGGTTGACGAGGCAGCAGTCAGTTCGACCAAAGAAGTCGGCTAATCAACGGGACGTTGCATATTTTTGGGAAACTGTTAGAACCAACGACCCTTATTCATGGACCAAATCATCCTCACTTCAAGGGACTTTGTTAGATTTGGAGACTATAAAAAAAACCCTATGGGTTGTATATATAATCAAACTATGATGATGATCTCTTATTAGATAATGCATTGTGATGTTATGATCATAATGCATTGTACTTAAGTATTGTAAATTATGTCTTTAGACACCATCCTTCTTCTTGGAATATTTATCCCTTCTACTATTTTCTTTTATGTCCTGTTGTTCAAAGGGGTTTCCCAACATGGTATCAGATTTGTTGGTTTTGACCTAGCCTGTTGTTTACAAATCGTGATGAGTCGAATCTAGGGTTGACCAACTCTGGGTTGAAGATTTGTCGATGGGTACCTACTTTGAGCTTGGATTAGATTTGTTTGATATTAGAAGGATGACTTCCAAGATAGAACATGTTATTTTGAATGGCCATAACTATGCAATCTAGGCACCAGATATGGAAAATTTGTTGAAGATCAAGGGACTATGGCACTAAACTAAGGTTGCTACTCTAGATCTGATTGATGACTAAGCTAAATTTGTCATGAAAAGAGTGATGAGGTTGTTGTGGTCATTACAACCTACATTTCAAGGGAGATTCACTTTCATACAAGCAATATTAACTAGCCTCATGTTGGTTGGAGTAAGTTGAAGTTGTTGTTTAACAAGATTAATGAAAGTCAAGTGATATAGATAGAGAAAGATTTGATCTATCTGGAACCCCATTCCTTTGAAAGGATTGAGGACTATTTGACTCGCATCAAATATCTACAGTTGAAATTGGGGGGATGTGGAAAGAGTTTTCCAAATGAGGATGGGCAATTGATTGAACTGGTCCCAATGAATCTGATGACACCTTATAATGTATTATGCTCCTCATTTAACGTCAGTTGGATATCATGCAAAGACGATGGTAAGTATTTCATCGTTGATACATTTTGTGATCTATTGATCAAGGATAAACAAAAGTTGCTTGATGAAGGGAAGCTTGGTAACAGATACCGAGCTCACTTGCTTGAAGACAAGGTCAAGCAAAATTATAAATATCGTGGTCAACCACATACCCCAAATAAACAACTAGAGTGTATTGACCAACCTAATAAAGGAAAGACTGACAAATAGACATCGGTGAAGAAGAATTGAAAGAAGAAAACTTGTCACTAATGTGGAAAAGTGGGACATGTGGAGAAAATCCATTAGAAGAAAACAAAGGACTAGGAAGAAATTAAGGTCAAGCATCTTGAATAAGGCATGTTAGTTGGTCCCTTGATCAACCAACCTGCATAAAAATTCACCTTTTATATTAAAATTTCCTAGGAATTACATGCTAACACCACTCAAACTGAATGAATAGTCAATTCTAGCTACATTCATTATATGGATAAGGATGCTTCTATGTTATCTTATTTAAGTAGATATATAGAACATAAGATTTATGTAGCTGATGGTTATGCTCTCATGGTTTATGGAAGTGGAAATGTTGAATGCAGGAATGGTTGCATATCCGATGTCTATCATGTACCTAGCTTTAGCGCAAACTTGATGTCGGCAATTCAAATTACAAAGACTAAACTAGACTGTTGATTTTTTGTTAGATCACTTTATTGTAAAGGATCTGAGGCTTGGGGTGGATTGTTGCTTCATGATACTTATATCCCAAAGATGGATTGCACAAGTCCTATGACACTCCCAAGGTTTATTTCTGATCGACTAGTACAACTTCCCTCATTGCTCAAACTGATGACTGAAGTCAAATTTTCCATGAATGACTTGTACATATGAAATTTCAAAGTTTGAAGATGATGGTAACAAAGAATATGGTTACTGGTCTCCCAAAGACTGTTCCACTTGATGGAGTTTGTAGAGGATGTGTGCTTGTAAATCTTCATCAGGCACACTTTGATTCTGGGAAATCATGACGAGCATAGGATTGACTGTAAATTGTTCACAGTAATCTTTGTTGCATGAAAAAACCATCATTAGTCGTTGTGAAGTATATTCTAACCTTCATTGATGATTTCTCCATATTTACATGGGTCTATTTCTTGAAAAATAAGAGTCACATTTCTTTGAAATATTCAAGGAATTTAGGGCATCGACAGAAAAGCAATGTGATCGACCTATCAAATGCTTGAGATTAGACAATGGTGGAGAATATGTGAGTCAACAGCTTGAAGAATATCTCTTGCAAAATGGTATTTCTTGGTAGAGATATGTCCTTCACACCCCTCAACAAAATGGAGTCACGGAGAGAAAGAATAGTACTTTGGTAGAAATGGCCTAATGCCTAATGCAAACCAAAGACCTTCGGACTAAATTTTGGGCAAAAGTTGTTTATTGCTCAAACTATCTCTGAACCTTGTTCCAACTAGATATGTCAATGACATGAATCCAGATGAGAAGTGGTGAGGAATAAAACCCTCTGTTGGACACCTCATAACCTTTGGATGTGTTGATTGGGCGCATATCTGTGATAATTGCAAAAATAAATTAGATGCAAAGAGTCATGCTTGCATCATGATGGGATATTTTGATGAATCAAAAGCTTATAGATTGTTTAACTCAATCAAACAGTAGATCATTTCGAGTATAAATGTGATATTTTCTAATAAGTTTTCAGGTACTAGGTTATTGAACTCCTCTAGTTTGTTGCATAGTGATCCATTTGATATTTCTGAAGAATATGAATCAGCTATACCTTCCTTTGAAGTTTCAACCAGAAAGTCAAATATTTCTCTTGAGTCAATTGGTAGTCAGTATACATATATTGAAAACGTATTCACCCTTACTCATTCACCTAACAGTCACTGACATCAATCACCGTCAACTTGTCTACCTTGATCAAAAGCTAAAACAATTGATGTTGCTAGACCTAATGTTCGTGGTGCTAGTATTGGTTGGTAGACCCGCAGTAAATAACATGGCATTGTTGCACTAATGGCAGATGTTCTTGAAACATGTGATCGTGACACTTACACCAATGCTTAATGAGTTCCTGAATGGGGAAATGCCATGTGTGTTGAAATTGACTCTTTGGAGAAGAATCACACTTGGGAACTGATTATCCGACCACAAGGAAAGAATGTTGTGAAGTGTTGATGGGTATAAAAGACCAAGTTTACCTATAACGGTGCTATTGAAATTTACAAGGATTGACCAATAGCCAAGTGATTCTCTCAACAAGAAGGCATCAACTACATCGTAACATTTTCCCCTATTGCAAAGATGAACTCAATCAGACTGATTCTTTTTCTTGCTGCTCGTTTTGGATGGGAACTTCATCAAATGGATGTAAAACGTGTATTTCTTCATGGATACTTGTTTGAATAAATATACATGGAGAAAACTCTCGATTTTGTGACAAATTCTAATCTTGTTTGTCAATTGAATAAGTCGTTGTATGGTTTGAAACAAGCACCACGTGCTTGGTATGAGAAGATTGATCATTTTTTTATCAATCTTGGCTTCAAAGGTTGTGAATCTAATCATTGTATTTATGTATTACATGTCCATGGTATTACTTTAGTTGTGGCATTGTATGTTGATGATTTAGTGATAACTGGAAACAATGTTGACTTCATTTTGAGCTTGAAGAAAAAACTTGCGGATACCTTTGCCATAAATAATCTTGGTCTTTTGCATTTATTTTTGAGCATTTAAATTTTGCAAAACAATGATGGTATCTTTCTTTCTCAACCAAAATATGCTTTGGATTTCTTGAAATGATTCAAAATGGATGATTGTAAGTATTGTGATACACCTTATCAATCAAGCGTTAAATTCTCTGAAGTATGTGACTCCCCCGAGCCAATGCCACCCTTTATCGACAATTGGTTGGTAGCTTGATTTATCTTACTCACAATCAACCTGATCTTTATTTTGATGTTAGTGTGGTTTCTCTGTTCATGTAGGATCCTCAAGGAAGCCACTAGAAATATGCAAAGAGAATTGCTCGTTATATTAATGGAACTTATCAATATGGTATTAAATATTGTCGCAATTCAGAACCGTTGGTCGAGTTTATTGGTTCTAATTGGGGAGATGGCATTGACAACCGAAAGTCCACTTATGTATATGTGTTTCAAATTAATTTTGGACCCTTGGTATGGTCATGTAAGAAACATGAGGCAGTCTCCCTTTCAAATACAGAAGCATAATATCATGGAGTCGTCAATGCAGGTACAAAGGAAGTTTGGATCCACTATCGTTTAGAAGAGCTTGGTTTTCTTGTTTAGGCCTCGACTGTTATTCATTGTGACAGTCAAAGTGCAATAAAGGTTGTTGATCATTCTGTTTCACACAACAAAATGAAGCATGTTGAAATTCATATCCATTACTTGAGACAATTAATACATGACAATGTTGTCACAGTTGTTTATTGTAGGACAGATGATCAGATTGTTGATATCTTTACAAAGCCTCTATGAGAAGCCAAGTTTGTGAAACTTTGGGATATGCTTGGGCTTCAAATAGCTGTGATTATGGGGGGGTGTTCAAAGAACATAATTCCACCTCCTAAATCTCCAAATCGTTGCGCTGATGGGGGGTACTTGAACCTGTTACACCTTAGATTGTCTGAAGCGTTCCTTGTAGATGTACCGAAGTGAAGTGTTTATTTTTCTTTTGTAAAGGCAAATTTTTTGGGGCTATATTGTGTAGAGTGTTGATTTTGGGCCTAAATACCCCTAGTTAGGTCATGGAAGGTCCCCTTGGTTTCCACCTCAAGGAGATGCTTTCCTTTTGGCTCTGTTGACTACCCTTTGGGTGGGTGTCTGATGCCGTTGAGGCTAATCATTGGGACACATGGCCACACTCACGTTTTTCTTTGTAGAGGTGATTGTGTGTGTAATATTTGTCATACCCATTTTAGCGCACTTCATTTTTCCCATTTGTACCTATTGTTTGGATATAAAACCCCTCATCCTGGTATCTAAACCCATAAAGGTCATTCCTTAAAGAAGAATCCTACATTTTCAAAAAAGGAGGATGTTGAGGGAAAAGCATCTGTCGGGGTTATTTGGGGAATGACGTCCTCCTTTTGACACACTTTGCACTTGATGGAGCCTAATTACACATTTTTATTGTTATTTTATGTCATCATGTGGTTTAGTCCCCGGGTTATGGGTGCACAAGCCTAAAATTTTATAATTTTCCATTAACTTGCAAGCTTGAATTTGTAAAAGGTTGATGGTTGTCTCATATATATATATATATATATATAAACCTCACCTCTTTGTAAAACATGGACAAGGGTTCAAACACAAATCTTTTTCTTTTTTTCCCTTGGTTTAATTAATCTATTGAGATAGTGCGCGCCTCTCTCTTGAGATGACTATTTTTCTTTGAAGGATGAATGGAATGTCTTCTAGGGTTTGATTTTGCACATGACAAGTTGGTGTTAAGACTAGTTGTAATAACTCATGCTTAAGGGTGACCTAAGGTGCACTTCCTTACTCATTCTTTATTAATTTTGGTAATTTTATGTCCTACTCCTAGTTCAATGTTTCGCAACCACTTATACTATGAAACGGGAATTTTATACTATGAACGAGAACTCTAGACATAAAAACGATAATTTAAAATAAATAAAAAAACACCAAAAACACCCCCCAAATAGAAAAGTGTTGATACCGATATACAAGGTTTTTTTTTCAGGGTAAAAAATAGAGCCATGGCCTAAACATCCCATACTGTTGTTTACAAAAACTTTAAAATCAACCCCTAAATTGAAAAAAGATTTTTTTCTTCAAGAGATCAATTACAACATTTTTGAAACTTGCATATTAAACAAACAAAAAAAGGTTCATAAATAATTTCACCAACCATACAAAAACAAATCAATTATGATGCGATTCATAATGAAATAATATATTAGACCATACGAGAACAAATTATTCATATAAATATTCAAAAAATCCTTTAGAGTTTCAATTACAAACATCATACTAATAAAAAACATCTAAAATGCTTCATGTGAAATTATTCAAATTCATCCATGGATTCTGACACACCATCAAAATCTACATTTTCTGCAGATGAAGTACTGGATGAAGATGTAGATGATCCATATTCTTCTCTATTATCAATGGGTGCACCATCTGAGTCTACATCTATGCCCATCATTTCAAATGTCATATTCCTTTGGGATCTACGGCTTGGTTTAACAGACTCCCATCTGGCAACTTCTTGTTTTGGCAGCAACCTCTTGATAATATATATAGTCTTGGAGCAAAGAGTGTCTTTCTTTGTCAACTTGAAATCATAAACAAGTATATCAAATTCCTCTAATTTCAAGATGTCAATGCGGCGTCGATTTATTTTTTGTCCCTTTCTTTTTCTCTTTCTGCAAACCTTTTTCTCAACCACCATCTCTTCCTTGTACACACCATCAAATGGGTGTGTATCTGTTACATACCAGTGTACTTCTACTAATACTACTTCTTCATTTTCTTTATTGACCTTCATAGCTTTTGCAATACATAATGGATAATGACGTGCATCATCTGTAGCCAAAACTGTAATCATGCAACCCTCCTTGATATCTTGTACTGAGCCCCTATAAAGGTCTTCCATATCTCAATGCTTTTCAGATGATCTTCTAGAGCCAATATACATTTCTCTTTCCTCTACTTGAGAAAACTCAACACCTCGAGGTTCAATATTTGTTACCTCGTTTTTATTTGATAAAATTTGTGGCCAAGCAAATGGAGACTTCAAATATATATCTCCATTTGTAGAGTTTGAAATTATGTCACTCTGCTCCATGAAAAAAGACTCCCACCAAACAGAATCAACAACATCAAAGTACTCATATGTATCTTCGATAGACTTTTTTATTTCTTCCAAGCATTGAGAAGAATCAACATCTCTACTATGTCGCCTTGCATTATGAATCTCTGCAAATGATTGCAATAACAATAAATTTGAAGCATACATTTGACGATTTGGGATGAATTTCAGAAATGCCAAACCTGATGAAGGCCCCCATTCTGTGCTAGTTGAGTACTTCTTGCTCCATAGTAGTGTTTTTCCATCAATATTTTTTATACGAAATTGATGCCGAAAGCTAATGTCATTAATTTTTTCAGTGCACCTTCCTTCACCAAGCGATCCAAACATAAATCTTCGCATGTCAACAATTTCTTCCAATTTTTGTACAATAGGCTCTGGATGGTATGTTTTTCTTGTAATTTCAATCAATGATGGTAGGCTCCCGAATTTCTTCCTCCTTAATGTCCTTGAAAAATGGATGAACATTTGATAAATATGATCATGCGTATGCCCAACAAGAAGGAAACCAACTTTTACCTTTTTAAAATTCCTAATTCAACAAGCATGCTTAGATAACCAAACACGACCTGATTTTTGTTTTCTCGGATTGTGTTGTCCAATTGTAGATATAGAACTTCAGGAAGATCACTAGGCCAATGAGTAAGGACATGGTGAATTATGGTGATGGTCAAATTTCCATCATTGTGAATATTTGGAGTTGTAAAGTAAACCCTTGGAAACATTTGACCATTAAAAACCATACACCCAGCCAAGTGAAACTCAATAAAATTTTCCTCCTTTAAATAATTTGGCACACGGATAAAATGTGGCAAGAGTGTTTTTTTTATCCATGCCATCAATTATCAAACCCATATACTTATGTGGACAATCATAACACTCCTTGCAATGTTTGTACAAATTTTTTCGTTCATTTGATTGTTGATTGCGATGTTCTTGCCGTGCATTGATTATGGAATCTACAAACAACATAACAAAAAAATATTGATAGCTAGTTTTAATAATTGACATTTATCTTAAAAATAAATAAATTGTAAACATACCTCTTTCTATCCCTTCTGATCTATCCCTTCTTTCTTTAAGAGAAGCACATGTACTGATGATCCCCATCCTTGACCTCTTTGGAATGCGGATGTTGTTGAACTTATTTTTTCCACACTCTTGTGAAATATGCATATCTGATGAAGTTGTCATTTCGTTGACCACCTTAAACATAATCCTCGTACAAGTTGTAGATTTCCTGCCTTGTGAAATTATCTGGAATGTGTATTGTTTCTCTATTTGGCATACTCTCTCCATGCTTGGAAAAGAAATCATGCATCCATGATATTGCAATGTGTGTTCATGGCACAGTGATTCTTCCCTGATAATCGTCAGAATAAAATGTAGGATCCTTTTCCAGTCTTGTTTGGATTCTTGATAATTGAAGATTACCAATTGAGTGAATCTGTTTGAATGAATTTCTACAAAGAAGAACATTTCCAACACGATAATCATAACCTATCCTTTTAGAAATCATCCACCCCACTAAATATGAATTTTGCATACTTTTGTTCATTGATAAATACATCTTCCTTTTCTCGAAGGCATAATTGTACCCTATACCTTTCAAACAATTGTTGTGGAAACACTCACTCGAAATCAAATGAGTAATGGATCTTGGACTTGTGAGCAATTCTTTCCTATACCTTGTATAACTGGAATGCTTTGGATTGACATAAAAAGGGCTAGTCCTACACTTAATACTTCTCATTATTGGATTGTGTCTTTGCATTTCCTGGACCATTATGTCTGCAACAACATCCTCATTAGAATGAATGTTTTCATTGTGAGGAATATGACCCCCCTCATTGAAAATATCATCACCAAATTCAGTATGAAAATGATTGTCATGATCACTAATAAGTTGATCAATTGTTGACAGATCAATGTGACCATCGACACTATTGGTGCCACTAAATTCTTCATTGAAAGGGAACTCTTGATATTCAACATTGACATCATTGGTGCCTGTAACATCCTTACTTGGAGGAGAATCATTGTCTTCATCATTGGTGGCTTCATCGTCAATAGAATGATCATCAGTGCCATTGAAATCCTCGCTCGGAGGAAAATCATCATCGGTGCCATTGAAATCTTCACTTGGAGGAAAGTCATCATCGGTGCCATTGAAATCCTCGCTTGGAGGAAAGTCATCATCTATTCCATTGAAATCCTCTCTTGGAGGAAATTCATCATCGATGCCATTGAAATCCTCACTTGGATGAAAATAATCATTGGTGCCATTGAAATCCTCGCTTGGAGGTAACTCATCATCGGTGGCATACACTAGCACATTTGAGGAAATTTTCCACGGTTTTGCGTTGATATTGCCATGTTTTTTCATCTCAATTGCGACGATCATGGGCACTATTTTGTGTGGAACCTGTTTCGTGGATATAACGATGAACTTGGAAATCCGTCGCAATAGAGACGAAAACTGGTCGCCACGTGTCTTCTATAAGGTGGTCTTGAAAATGATTTTTTTTTATTCATTTCTACAAACCATCTCTCTATCGATGAAAATGCGTCCCTATAATGATGCAAATATGTCGAAAAAGCATTGCACAGAAATTTGCTTCCACGAAAAACTGTCTCTCTATCGACGGGTGTTCGTCGAACAGACCAAAAAAAGGAAGAGGCTGCGATGGTTTTGCTATACTTGTGACGATGTTTCGGTGCAACTATCGACGAACATTCGTTGAATAGACCAAAAGAAGGCAGGTTCCTTTCCACGGTTTTTCTATACCTTCAACAAAATTTTGTCTATATATCGACGATACCTAGAAGTTTAAAAAAATAAATAAAAACAGTGAACATTTTCTACATCCAAAGAAGTTTGATGTTTGAAGGTTATTTATGCTCATAACCTGAAAAATGATGCGTCACTTTCATGGATTAGGGTTGTTACTATGCCCATAATCATAGGACTATTGCCTTATAGGGAAAAATGTCATTTTCAGCTGTCAAATTCAAGCCATAATTGCTTCTTATGCACCTGAAATTGAGAAAAGGTTGCTACTTGATGGTTTGTGGCAATCAAGAATTCCATTTCAAGGCTAATTTGGGGTTGAGAAATGTTTGGAAAAAACCTAGTTGTTCCCAAATATGACAAATAACCCTCTCCATCACTGTTTATACGGTGCCCATATTTGTGAAAGATGTTTCTCACTGCCACTGTCCATGCCCAAAGTCACTTCAAAACTGCCCAAATTTCAGTTTTTGATACTTAGACTTCCTTCAAAAATATTACAGACTTTATTCTAGGGTTTTTTACGCCCATGAGACTACTTAGAATAGATCTTTAAGGTATGAAATATGTCATAGATCACTCAGAAATCTACAGAATGGTCCCAAATCAGCTCAAAATCCTCAAATTGATCTCTAAAAACCTTAGTGCATACCCTATGCAAATGGGGGGATAACACCACTCATATAAATAGATGAAGGAGAGGGTCTTCCCAAGCGACACACCACATCACACATTCATTTGTATGTCTTATTTGGAGTGCTCTTTTTGTAATGAAATAGGTTTCATGAGGAAACCCTCATGGAGCATATTGGACTTATTCTATAACCTAATGTTGGTCCTATTTTGCCATTTTTTTCTCTAACCACTCTTTTTTCTGAATGGAACCAATAGTATGTCTGTTTGTGTAATATACTAGCATACATAGAACTAAGAAGGTCTACTTTCTGTTGTAACTTTATCCTCTAGATTTGGTAATGAATTCATTAGACTATCTTGACAACCCTCATTTGCACTAGTAGATCTTATCCCAAACAATTGTCTATGGACCATTCAATAAATATTGCAGATAAGAGAACACCCCATGAACAAATTGTGAATATTTCATTCAGATTGGCCTCCTTTGATTCAATTAAGGATAAAATAAGCATGGAAAATCCCAATGACTGCTGCAAAGAATACGTCTGATATTGACCTTCAGAAGATGCCAAAATTTGTGAGGAGGGTCTGGAAAGTGATAACAACAATCCTTCAAGCATTGATGAAAAGCAGTGTGTGGGGTATCTCATATTGACACTTGTGAACTTGCAACCATGGGAAATGGTTTGCTAGTTGAGAGACCCATTCCAAATTGCAGATTGGGTGTGGAAATTGATGTCTTATGAGTATAACCTAAATGTCCAAGCCAGGTGACATTATATTAGTGAATTTTGGCATTGGAAAAGAGCTTATCATATTTTATGAGAACAAAGATGATTAAATGAAATTGATGGTGAGTTTATCATGGTTTTTAGAATTTTCAAGTGCAAAAGAAGAGAATGAAAAAAAAGATTGATCTAGTATATCTCATTTTATTGATCTAATTGTAAATTCAACAGATAAATTCTTTTCAAAAACATTATATATGGTAGCTAAGGGTTTGGAGTTGGAAGTGCCCTCAGAATCCAAATGTTGTGTTAAATCAAGTGTTGGCATGCATAACTTTATTTATTTTTTAAATGGAAAATAAAAGAGACTAGCTAGGTGCTTCTAAGCAAAATTGAAATACTATTCTCCAAGGTTTTGTTGAGTTTTTTCATTATAGTCAATATTTGTGTTCCTTTAACACTTCAAAAGAAAAATATCTCTATTAGGAAAGCTTAGAAATTAGGATTACATAATGTATATCAAAAATTGAAATGGAGACCTCTTTGGATGTGACAAAATCAAATAGTAAGAAATCCAAGAATAATATATGTAAATGTCTCGTCGTTCATACCTAGCCATCCAAGATGTCTCAATTCAAACCTAAACTTGTCACATACAACATTATCATGAGGGCATGTAATTTTTCTCCTTGCCATGCAATATTTTTTATGGAAGAAATAGAAATGCATGGCATATAGCCAGCTCTTATTAGTAGGTCCATCCTCTCTAATGCATATGTAAATGTGGGTTATGTACAAGTGTATTTGAAAAGTTTCAAAAAGATGTGCAAAGCCAGTGCTAATCCTAATGGCAACACATACACATTTTGTATCAAGACATGCACTAAGAATATAAATCTAAAATGGCCTTCCTCTATTTTGAAAAAATTAAGAAACAATAGTTGCAATAAAATGTGGTGGCATACAATACACTCTTGAGTGCCTGGAATTAGTTTGAAGAAGGGGTCCATGGGTTCCTTTCTCTACAATCCTATATGAAGACCTCTCTCAAAGACATGGGCTCTTAGAAGCTAGTGCCAAATCCCTATAAGCTAATGCATTGGACAAGTTTCATATTGAATGTATATTCCAACACACTCCAAGACTATCCAAGTGTTTCATGTGTCCTATTTGAACAAGGTCATGGGGCCAAATTGTTGAGTTTGAAACAACTTCCAAGAATTTGTTAGGTGGATATGATTGTTGACTTCTTATCGATCCCACTTACACAGGATTTGAAGCATTGTAACATAATTCCATGAGTGGACATAATTCTTCATTTGATCTTCTTTAGGCTTATATGTATAATTTTTGAGTGGGGATATCATTCAATTTTGTATAATATGCCTATTTTCAATATGTCAGAGTTCACTAAGACTTTTGTCTTAGTGTGTGATGACTATGTTCGTGACCTAAGAGTGGTATTTCAACACAATGGATGCTTATTATCCTTCACTAGTAAGCATCAATTAAAAAATAGAAACCAAAATTCAAAATGTTGATTATGATCGCCAAACATAAAATAATGGCATATTTGATGCATTTCAAGAAGGATCTTCTAAACACTAAAATAACTGTAGAACTTGCAGAAAGCAGAAGGAGAAAACCATGTCAAAACCCACTTTAAAAAACTCATCAAAACCCTTACCTTATCATTGTCCTTTCTCCATATCCATTCGCCCATACAACTTGATAAGAATTGTCCACGAGATGCATTTCCATCACCAAGACCTGCATACCTCATCAGAGACATAATTTTTATATGAGTAAATAATATATAAGAAAATAAACAGTCATTTAAATCCTACTACAAAGTCCTGTAGAAATCAATGAACCGTGAAATGTTAAATTTATTAACAATATTTTAAGAAATAGACATGCATTTAAAAACTTACAACCATCTTTAATACATAGGAATAAAAGAGTATTTATGCCTTATTGATCTCCTCTCTGTTTCGAGAATAGTTTTATATTATCTACTGAACATGGCCAACCAAGTGAAGGTGGAAGCTCATATGGCCCCTCCCCCCCTCACATCGCTCTCAATTCCCCATACCCAATAAATGATGTTGTTTACATAGAAAACATATAAACATTCATGCATAAATAGGCTAGTCATCAAAACATATAAACATAAAAACAATGAAGCATAATCAGGTAATTCATATAAACAATGTTTCAGACTAACAACATCGATATACATCCAAATACAAGTCATGAATTTATACATCTACTTTTTCTTTGATTTATGTTTTTTTGCATTGTAATAACTGACGATTAGGGTATTGCAATCATCATTTGGTGGAATATCTACAAAGCCATGTCCTGCTAGTGTTTGTGTTTCCATGCCCTCATGTATCATACTTCTTGTACATCACTGAGTAGGGCGTGGAGGAAGTTCTGAAGGGGCGTGAACTGCAACAACGAAAATGGGCATATCGATATGTTCAAATATTATTGAAATTAATAGTTCATTATTTTGATTAACATTACAATATTTCTCTTTACCTGTCTGTGTAGCTGTGACAGCTGGTGTGTTAATTGTTTTTCTACTTGGTTCCTCTTGCAGTTCACCCTCCTGAGATACATGGTCTTCCATTGAAAGAAGAAAATTTATAAGTATACGTCAGGAAATAAATATATATAATCACAGTATATATTTCTATTTCCAAAGCACACATACCAGAATGGATACTCTGCTCCCCACTATCATGGGACATGCACACCCCAACATCAACTGGTACGTGCTGAGTACCGCTAGATTCACTGTTGTGGTTGCACTGTTGCTTAAAAGCAAACATAAATATTTAGTTATGGGGGATATAATAAAAACTGAATAGACTTTAATAGTATACTGCAATGATGTCCTTATTCATTTTATTTACCTGCATCTACGTCATTGGGGAGATTGGAGTCTGCCCCAAGCTTTTCCGATATTCAATCACACTTTTAAAACCATACTTGAAACCAAGCTTTAGGTCTTCCTCGGTGGAAGCATCTTGGAACATATTTCCCTGTGAGGAATAACACATTTAAAATTTCCAATATCAAAAACAGATATTTGTTTGCTACTGTCAAATAAATATTCCCCACAGTTAATCATTTAATTCTTACGATTCAGGCTCTTAGTTTTCTATAGCCACCCTGGCCCTGTCTATGCTGCCCGTGCTTTTCCACTCTAGCCTTGGTTGCTTTGGAGGTGTCAGGTAGCCTACATATGAAAATTTTGAAAAATGTTAGATATCAGAATTCTTACTTAAAACAAAAAAGAAAAAAATAAATGAGCATATTTCACTAAAAAGATTATATGTGCTGTACCTTGCTTTTCCAGATCGTGGTTGTTTTCCTTACCTTTTTAGCAAGTTCTCCTTTGCATCCTCTATGAGTGCCTTCCACTCTTTCTCCGGAACCATGGGAGGGCACTCATGCTTGAGGTCAAGATGCAATTTATCCCTATATTGGGCCCGGGTATATTTTAAATTCTCGCTAGCTAAATTTGCAACCACTTTCTTGTTGAATGTATTGTCGAACAAGTTTACCATGTGGTCTATCAATTCATCTCTCTTTACGCTATCTTGGATATTCCACCATGTGCGAATGGTGGGGCCAAACAGCTCCAATGCTTTGTCATTCAAATTCCTGTAGAAAACATTGTTTCCTACAGAAACGTGTAATCCATTAATT
The DNA here is from genome assembly GCA_027924585.1 of Larix kaempferi. NCBI lineage: Eukaryota > Viridiplantae > Streptophyta > Pinopsida > Pinales > Pinaceae > Larix > Larix kaempferi. Next base: position 9,168,963 of record BSBM01000806.1, read on the forward strand.
TATAATAATTTCAGCGTATGTCCATTTCATTTCATGATTAAAATGAATAAATTAATTAATAAATACCTGCAATCTTTTGAATCTTGATCGGAACATAAGCGTCATCCACCAGAAAGGTGAGATCTAGTGATCTGGTGCTTTTAACTCATGCTACACCAGGAAACGTTTCCTGGTCATCTATAGTACGTTCATCTCCGGAGTCATGTGGATTCCTAGGCTTCGTCTCATCATGCTCCGGCATGTCATGCTGATCAAAATCAGTGCCCTCATCAATGGATTTGAGGCCAACCGCAGGAGTGTCAAAAAGCCTCATTGGTACATTGCTTTGCCGACGTTTTTGTTGCATTGGAGCATCACTACTACCTATACCTATCTCGCTAGTTTCTTTAGTCACAGGTTGTAAGAACTCCTACAAACAAAAAACTTTACTTTATCATATCACTTGGAAAAATAGAAAACATAATATCATATATGAAATCATGTCATAGCTTAAAAAATATGTGAAGATGTCACTTACCCCATAAGATTTTATTTGTTCTTTCAGCTCTTCAATCATTTCCCTATTCTCCTGTGTCATGGGCCTTATGTGAGCCAATGAAATCATTTCTATGTTTTCCTTTTTCAGGGACTTTCTTATAGTTTCCATTGGGTCTGTGGAATAGTAAATTTCATCCTCAAGTGCCTCATCACCCAAATCAAGTGCACTGAACTAAATTCATCAAACAATAAAATTAGTCAAAATAATTTTAACATCATTCAAACATTGTTGTTGTAATGAAATTTAGTTACTATTAAGAACTAACACTTACCTGTTGCGGTGTTGTGGCCGGTGACTTCCCACGGTCACCCCGTACTGATCTGCCTCTAGTGGGTGACTGTCCACGGTCACCCTAGACTGTGGAAGCAGCAGGTGCCTTTCCACGGTCCTCACCCTGACACGATAAACAAATCAATAATTCATCATAAGCATAGAAAAATGCGAATGTCAACAGTGGAAATCGAATGTTAACAGAAAAAATCAAAACATTTAGTTATTATATTTAACACTTACCTGACGGGGCACAAAGTGTGACCTTCCACGGTCACCCTAGACCATGGAAGCAGCAAGTGCCTTTCCACGAGCACCACCCTGACACAATAAATCAATAAATAAACGTTATGAAAATAATTGTAACATAATAATAAAAAAAGATATTGCAATAATATTTATTTTTACCTCAAAAGTAGAGGACACGCGTTCTGTTCCATGACGAACATGGGTAGACCCCTGCCACAATGTAATAAGCATGTTGTCACATGAAAATCTTCTGGGGTTGGAGTTTCTAGTTATTGTAGTCATATTTAGTTACTATATTTAGTTGAGTCAATAATTGTAACATAAACAAAAATGAGATATTGCAATAATATTTACTTTTACCTCCGAAGGAGAAGATACATGTTCTGCTCCATGGCGATGATCATACCCCTACCATAGTGTAATAAGCATGTTATCATATGGAAATATTCACAATAAGCACAAAAAAAGTGAATAGTAATGGTGAAAATCGAATGTTAACAGAAAAAATCGAAATATTTAGTTATTGTAGTCATATTTATTTACTATATTTAACATTTACCTGACGAGGCATAGATTGTGATCTTCCACAGTCACCCTGGACCATGGAAGCGGCATGTGGCTTTCCACTGCCACCACCCTGACACAATAAATCAATCAATAAAATTTAAGTCAATAATTGTAACATAAACACAATTTAGATAAGCATAACAGTGTAATAAGCATGTTATCACATGGAAGTATTCATAATAAGCAATAAAAAAGAGAATGTCAACAATGGAAATCGAATGTTAACAATAAAAATCAAAACATTTAGTTATTATATTTAACACTTACCTGACGGGGCACAGAGTGTGACCTTCCACGGTCACCCTGGACCATGGAAGCAGGAGGTTGCTTTCCACTGGCACCACCCTGACACAATAAATCAATAAATAAACGTTATGAAAATAATTATAACATAATAAAAAAAGAGGTATTGCAATAAAATTTATTTTTACCCCAAAATTAGAAGACAAGCGTTATGTTCCATGACGATCATGGGCAGACCCCTGCCACAGTGTAATAAGCATGTTGTCACATGGAAATATTCTGGGGTTGGAGTTTCTAGTTATTGTAGTCATATTTAGTTACTATATTTAGTTGAGTCAATAATTGTAACATAAACAAAAATTAGATATTGCAATAATTTTTACTTTTACCTCTAAAGGATAAGATACATGTTCTGCTCCATGGCGATGAGAATACCCCGGCCACAGTGTAATAAGCATGTTATCATATGGAAATATTCACAATTAGCACAAAAAAAGCGAATGGTAATAGTGAAAATCAAATGTTAACATAAAAAATCGAAACATTTTGTTATTGTAGTCATATTTATTTACTATATTTAACATTTACCTGGCGAGGCATAGATTGTAACCTTCCACGGTCACCCTGGACCGTGGAAGCAGTATGTGGCTTTCCACTGCTGCCACCCTGACAAAATAAATTAATCAATAAAAGCTAAGTCAATAATTGTAACATAAACAAAAATGAGATAAGCATAACAGTGTAATAAGCATGTTATCACATGGAAATATTCATAATAAGCACAAAAAAAGCGAATGTCAATAGTGGAAATCAAATGTTAACAAAAAAAATACAAACATTTAGTTATTGTAGTCATTTTTAGTTACTATATTTAGCATTTACCTGATGAGGAATAGCGTGTGACCTTCCACGGTTACCCTGGACCTTGGAAGCCACATCTATTCGATTTAAGTTGTAATCAATCAACAACTCTTCACCTGGAAGTATTGTTTTTGTTGCACATACAAATATACGATGTTCTTCACGTACGTCAAATTTGCAATTTGGTTGCTTAGTTGTTGTCACTGGTCGTGTACTATTTATAAATCTAGCAACGTTTCCGGACGCTTTTGGTCTCCCATCAATATACATAGTCGCCCCTTTGTTTTTATTGTTTTCTGCTAGTTGTATATAATTTGCGGCAACTCTATATCTCTGCATACTTCGAGTATATTGGACCAAGATCAACCAGTTATTGTATCTGTATAATGGTCTGACATACTCCAACAATTCAGTTACAGTTCCATAGCCGACCTTTATTTCATCCATGGAAAATAGCCCTAATCCACGTAAGGATGAAGGAGCAATGCGATACATCCTCCCATTGATGAAGAAATCTATGTCCACTTGAGGTAGCTTATTAGGTACCCATCGTTGCACTAGATGTCTATACCTCAAGGGCAACTCAATGTCACCTATGCTCTCAGCATCATAATTACATGACCCTCCGTTGGCAATAAAATATTGCATGCATCTATGGAGACACCACTTTGCACCCTTATACCAACGGAGACAACCACATGAAAGTGGTGTCTTCCAATAACATATTGGTTGATTGGTTGGGGGGTCAGTATGCTTTCTTGGTATACAATGTTAAACAGTTAGAAACCCCTATAATATGGCACCTTAGAATAGCTTAGAACACTTTAACTTACACCAAATTTGGACATATTTTGCCCATTTTTTCCAAATTTCATGCAATTTCATACATGGAGGGAAAGTGGGGCCATGCACAAAATTGTCCAAAATTGGGCTAGATTTGGTCAATTTTGCAAAAAACACACCATTTTTTTAAAATTTCAAGCATGAAATGAGGTGGAATAGCATTGGGTATCACTCCCACTCCCTACCATGCATGTTTGAAATTGTAAAGGATTTGGACAAATTTCGAACATTTTGTTAGTGATTTTAGCTATGGGGAGAGGGTGTAAATGATAAGAATCAACCTTGGTGGAGGGGAGGATTCTATACATCATTTCCCCTCTCTCAATGCAAGAAAGCTCACACAAATTGGCGATTTTTTCCCTCCCTCCATGCCTGATTTTTTTATAAATATGATAACATGGTGAAATGTCACCAAATTTAGACCAATTTTAGGTATTTTTGAGTGGTTTGGCACATGGACGCTGATAGGGTGATGTTGGATCCTGAATCATCTTATCACAACCCTAAATCATATTACACTACCCAAGACCATTTTCTTACCCTATCTATGGTGTTCTGCAACACGGAAATCCTGAATTTGTTTGGTCGTGATGGTAGGGTTCAGGCTCGTTCTCTATCAAATGGGCGATAGATGGGTTCAGGGCTGGCATCTGACGGGAAAAATGCCCTTCATCGGTCATTTTTCCCTCAAATACGGCCTATATTTCATATAAACCCTCAGAAAAAATGAAGTAAACAGTGAAACATCTGTATTTAGTGAGGAAACACTCAAAACCGTGGGATTTTTCCCAAATTACTACGCTACTAGGGTTAATGGGCTTACCGAATTCATTGGGCCCTTTATTATCCTCCGGACTATCGTCGGATCGCCTCCCCTGGTAACGTCAGTATCCTATGGACTGGTGTCCCCTGCTCCTCGATTTACCGATGCTCTGCTCATCAAATTACCAGTGCTCTGGATGTTGCTAATGAACTAGTGCGCGTGGGAGTGAACTTGTTCTTTGTTGTTTTGCTCTAGATGTTGCTAATGAGCTAGTGCGCGGGAGTCTTTTCCTTCTATGTTTTTTTTTATTTGCATATTTTATATTTTGTGTTTTTTTTTTGTTATTTTATTTGCATATTTCTTTTTGTTTAGTTTATTTTGGATTTTTTTTATTTGCATATTTTATATTTTGTTGCATTTTAAATTAATTTTAGTTAAACAACTCTATGTTTTTAATTTAATGTAATTTAATTTAATTTGATTTAATTTAACTAGGATTTTGTCATAATTTGTATTGGTTGCATTGCTTATAGTGATATCCTATACATAAGTCCCTTCAAGGACGAATATGATGATGATCATGATGATCATGATGATCATGATGATGATGAAGACCAGGAAGATGATGGTGATGACAACAACAGCGACAACGATGATAATCAACATCCTTGTCGTCGTCATCACCATCGTCTTCATCATCTTCATCATCATCATCATCATCTTCATAATCATTATCATCATCGTCGTCATCATCATCGTCATCATCATCTTCATCATCATCATCTTCCTTATCATCATCATCATAGTCATCATCTTCATTATCATCATCATCATATTGATCATCATCATCCATCATCATATTCGTCATCATCATCAACAACATCATCATCTTCATCATCATATTCATCATCATCATCATCATCATCATCCAATTCATCATCGTCTCCATTATCATGATCATCATCTTCATCATCATCATCATCATTTTCATTATCATCATCATCATCATCATCATCATCTTCATCATCATCATCATCATCTTCCTCATCTTCATCATCATCGACTTCATCATCATCTTCATTATCATGAGTAGAAGTTGTTTTGGCATGAGTACAAGTTGTTTACATTTTTTTAAGCCTTATCTCTTTGGAAATATAATCAATATTTCCATGGGTTTCCACTATCTTTAAAAGCTAGGGGCTTTCTCTTTTTTGGCATAAGTAGAAGGTATTCACATTTTTTTTAAGCCTTATCTCTTTTGAAATATAATCAATAAAGTTTCTTTGTAGGGGTTTTTTAGGGGTTTCAATGGTATCAGGAAGACCTATTTTTATGAAAATAAGGGTTACTCTATGGATTTTCATGGTTTTTTTCTTTCAAATAAGGGTTTTTCATAGGGTATTCATGGTACCATGGATACCTCATTTGTATAATTAAAGGTCTCTATGGTTACCATACATACCTCTTTTGTATAAATAGGGGTTTCCATGGTACCTTGGATACATTTTCTTATGGTTCCTTTTTTTCATATAAATAGGTGTTGCTCACTTTTCTTGGTAATTATATCACTTCATAAATATAATTAGAAAATTTTATCTTGAGGGATTTCCATGGTACCATGTTCATAGGTCTTCATATACTATAAGTTAGAGTATCTCTTTGATTTTTGTATAGATATGAGTTATTAACTTTCTTTTGTAATTTTATCACTTCAAAATATAATTAATAAAGTCTCTTTCAACTAGTGTTCATCCATTAAACTCACAATCACCAATCTTAGGTGTTGATATGGACTAGAGATTTTGTTTTTTTTTTGTTCATTTTTCTTTTCTTTAAAGAGTTGTTTTCAGTTACTTTTGTTGTTGTAGTGGAAATTCCACTTTCAAATAGAGGCACATTGAGAATGGGATCTTCAAAATATATGATAATTATATGTGTAAGAACCAATCTTTTCTCATCTCTTTTGGTGGTAGAATGTCATGTTAAGGATGCGATGCCTCGTATTTGATCATTTAGGTTTTGTAAATGTTGTGTGTTTGTTAGCAGTTAAGAGAGTAGATAAAGTCTAGAGGCTCGAATATTACCAAAATTTTTCTAAAAAATAGAAGAAACACTAAGTTAAGGCGACTTGTAAAGTTGGCCATAACAAATCTAAGTATATTGGTAGTGAATAAATAATAAAAACGAAGCATTGATATGGAATCTTTAAGCGGCAATTTATAAGAGCATAACCAAAAACATAAATGTAAAAAATGAATGATGAGTTAAAGGTTTATTAAGCCACCTCCTTGACCTAATGTTTGTAACAAAATGTTAGCATCTAGATATGCCAAAACACCCTACGAATACCAACAATTGGTTATAAAGTTGTCCATGACAATTATATAGTTGGCCATAACAAATCTAATCATATTGATAGTGAATACATAATATAAATGAAGCATTGATTTGTAATATTTAAGCGGCAAAGTGGCCAAGTTATAAGAGCATAACCAGAACATAAATGTAAAAAAATGAATGATTTGTTAAAGGTTTATTGAACCACCTCCTTGACCTAATGTTTGTAACAAAATGTTAGCATCTAGATATGCCAAAACACCCTATGAATACCAAGAATTGTGGTTAATGCTTATGTGTTGGCACTCTTCATGTATATGGATAGGGGATTATATATTCACTACCTATATTATAGACTTGTACTCCTTTTTGTTAACATGGATATTCGATTGCAATAATGTTATATGAGATGCATGTTTAAAAAAATTGAGTTCATTAGAACAATCAATAAAGGATATGAGCCATTTCTTAGAATCTCCATGTAGAGAAGACACATTGAAAGGGCATAGCTCCAAGGAAGAAGATAAATTTTATATAGATTGAGGTAAGTTGCTTAGTAAAAAAATGTGGAGATCATATTTCTCTAGGTTAAGATGATTTTTGAGAAACACATGTTGAGGAGGAAGACTAAACATCAAAGAGGGAATGCTTTGAAAGTAGTGAGCATGGAATTTTCAAAATGAAAATGTTGGCCACACGCAAAACTTTGGAGTATGAAAGTTTGAGAAATATTACGATGATTTAGAGAAGTTATTTGTAAATTTAATGTTGAGATAAAGCTTTTGCAACTCACTCGATGCAATGAGTGCTAAGTGGACTACTCGATATCATAAGAAATTTGTCATCCTGAATAATACTGATGGGATATGGGTCATGTCTTAATGACATACTCTATGAAAGTAATTCAAAAAATGTTATCTCAACTTTATAAGGTTCAAATTCTTAAAGAGAGATACTCACATGGTTTTGTGGTAATGCGTTGATTATAATTTATATGTAATTGTAGTAGACACTTGGACACCTATTGGAAGTAGTGCACATTCAAGACTAGACTAGAGGCATATCCTTTGAAGGTTATTTCATTAATGTTCATTTTGTAGATGATCCAAACTTGACCCTAGAGCTCTCACATAAATTAATGGAATGAACTCTTCCATGTTTCAATACTTTTGTCGAACTAATAGGGGCTTTGGTTTGTAAGGAATAATTAGTAGTAATTACAATCTATCAAGAAGTCTACCTAGAAAGGCATATAATAGAATGAAAAATCACCCAACAAGGGAAAGCTATTAGATACCTAAGCATCCTTGTGGGTGTCATTGTCTCATTAGTTCAACAAAGATTATTAAGTAAGATTGAAAGTAAATTACAAAATGAATCTTGTGGAGATATATCTCTAGAAAGTAGACTTAGCATCTTGGATAGGACCTATCAACTAACCATTTTTTCCTTTTACCTTTATCATCATAATTAAAAAATGCAAATGGATTTAAGAAGGTTCTTATGGAGATGAAAATGAGGAAAAAATATCTATGTTCGATTGTTTGGAAAATTCATGCTTCCTTAGAGACAACGTTGCTTGGGAAATATGTACTCTTTATGAAGACAAAGGAGACCTATGTTTAATTGATATAAATTTTGGAGGAAAATATTGGCATTGGATTGGATTGTAAGAGCCACATATGGAAAATCTTATCAATCTACTATATGAACTTTTGGATGCAAATTCTACTTGCAACAATACTTGGTCCCATTATTTCAACTCACTATTTGCTAAATATACTAAAATATTTTCCACACTTACATTCACAATTTCAATTTGTTCATATGTGCTTGGCGGAATACATAGAATTGCATTGAAACTTGG